>PVIW01000132.1:0-600000 GCA_004026585.1 Noctilio leporinus
ACATCCATCCCCTTTTTGCTCCCCTCTGTCCCCCTCCCCACCCACCCATTCCCCACAAAGTCAATCCCACCTGTTGTCCATGTCCATGGTTCCTTTATACTAGGTTCTTGTCTAAGCTGCTCCCCTTTCTTGCCTCTGCCTCCCCCCTCCCCCCAACCCCTTTCCCCCTGACCACTGAAGGCCTATTCCTTGTATTCATACACTTGGTTCTGTTTTACTTGTTGTTAGTTTTGCTCATTAATGTCCCGTAATGGGTGAGATCATATGATATTTGTCCTTCACTGACTGGCTTATACTCTCCAGTTCCATCCATGTTGTTGCAAAGGGTACAAGTTTGATTGAAACCTTTTTACTGTTATTGTTGAAGATATAAAAGACTTTAGATACAGAAGCAGCCACCTGCTAGGCACTGGTGTGTATGGCTCCCAAACGTGCTTTCCTATTTTCCTCTACACATGTCTATATCCATACGCAACGTGTGGCAGTTTTGTTGCTAGGTTTCTATCAGCGGTCCCATCCTCTATGCATCATTCTGTAATTTTTGTGTTTTCCCCCTTGCAACACCATACTTTTGAGATTTCTGCATGTTTATAATTAAAATCTAGCTTTCATATTAACTGTTGCATAGAATTTACACCGCATAGAGTCCCTAGTCCATTTATGTTTCTACTGATAAATAATTAAGTCATTTACAAGTTTTTGCTACGGCAAATAACGTTGCATCAAATATCCTTTCATGTATATATTTGGTGTATGTGAGTGACTCTCTTAGAAGACTTGTTCGGTGATAGGTATGAGGTTCAATTTTACAGGCTTATCGAATCACGTTTTATAGGTATATGTGTGCTAACAAGTGCACACAGCCTACCTACAGGAGCTGCAGTATGGAGAGCTGGTACTTTTTAGCAGAACGATAGAGACAACATTGTAGATGCTGGTAGGGCCATGGGTACGCAGGCTAGGGATGGATATATATTGATTAATGCTAATTCTTTGTTTCAGGCTGGGGATGGGCACAGTTGTCCCAAAGACTCAAAAAAAAAAAAAAAAAAAAAAAATCCCCTGGACTTTACACTATGCTCTCAACTTTCCTCTTCTAGGAATCACATCCACTCTTCAGACCAGTTTTGAATGAAAAGTCTCTGTTTTCTCAAAATAACAACACTTTGGGAGAAAGGACGTGCCAACTGTCGAGGTAAAATGTTTTCACAAACAAAACAAAGCAAACCCAGTTTTCATCAATGGCAAATAACCTATCTATTTTCATATGTTCTGTTAAAAGATACTATATTTAACAAATAACATAAACACTGAAAACACTAGTGATGGTGATCAAATGGTGCTAGGGTTAAGAGTGCTCATTTTTTTTCCTTTATTAATTTTAGAGAGAGAGAGGAAGGGGCAGAGAGACACACTGATTTACTGTTCTACTTATTCATGCGCTCATTGCTCTATTCTTTCTTTTTTTAATTAAATTTTCTTTAAGATTAAAAAAAAATTCATTATCTTGAGAGAGTAGGGCAGGGAGGGAGGAAGAAAGCGAGAGAAACATGAATGTATGGTTGCCTTTCACCTGCCTCCAGCCACGGACCTGGCCTGTAACCAGGCTTGCAACCTGGTTATGTGCCCTGGCTGGGAATCGAACCAGCGACCTTTGGGTTTGCAGGCCAGCACCTATCCACTGAGCCACCAGCCTGGGCTATGCTTGATTCTTCTATGTGCCCTAATTGGGGATCGAACCTGCAATCTGGGCATATGGAGACAACGCTGTAACCAGCTGAGCTACCCGGCCAGGGCAAAGTGCTCATTTTGGGGGATAGTATCACTGTCCCCCTTGCAAACCAGGCAAGTCGCTGCATCTGACATGATCAGCAAGTTACAGGAGTTATTACCACATGTTCGAAAGTGACGGCTGGATCCTGCCCTGATGCAGCTAAGGGAAGGGACACATTTCTATCATTAGCTGTGGCTTACTATGGCAGTATAATGTGAAGGAAGAGGAGAATTTTTAAAATTACCCTCAATTTCAAGTGATTTTGCTCTGCTGTTCCACTTCACCATCATTGGGAACAGATGTGCCAGCACCGAGGCTCTTGGCGGCGGCTGCACACGGGTGTCACCTGGGGAGCTGGAAACATTTCGCTCCAACTCCGGCGGGTGCGGGCTGGGCCCGGGCACCTCCCGCGCTGCCCAGGTCATCCTCATCCTCACCCTCATGCAGCCCAGGGAGACGTGCTCTTCCCTTGGGTGGCGCTTCTCAGACGTCGCTGCTCTCCCTGCACCCTGACGGCTGTGGGAGGCTGGCACACACACGGGCTCCGAGTTTCTGATTCACCAGGTCCGGGGTGGGTCCCCGAGTGGATAATTCTCACAATTCTCACAAAACCTCAGGGGACACCGGTCTCCTGGTCTGGGAACCACTTCGAGGACCACTGCTCTGAACCCGGAAAGATTCAGCCTTTATTTGCAGACTTTCTAAGGTATTTACAGAAAAGCTTCTATAATATGCATATGAAACTGTTCTTTAGCTATTCCTTGACATTTTAGTATAGAAAAGGCTAACAAACTATGTCCTTTTTAGAAGCAATGTATAGTCATCGTTAAAAGGAACCCGACGATAGAAACCCCAAAAGTAAAACAGAAAAGTTTGTTGTTTTCCTCCCATTCCCTGACTCGGGGCTTGGCAACATTTTCCGTGAAGGGCCGGCAGCAAGTATTTTTCGCTCTGCAGCCTCCCTGGCCCTGCTGCAAGGTGGGTTCTGACCTTGCAGGGACAGACTACGGCAATGGTGAGGGCCGCCACGTTCCAATGGAACTTTCTCCAGCTGCCTACGTACGTGTCTGACTCCACCTTTTCATTTCCTCCTTTTCAAAAGGAATCTTCAGTGGAGTGTAATTTCTCACCCATTAATTTGACAAGGGCATGATATGGGAAAAGAGCACTTTTCATACGCTGCTATGTATAGAAATGCTACCTACACACACCATTTTAATGAGAAATGTTCGTATTCGCAAAAACGGATAGAAACCTAAGAAGCCACCCAACAAGCCTTATTTAAATAACTGTGTTGGAGCGATACAATGGACTCTTACACTCCTGTAAAAAGAAACAGTATACTGCTCTGGAAAGAAGTCCATGGTGTATTACTAAAATATAATGAAGTTGCAAAACATCAAAACAGTAGTTAAAAAAGCAATTCCTACCTGGAAAGTAGTTTAAAGCTCCCCTATCTAGCGGAGGGTACGCAAGACCCCGGAGGAACTGACTGTCGCTGCGTATTTGGGGCTGGAAAGCCTTGGTGGCCCTCGCGTGCACTCTCAGCAGTGTGCGACGCACCCATTCTGCCTTTCAAAGCTGTCCATTTGCTGCCCTCGTTGCCATCACTGGGCAGCGCCACCTCGCACTGTCGGTGACACCCTGCTGTCCGGGGGACGGCGGCTGAACAGGGCAGCACTGGCAGAGGCCGAATGGGGGCTGTGGGGGGACATGCTGCACAGGGGAGCCCACTGCCCTTGGTGTGGCTTCCCACCCGCACCCGCGGGCGCGCTGTAAGAAGCCTGTGCGTTGATGGCACTACAGTTAGTTGTGACAACTGGACGCTGTATTGCTTCCATGATAACATTAGAAACAGTGTAAAAGAGGACAGTTCATGTTTTTTTAATGCCAGGACAGATGCAAATGTTCAGAGTTGATGTCTATTTTGAGGAACTAACACAAGGCTTTAAATCAATGTATTATACATCGAGTTGATAATGTTAACTCCTGATTATTCACACTAATAAAATATTCATAGAGAAATGCCCGGCCCCCCGCCCCCTTCATTAAGGCTCACGCCCAGAGGCCTTTGAGCTGGCTGACGGGCTCTGACAGGCCAGCAGCCCATCCCGCCGCACACGGGCGACACTTTGATGTCCGGGCAGCACGGAGACGGGGCACGCTGGGTAGCAGGCTATGTTAATGGCTTGATTTGATCAAGCCACTAAACTTTATGTAGCCTGTTAAAAAGGACGCTAACACTAATTACGCCACTTTGGACAGGAAAGGAGGGGACAAGCATTTCATTTTGACAAAGTGGAGCTCATAAATGTTGTAATTGAGATGAAACAAAATGAAGTAATCTATGATTAATTATACATCACAGGCATGAAGAAAAGAGGAAGAACCAAGTAATATGACTAAGTCCTGGGAAATCTGTTAGCTTTCTTTTATGGATCAACATTTCTAAGAAAAACTCTGAGCTGTCAAGATTCCGTAACATAAAAAACCAACTAAATGATCTTAAATTGCTTACATAGTGTAGCAGATAATTCAAATTCATAGTTTAATTGGCATGAATGATATTTATCTAGAACACTAACGTATCTCTAGTCTCAATTCTATGATATTATGAGGGTGGAAGCAATTTTAAAAACCTGTCAAAGTCGGGATAACCGCAGAGCAGGGTCATCTAATTTCTAACTAGTCTCGGTGCCTCTATTCTTACGTTCCTGCACGCACGACTTTTCAAAATGCAATTCACTACTGTAAGCTCCACAAGTGTAGAAGGCTCGCTCCTCTTACTGCCACATCCCCAGTCTCGGGAATAAGGCTGGGAACACAGAAAATGCTCATTAAGAGAATGCGGTTTTCCCTCCCTTATGAGTCCTCACTGGCTGCTCCTAGAGTGTCAGGAGCAACGTCAGCCTCCGTCGACATGCCTGACTTTCAGTCCCTTCTTGCGGGGCTCCCCAGGTGCGCGCTGCAGGCTCGGTCCACACTAAAGCCAGGTTGAGTTCCCAGAAAAACCACACTTCACATTCTCTCCAGTTCTCATGTTTTTATCCTTTTGGCCTCCAATAATTCCTCCTTGGCTTTCCTGACTCCTAATCACCTTCAACACCTGGTCCCAGCTTCTCGGCCTCTAGAAAGGCCCTCAATGAGGGTCTCACGGGCAGAGTCGGGTGCCCCTCCCGAGGGTGCCACCAGCACCCTGCATTCCGTGCTCCCCGAGCCGACCCCACTGTGTCCCCTACAGCCTGTGGTGGGGGACTGCTTCCTACCTGACGCTAATGATGAATTCTTGTGAGCAGAAATAAGATGACTAACAGTTTACCAGTATATAAAGTCTATAAATTTACATTTACTAGGGATTATAGTTTTAAATGTCACCTCACATTTTGAAATCTTTCAAGTTCAGATTTGATTTAATACACCCTTATACAGTAGTTGTGAAAAGGAGTCAGGGAAATCAACTGTTTTCACCAAGCACCTTTTGAAGCTACTGAAGGTTAGGTACTCCTAACATGTAAACAAAAAGAATGCTTAGATGGTATAGCCCCTTATGCAATCAAAACTGTAAACTAAATTTTCTTATACTACACGATTACCTGAACAAGATTATGATAACGCATAAATGACTTCCAGAAATATTTCTACCTTAAGACATTCACCTATGGACTGACTGATAGACTATGAATGAAAAGCAATTTTATTTCAGAACATTTCTAATTGGTACCAAGTTACTGACCTGCTTGATACTGTTGGAGACAGGACCTGGAATAATGCACTCATCACTGTCAGAAGCTGATCTGTTTTCATCTGTTAAACAAATAAAATTTTAGTGGTTTAAATCTTAAACCGGTTATATTTACACTTTGGAAAATGGAGGGAAATAAGCATACATCATAAGGATAACCTTAAAAGAATAATATGATAATTATATCAACCTTTTTTTAGCAGCAAAAATATTTACTTTTACATTTTAGAAAACAGAAAAAAAAAATTCCAAGTTTAGCCTTAGTAGAAAGAAAGGAAATAAAAATGTAGCTTGTTCTAGTATGAACTTAAAAAATAATTTTTGGAGGAAGGCAGAATAATGTTTTCCAACAGTCTAATCAGTATTGTATAAATATCAAGCTATTCTTACTATTTATAAACATTATTAAACATTTTACAGCTTTCTTGTGGTAATATTGACATCCAATAAGCCACATGCATTTAAAGTGCAAAATCAGACATTTGACATAGAATTCCACGCATCACCACAGTTAAGATCATGGGCGTGCCCATCACCCCCCAAATTTCTCCCATCTCTGTGATCTCATCCCTTCTCACCTCTTCCCGGTTGTCCCTGCCCAGCCAACAAGCCCAGATTAATTTCCCTTTTCTTCTTAGTGTTAATTCTACACACTGAAGTCCTCCCGAATCACCCAGACGACAGTACTGAACCTAAAGAGAATCTCAAGCCACTTCACGTGTGAACTGGGAATGCATAGTACTTGCGCCGCTGCGGCGCCCCAGTGAAATAAGATGGGCAACAGTCCCACCCAATCACGCTGCCTAGATGACCTGCATCCACCGTTTGTCGAGGAAGACGTCTCATGAAGTATCTCGTTATTAAATGAAGATGTTCTGTGGGGCGTACTGTTACATCAAGCTAAGAGTTAAATAATGTCAATTTGAAAAACAGAGTCACCTTCTGGTTCCAGGTCCTCAGTAATTTCTGTCTCATCTTCAGAAGAAGTCACACTGTGCTCTGCAACCTGGCCCTGGGACAGCAGAGACATCTCACTATCTCTCCCCTGCAGTTTCTCAGCATCGCCTTTTCGTTTCTCTACCCTGCTTTCTTGAGAAACCTAGAGAGAGGAGAGCACACTTACTTGGTCATTGTTTAGATCACATTTGTAGCATTTTTGCTTAAGTACTTAAACAATAAAGCACGTGAACCTGAGCCTTAAATATACAGACATGCAATACACGACTCAGTTAAAAATCATCACTTAAATTGTACAAGTGAAAATATGTAGATAAATGAAAATCTAGTAATAAACTAAGAATGAAAAATTTCAAAATTTTACATTCATTCACATGTGTATTTGATATTATGCTAATATAGTATAATTGTAGCTGTTATACTTATCATCTTTTTGATCTTTCTATTCCAAGGAAGTTGTATACAAAAATAAGAGCAATGCTATATTTCCTAATTTAATCTATGTCTATACAAAGTCTTGAAGAACCAAACTGAACCTTTTGAAATAATTTTAATACGAATACCTACCTTGGAAATATGTGAAACAGTGGGCACACTAATGTCTGTGTCTGGGCTGGGCTCCACTTCGGGTGACACTCCCTTCCTATCCTCAGGAGGAGTAGATGTCTCCTTATGTTAATGTGAAAACATGCATGTTATGTTATTTTGGGTTATTTCTAAAGCCCAATCATCCTAAGACTTCTTCATATACATATGATATATGTAAAAACACTAATAAAAATGAGCAAATATAGTAGCTTCCCATGGGACAATAAAATAGTGTAATTTAAGAACTGCACATTTATTTGCCTGAAGCATTAGTTATAATCTCAAAAAAGTGAAAATAATGTAAATGCCCAATAGGGCATTAATTACATCAAATATGCTACATCCAAATACCAGAGTTTTATGTAATTATAGAAAACCTAATAATATAGATCTGAAATTACTGACACTGAAGAGAATATACAATATAGTGTTGAATAAAGGTAGTTATACAAGTATGTATTTGTGTATATATAGGTATATATATATATATACACACACGTATAGCATATATAATTTTTTAATTAAAAAAATTTAAAGATATGTATATAGTTGTATACTGTTAAGAAACAAATATGTGTGAACATCTCCACAGGAAAAAGTATAGAAGGCAATTCATAAAAATTTTACCTCTGATATACAGATTTGGGAAAGTTGAATTTTGCTATTTTTATTTTTTTGCATATTTTTTAGTACTTTAATAATAATTATACATTATTTCCATAATTAAAAAATTAGCCCTGGCTGGTGGTACAGTGGATAAGGCATCAGCATGTGAACCCTAAGGTTGCTGGTTCGATTCCCAGCCAGGGCATATGACCAGGTTGCAAGTTAAGTCTTCAGCCAGGTCTGTGGCTGGAGGCAGGTAAAAGGCAACTATACACTGATGTCTCTCTCCCTCTCTGCTTCTCTCCCTATACTTCTCTCTAAAAATAAGAAATAAAATCTTTACAAAAAATTTTTTAAATTAAAAAAAATTATATATGCTAGATGAGGTACATGTTTTCTATCAATTTATAGTCAACCACTTTCTATGGTTTATAAACTGATGTTTATTGTTAAAATATAGTTATTTTTGTTATCTTAAAAGGAAACATGCCCAATATAGAAAATGTGAAAGTTAAAATAAGAAAACATAAATGAATATAAATCCATATTCCCATTATTCAATGATAAAATCTATTAACTAGTTAGATTTCTATTTCTTTATAATTGATCTTAAATGCAAATAAGAATTTTGGTTCTACAGTGATGATTATATTATAAATGTAATATATCCTGTTAACATTAAAAAAAGTTAACATTATAACATAAAATTTTCTCCTGATATTAAACTTTGGGTAAGCATCCTTTTTATAAGCAAAATAAATCCCCCAAATACTTGATTAGACAAATGAAATACAGAAAGATAAAGTATATAATACCCAGAGCCATAGAAGTTTTAATTATTTGCTGCCTGGTTTTCTCATGATACCATTGAATCATTTTCTAGGTAATTAGTACCTCTTTTACAGATAGGAAAACTGAGCTCTGGGACTGGTATATAAGGAATTTTCCAACGTATTACCTTAATTAAACCTCGCAACAACCATGCAAAAATTTACCTCACAATTTTTTTACAGAGAAAACAAACTCAGTGACAACATGATATTACACTGAGTAGCTGTATCATGATTTAATGAACCATTTTACTAGTGTTGGACATTTAACTAAATTTTCAGCTACTATGGCTAATGTTGCCAAAAACATCTCCCTCCATGTTTATGCCTTTTTGAATATTAACGATCATTTACTTACAAATCAGGCTACTTGTATTTGAATCCCAGATCTAATACTCTGACCTTGAGCAAGTTGCTTTATCTCTGTAGACATTACTTTCCTGATCTTTAAATGGAAATAATTCCACTTTGAACAATATAAAGTTGTATGAACTAAATCAGTTCAACGAATATAAGCCATTGGGTCAGTGCCTGACATATAATAAGCTAGCTAGAAAGCATTGCCTGAATAATAATTATTGCATTCACTTATTTAGAATGTATATACTAAAGGTCTGTATATGTCAGATATTAAGCCCTGAGGAGGAGGACTATTCTGACCTGGGTGATGGTTACACAGACCTGTACATGTATAGAAAGTGCATTGATGAGTGTGTTCAAATTTGTGTCCTTAAGCACACAGAAGTTCTATTACTAAGAAAGTATTTTTAGAAAGTCTACCATAGTGAGTGGTGACTTGGGTGGTAACAGTGGAGATGACGTGAATACAAGGTATGTTTGAAAACAGAGCTCACAGGTTTTGTGGGTGAACCCACAAAATGATGTGAGGAAAAGGAGTCAAAGATGCCGCCACAATTTCATGACTGTGCCACTCACTGGTGACTGATGATGTCATTTACTGCGAATGGAAAAGAATGAGAAATATTTTGAAAGGAGGCTAGTTAAATCAGGTTCGGGTCTTGGCGTGGTAAGTTTGGATTCCTTTACACATCCAGTGTGTATGAAATAAGCAGGAGAAAATGAATACGGCATTTAGCAGTGGGACCAAGACTGACGATCATGAATACGGAGTGTGGGCATAGAGATGCTTTTCAAACTAGAGGCCTGGGTAAGCTCCCCTGGCATTAATGCAGCGGAGAAGAGGTCAGTCCGAAGTTTCTTGTGGCACATCAACATTTTAGAGATACGGTCTCGGGGAGCGAGGAGAGTAGTAACTGGTGAACTTGGAGAAAAACTCGGAAGGTGAGGAATCCCAGAGGCCAAGAGAAGAGGGAGCAGGTGTCCCACTGTGTGACATGCTCGTGGAAGACGAAGGTGGGAAAGGAGAGCTGGCTGCTGGGTGGCCACCAGGTATGGCGAAACGCTGGTCACCGTGCTTTAGCGGGAGTCGTGCTAATCAGGGTAAGGTCTGCCTTGCGTGAGTTCAAGAAATACAATGAAAAGGGGAAGACAAAATGAAAACAATTTTTGATGAAGTTCTTTTTTTAAAAATTTGCTTTTGCGTAAACAAAGGGCAGAAGGTTCAGGCCATAGCTACAGAAAGGTACGGGGCCAAGAGAAGGTTTGATCGAAGAGTAAGAAGAGATAACACTTACATGCAAGGCCAAGTTACACAGCAAACGCTTTAAAGGATAAACAAGTATTCTATTTACCCAATTTTCACTGAATTCAGGTAGGGCATACTACACCTCTATCATTTATTTCCAGTATTGTTCTAGGAAAACCCACCAGTGTTTGGAGCGTTTCCTACTTACAGGGCCCTGCTGTGGTGTGAGGTCATCCACGAAGGACACCTTCTTCTCAGCGGCTAAACGCTGCCTGGGTTTCGGCGTCGGTGCCTAAGGTAAACCAACACGGCAAACTGAGCGGAGGATCATCCATTTTAGATAAGGCTTTGGCTACTCTTCTCTTTTTGGGGCTATTACCCAACAGATGGATGTGGCTGGCTACGTGAATTAACTTGGGCTTGCACTTGCGTTAGCTTTTGTATAACACTGCCGGGCAACAGTGTGTTAAGTTCTACAAGGAATTCAAAGTCACTGTTACTCACCACAACTACTGTGCTCGTAGAGGGTGCTGGAGGCAGCTGTTGGGCCACCTCGGACTCTTCTTCGTGTAGGACATTTCCCAGGTCGTCTGACATTATGGATTCACTTGGTGGAAGGTAAGCAAATTTCCACTTCAATGTCACGTGAATGGTTCCTGCAGGATGCTTTTTATGATCTGTTAGCTCAAACATTCCTATCGAATCATAAGAAAACATTTTAAATTAATGCTAAAGTTTTATTATCAGAGTAATTAATGACAACTCCTTCCAACTTAAAAATAGTTTTGGATTTTATTCACAACCCAAATGACTTAGAGAATAAAATAAAGACAGAAGGATGTGTGTTAGGTTCCTCTCCCAACTTTCAGAAGTTAAGCCCTCAAAGATGATAGTGATTCAAAGTTGAGAAAATTAACCTATAAATATTTTAATGTACTGAAATGAAATTCAGATTATTCAAAATTCTTAGAGTTCCTCTAAGACATTATCTAGGGTATATTTCAAATATCAACCTTCATTTTGATTTAAATAGTCCTGAAAAAAAACTTGTCTCTATAGAAAAATATATTAACGCTTGAGAATTTTAAATAATTTAGATATCTAAAGGAGTCTTTATATTACTATATAATTCTATTATAACTTTAAATATTTTATGGAGATTTGTTAAATTACTCCAAATTAATAGAAGCACAGCATAAAATGTCCGTAAGATAAACCCTCCAAAACAGAGCAGTAATAAAAAGTATCGCCTACCTATATCTGTAATATTAATCATTATATTAAGTTTTTCAGTATGAAAAGTCTCTGATTTGAGAAAAGCAAGCCTATATCTGACGCATAACTTTTGTTTAGGGGTGCCCTTTACATGGTCTCCAAGTGTATGCCATGTCTCTTAGCGGCTGGCTGGGAAAGGAAAAAACAGAACAACTCTAGACTTAGGTAGAACAAAAGGATACAGATTGAATGCAGGGAGGAAGTAAGCTTCTTTACTAGGGCAGGTGAGACTTCCAGAATGGCTGAGTGAAGAGCTCAATGAATCCTTTCCTTAAAAAGCAATGATAAAACTGGGCAAAATGATCAAAAACAACCATTTAAGCCCCCTGGAAATTGATCCAAGGCGTACAACAAATAAGGAAGGAAATGTTTTTAACCTCAGTAAAAACAGGAAGAATCAGAAAGGACCCTAGTAAGCTACCTGTATGTGAGTCTTGTGGGCTGTTGAACTTGGAATCCATTATCCAAGCCTTTCACTGACTGGTAGGCAAAGGGTGGGGGGAAGCCCACCAGCCCAACATATTTAAGCACAACCTTGGACCAGCCAATGGCTGATCACTGAACTATACTTGACCAAGGCTTAAAATTAAAACAAGGGTAATAATGTAAGCAAACAGAAACTTAGCAGAAACATTAGTGGCTACAATGAGGAAAAAAACTACAGAATAACTAGTCTAGGCAAGTCACCAAACAAATAAAACATCAACAATAATCACCCCATAGAGTTGCTACAATATTGTATCCTTCATATCCAGTTTTAAGGGGAATAAAAAAAAAGATACAAATAAACTGGGCAGTGTGATGCAGACACAGAAACAAAAAAGCCATCAACTTGATATTTTCTGAGAGTGTTCAGACTTAGCAAAGACCTCTCAGAGTAGCTATTATAAATGCATTCCAAGAAGTAAAAGAATCCATATTTATAATTTATAATGACTTATAAAACAGAGACCATAATAAAGACATAAAAATTATTAAAAATAACTAAATAGAAATTCTGGAGTTGAAAAATATGATTACTAAAATGCGTAACTCCAATAGACAGGCTTAGTAGGAGATTTGAGCTGACAGAAAAAAAGAGTCATCTACGTAATGGGAGTCCAAAAAGAATAAAAGGGCAAAAATAACTCAAGAAATAATGGCAAACCTCCCCAAGTTTGGTACATAACAATACCCTACACATAAAGACACTCAACCGATTCTCAGCATGGTAAGCACAGAGGGATCCGTAATTAGATACACCATAGTGGAAATGCCGATAGTGAAAAACAAAAGGAAAAAAGAAAATCTTGGTAACAGCATCAAGTACCAGGGAACCATAGCAACCTTAATGGCTGACTTCTCATCTGAAACAATGGATGCCAGAAGTCAGTTGTCTGATGTACTCGAAGTGCTTCAAGAAAAAATAACTGACAACTGAGAATGTTGTCTCCATCGAGACTGACCCTCAAAAGTAAAAGCAAAATAGTCATTCCTAGCTAACAGTGATTGAGAGGATTCATTTCCAGCACACTTGACATATAAGGCTCATTAAAGAAAGCTCTTCAGACTCAGGGGAAGTGACACCAGGTAGTAACTCAACTTGATGCAAAGGAAGAGACCCAATAAAGGTAATGATGTAGGTAATCACCCTAATTTCTTCTCTTGCTTGATTTAAAAGACAACAGCATAAAACATAATTGTCAAGTTATACTGTTGGACTTATATAAAGACAAAAATATATGGAAACAGTAGCACAAAAGAGTGGGAAGAACATCAAAAATAAATATGTACATTAATATAAAAAAGTCTCCTATAATTATGTATATTTTCCTTTCTCTTAATTTCTTTAAAGGATAAAAGGTTATCTATCGCAGTAATTATAACATCCTGTTGTTGGGTTTCTGACTGATGTGGGCACACTATATACATATACATGACAACATACATGGCGGGTATGAAATACAATTATATTGGAGTAGATATACATTTTATGGAATTGTTGGTATTAATTTTAAGTAGGCTGTGTTTAGAAAAATGTCGTAATTTCTGGAACTACTAAAAATAGTAACTCAGAAAACATAATGTTATAGGCCCAAAGTTCAAGATGATCTTAGATGGTTAGGAAGATTAATTATAAACAGAATGTTAAGGTGTAATTTAGGCTTGTTTTTATCACTTCACGGATGAAGAGAAAGGCTTACCTGAGACAGACCTGTCATGTGCCAATGAAATCAGAGGCACATTGACTTTTCCTATATAAATATTCTCCTGGGCATCACTATCATCAAACACATAAAAACTCAGAGACTCTGACTTAAGGTACCGATCCAAATCCATATTCATGGGCACTGGGAAATACATATGGTCATCAAAGTGTGGATCATTGCTACTGGGGATGATGGCTGTATCATGGTCTGCGAAATGAAAAAACTTGTACACAACGTAGGGGTGTGGCTGGCGGTGGCTGGCTCGGGACTGCAGGTTGTTACAACATCTTATTGTAATGTGCAGTTCATTCAAGTTGCCTTCGCTGGAATCCGGAGAACTGAGCTGAGCACTTTTGGATACTTGTTGACTTAACTGGAAAAACACATATTTATATTATATTAATAACACAAAAACATAAACAGCAGCTGCCAACCCCCAAATAAAATCATTCTGTAAATGGGCAAAAACCTGCATATTTTCACTATGTAGTGAATTTCTCGGTTAAAAACTCCTCATTCTCATTCATAACCAATATTCACTGGAACGTGTGTGAACAGATGATCCTATGTTATTAGTAACAAATATAGAAGATTGAATCTACATGGAAACATCGCTGTTAAAACCCAATAAAAACAAGAAAAAGTTAATCTGATGTTCTTGAATTCTACTTAATAACTGAGTAAAGTGAGCAGGTGGGTCTAAAGACCAACGTCCTCTAGTTCACAATTTTACAAAGAGCTCATCCCTCAACGTGTCAGCTACGTGGCTAGATCCCACTGCTAAGTGAGAATCCGATGAATTTGACGGGGCCGACCCAGAGAGGTGATTTTGTGAGGTTTGGGTTGGCCCTCCTCTTAAACGGATAGGGTTGGGGAAGCAGGTACCTGGGACCGAGACTGGCCCGTGTACAACTGCTGTAAGAGCAAGAGGACAGAGCAGGGAGGTTGTTTCAGGAGAGGGGTGAGCAAAAGGACTTACTAGGCAGAGCTAGAACCCTGCACGGACCCTTTTGCTCAAACAGCCAGTGCACAGGCATTTAGCAGGCAGTCGGCTGCCTCACTGTCAGCCCCAGCATAGCGCCGTGATCTGGGACAATGAATGCTGGTGTCTCAGTGCCTTGTTCAGTTCAGTGCGGGAGAACATGCTACCTTTCCCTTCCGCTGCCCTTCTGAATCTGGGTGGAGCACCTGGGACCTCTGAGGGGCTTGAGGGAAGATGACTGGAGCAGGAACCCCAGAATGAGGCCTAGTGCCCTGCGTGGAGGCGCCTGGTAGTGTGCAGCCGGGAGGCCGAGAAGGAATTCGCAGGCTGCCTGCCTGGGCCAGTCTAAACTCAGCCAGAGGCTGAGACGGCTGAAAAGTAACTCCTCCACATCTTTCCCAAGTCTACCCACAAAAGCCAAACAGTGAATGACTCATTCAGCCAGAAACTGGGAGTCTAAAGCCCTTTAAACTACAACACTAAATAAACAATCTGGTCTTTCTATTTCTAGTTCCCTTTCCCCAGCAGCATTTCCCGAAGTGTGTTCTGAAGAATCCTGGTCCAGAAAGATGATCTCTGAGAGAGCGATACCATTCTTTCTTAAGTTTGGGCATCAGTGTTATGTTAGTAATGGTTCTTCAATTGAAAGCTACAGAAACTAATTCCACCTAGCAAAGATAACAAAAAAGGAGACTTGACTATAAGGTTACAGGGCTATTTCCCAGGACTGTTGTAGCAGAAATGTGGCTGAGCCTTAGGAAGGTCACAGGGCTGGCAGACAACCGGACAGGCTCCCCACCCACTTTGGTTTTCTCTCCCGCTTGCTCTTCCTTGTCCCTCCAGGCCCTTTCTCTCCTTGCTGGTTAACATGGCAGGGGCTCCCAATTTTGTGTGTTCCAGGCTCGGAGAGTCTTGCTTTCTCCTGACCTCAGAGAGCAGGATCAGGATGGCTGGGCTGGGGCCAGACAGGTATTCCCGCACCATTAGCTGTAACTGGGTGGCCAGTGAGAGAGCACAGGCCCATCCAACTCAAGCTTGGCCCCGTGGGAGGACAGTCCCAAATGGAACCTGGTAATTAAGGCTCCGGCAGACATCCTACAATGCTTCCACAATGTTCTAGCCCTTTGTTGTCCACAGAACTGCATACTTGAGGCTTCCTCTTGAGAACCATGATATCCATGAAAAGTCCTAAAGTCCAGGATTCTTTTAACCCTGCTTAATTCCCTGTTTTCTGCATTCATTGGATCAGGGCATTCATTCTTTTGCAACTGTAGCCATTAAGACTCCATGAAACATAGTTTGGAAAATGATACCCTGAGGAATTGCATTTAAACATCCAATTCTCAGAATACTCACTTTGCCTTCTACTTTGTGTTTCAGAAACCTAACATGAGGAAACAATTTGAAAGAACAACTCACAGTCCAATAATAGCTATGCATTTCCTTAACAGTAGGGAGTGTAACGAAAGTCACTTGATGTGTGTTCATTGTACCGCGCGGTTCCATTTTTCAAAAGCCTCTTCGTAGCAGGAGGATGGGTCTCTCTGTGGTGCTGGAACAATTCTGTATCTTGACTATGGTGGTAGTTACATGAACACAGACACATGACAAAACTGCATCGAACTCCTCCTCCCCCACACATGTAAAAACAGATAAAATCAAGGTCTGTAGTCTAGTTGATAGTGTTGTCCCAACGCTCGTTTCCTGGATTTGATATTGTACTGTAGCTACGTAAGATCTTAAGACCGGGACAAGCTGCGTGAAGGGTACACGGGCCTTCTCTGTGCTATTTTTGCTGCTTCCTATAAGCCTATGACTATTTCAAAACAAAAAGTCAGAAAAAGCCACTTGATGGCTGTGAAAGAAAATAATTTCAGTTTAAAGCATGACATATAAAGCATATTACAATATTTTTGTGGTCATAAAAGAGTCTTAAAGCTGAACACGCTTACCCACTGCGTTTGCTCTGGCCCCTTAAAATCTGCTGTAATGTACCCCAGAGCCTTCGCCCGTTCGCGATACAGGCGAACTGCCTGGTCCACAGGAACTCGTAATTGGAACCAGTACTCTACGGTGCCAAAATCTGGGATGTCTCCTTTAGTTCCTACAAATCAGTATGTAAGTCACTGTTAAAAGAGTCTCATAAATCAAAATATACACCAGTAAAGAATACATCAATGGTACTACACGTTAGAACTATAAACTTTATACTGAGTAAAATAATATATGACATGCACAAATGATGTGTGATTGGCAAATAACAGAGATGAAGAAAATACAGGGACTTTTTAAAGTATGAGTTGTACTGCATGCTAAATATTATTTAAGAACTGTCAACTGTGTTTGCGATCTTCCAATTTATACTATTTCAATTCTTCTGAAATATAAAGAAAAACCTAAGGATTGAATCAAACATTCCGTAGACTCTTTTTGGATGCTGCAGCACTTTTTAAAAAACAAGTTGCACTCAGTGTTGTCTGACAGACGCAATGTGAAACCTCAAACTTATAAATATGGTATCCACATTATAATCCAATGTAAAGAAATCCTGGGCACCTTCCCACGCGACCATGCTGCAAGTGTAGGGGAAATGGCTCTGCAAGTACACGCTGCACGTGACAGCCTTGCACGACCTGGCCCTGCACCTCCTAGTCCTTTCAGTCAGGAAGCTCTGCACCCCCTGGCTCCAGGGAACACAGAGCCTCTGCTTCCTTCCCAGAAAGGAAGCCTATGCCCTCGGTAGGGCCGCAGACAAGCCCGTCCGTTCCCCACTCTGTTCCCCACCACACTGTCGGTTTCCGGTGGTAAAGGCGGTGCTCTGCGTTGGTATGTTTCCTCTACAGGGACGGGGGCACAGTGGTTGAGTAGGTGATATTCTATATGTAACTTTCCTTGAGCATATTATTAAAAAATTATCTCTATTCTCTCCTACTTTATCAATTTATTCCTTGCTCATCAACATGCAAACATGCCTCAAACCCGCCATCACTGGAACACTTGTCCTAAAATGCGAATATTAACACATACACATGTGTTAATATATGCACACAATTCAAGGAGTAAGAATTTGTAGCCTCTGGTGAGAAAACTCAAGGTATCTGGGGGACAGGGGTTGGAGATAAGACATTTTATGGTCTAAACTTCTGTGCTTTTTTGACTTTTGAATCATGTGAACATATTACCTATGCAATCAATTGCTCAATCAATAAAATAAAGTCCCTCCCCAGACCCCAAGTCCCCCTCCTTCCTTCTTGAAGTGTTTTCTTCACTTGGCATCTAGGATGCTGGGTACTCAAGGTTTGCCTCCTACCTCACGGGCCACCCCCAGCTCTTCCGCTTCTTCCTGAGCCCTCAATTTGGAGTTCCCAAGGCTCAGCCCTTCTCCGTCCTCTCTGTTTTATGTCCACTCTCCATGCGGTATCATCCAGGCTCAAGGCTTAACGTACATTCTGTATGTTACAACTCCCCCTTCCTGATCTCTGTCCCCAGCCCTCAGCCTAGCGTCTCCCACCACACACGCGGCGCCCTCTCCTGGCTGGCTACCAGGCAGGTCAATCTAGACCTACTCAGCTACGATTCTTGACATTTCCCCTCACTTCTGTTCCTTTCCCAGGCCCACTCGAGAAATCACCTGCCCATTCTCCCAGGGGCTCCTGCCAGCAGTCCTCGCCTGCTCTACTTCCCTCACTACTCCGCATTCAGTTGACGAGCAAAGCTTGAAGAAAGAGTTAATAAACATACACTTGTAACCACGTCTTATCAACACTTTCATGGCCACCTTTCCACAGCTTAATGCCAGAGCCTCCTGATAATGTCCTGCACTCTCTCTGGGCCCACAGACTTTTCTTTCTACAGCACCCGGGCGGCTTTTTCTAAAACCCCTGCGTGACTGTGTCACTGCCCTTCTTCAAATCCTCCACTGACTTTCATCATTCAGGGCAAAAACCATGACCTACAAGGCCCTGCTGGGGCTCCTGCCTCTGCTCCCTCTGCCTGCAGCATCCTTCGCGTCAGGAGCGGGCCTTTGTCCAGGTCTCCACCATGTCACCCGCAGGGAAGGAAGCCTCCCACCTCCCTCTCTGCCACTCGCCCTGGTTATTTCTCCTGCTATGTGAAGAAGCATGTACGTGTGTTTTGCGGCCTGTCTTCCCACCAGCGGGGAAGTGCTTATTAACAGGGATAACAAGATACGATCTTAACGATATATTTGATGAAAGCACTGCACTTAATGTTTACCCAAACAAGGATATCAATACTGAAAATAAACATTTGCACTTAAAGCTTTAAAGAAATTAGCAGTCATTGCACTGATATCATCAAGCCGTGCACCGGCGTCCAAACACCCATGAGCAGCTATCAGACATCACCGTACCCTGCAGACACCCTGAATCTGCGAGAGACTAGCATGCAAGACCAAACCAGCACAGAAACCAAACTGGTGACGCAGACAGCTGAAGGTTATAAAACTGGACTCACCGACCAAACTTGCTGTGCCAAAGATTCGACCGCTTTTTTCTAGAATTTCATGGAAGCGCAGTTGACATGCGGCAATGGTTTCATAATCGGGTCCGTATGCCTGGTGAACCTCAAGGGTGACAGTGCTGCTCTGAATGTAGTGCAAGAAGAAGTCATCCACATGCACTACGTACTGAGAAGTGAAGCTGTACCCGGGGTGCAGGCCCCGCACCACGGGTGTCGTCTGCAGCTCAAAGTCATAGAAGGCGTAGGTGCAGAAAGTGACAGGCTCCTTATCCCCAGACGCCTGCAGAACGTCGGCGGAAAAGGTTACCTTGTTGATATGGATTTCAAATAGGTTTTCACCTCGTTCTAAGTGGATGGTTTCATCAAATTCGTCAACAGAGTCGTCTGGCCTGATTTCTGGTTTAAATTTGTGCTGTTTGGTGCCATAGGCAATATCCTTTAACTGGGCTGCAAGAGAAGACACACGCTTTAGAGATTTTAAAATACGGACGGACAGATGAAGATACAAACTGGCTTTTGAAGTGGCAGGAAGTCTCAGTGTTTTTCATTAACAGCTTCCATCTTACATTCTGTGACTGCGCTGTTTTTTCTGTAAATAATATTGTATACACAGAAATCCATCATTTGTTTTGATGTCACTTAAAAAAAAATGTATTACTATTCTAGAGAGAGAGGAAGGGAGGGAGGCAGAGAAGGAAAGAAACATCAACGTATGGTTGCCTTTCACCTGCCTCCAGCTATGGGCCTGGCTGGAGACCTGGCTTGCAACCTGGTTATGTGCCCTGGCTGGGAAGTGAACCGTTAACCTTTCGGTTTGCAGATTGGCGCCTTATCCACTGTGCCACCAGCCAGGGCCCTGATGTCACTTATTAAACAACAAAATTACAGCCTAAGTTGTGATACAGGCTAGCCCACAGAAAAGGAGAAAGAGAGAAAAGGCTTTTGAATGAGCAGCGGAGGGAAGAGTTTGGGTCCACCCACCGCCCGCCCCTGCCCCTGAGCCCATTAAAATACAGGGTGGGCACAGGCAGCTGGCCGTGATGAGTCTGCGGAACAGTTTATTCTTGTGTTATTTTCTATACCAACAACTGTAAGCTTACTTTTGTCCCACCCTGTATATGCCTTCCTACTGTGTTTCGGGGAGAGATGGATTAAGTTTATCTTTACTCTGGTGATGGTCTCACAGGTGTATACAGAGGCCCAAACTCACCAAACTGTCTACTTTAAATTATGTGGCTTAAATTATGTTATATATCTCTAAAAAAGACCGCTTTGAAAAAGCATCCGGCTTTTTCTAGACGCACATTTCCTCCCAGGTTACCTCCAAACGTCCAGGGGAGTAATGTGCACTTGATCTCCAACTCCTCATCCAGCAGACACACTTCAGCCACTGCACACGGCACCTGCTGTACTTCTCTCACAGAACTACCCAAGGGAAGGTCATCCATAATCGGTGAACGGCTCGCTCTATTGAACAGCTCCTGGTCCTGGCGTCGCTGGCTTCCCGTGCTCACTGCCCCGATGACCGGTTCTGTGGACCCTGCCCCACTTCCACGTCAGCACCCTCGTGGCTCCTTCCCCTGCCTCTCTCCTTCTCTGAGGTTTCTTTCTGTTTTTATCCTCAGTCCATGTCTTCTCATGGGTCAGCCCACGCCCTTTTATGAATTTCTGCGACTAGAATCGAATGGCTTGCTGAGCTTTCTATCCACATATTCCAAGGCACATCAAACTTAATATATCCAAAACAGAGTGTGTCCTGTCCTGTTCCGGCTGTTTCTGGACTCCGCATCTCAAGTGAGAGCGTTAGCATTCACCAAGCTGCCTCAATTGGGTGCCAGCGTCATTCTAGTTCCCCGCCCCGTGTCTGCGGGGTTCTACTCAGCAGTGTCCTTAGTCTTTAACAGACGTGCCCCATCTGCTGTCTCCACCGCTGCCGCCGCACTTCAAACATCACATGTTGATTACCTAGATGATTATGAAAGCCACCCTGCTTCCTTCCTTCTCACCTGCCTCATTCTTCCCAATCCTGGAGCATCGTCTCTGCGATGCAATCCTGGACGCGCCACTCCAAAAATCCCAGTGGCTCCCCAGTTCCGTGAGGCCCCCTTCTCGGGAGGCAGACAAGGCCTTTGCAACGGCTGATCCCGGGTTCCTGCGCAGCGGATCCACAGCGGGGGTTCCCCAAAGGGACGACAGGGCTCCCACCCAGACCCTCCTGCCGCCTCCTGCCTTTACTTAATAGTGAATTCTGTCCCCTTCACACACTCCCAGCCTAGTGGGTGTGGTCTACCCTGAACCTTCAGGTACAAAGAGGTATTCTTCCTCAGTTTCCCCTGGTACCTTCTGCATTTTCCTGGCTCCACACTCTTCATAGGAAAGCATTTCTACTTAGTTGTTCGCATCTCAGGAATTCCGTGAGGCTGGCGCCTGAGCTGCCTCCCCTGTCTTCTCTCTGCCCAGCACTTTGCTTAGGCTGCATTAGGAGCTTGAGCATGTTTACGGGCTGAATCAATGAACTCAGGGAACAGATGAAATACACTGGTCAAGATTTACTAAGACTTGAAAGGAATGAAAATCCCAAACTCTTGTGACCTTGTTATTCTCAAAAATTCCATTAAGCAAAATTTTATTGAGTACTTCTTGAAACGAAAGGTACACACTGCCCTGTGACTTCTGGAAAACCCTGATCAGTCCGATAGATATTTATTGCCCTTCTACTTGGAGCAGTGCTTCTCAAAGTGTGGTCAGGGACCTGAGGGTCCCTGAGATGGTTTGGAAGTTTGAAATCAGAACTATTTAAAACATAATACTAAGGCTTTATTTGCTTCTTTTCATTCTTATTCTCTTACGAATGTATAATGACATATCACAATGATTCGGTACAGAAGCACATACAAAAGCCCAGTGCTTCCTAACAGACATTAAAAGAATGGCAAAAGTGTTAAGTAATTTAAAAAATTAAAAAAAAAGCCACTCTTCTATTTTTGGGTACAGAAATTTTTACATTTTAAGAATAACTGCTGTCATTTATGTTAACACGTCATGGGCTTATTATTTAACATGGCTTAAAATATTTTTCAGATTTCTCACTCCTAATTTCTAATATGCTCAATATCAGAAGTGTTAACTCACATGAATAAAAGGCCTTTGGGATTCTCAGTAATGGTTAGGTGTAAAGTTGCTGCTGGCACAGACTGCTGAATTGGGCACTGAAGGGCAAGGGACACGGAAGAGAGGTGACGGGCTCTGACAGCGGAGCCGACACCAGCCACGCAGAACGCACAAGGCTCCAGCAGCGAAGAAGCCCAGCGATATAACCCCAAACGCAGTTTCCGAGTACAGGCGTGGAGAAGCGGTAAGCACTGGGGCAGTTTTCAAAGCACAGTCTTCCACTTGCAGCTGAATTGCTTGGAGTTATTTCTAAATATGCAGAACCCTGGGTCCCCGGAAGCTGCGCATGAAGCAAGTCCCCCTGCAATTCCCACACGCGCTACGTTGGAGGCCCCCTGCGAGGGCCTTTCCAGCCGAGGACATCCAGGAGTCACGGACGCCAGCTTCCTGGCTCCGGCCTTTGAAGCAGGGCAGGGTGCATCTTGGAGCCGTGGGAAAAATGCCGTCTACGTGGAGGAGACAAGGCACAGCGATGGGACCGAGCAAGACAAATGTGACAAAGAACAAGTTGGCTGGTTTGGCTCAGATGCCCAGGTTCTTAGAAGAGAACTCAAATCTGAGGTGGTACATGCAGCCTGAGATACTGTACGAAGTGCTTTGTTACCTTGTCTGTAAGCAACGCTGAATGCAAAAAGCAGTGGAATGACTACATACTCCTGAGTAGGAAAGGGTCAGGTCATCGGCCTTCCTGGTGAGTTACTACTCCAGTTACCAATTGGGAACAAAAGCGGAACAGGAACCCGTGAGTGCAGGGCTGGGCGTCACACGCAAGGAGCACTGTACCTTCTAGCTTCTGGATGCGGGCGGCCCGGAGGTCCAGAAGATGAACGTACCGCTCCACCTTGAGCTCATGCCCTTGCTGCAAATTCTCCACCTTCTGGGTCATGGCCTCTACTTCCATCTATGAAAGGAGATAAGCTTCCATATTCAGCATTAGTTCCATTTTTGCTTTTTAAAACAACTATGATTCAAGCGTTTTCTAAATCCTGGAGCTACCCGAAGCTGTAAACCACTTTCCTGACCTCAAATAGCTTCCAGTTCAGAGAATCAGGTTTAGGATTGTTCCTTCAATCACAAGTAAAATCAACCAAATCCGCTTCCCCCTGGGGAGATGTCTTCCCATGGCCACGGTTGGGGTGGGGCTGGGGTGGGGCTTCGGAATAGACAGCTGCCTGTGGTGGGAAGGGCTGGCTCTTGTCTGGGAGCTCAGGGCTAACATCAGACACCTACACCATCCCATCGTTGCCTGTAGACTACTTGTTCTAAATACTTAAGTCTAAGGCAAACTTCCAGGCATGGGTTAACACCTGATCAGAGATTATAGCAAGATCATACACAATACCGCTATAGAAGGTAAATCATCTGCAGAACATCCCCAGGGAACATGCTCCCCCACCTCAGTGTGTTACATTACCTGATAATCTTTATTAATTTTATGTTGCATAATTAGCATGTTCCTTGTCTTTTCCAGTTCTTGCACTGTTTCTGCGTGAGTTGCCTGCAGCTCTCTCAGGGAGTGCTCTAGGTCTTTATTAATGTTCTTGTCTACTTTCTCTAAAAAGGAAAGGTCTCCATTTTTTTGCAATTTTTGAGCCTAAAACAAAACCATATTTTATTATTGAAATAGGAGTTTTAAAAATGTAATCATGTGATTTAATATAGATATGGCAAGGAAAAATCATTAATTGAAAACAGATATATTTCCATTTTTCCATCAGGAAAAAAGTAGTCCTGGTATAGAAAATAGACTTGGACAGACATTTGGAACAATTATAGAGAATTTAAAAAACAGTTTATTACTTCATGACACAAAAAAGAAATCATGTACATTTATTTCTATTTCTGTGTCTTCATTTGATTAAAATGTACACTGTGATGATCTCAAAGGAAATAAATGCATTTTCTCATGTCTTCCTGTAAACAAAAGAATATCCTACAACTGGAAAAAAATCTTCTGGTAACAGTTATAATTCAATATTTTCCTTAAAATAAGGTCTCTTAGGATAGAAATTGTTGATTGGTTTTATCGTAAGGCATGTAAAAGTAAGATGTTTGTTATGGTTGGAGAAAGTGCTTTACACAAAAGTTTTTAAGATCCATGTTAATGTAATTTTGATGTCATTATGAAATATGTATATGCTGTAACTAAATGCCACCTGACCACTTTCCTGAATAATGCATTACCCAAGTATATAAGGGTTACAGATAAGGGTCTTCATTATGCGGGAACAGTTCTATGTAGACATGAAATTCATGGTGAAGTTCAGAAAGTTACCTTTATAAGCAGGAGAGCTTCACTCAGTTCATCAGCATTAATATCACTCTCCTGCAAAAGACAGTAAGTGAAAGCTCACAATGAGACATTAATGGGAAGGACATGAGACACTCCGGCTAGGCACACTACCCTCACAGAACAGAAGCCCCTGACACCATGAAATAGTGACTGAAGTGATGTATCTGTATGTTCTTTTTCATTCTAGGATCATGTTTTCCCTACGCATAAAATAGATAAAAATTTAGAGTTTATTTTGTAAAGAAGGAAATGGTTCACCTGGTTGTAAAACTTCATGCGGTTTTTTAGTTCATCGAGTTGTTGCTTTTGTTCCAGAGAGTGTAAGTGGAGTTCTCTATTTTCTTCAACTAGTTTCTCATTTTGGTCTTGAAAAAGAAAGTCGACACAATTAGAGGAGTATGAGAGGATGCGGGATGAGAACACATTGTATGCTACTGTAAATCCCAGGCGCCGTTCTGGTGGGAGAGGGAATGGAGCTGGTACCTAGACAGGCGGCCCGGGAGGTGGACACTCTCATGTGTCCGCCATATGATTCACCGCTTATCAAAAACTCAAGACATAAGTTCGCAGTATTAATATAAGGAAATTGTGGCCTCTGGGACTTCAAAGGCACATTCTATCTAAATCACGGAAGAAAAGATGTTTCTAAATCTATGATTTTTACTTACTTATTAAGGGTCCTGAAAGGCATGCAAAGAAAAAAAAAATGTATTTTTTTATCTTTGAGTTTTCTGAGTTCCTTGAATTTTCTTTTCCCCACTTAACAAGCTGACATTTTATTCCAAGAAGATCACTTCTCTGGTAATAACTAAAGTCATCGTTTCAATCGGCTACAGTTTTAACAAATCTAAGATAGAAATGGGTTCTCCAGCAGTGCGTGGCCGTCTCAATAATAATTCACGTCTGTCCTTTATGAGGGCATGCTGTTAATTAGAAGACCGTGGACCCCGAGCGATCGCTAGGAAATGGAGGTCAGTTATGTTTCCCTAGGTGCTCATCTGCCAGTACCCGCCAACAGGGGTGTAGGGCACAGCTACTGAAGACAGCAAACCCGTTACAGAGGCTAATTTTTCACTCCCTGCATTCAATATGCTTTACATAACAACAACAGAAAGCATGGTAGCTAGCTGACAAATGTACTCTTTGGTCTCATGTTCTTCAGCGTACTCCTTGCTAGGGTTCATTGTGGTGGTCACGCAGCCTCCTTCTGGCTCCCTGTGGACTGACTCTACTAAACCATGTCATCCAAAGTGTCTCCACTAATTTCGTCCTGCTCTCGAGATTTGTGTTTATCATAAGCCCTCAATTCAAGTTGTACATTTTTGTTTCCTTTTCTCAAAAAAAAAAAAAAAAAAGTCAACACATCTGCCAAGAATGCTTTACATGAGTACATTTGCATTCTGACTGCATTTTACACAAAAATATGTTTCTGACATTTAGAATGCTTTCTGTTCCCAAGCTAGAAATACTACATTTAAAAAAGAAAAAAAAAAAGAAAGAAAGAAAGAAAAAAAAGGTAAAATACACAATTAAGATAAAATGGAATAATTTGGATATTTTTCATGTCACATACTTCCTGGCAAACTAAAAAGTGGAACAAACCTGTCACTCTAGGGTATACAGAGACATTTTAATCTCAAATATGTAGATATCTTTTCTTATTGATAAGAAGTTAAAGGTTATCCCAGATTATAAATTGCTAATATTTAATGAACAAAATGAAAAAAAAATTCAAATGTGAACAATACTTGGAAATTTTGAAGGTAAAGGTGAAATACTCATCTTTAAACTAAAAATTAGGATTAAGAATAAATAGGAATTCTCACGAGATAGACTTGCTTTTTGTTTAGAGAGTAGAATAAGAATGTGGAAAGCTTTACTCTATGTTGACCAGGTGAAAACAACATTTAGACAGAGGGAGTAGGTAAGAGGAAGAAGGTTGGTGGAGCCCAAGAGTGTCAGAGCACAGAATCCGAGGGGGATACTTCCTTCTCCGGCCAGCAGAACACTCAGGGACCCGGAGGGCGAGCCGGAGTGGAAAGGAAAAGGCCTGCTCCAGGACATTTAGTAATTATTACTACATGCTAGTTTCTCTGTCGTTTCAGTTCTTCAGAGCAGGGTCCCAGGAACGACATGCTAGTGAATATAAATAAACATATCGCAATGTCTCTTCTTTTAGTGTTCTTTGTTTCAACAACCATGGCCCCATATGTTCGCTGGTACTTTTAAAACCTTGGCATTATTAATAAGAAAAGAACTCGATGGGAGAAGATATTACTGAATACCAGTAACTTTCTATTGAACTTTCTGTAGAATTATTCACCATGTTTTTCCTTTATTAAACTGTTTATTGGGAGACCTATAGTTCAAAGAGGAAATAGACTTGCTGAATTATAATATGAAAAATCAAAGTACCCTGTACAAGATGAGAAATAACCTCCTTTACCTTATGATTTGACAAAAAGCAGGTTAAACTAAACAGCATTTTATTCAAATGAGATAACATTTCACTCTTTTAAGATTATGTTCTTCAAGCACACCATTTATAAGCAGAGTGCAGAGAACAATTCAACTAAACAATTTTCAGAACTCCTTTGTGTTAATATCTTCAGCTGTGATCAATATAACCATATGTATTATGTTGAATTATGCGTTTCAGCTAAAGATAGAAAGGAGCTTTCAAAAGCAGGCCCTTAAACACATGCAGTTAATTTAAGCATTAACCAAATGCAAACTGCATTTACATATCCTTCCCCCACGTATTCACACAATCTGAAACTAATTTGTACCTTGAATAAAGAGGTGAGTATTCTCTAAAAATAATTTGCCAGTTAGATGAATGACTTCAAGAAGCCAGGGAAACATCTTTTGGCAAAGAACACTTGATACATGAAAAGGTAAATGTGTGAAGAGACTTCAAAGTAAAATTAAACAATTTCGAATCCTGTTATACAAAAAGAAACTTTCCAAATATAAAAGATTTCCCTAAATAGGCAATTTCAATTTTTGGGTTTAGAGTTTCCCTGGAACAAATAGTTAAAGGTTGTAATGTTTTTCTTATAATCTATTATAACATTTTCACAAAAAAACCCCAAAACTTAAATCATCAGACCTATAAATTTCAGATATTCAAGTAAAAAAAAATAGTTGCATTAAAAATAAATATTTAGTTCCAGTAACTTTCCTTTAGAAAAATGAATAAATGTACACAGGTTTGTTTAGAACATTTTTATGATAGTTAAAAATGAAAGCAATTTAAAAAGTCATCAATAGATGGTTAAATAATCTATGATATATCCTCATGTGGAAAACTATGACAACCATAATAGATCATGATGGTTTTGATTTATATTTATACTCAAGGAATTATTTCATAATATAGTAAACAAAAAAGCATGTTCTAAAACTATATACATAGAGAAAACTCTGAAAGGACATTAAAATACTAATAGAGATTATTTTCAGTGTTGTGAAACTGAGTGATTAAAAACTTTTTGTTTTACTGGACTTTTTAAAATAGTATACATGAGTTATTTTTATTATCCTGAAAATCCAAGAGACATAGCCAATTAAAAATAAAAGATCGGAAATGGACTAGTTGAAATAAAATAGCTTGGCAACTGTGGCTTTAATAATTTATAAGAACCTTCAGAATTGATTCAACAACAATAAACAGGTTTTTTTTAAAAAAAGGGCCAAGATTCTATCCCCTAACAAGAGTTTCTTTCCAGAGATCAGTATAGATGTCTACTGATAAAAGTGTTTTGGAATTTTTAATATCTATGGATATACAGAAAGCACAGAAATAAGATAAGTTTACTTCATTTCTCTTTCCTTTAAGAAAGAGAAATTTGTATGTTTTTGGAAGAGAGCAACGTATATACGTTTTTCCCAGCAAGCAAGAATTCACGGAGCAACTACTAAATTGAGCACTCTGTTAGCGACCTAATATCACGCAGTGAAATTAGAAACTTATTTATCTTGGACAGCAAAACTTTGTCCACCTGGTTAGAAATCACATCCACCATTTTATTCCACTCACAATCTTCTAGAGAAGCTTTCATAAATCATCTTTCTTCAAAAGTAACCACATGCTAAATAGAAGCATTTCATTGAAATTAAGACTCTATCAATCATAACGTGTATTCTGTTTCCACCTTCTTAAAATGTGAAAAGTCAGGCCATAATTTTTAAATGTTACGGTTTATAAAATGCATCCCAATTTCAGAAATGTTAAAATGGGGAAAAAGTCTTTCTTATTGTTAATGAAGTATGGCATTGTGATTAAATCAATATATAGAATACTGACAAGAGAGGAATTTTTTTTTTTTTTTTTTTTTTTTTTTTTAGTGAGCTTGCATGAAACCTTTAAACATTCTCATACAACAAAACTGCAAATGTTCCAGAGAAGCAACCTTCTTATCACATCGCTTGGCTTGCCTAGTGGATGAGCAGCAGGTAAGGCATTTGAAGCAGATAATGCCACCCCCCTGCTGTGCTGTGTACTGTGTGTGTGTAGAATAGAGTAAATCAAACATCTACTGCAATTACATTGATTTTACTTCTATGAGACAGGGAGGGTGAGACCCGTGACTCATCGCGTGAAACTTACTAATCATTATTATGCAGCAGGGACATTTTTTGGGGGAGGGTGGCATCATCAGGCCTTGTTTTTTATTCACAATATGAAAACTATGTAAGGCAAACAAAGACACACATGCCCCACTCCAGCAATCCTGTTGTTCCCTCCTCCCGCTATGTGACTTGAATTTTCACAGCAGGGACATCTTGACAAGGCTTCCGGGTACACAAGGAAGAATCAGATTTCTCATTGTCACAAGGACCTTCCCTGTTGGACTTATCAAAAGCAGCAAGCTTCTGCCACCCTGTCACCTTACACTGCTTTGTGTTTGTTCCCACTGTCCCTGTCACTGCCAGACGTATTACATGCTAATGTAATTGTGGTCCACTTCTGCCTGGTGAATTTATGCTGCATGCGGGCAAGGCCTTCATTTGCTCCTTGCTGAACCCCCAGGGCTTAGAACAGTGCCTGGCAAATAAACACTGGTTGACTGAAGAAAGGCTCAAAATTTAGGAGAGTGAAACAAATTAAAGACAAGAATAACTGAGCAAAAACAGTTCCTCTGGCCTACAGGCTAGGATGAGGGAAGAAATTCTTGAGCAACCAATACACTGGTGCACAAGGCCAGCTGCGGCCATGGCTGCGCCTCCCACGGGGTCAGTGAACAGGGGGTACAGCCCACGTCCGAGGTGAACAAGCCACCAGTCATTTCACAGGTACCTCTTTCGGTTTTTAATCGGTCGAGGATTTCCGTTTTGTCGGCTAAATCGGATTTTAAGGCCACCTCCAGCTGGGCGATCTGCACTTTCAGCTGCTGCTCCTTGAACTTCCACTGCTCTTCGTGGGCAACACTGAAGGCACTGCAAGACAGGGAAGGCGAGCAAGGCTGGGAGAGCTGCTCCCCCGAGGCGGGCAAGGAGGGACGCTGTGAGTGGCGCGGGACGCTGTCCTCAGGGCTCAGGAATTAGGTAAACACGGCTGGTCTGCCGCGGGGGAGGCCGAGGCGCCTTGCGCAGGCTGCGGTCGGGAACATGAAAGAGCCTGTGGGATGAGCAGAGGAACTGGCCTTAATTGAAGCTCTAAAGTCAGAAAAGTTGGCAGCGTGCAGCTTTTGTGGGACCGGTGCAGGAATTCGGAGACAGCGCGGACCCGGAGGAATCTGCAGGCCCAAACCTCAGCCATCGCCCCTGGTCAGAGCCGCTCTCTCCCCACAAACCTCTTCCCCCTGAGAACGAGCCTGCTCTTTCACTTCAAGAGCCTGCGATAGTAACAGAGCAGCAAACTACGGGCCACCAAGTGGGAGCACTGCTGAACGACAGGGAACAACTCGGATGTTATGTTAAGAAGTAGGGAGAAGGCAGTTTTGATCCTAAAAACCGAAAAGCGAATGGGTTTGACAGCAGGTTTCCCTTGCAACACCTACAGGACAGGAGGAGAGCCCAGGGAGGGTGTCCTGGGGGGAAGGACGAGGGTAGAATTACCCGTCAGGAAAAGTGCAGCAGTTTAAACTGCTGTGAAAATCCACTCATGGCCAAGAACGGAAGGCCTGGCTAAAGACTAACTAGTACATCACAGGCGGAAGGTGTACACTTTCCACACCCACTGGGGCCAGTGCTGCCTGAACGCTGGCCTCCACTGGAAGCTGACGCTAGACCAGCTCCACGAAGAAACTTGGGGAGACTTAACCATGAAGATCCTGGGGCCCAGGAATTCCTTTTTGTACAAAGCCCCCAGGTGATGGCCAGGTTTTGGAAAAACTGATCTTGATCTGTATTTCAGCAGAAAACTATTATCTGTGAAGCTTGATATGACTGAATAATTATCAGCAGCTTTGACCTTTCTACTTATTTGAAACCTAGTAAATGAAAGAAAAAATGCATAAAATCTGGTTTTGTACTGATGATGAAGTAAATGAAAAAGAAACTTGTTATTGAAAATTGCCCTTAATGTTGCTCCCAGCAAGTCTTGAGGGTTTTTTTTTTTTCCCCCTTTTGTTTTTTGTTTTTCCAAAAGAGATACTTTTCTGGGAGGCATAGCTTTCAAAAGAAAAAAAAATGTGCATTCATTTTACATTTTGAATGTTTTTATTGCATTTAAAATAACATGACCTTAAAATGAATGAAATTCTAGAAGTTTTTCTAAATATGACATCTGTTTCATCTACCAATGTTCTCCTTTCACATATGGAGCCTAAAAGAAAAATGCATGGATCTGATATACCAGTATTTTAAATAATTTTTAAAAAGGTACAATTACCTAGACTTAAATAAAACCTAAATACAATATGTACTTTAAATACTAAAGTAAACAATGTTCCTTTACATTTTCATTTTAAAATAAAGAACAAATACAACTTCTGTGTCTGGTCAAATTATATATACCAAACGCATACGTATATACGCCTGTGAGTTTATGTGTGTGTGTGTCTCGTATTATTAAAAACATGTTCAACCCAGAAAAAAATTAGCATGATGAAATAGGCACTATACATTATATCAGACGCCAAAAATTGGAAACAGTAGTGTTCCAATAGCATTAGTACCAGCAAAAAGATCACCAACAGCTAATCTGGCAGCAACATCAGAAGCTGTATGTGTTTAAATTAAGAACAATTTAGCAGCCTGGTTTTTCCAAACCCACAAAATGCTAGTGTAAATCAGCATAAGTCAATCTGAATTTAGTGCACTGCTATCTTCCCTCTAAATTTAGGATTACATTCCACGGAGTTTCATGAGGAATTCCTTTTGGATTTACTGTATTCCTCTCTGCTGCGGCCATCTGTGTAACTATAAATGGTGGGGCACATCTGGCTCCATTTTCTCTGGAAAGGCTGTGTACATGATTAAATCTGCATATGAGCAGAGTCTTGCAGAGCCTTTTATTCATGAAAATGGTTTTGTACATGGCCTGCAGTGACAACTGAGGGGGGTCACAGTGGGCCTTTGTGCCCGTCTCGGCCACACGCTGCTACAGGAGTGGTCCAGGTCTCTGCAGATGGAGGCCCGTGCGTGCCTGGGCCCTGGGCGTGCCCATTGCAGCCAGGGGTCAGCGACTTGCACACACACCTCCTGGTCGATCACAGAATAAGGGTGGGCTGAGAGCTGAAGTGTTCGTCTCTACCCCAGGGTCTTTTGCTTATAGGAGACATGCCCATGCTCAAGGGCATCCTAACAACACAGGGAAGTATAAGCTCTCAATCACCCTAAAGAAATCCACAGGCACTTCAGTTAGGGTCGAATGGGAATTCAAGGCATATTTACATCAGGATGGTTCACTTGCTGAAAGAGACCTGAGGGCCCAACGTGCTTGTTTGATTTCTGGGAGGCACAAGGTGCCCACCATTGGCCGTGTCAGCGAGCACTCCGGGCAGGGGGCAGGCGTTCCCATCACAGAAACGGGGCACGGAGAGTCCACAGGTGGCCAGCGTGGTCCCTTTAAACTGTGGATGTGAAGTGACTAGCATACTGTGAAAACTTGACTCACCCAATTCTTAAAATGGTTAATGTTACCTTAAAAAACTAGACTCTTTTTTTCAACAACAGGCATTAGATTTGTGTCTCTCAGGGAGTTAATACCTTCAAATCACTTTTAACAGATTCCATGGATCCAATCTCAAAGTGACTGAATCTGAGCTGGATAGGAGTGACTGAAGAGATTTCAAAGGGGTAGTGAAACCTTCATTTTCTGTTGTCTGGGTTATTCATATACATGACAGCTGAAGGACAACCGCATTCATTAATTACAACACCCTAAAACTATACTAACCTCAAAAGTGGGATACAGCTTTACTATTTTATAGTACAGAGCTCCTCTCGAACCAAGTACAATGATTTAATGGCAAAACTTTTTTCCTGAATTTTAAATTGGCTTTTCTTAAAGCTATGCTTACTTTCTGGCACCATCTCAAGAATGTTTAGCATATTAAAAAAGGCTCATACCAAATACCAACATGAGGGTTTTATCTTTCCAGATGATTCTCTAGTATGTCACATGTCAAGTAATAAACACATTCAAAATTTCATTTGAAACAGGAAGACAAGAATGCAATCTGCAAATGACATTTTTTTCCTCCTGAAAACTGGCCAATTTTGGATAACGAACAAATGCTCTCTCTTGGGAAACGTGCTGTCACTGACTAGCCCAGCGATAGCGGCTGGTGAGGACACGAGATGCAAGTGCAGTAAAGAATCTTAGGAATGAGGCTGACATGGTACTTTGTTGAGCTTTCGTTGAGTTTTGTAGTTACTCCAACTTCTGAAAACATATACTTAAAAAAAATTGTATTAGAGGATTTTATAGTTCTGTTTACTGTTGTGTGCGTGCTTGCTGGGTTTCATGTGACATGATTTTGGGGTTTATTTTGACACAAAATGTTACGACACTCATTACATACATTTGCTTCCGTATGCTGGATACCAAATTCAAGTGTAAGCATCATAATGAAGCCTGTTTAACATAACAGAAAAAAATGTAGCTCAAGCATAAAACATAAAAGAAAAAAGCATTCAAAGTTATATTTACACTCTTAGATCATCATTTAATATGGAAAGATAAAGTTTCATAGTGATAAAGTACATATGAGAAAAACATGTCTTTCTAGAAATTCCATTTATGCTTTATTCCCAGCTAAGTGTTTTGCGCCAAAAGAGTATGTTCAGTAAATTCCCTAACTGGGGAGGAGGGAGTAGAAAATGTCCAAGTAACGGCCAAATGGCACTTATTTTCTTGTAGTAAGACCACGTTAGATTATCTGAAATTTTAAGATGTCGAAAATAAAAATCAATAAAAATTTCTGAACATATGACAGTTCTGTTATTCCACGAATGTTTCCCTTTTGAATTTACAATTTTCCAACTCAATTAAAATCAGAGATAATGAATCAAAGGGGGAAACATCAAGTTTTACAATCAGAGGAATGAGGTTTTAATCTTGTACCGGAGTCTCAGCAACGCCATGTGACTCTGTCACACTTGTTTTGAGTTGCAATCCTCTCACTTGTAAAATATGAGGATAACCTTTTCCCCACCATATAATACGGTGGTTGTACAATCTGTGTACTGCAATTTGAACTTTTCAAGCACATAACTATAATACTAAACACTTAGGTATATATCGATATAAACCTATGTATTGTGTTATGGAGATGGAAATATAAAACAAACGGTATCACAAATGCTTCAGGGAAAATTAATCAGGGCTTATGAGAGGGACCTGGACAAAGTACTACGGCCAAGTGTCTGGAAGGGGATTGAAGTCAAATCCCCAGGAAGACTTTAGCCAGCCTGTCCTTGCAGGAGAGCCCCAGGGATTATTTTAGCTGAGTTTGGAACCTGTTACTTGTAACTCTCAATATAATGGGCTGCTGGGCAAGGTTAATCAGTCACTAGTAGGTCAATAGCATGGATGAGGCACACCACTGGAATGACGCCTAACATGAACATAGATGTCTTTTCAAAGTAAAAATGAATAAAAACCTATCACTACACTCTTCAGGTATGATTTAATTTAAAAAAATAGAAATTTAGTTTACAAAACATAAAACATACAGATAAAAAGTTGAAGATAGATCTGTAAATCCGATGACTACTTTCTGATGGTTCAAAATGTGATCAATGGAAGTAACTTTGTTTCAGCTCTCATATGTGTATTTCATTATATGTAAAATGTATTTTCATGTAAATGTGCGCTTATTATTTATCAGCATCATGTACTAAACACAGATATCTGTAGCAGTAAATTTAGCTGTGGGGCAGAAGTGTTGTTCTAACATTGGTAGAAGGGATTAATTTTTTAAATACCTTGATCATAAAGTAAATAAAAAACAAAATTGAAACAGCTCTTTAAAATGTATCTTGAGATAAAGATGCTTGTGTTTCTCTGTAAGGCAGAGAGACAAGGGTAAGGTAACACCTTTGCCCCTAAGGAGAGAACCGGTCTCCTCCGATCACGGGCTGGGAAACCAGTGGAAGGAAACCAGGGCTTGCAGGGACCTGCAGGGGTTCGAAGACAAGCTCTGTTACATCGTAGCTTTCAGAGGGGAACAAATTCCTTCATGCTGCTTCATTTCCGTTGCCCGCACAACGGGCATTTACAAGGCCCACGTTTCCGGGCTGCCGTAGGGAATCTGCAATAACCAGGTGGAGTACTGAGTACAGCACTTACCAGCATACGGCCTGTGTTCGGTCAATGGCGGTAGCTGTAACTGGGAGCAGTGACAGGGTTTTCTTAGCAATAGATCAGTGACTTGTTGCCAGTGCCTCCCAAAGCTCACTTTCTTTTATAACATTTATTTCTTGCAATCGTGCATAGCTAATTCTGTAATAAACATTAGCTGTTCTGACAACCAATGTTATGATATAAAAGATCTCACACAACAGACTGAGAGAGCGCAAGAGGTCATGACTTACCTGTTATAGAGTTTATCGTAGTTTTCCTTTAAGAGTTCCCGCTCCTTCTCTAAGTCACTAATTCTATCTTGCAGCTAAAATGAAAATTACACATTAGGTGATGATCATATAAAGTCACAGGGGGTATAAAACAGAGGAGAGCAGAGGAGGCTGACATGTTTTAGCCTCACTTTCTAAATTGCAGCTGCTAACTAACTAGTCCACATATATTGTCTGTATTTAATTTCGCACTGATTTTTTTCCCCCAAGTTGTTAAGTAAACATGAAATTAATATATCTGTTTTAATTTAGCAGAAACGTTTGCCCTACTTTACAGCAACCTGTGCCAAAACTCAATAAAGAATGTGTTAAAAGCTTGCTGTTAAGTCTGGGGAAACATAATGTTTTCTTTCCTCCACAATGACTTTCATCGTTATATTCATTTTGTGTTAATTTCCAGTTGGCTCATAAAAAAGGATGAACTTTTCTTTGGGTTCATGGTTCACAGAAATTGTGTCAATCACTATTTACTCTGAAGACATAATTTCTCATGTTACCTGCAATTTACAAAGAGCCAGTGGCACAGCTTTTAAATATATGAATGAAAAAATAAAATTGTATACCTTGTTTTAACCCAACAAATATTTTTAGAAATTAACTAGGGATAACAATATTTTTATAACTAAAATATAGCTTTCTGTATTGATGTTTAAGTTTCATTCAACAGTATATTTTGTAGTTGCAACTTTTTCCCATGGATCAGAATACTCTTAAAATTCATTTCCTTTCTTAAAAGTCTCTTTTGATGCTGGCATGAGACCTAGTAAAAGATTCTCCAAAGATCAGAACATTTTATTTCACCTCATTTTCTTTGAGAACAAGTTTAACAGACTACAGAAAAAGACTGTGTTACTAGGGAAACACGAATAGCAAAAATAATAGGAACATGAGTTTTCAGACAACTTCTTAGAAAGAAATAATTTCACACAATTACAGATGTTGCAAATACATCTTTCCTCTGAGAAACAAACATATTCCTGTAACTTGGTTTTGGTACTGCAAATGACTAATAAGCTGTCCAAATTGAGAAAGTTAAGTTCTAAAGGTAATCAGGCACCTGTTTCAAAATTTTTTTTTTTCCTCTTAAATATCCTTAATTCTTATGTAAACAATGGCTATGGCTCTTGGTACATTTGCAAGTATATTTTTATTTTTAATTTAATTAAAGATTAAAAAATTTTTTTGACTTGATTTGTTGTCCCATGTAATTTACGCACTCATTGGCTGATCCTTGTATGTGCCCTGACCAGGAATCGAACCCACAACTTTGATGTATCTGGACAACACTCTGACCGGCTGAGTGACCAGCCAGGACTATTCACAGGTACTTTTAGGCACTGGTTTTACCATCCACATAACATGCTAACTACAGTTGGCTGTGCTCAAAGTGCCGTGTGTGAAGTTTAAGGTGTTTACATGAATATAATACTTGAAATGTGTCTACTTTACTTTGTCGAAACTGTTAGTGACAGAGGAGTGTTAACGCAGTGGGTGCAGAACACTTGGAGGCTCACCTCTTCCATCCTTTTCTCGGAAAAGGTCACAGCATGCAACTGCTTCTCCAGGCTGCAGCATTTTAAACGCTGCTCCTTCAGCTGCTTATTTAGCTCATCTCCGTTGGCCATCAGGGCATCATGGCTGATCCTGAGAGATTTTTGCTTCTGAAAACCAAAAGGAGTATCTTTTCAAAATTATTTTCGGAGTCTAATTTTAACAAATGATTACAACTCCGTAAATAAATTTACCCCTGAGGTTCTTGCTACCCAGCTTGTTCTTCACCTCCCCAACAATGTGGCCCCCTGTCCGTAAGTGACACTTGCAACCCCGCTGTGACCTTTGGGAGAAACACAGGGCTACCGCAGCACAGAGTCCCGTGATGCAAACTGCTGGTGTCCTTTTAAAAATTTCTGCCTAGTTTTTCACTTGTTGATGGGGATTAGCGATGAAATTCATTTCAACAATTTTTTTTCTTTTTGCTGTGATGACAGTGGTTGGACCTACTGTCTAAAGGTGCTGCTGCAGGGGTGGAAAATCAGTGCTGATCACATGGGTTAAACCAGAACAATGTGTCACCATGTAGAAAGAGCTTTCAAAGTTAGCTTCTAATTTTCATTAGGTTAAAATTTTCAATTCAGTGGAACAGTTACGGAAGTCTCCTTAGTTTTTACAATGTCTATTTACGAATATTTCAAATTCATTTTTCTATCCTTAAATGCCACATACTTCTTTTATAAATAAAGTGATGACACTCAAGTCTTCCAGAGACCCTATGACCATGCCATGCATACCTTTTCTGCTACTAAAATCACTTAAGTTCTTCTGAAGTTCTTTACTCATCTAAGAGAAACATGGCTACTGAGCTACTTGGGTCCAAGTTCTGTTAATCTTGGCGTTATTATAAAACACTACCTATAACCTCTGTCTGGCCTTCCTACTTCACTGATGCTGTTGGCCCGAACCTCTCCATTTATCCAATGTCAACCCCAGAGCCTGTGCTCTAGTAGACACTTGTCAGTGCTGGTGTTGACACGAAAACCTGGCACCACTGTTAAATGGCAATAAAATAGTCAGTGGTAAAATAATAAGTCACTTTTTAACTCCGTTCTTCATTCCTCATTTTAGAAGTGGTTTTCAACCACATGTATTTTTAGTCTCCCTCTTCTACTGATGTAGAGTTCGCACAGTATCATTCCTGCTCTTTCAAAAACTGTAGTTCATAGAAAGGGTAGGCATAACTTAAGAATAAATTTAGGCTTCAAATGACCTTGTGCTTTGCAATGATTTACTGTTTTCCTGGTCTCAGAACTTCAAAGAAAGTATAGTGTCCACCCACTTTGACCATGGAGAGCACATCCTAATACCTTCAGTGCATGCCTGAAATTACAGATAGTGCCAAACCCTGGATGTACTATGTTTCTTCCAGGAGATGCTACTTACAATAAATCGTAAATTATAAATTGGGCATAGTAAAATATTACCAACAAAGTAGCACAATTATAACAATATACTGTAATAGGGGTTACGTGAATATGGTCTCTATCTTTCTCTCCGGTGACCAACGTGGCTCCTAAGTGACTCTCAGGCTGTGGCACAGACGGCTGGACATGCTGGACAGAGGGATGACTGGCAGCCCAGGCAGGACAGTGTGTTGGCCCCAAATTCCATCATGCTCCTCAGAATGGTATGCAATGTAAAACTTACGATTTATTTCTGGAATTTTCCACTTACTGTATTTAGACTGTGGTTCGCCATAACTAAACCTGTGGAAAGGGGAACTGCAGACAGTGGGGGACCCTGAGCTGCTTCACATCAGTCCTGCTTGTGAATCCAGAACCTACGCTAATCGTGCGGTGCCAGTAACAGGAAGTCTCTCCAGCGGCACATTCCCGTGCGGCCCCCGGCCGTCAGAACCGTAACAGGGATGAAGAGGTCCAGGTACGATTTGAAATGAACACACTGATAGCTGACATGGCAGATACCCAAATATTTTAGTGACAAAACAAAGCAAAACACATCACATCAAAGAAAGACTTCACAATGCCTCATTATCGGCCTATTCATAACTTCGGTCTATCTTGGACATTTCCTAAGTGCTTAGAATTAAAGCTACGTGCCCATGCAAGTGTGGACAAAAGGAGTTAAAATTTCTTAGTGTGAGATGACTTATAATAAATGTACTTATCATTTTAAGACAGATATTTATAAAAAGTCCAGCCAGTTGGCCATTTAAGTATTAAGTTATAAATAACAATGCATAAAGTAAAATTATACAAATTTGGGAATAAAAATAGTAATCTCTGAAAATTAGTTTTTAGTATTACAATCATTATACTTAAAAATATACAACTTGAACCCTAATTTCAACATTTGTATGGATGTATCATTATAATAAAATAAATTATCACAGTACCTCTTGAAGCTGAATAAATTTTCCTTCCATTACTGAAAGAGCATTGCTTTTCTCCACTAGTTGCTTATGAAGCTTAATCATTTCTACATTGTCCCGAATGTTTGACCTTTAACGATATGTTTTAAGAAAAAGAGAGACAGTAAAAAAATGCAAGGCAAAAGTAAAAAAAAAAAAAAAAATTGGCATGGAATCACAATTTTTTATGGACTGTTACCTAGAGAAATTTTACTCTCTTGCAGATTAGTTACCAAGATTTTTCAGTTTATTGTACATTTAGGATTAAATTATTTAAAATCAACCAATAATCACTTTAAACTTTATAAACCCAAAGGCTCTCAGAATTTGAAGGAAGCCCCAAATGTGGCGACTGGTTTCACCCATCCAAAGACAGATAACACAGATTTTACGGTCACTTCACAGCATCCTGACAGATGGTGCCCTGGGCCCTTACCCTCAGCAGAGTTGTTTCACCACCAGCCTGCAGACCTATCACATGCTCCTCTTCCCCAAGTGGAGTTGTTCCACCACCAGCCTGCAGACCTATCATGCTCCTCTTCCCCAAATGGAGTTGTTCCACCACCAGCCTGCAGACCTATCATGCTCCTCTTCTCCAAGTGGAGCTGTTCCACCACCAGCCTGCAGACCTACCACGCTCCTCTTCCCCAAGTGGAGCTGTTCCACCACCAGCCTGCAGACCTGTCATGCTCCTCTTCCCCAAGTGGAAAGCACAGTCTTGCATCTTCCCACTACTCTCTCCCTCAAAACAAATGCATCATAAGATGACCATTTATTGGAGTTTCCTCCTGGAGTTTGAACTTTTCAAAACATTTCTAAAAAAAGTGACTTAGCATTTTATACTAATAATGCCCAAAGCTGGCATTTAAATCCGTTGCAGATGTGCCGTTAGCTGTAAGAGATCGTTTAACATCCACAGGGTATGTAGAAACTCTATATGTTGCAAAACTAGTTTGTATTCTTCCTACCGAGATTAAAGCAAACGTAGAAGTTAACAGGAAGATCTTATTAAAGGTTAATCATAGATCTAAATGAATACCTGTTTTCAAAAGGCATTTACTCTCCTGACAGAGAAAGGTTCCTTAATTTAATACATTTTACATGCAAAAGTATCTTTGAAAATGTGAAGCTCTGTTTTAGGCTTTATTTTTTAAGGAAAATAAACATAAAAAATTTTAAATCGGAAAACTTTTTCTGCACTTAAAGTAAGTAATTTTGCATCCAAAACCGATCGAGTGTCCACATGTTGGAAAAATTGTCACACTGCCCTACTGGAACCAGAAAATGGACTACAAAGCTCACACATCTGTAAACCAGCTGAGGACTTGAAATACTTAATTTTCCTCTTTGATATTTGAAAGTTCATTGTATTTTGGCACTGGACAGTTAGTTGTCCTCACACAGCAGAGAAACAAGTCCAAGAACCTGGATCCTGCCCAGGGCACAGTCTTCACACAATGTTAAAATAATTACGTGTCTAAAACATGCTATCTAGTAGTTCTGAGCACACATTCAATAGGACACTCATTATTCCCTTTTGTCACTAAATACTCACTAAAGATAATATCAATACTATTATCTTACTCATGAAGGATAATACTATCTTTACTAAAAAATTAAAACATGGAGGAAAAATATATTTTATTGGTCTAAAGAAAATATTCACATTCTTTTCATATTTCAAAGTCAAAATATGATATACCTGTTTTCATTGAAATTACTTAGTTTGACCACTTAAAAGTGAGTGTTGGCTCTGGCTGGTGGCTCAGTGGACAGGCGCTGGCCTGCGAACCCAAAGGTTGCTGGTTCGATTCCCAGCCAGGGCACATCACCAGGTTGCAAGCCAGGTCTCCAGCCAGGGCTGGAGGCAGGTGAAAGGCAACCATACATTGATGTCTCTCTCCCTCTCTGTCTCTCTCTCCCTTCCCCTCTCTAAAAAATAAAACCTTAAAAAAAAAAAAGTGAGTATCATTTACTGATATAGAAGGATAGAATTCTGTTCAAATAATTTTAAACCTTTTCTTATATTCAGTTGCCCCCGATATTTAATTTTTCTTACTTTTGAGTATGTTAATATTTTATTTTATTTAGTTTTTAAAAAGATTTTATTAATTATTTTCAGAGAGAGAGGGGAAGGGAAGGGAGAGACACAGAGAGGGACAGAAGCATCAAGGTATGGTTGCCTTTCACCTGCCTCCAGCTATGGACCTGGCTGGAGACCTGGCTTGCAACCTGGTTATGTGCCCTGGCTGGGAATCGAACCAGCATCCTTTGGGTTCACAGGCTGGCGCCTTATCCACTGTGCCACTAGCCAGGGTAAGTATGTTAATATTTTAAAGCAGATATACAGGGTGGAGAAAAGTGAGTTTACAGTTGTTTGTTTGGAAGATAACATAATAATTAATAAATAGTAATACAAGAATAAACTGTTTCATGTACTCTCAACTGTAAACCTACTGTATGTGTCAAATATACTTATATAATAACTCTTATTTAATGATATTAATAACTAAGAATTAAGCCCAATAACCCGTTAAGCCACACAGGGTCACAGAAATAACAGATTTTAATTCTGAATTTTCTTTGTATGGCAAGGGCTTCCAGTGGCTTACTTGGTGGATATTCTCTCGGACATTTTCCTAAACTCCTTGGAGTTTTGACTTTTCCAAGTATTGCCAAGAAAAGTGACTTAGTATTTTATACTCATAATGCCCCCATGGTGGGCACAAATTACCACATAAGTAATATTTAGAAATCAGCAAAAACATGTGGGACTTTAAAAAGTGAGTTCGCTAAAAAGGAACCTATTCTGGGACAACATGGAGAACCTGCGTCTTTAATACACCCCCCACCCCTTTTCTTTTAAATAGCTTTATTTTTTCTTAAATTTATTTATTATTTCCATAGAGAGGGGAAGGGAGAGAGGCAGAGACAGACAGAGACATCAATGTATGGTTGTTTTTCACCTGCCTCCAGCTATGGACCTGGCTGGAGACCTGGCTTGCAACCTGGTGATGTGCCCTGGTTGGGAATTGAACCAGTGACTTTTGGGTTCGCAGGCCGGCACCTTATCCACTGAGCCACCAGCCAGGGCTTTAATAACCCCTTTTAAGCATCAGCTTTAGGGGCTGTGGACGAGCTGCTCACTGTTATGACGGGGTATTTTTGAGGGCCAACACGGAGAAGGACTGCCTGCCTGGCTGGCTGGCAGAGCTGTGCTGGCGACGCAGAGCACACGAGAGGTGAAACCCACAGCGTGATGCAGCTGGTCTGGCCTTCGGGGAGGCTCACACTGCAGAATCCTCTCAAACCTGACAATCAGCTGAACGTTTTGCAGAGCTAAGATGCAGGAAGACTACGGGTGGACGTGAAGAGACAGATGCAAGGCCAGGTGGCAGGTGGCTGAGGAGAACGTGAGACGGGCGCTGTGCACGAGGGAGCCAGGGTCACCGGCTAAGGGGCCCAGCCCAGACCCCGCGCTGCTGGAGGAGGGAGACACGGCTCATTTCATGAGCGAAGGGGAGTGTGACGTCCACAGCACTCCGTTCTGCGGCATTCCGCGCACTGCGGTGGGACGTCAAGTCTTCAGGACGACGCCCTTCCAGCAGAAAGAACCACCGCAGCCCTGGCTGGCATGGCTTGGGGGACCGGGCGCCACCCCGCAAACTGAAGGGTAGCAGGTCACGGTATGAACGGAAGGCATTTATTGATATTTCTCTTACACAGCAACGGTCCTCTCCCTTTCTTTTCCCTCCCTTCCCCTCTCCTTAAACATAAATAAATAAAATCTTTATAAAAAGAAAGAACAATGCTGAGAAAAAAATACTCAGATCACGGCCATCCACTAGTTCATATATGCGGCAACACATACAGCGAAATGATCTGCAAGCAGATATCAAGCATGTCAATTAAATTCTTTGTAAAGATAAATTTCTCAGAAAGGATTTTGAGAGCCACATGAACAATGAAGTTGGAAGATAGCTTCATTTCTTCCTTTTCCTTTTTAACAGATTATTTAGAATTAGGACAAAATCTTCTAAAACTCTGAAAAGACTTGTTGGCCATCTCTTGAGCAAAAACAAACTGAATCAATTACATTTTATGTTGAAAAAGTAACACAGCTCAACAACCTAGGTGCCAACTCTCTCATAATTTGAACCAGTTGAGCAATAAACTCTGAAGAAGGCATTTCCAATGGGAGCCCTGAAAACACCTGACAGCAGCTTGCCTACTGGGCACCATGATAAACCCAGGGACACCAACCTGCGGGCCACCGGAGGGGGAAAAGCTGGCTGTGCGCCAATGTGACGTAGTCTGATCGGAAACGTGGAGGAAAAATGAAAGCTTTGCTAGGGTGCGTTTCTTCTACTTTATTCCGCAGGCACACAACTCCCGTCACCCCGACTCCCAACCCCCAACAACATTTTGCTCTTTGCTGAGGTTAGGATTATGAATGCTCAACGATCCTGGTGGTTTTTTGAGGCAGAAGGTTATGAAATAGTAGTTAACACCATTTAGAAGAGAAGGTTGGAGAGTACAGAAGGTAAGCTATGGGATTCTAGAAGGGAGTTAGGTAAAATATTTATGAGATAGGACAGAGAGGCTCTTCTTGAGTAATAGTTTCAGGCCAACTAAATTTGGGGGATAAGGTTGAAAACAACCTTAGGATTAAGGGCACATTCTCTTTTTAAACATTGGAGACATTCTGTAAGTGTACTGTTGAAAGCAATGTAGGTCGTTCACAGCTCTTGTTAGGGAAACACAGATAACAATCACTAGGAGGTACCGCTTCTGAACAGGATTGCAGAAGGTCACTAGTACATAAAGTGGGATAAGTTTCACTAACAGAGCTGATGAAAGTCTATTTGGAAGGTAATGGTTTTCCTCAAGACTGCTTCTTGAGTTCAGAGGTGAGTGCAGCATTCCTGATCTGAGATGCACAGAAGAAAGCATTTGTCTGTATGTATTTATTTGCCTTTGGATGGTATCTTTCTTGTGGTGTTGGGTCAAAATATAAACCAGAAGTTGGTATTTTCTTCTTCTCAACACCCACAAAAAATGGAAGGACAGTGAGGTGGAGTCGCACCCTCTCCTGACAGTGGGAAGTGTCCTCCCAAAGACAAGGTGGGGACTGCGAGAAGACAAACCCTGACTCATCCTTTATAGGGGCCACTTCAAGGCTCAAATCTAATGGATCACAACAACTAGCAATAGGAACCTAAGAATTATATTCAATATACCAAAAAATCCCAACGGGAAATTCAAATTTATTGGCAATTAAGTTGCGAAATGAATGAAAGGTTTTGTGTTGTTTTTATTTCTTAATGGAATTATACCTAGTCAGTAATAACACAGGTTATTTCACAATGATGAAAAGCAATAGTTGGTATGATATAGTCTTCAATGAATGAAAAAGGAATTAAATGAATACTGCTTATTTAGTAGAAAAAAATGTCAGAAATACGACCTCCTCAGGAACACAAGTGGCTGCTGCTGGGAAGGTAGGAAACCATTTCAGTCTTCATAGCGTGGCTGTGGGGCCAACTGGGGCTACAGAAGCAGTGACTGTGCCCAGAGTCCTAAGGTGGGACGCTAACACTGACCTCCAGTTCTAAGAGACACATTCTCCCATTCCTCTAAGTTGCTCACTTCCTCTGAGGCGTTCCTCTTTCCATGGATGTGTGAGCTAACAGGCTAGTCACTATTAATTGGGACAATTTCTGTGGCTTGTATAAAGGGCTGAGAAAATATATCAAGCTGCTCTCAAGAAACCTTACATAATTTTTCCCCCCAAAGATTCCATTCACCATCTCCAGAGAGAGGGGTAGGAAGAGAGGCAGAGAGGGAGAGAGACATCAATGTATGGTTGCCTTTCACCTGCCTCCAGCCACAGACCTGGCTGGAGACCTGGCTTGCAACCTGGTTATGTGCCCTGGCTGGGAATCGAACCAGGGACTCTTGGGCCTGAAGGCCGGCGCCCTATCCACTGTGCCACCAGCCAGGGCATCTTACATAGTATTAATAATAAAAAGCACAGGAATCAAAAAATGGAATGTGAGTGATAGTTTTTGTTGGGCAATGCTAAGGTATGCAAAACAACAGCGAGAGCTTGGTGAATATATTTGTAAAAAAATGACAGATCACCTCTCTGTGTAATAATAATGTTTGCATGGTTATCCCTGGCCCCAGTTACCCTTCTATCCGAGAACCAGATGTGCCCTCTAAATGAGGGGGCGGGGCAATCAGACAAATCCAAATGGAGGAACACTCTGCAAACGGCTATCGAGAGGTTACAGAAGCCTGGGGGGCTGCTCTCAATAAAGAAAACCTAAAGGACATGACAATGAAATATAGCACATAAGCCTTGATTGGACACTAGCTCGGAACCAAACAAGAAAGCTACTCAAACAGCATGGCTGTAAAGGACGTTGTTGGCACAACTGGGAAGTGTGCGCATGGACTGTGGGTTAGATAGCGCCGCTCTCCCTCTCACTGTGAAATGTCCTGAGTGTGACAGCTGCACCGTGGCTTCCCAGGAGGAAGTCCTTGCTCCTAGAAAGTACTTGGAAGTGCAGAGAAGGTGAACTGACACACGCACTTAACGCTCAGACCGGAGAGGAGGAGAGGGAGGGAAGGGATTCTGCAGGAGCCGCAGAACGCAGAGCAGGCTGGGTCATTCACAAATATGCAAAGGGGCGACAGGTACGCGAGTGTTCTCACTGCTACGTGTCCAACTTTTCTGCAGGTTTCCAAACTTTCAGAATGAAAACTTGGGGAAGAGCTCAGGGGTGCCAGGAAGTGTTCCCGTGCCGGCAGGCAGAGAGGAGGATGGGCTGGCGGCTGAGCTCTAGGTAGTTGCCGGACTGCAAAAGGCCTGCTCCGGGGTTCGGGGTTCGCGCTTAACTGAAGGGAACAGGGTAAGTTAGAATGTCTGAAACATTCATGGGTTAAATTTCCTTCACTGGGACGTTAGGGCAGTTACATGATTTTTAATTAAGAAGATAAACACCCCAACATGTACTTAAAAAAGAAACACAATACAAACTAGTTACACATTTGGTAAGAGTATAAATATTTTTGGAGTTGAAAATGTCAATAAAAGGTAAAATCATTCTGATTTTAATGTTCACATACATGTGTTCACTGGTTACTGCCGTGCATTTAATTTAAGACGGCCTTTTTAATAAGCAGAAAATGTGCATTTTTAGATTGTTTAAATTTTAATACAGACTTTTGTTCAAAACAACACAGACATTCAGGCTACTTGTAAATGATACAAGATTTCTGGCTAATGAGGCATTATGTAGAACATATGCAAAAATCACAGCTCAGTCTTCCAAAATAGACCACAATAACAAGAAAAAACACGATTTTAATAAAAAGGAGCAGCGCTGGGCTTTTACTTCAAAGCAATTAAGGGCTTTGGATAACCAAACTGGTCTATTAAACACATTCTCTGAAGAGCTGCTTTAATATTCTATGAAAAGGCTCTTTGCCATAAATATCCAGCACCACCCTCTGAAGATTACAACTACGCTGGGTTCATGTTTGAGAACAAGGAGCCCAGCATTCAGATCAGGCTTCTAGAATTTCAAATCTGAAATAATGTACCCGTGAAAGACAAGTTCAAATATGTTTTCCATTTTGTAATTTTTCTCTACAGTAAATTATACCAAGTTTTATATTCTCCCCAACATTTTTTTTCAACAGTTTTCCATTAGTATCAAAAAAAAAAAAAAAAAAAAAGAAACCGAACTGCTGTTACACATAAACCTTTGAGCTATGTGTAAACATGTTAGAAAAAATAGACTTCAAGCTCCTGATTTGAAGTCATTTCTTCAGTTTTCAACAACTGTATTTCAAGAAACAATATGCCATTCACTACAGGTACCTTTCTTTCTAAGGAAATAACATGTAATTTTCAATTTTATAAAATCAGTGAGGGAGGGTACAAAAAGGTTTATTTCTTATTTCTTTGGCCTTGACAAATAATGTGCCTTTACCTGTAATTCTTATTTTGTCTTCTAGTTTTTGATGTAAGAAAGAAAGAAAGGAAGGAAGAAAGACAGACAGACAAAAGAAAAGGGAAGAAAAAATAAAAAAGACTGCTATGGAGTGAGTGATACAGCTCCTAAGGCGGGTAATTCAGTTTTTAAGATAAACTCTTCTGCATGAAAATGCTGGTGTCTCTTGCTGACGGTATTTAGTGTAGAAAACCTGTGTACCTGCATATTACTCTGCCTCTTGTGCTGTTCTGGTCCCAGGATTGAAGGACTTCTGGGTTTCCCTTTCCGTTAACTCGGAACACCCTAGTTTCTGGACAACCATATCCAGTAGGAAGAGGGCACAGCAAGCCCAGTGTCCATGATACAGAGGGAGTGAGGCTGATAGGAATGGGCTCCAAGCTTGGACTAGGCCTATGTGCAGATTTTTTATATTCAAATGATATCTTAATATGGCTGTGGGCAATGTACTGAGACCACCACACTTGGTGTTGGGGTCTGGCCCTTCAGCACTGCTCCTCATGAGGAAATGTGACTGATTTTCCAAGGAGGCTAGGATCTCAATCAGTTCTTCCTAGGGGAACATGAATAACTCCTTGGTATTCAAGCTGGTTCAAAGCCAGGGTTCAAATATATATATATAATTCTCAAACATACTCATGTTGCCTTTGGCCTTGCACTTAAAATATATATATATCCCTAAATATATAGTTTCATTATGTAATTTAATTTCACACATAACTTTTTAGAAATAGAAATTATTAGAGGCAGTGCTAATCTTTTAAAATCTTTTAAATCTCTGAAATATAAAGTTTTTCTTATATTTTCAATCCTACTTCATTTTTTAAAAATAAGTTTCACATTATGCACCATTTCTTACTGTTTCAACTATTACCACATAGGATTAGTTTGTTAAAGGAGAATTAACTCTGAACCTGACATGAAAAACTAGAAAATCATCCTTGGTTTTTCTAAATAAGATCCTCGCCACATGAGCATGATATCACATACATTGGAAAACCAGTTGTCTGGTTTAAAAAAAATGAGACACAAAATAGATACAATGCATGCAATCTGCAGGTATCATGTGGACTCCAATTCAAACAGCAAAAAGACAGTTTCTGAGAAGTCTGACTGTCAACTGGTGATTGGCTAATACCAAGGAACTGATGCTTTTGTTAAGTGTGGTAATGGCACAGTGGTACCATTAAAAGAAAACTCCTCATCCCACAGAGACACGTACTGGAGTATTTATGGTGAGATGACATGCTCCCTGGCTACGGCTAATTCACTGAAGAAAACGAAGGTGGAGGGACAGATGGAACAAGACTGGCAACGTGCTGGTCACCGTTAAACCTGAGTGATGGGTACATGGGGTTTGATGCACGGCTCTCTTCACTTTTGGGTACACTTGGTCAAAAAAACCCCACATCTGTAAAGAAGAAAGAATGGTCACGGAAAGAGAAAAGCCATAAAGGGAAGACGGTATCAGGGAAGAATGCACGAAGTCTTCCAGGAAACGATGTGGGGCCCAGACCGAGAGAACAGTCACTAGAACAACAACAAACCCAGACGGACGGACACAAAGTGCTGCTCCCGGGACAGGTCCACAAGGGGACCACAGAGGGCCCCTGGCATCCATGACAAGCGACAGCACCTGACACAAACTCTGAATATTAGGAGAGGTAACACCTTTTGGGGGTAAATTTTAAAAAAAGTAAAAAACAACAACTGGTACCAGCATAAGGAATTTACTACCTTTTAAGGGTGAAAAACCCTTTTGGCTGGACCTACTCACAAGGCACGCCAGCAGCTGGGTCCCTGCTGCACGTATTTCTCTGGTGGGAATAATGAAATGGTACTGGAAGCCCCTGCAGCCCTGCAGGGAGGCTAGTGAGTGGAGTCATCAAGATGGGGCTGAGCAGGGAAGGAAACTGCCTGCAGGCTAGCGCTGGTGCCGGTGGTGAGCAGGTCTAGAGCAGGCTTAGATGGAGAACGTGAAGTGAAAACGTGATTTTAGGATAGACTTCTCCTTCTACGACACATGATAAAGTATTTTAAACGAATTTGACCTTATCAAAGCGGTATTTCTGTTTCAACATACCTTTGATCTGTAGCCTGCTGCTCTCGAAGCTGAAGATGAGATAACTCAATTTCATTTTCTTTCCTCCGCAAGTGAGTTTTCAGGATCTCGGCCAACTGCTCTAACTCTTCTATCTGGTCTCTCTGGGACTGAACAACATCTTCTCTGAAAGAAAGAACCTTCATGTCAACGTGCTGTCTGAAGAAATACCTGCAGCATTTGATTAAGATCAGTACAAAGAAAGTTCTTGGTAAGAAAGAGCAAGCACACGTTTAAGATTTCAGCTGAAGCGCCCTGGCACCCAGGAGGACAGCAGCAGTTATGAGCGATGATCTGGAGGTCAGAGGGGGCAATTCAGAGACCCTTTCCACAAGCAACGTCCTCAGCTATCGCATGGGGTCACATTCCGTTCACTGAGCGTTTACTGTTCACCTACTATTCACTCCACCATCTGTTCATCTTCTGCTGATTTCCGTGCCTTTGTTCTTTCACATGCAGCTCTCCCTACACAACCCAAATGAATACTTCAGGGAGAAACGGCAAAAGCTTTGCAGAAGATAATCAAATGGTCTCTAGCATGTTTATCTCCACCTTGTCTGGTAGCAACCCAGGGAACTAACTCATAGCTTCACAAGATTAGGTGTGGCCTTTTAGTTTCTATTCTCTCACAGTATAAGCATCGGGGTATCTGCTATTTAGAATATTCAGAGGGAAACAAATGTACGCCCATCTGTTTCTTAAGCATTCATCTAAAGGATGCTCCTCACCTCCTGTTTTCCTTCCTCACTCAGAATGGGTGCTTTCTGGCGCACTAGGTGAACGAAGGTCTATAGTAGATAAGATGGAATCTTATCTTCCTGTGTGTGACTCACAGGCACTGAAACCACAAGGCTTTGATTAACTGGGAAACTAAGCCAAATGTGGCAGAAGTAACGTTTTTTTAAACCACAGTATGATGAAGGTTGCAGTGCTGTAGAATCATAGCGCAACGAAATCTGAAATCCCTATGTGTTTGTTAACTCCAGACTTTTAAGCCACTCCTTCCAAATATCTTTAACCACAAATAGGCTAATTAATTCAGAATTACAAAAAAAAATTACCTGTCATTTTTCGGAGAAGAAAAATGTTGCCTCTAAAGCTTATACTATTCTAAATGAATGGACTTCGATATTCCTTTGGGAGGAAATTATAATCAAGGACTATTCCATAAACACTTCCATTGATGAAGTTGGTTAAATTGCTCATTTTCCTCATTTTAATAAAGGAACATATTAAATAACATGTTCTTATCTCACAGATCAAGCTGTAAAATTTGGTGGAGTAAATTATCTGTATGTAAACTAATTTTGTTTAAAATAAAGAAAGGAGAGGAATGAACAAATAAAAATGAAACAAAATGAAACCTGATCAATAAACAAAGTTTTAAAATGACCACAAAAAGAATACGTACAAATGCCGTATTTCTTCTCTGGCTTCTTCCAGTAAACTGTTGCCATATTTTGTAAGCATGGGTTGCTCTACCTCTACCTCTTGGAATCTAATACCTAAAAATAAATGAAAAGAGGATAGGAGTTAGAAAAGAGGACCCGATTCGGTACCATAAGGAAGTGCGTAACGTAATAAAATTTCTTGGGTGCTCGGAGGTGCGTGCTCTGTAGGACAGTCAGGAACCCCCGGCCAAAGGGACTGTTAGGTCCCCGCACCAGTTGGCATCAAATCAGACACAGCAGCAGGAAGAGCCTATTTCACAAATTCTACTATGGAAACTCAATTGTCTAGAAATAATTGGATCCAACTTAGATTAAAAATTCCTGAAGTAGTTTCTGAAAGAACCAGAATCTATAATTCAGGTCTTTACAATATGAACTGAAGTATGAATAAAAGGCTTCAAAAACTTGATTTTTTTTTTTTTTTTTTTTTAGTATTTTTGATAAATGTTTCCGGTACGTTGGTTTACTCTATCCCAATAATAAAATCCATATTTAAACAAAGGTCATTTTAGGAGAGCTCATCAATAGGATTCCTTTAAATAAAACATTTTGCTGTTGTACCTAAAATACAACTTTTCTTGTAAGAAAAGTTACATGTAATTTTATAAGCCTGGTCCCATTGGTAAAAATGAGATGTACTTTTAATTACATGAATTAGTTTACATTTAGACGATAAGTGAATTATTAGTTTAATGTGGGTAAAATAGGACACAGAATTAAATGATTAAGAGTTTGAGGTGAGTTATGGCCCTTTAGTTTTTAATGGCACATATTCCCAGATATAAAGATACAGAAAACATTCTGCCTCTTCTAAAAATGATCATTTTAATTAGCAGAATGGCACTATTATTTACTATTTCCAAAATGCTCACCATCTTTCGCTGGAATCTGGATGGACGACCAGAAGAGGCGCTGCCTAAACATTACAATAGTTTACTGTGTTAAAATTGGCCAACTGCAGTATTTTGGCAGTGATGCTAATTCTTAAGCATTTCCTACATAAGTCATGGGAAAACTAAACATCACTAAAAACCTATTTATAGTCAAAATATATCTTAAAACTATGGTCTCATGGTGAAATGCCAATGGTTATCTTTTAAAACATACACATTTCACAAAAATCTCTGTACTTCACAGTAAGAACTATTTCCACATTACAACGATCACACCTTGAGCTGAGCCAGCACTTTTGTCCTTTATCCTAATAAGGCGTAAACAGAAAATGGTAGTCTTTGTAATATTTACAAATAATACCATATTTGTACAGCAGCTTGGGGGTGAGGCTGATGTGGTCAGAGAGGGTCTGGTGTTCTCCTTCCCCCAGCCCCCACCCCGCAAGGCTGCACCAGTTCTGATAGGTCTGGCCTAACGCCGGCCTCAAAGGTAGTCTTACAGAGTCTGATCCGATTAGGATGGTATCAGCCTTCAGGATGATGCTTCCAGTTTACTGAGGAAGGGGGAGGTTAAAAAACTACTCGTCACTACAGAGGGCTTAGTGCAGCTTCTGTCTTGGACTCTGTGCCAAAGAGCGGAAAAGGTCTGAATTACTGAGCGGAAACACAAGGAGAAATTCAAGCTATGCACTCGTTTTTTAAAGACTTTGCTGCTCTGTGGCTTTTCTTTTTTCCTGTAGGGAGAGGCACCCATCAAATTCTCCTATTTAAACACCAACCCATAGATCTAGACTAGCGAGGCCCGTTATCTAAAATGTGGGTGTTGTGTTAGTCTGAAGGCCCCGTGGACCTTATAGGTCAGCTGGCCGGCCCACTAGCATCACAGGTGACAAAATGGAGGGGCATCATGGCTAAGTGACTCTTGCAGGTGAAATGTACTACTGTGGAGCTACCATCCCCTAACCTTTTCTCAAACCTGGTGTTATCGCTCCATTCTACGGATGGGGAAAAGGAGGCCCTGCGAGGTCAGGTGCTGTCTTCCACGTAAGCAGCTAGTTGGTGGCAGAATGCACTTTCTGCTTCATAATCCATCTGGACAACTGTGGCTGCATTCGGTCCACTGCCAATCCCGCATAGTGAGGGGCCGCGGGGCTCTTTCATCCTGCAGCTGCCTCCTGCCTGTGCGGGGCCGGCCTGACTTCAAAGGAGTGCTGTCTAGGGAATAAAGTGTTAACGTTCTGGCTTGAAGAAAAAAATTGAACAAATTTATCTCCCTCTCTGTTCGTATGCTGTGTTTTTCCTTCTCCGTGAATTGACATGAAAGTTTTACATAATTTTTTTATGTTCCTCAAAATGGTTGGTCTTTATGAGAAGCATATTCCCAACAAAGATCAATTAAGAGCTAAAATTTTATTTCCTTTTCTAGTAGTTGAAATTAAAACTGTGTTACTTAAGATAATTCCTGACTCTTTGCTTCATTGTAAATACAGTTTGTCTCTGGGTAGAAAGAACTGGGACTATTAGAAATAGTTAGGTTCTCTCTATAGTGAGTCTTGCCTATGCAGCTGAATTGTTTTGTAACCTGCTTAGGTTTCAGGGGACTCATTTTCAAAATCAAGAAAGTGATTGGCCTATAATTTTTGGAGATGGGAAAGACCCTTATAATCACTTTTATCGCACAAGCAAAGACTGCACAAGTTCAGAATGATGAGAAGACTCGTCCAGAGTCCCCAGATAGTAAGTAGAGGAATAAGAACCCAACGTTTTTTGTTTTTTTTAATTTTCAGAGAGATGAGGAGAGAGGGAGACAAACAATAGCTGGTTACCTCTCAGGTGCCCCAGCTGGGGACCTGGCCCACAACCCAGGCATGTGCCCTGACTGGGAATGGAACCGGGGACCCCTCAATCCACATAGCCACACCAGCCAGGGCTAGAACCCAACTTTTTAAACACCTCATGTGTGTACCTTCCACTGTCATGCTACCTCCACACAATGAGAAAGATTAACACAATTTTGCAAACTTCATAAAAGGTCTTTCAATGAAGAACATGAGTGTATCACATATAAGCAAACTAGCTGGTTTCCCCATTTGCCTGCATCAATGGGAGTTGCTTCCGTCATATAAAAAAACCAACTCAAGCTAAACAATTCATATTTTATGTAGCTTCGTACACATTTCATATCAGTTAGAATGAACAGTTATGTTCACTGTTTTACTAAACAAATTTGAGCATCTAGTGATCCTTAAAATGATCATGTTACTAGTAATGATTTTATCAAAAAACAAGTCCAAAAATGGCTTTTCTCTTTCTAAAGAAACTTAGAAACATGAATAATAAAAGACTTAAGTTCAGGGTTTACGGAGGCTCGATGTTACCTCTCCTGGGGCCCTCCTGGTAGCCTGCACTTTCGCTTGCTTTTCTCCGTCCGGAGTTGACACGAGGTTGCACGTGATTGTAAGGAGTTTGCCTGGAGCCCTGGATTTGAAGTTGCTGTTTGGCCGAAATCAGTCTGTTTTTGAGGACTTCATTTTGTCTTTCAAGCTCATGAACTTTCTCTTGCAGCTGCTCAATCATTTCTTCCATTTCCACATCTCGTCCCAGCCGCTTGGGGCCGCCACCAACCCGCTCATATCTTTTCTTGTCATTAACCAGCCGTATTAACTTGGTGGCCATTCTGGGGAAATAATAAAAAGATGAAAAGGAATGTGAGAAGTCAGCATAAAATGCATTCTGTTGAAAGGAACATAATCACTGTGAAGACTTCAGTGCAGAACCTGAATAATAAATTTCAGGTTTTGATGTAACTATTACTGCCTGTGAAGAATCCTTTGATGATAATTGAAACCACTGGGCAACAATCTGCTTTATAGCACTGACAAATAACAGTTTCCTAAGGCTTATCATTTAAGGTTAGTAAAGAGAGGACACATATTTACTCCATATGTTCCTCAAATGCAATTTTTAACGCATGACCTTATGTAGGAATGCTGTATGCACTTAAATGTAGCTACAGATTGTAGATGTGGTGGGTTGTATCTGCAAGCCACAGTAAGTTAAAACTTTTGAAAAGTGTGTTAAGACTATGCAGCATTTAGGTGATATATTGTTTGCAGTTTCTCTAAGATTAAGACATACGACAAATATAAAAGTGTTAGAATGCGTAGATATACACATATAAAAAAACCTAATGAAAAATTCAAAAGAAACCAAAATGTGCTGTTAAACGTTGCTGAGTGCTCAAGAAACAGCATGCTTAATGGTAGAAAATAATTAGATGCAGAAAGTTATTATTTTAAAGCTACCTTTAGGTTTATACATAAATTGTGCTTTTGACATCTCAGGAGTTTATACCTTTGATTCTTTTAAGTTTTGATAAAAACTGGTTAGACAGAACAAAAGACAGAAAGGGCACATGGGGGTGATGTAATATACACGCACAGAAAGCATGCCTGACAGTGAATGGAAAAATCTTGGCAGGACAAGAAAGAAAAGGTGGCTTTGATGAGAGACACAAGTTCAAGACTTTACAAAATTGGTCGCACATCTTCAATAGCTGACTCCAGTTTATAGTGAATCTATTTTTATAAAGACCCAGACAGGAGATTGAAAATAAAAACTCACTTCATTTTTCTTTAAACGGGGTTTGCTTTATTTTAGCCTGGTTATGGACAGAAGCTTTTACTTAAGAGAACAAAAGTGAAATAGAAAAAAAAAATCCTTAATAGCTTTGGGATGTCATAGAGCAACCTTGTTTTGCCCTGAGCGAGTCCTCTGTGAAAGCAGTAGTAATACATGTCTATCTACACTTCTGGCTTCCCGGCCTACAGCATGTGGCACCAGGGAGAGCTATGCATAACATAATCAGTTAGGATTGTTTTCTCTTTCCCTTGAGGCACATCCATTAAACATGCTTTATAAAGGGATCCAGGATAATAAAAACCAAGATCCAAGAGCACCACAAACACCCTAGTAAAATAATCAATGGATTAGTTCCTTTTCCACCTAATCCAGAGAATGATATATCATTGGAAAATGTGGGCAGGTATCCTAGCCCCACAGAGCAATGCACTCTTCCTAGCCCTTTGGGAGTTTCGGAGCCGGAGCCCCAGCCAATGGCTTCTCCTAGCAGTAAGGTGACCCGCTAAGAGAGTCAGCCTCTGTTGCAGAGAGATTTTCAGAGATGACATTCAAAAGAAACACACAAAGTTGAACCGAATAAACAGAACAGATTTCATATGAAAATAGATTTAACGTGAAAAAGTAGGGCAAGAAGAACACGTCAACAGAGTGGCTTTACATTCCTTCAAAGATGTTCAAGTAAACTTTGTCACAATACATCAGATTGCATCTTTTTCTCCAGTAATAGAAATCCTTTTCACTTGTTTACTTTATGTTAATGAATTGTAAGCGATCAGGTCAAGTTTGAGCACTTACTTGAAAAGGTGGTTCATCCCATCTACATTTATACGAAAGCGACATTAATGATATCTTCAGAATAAATTCAAAGGCAGTTTTACCCAGGTACCTAGGTAGTGTCAGTGGTGTGACACTGGGAAGGAATTTAGAGCTTTGGGTCACAACGGTCGTTACATCATTACTCTCAGGTTTGAGTAAAATAAAATCGCAGGGGGTTAATGGCTTGAACACATCATACGCTAGAGGCAGAGAGATAAATAGAACACATGCGTACAGCTTGACTCCTAGCCCAGTCCCTTTTCCATTAAACTACATGGCTCATTATTAAGTTGTTTTATATTTTCTGGCTAGAACAAATTACTAATGAGGTCAAGGTTGTGAATTCAATTCTTTTACTGACCAATTATACTTACAAAGAAAAAGAAGCGTTTAGTGGTGATAGACCAAATTCCTCATTCTGACAGGCTGACATGTGTGTGTTACTGGTCAGAAATGGAATTGGGCAAGTAAGTGAGTCTCGTGCCTTAAAAAAAAGGCATCCTTGGGACTCCGAAACACAACTCCAAGTAAAAGCCCCTCACACAGCAGGTCAGTGGGGTATTAAAACAAAGTCCACAGAGTAGAAATTGAACTAAAATCACCCCTTTAAAATGAATTCTAACCAGAAGGAATTTTCTTCTTACTTGGCTGTCCTACCTTTTCATTGAACCTAGAACACGAATATAAATACAGACCTGTTCATACTTCTAGATGTGAACGCATTTCTTTGTTTTCAATGCTACCCTTTCAGAAGATGGTCACAGTGCTTCTGAACAAGAACTAAAGAAAATCTAATCTTAAGAAATGATCTCTGCAGAAGTTTTTGCATGTAAATCAAATGCAACTGTATCTTCACAAACAGTTGATGCTCTGAAATCAATACAGATTCTAGACCAACTAAAGCAAGGTCAAGTATGTTTCAGATAGTGAGTAATGTTTTGATTAAGAAACCCTCAATTTTAAGGACGCATGCATTTTAACACATTAAAATAGATCGTGACTTTTTTATATTTTCATTTAAAAATCAAGACCTTTAAAAAAATAAGATGCTTTGGCCATTTGCTTATTAAACTATAAACATTAAATGCAAAGTTATTTATAGAGATGATCCACTCAGGCACTATTAGCTCTTCCTTTCAAACAGCAACTTCAGGCAAGATAAATACTAAGACTCTTCCGGGTTTGTTATTCTAGTTTGTAAGAGTTTCCATTTATAAAAAATTGTATTTATTTACAACCTGCCTTGCTCTAAAAAGGATACAAGGTGGAGTTTTCAATTAAGTTTATAAAAAAGCAAATCTTCTAAACTTTACAGAGTCAGGAAAAAAAGCTTAAAGCTTTTTATCACAACCTTTTAATTTTATCTTCTTGCTTGCGGGCATGCTGCTTAAGCAGAATGTTCTCCTCATGCAGACGCAAAAATCTGTCTTCCAGTTCTTCGCGGCTGATCCGGGACACAGCCTGGTGAGACTTCATCGTGCGTGCCGTGGACGTTTCTGCAACAATGCCAAGGTCATTAATGGTAGCATTACGGAAAACAGTTTCTAGACATGATAACTGGTAATATTCACGTAAAATTTGATGCACTTATCTCAATTTCTTCCTTTGTGACCTAAGATTAAGATTGCTTTACAAATATTAACATTGTTCACATCACTGATTGGAGGTGAGAATAAAAACCACTGCTATTAATACTTTATATGCAATATTAAAGGATTTGAACAATAATAATATCCATTCAAAAATGTATTCAGAGGGGAGCAAAAAGGGGATGGATGTAATACAACAACAATTAAAAAAAAAAAAAAGAAAGAAAAAAAAAAAATGTATTCAAATAATTATTCTTTAAGATGTCAGCTAGACATTTGATTCAATAAAGGTTTTTTTTTTTTTTTTTTTAAAAGATTTTATTTAATTACTTTTAGAAAGAGGGGAAGGGAGAGGCAGAGAGGAAGAGAGACATCAATGTATGGTTGCCTTTCACCTGCCTCCAGCCACAGGCCTGACTGGAGACCTGGTTTGCAACCTGGTTATGTGCCCTGGCTGGGGAATCAATAAAGGTTTTTTTTATTTATATGCTATACATTGAAAAAAAACTAGAAGTTTTTTGACAAAGAGTTACAAGAATAATCTAGTAAACATAATATGATTAAGAATATTTTTCTAGGCCCTGGCTGGTAGCACAGTGGATAAGGCACCAGCCTGCAAACCTAAAGGTCGCCGGTTCGTTTCCCAGCCAGGGCACATAACCAGGTTGCAAGCCAGGTCTCCAACCAGGTCAGTAGCTGGAGGCAGGTGAAGGGCAACCATACATAAAAAAAAAAAAGAATATTTTTCTGAGCTATGGGTATTGGGTTATAGAGCATAAACTATAAAATTTGTAAGACCAAACAAAAATAACCCTTCATAAATTATTTATAATCGCTCTTGAATATTTAAAAAGAACTTTTATACTTTTAGCATATGTGCATAATATTTTTTACATATGCTTAAGTATGGTATTTTCCATATCACTGTGAAGTTGGTCTATTTTCAATACTCTCCAAAAGAAAGAAAGAACAAATGGACCAAGGTAAAAGCCCTTCGGTGGGTGACTGAGGGTGAGAATTGAACTTAAGAGTATCCAATCCCAACAAACAGCTTTTCAAATTTAAAATTGAGCTGTACTTGAATCCCTGCTATTCTGCCAAAAATCTGAAGTAAAGCTCATACATATTCTTTATTTTTCGTAAAAAATGCTGTATCATCAAATTTAACTTTTTCAATGAACAGCGCATTGATCACCTTTCTGTGGGAGCTCAAGGTGACCACTAGCATTCTTCCAACTAACAGGTGTATGCAGGTGCCTTAGTGGAGCAGCTCACAGCTCAGCCTTCTCCATGACCAATGCCACGGCGTGACCGTTTGGCTGACACTGTACGCTAGAAGAAACACATAGCTCTATACTCTAAATTGGTCCTTTAAGCTATGCTTTCCTTTCTTAATTTAAAAATGCTTTTTAGATCCATAGCAACCACTAAGATACAAAAGGATAAAGAAAACCTTTAATGTATATTCATTTGATAAATCAAAGTTAGTATCACTTGGATAAACAAACCATTTTGAGAGGTTCTACTTGAAAGACAAAAAATTTTAAATATGGCATTTCCTCCCATATAAAATTTAAACATAGAGAAACATTTTAATGGCGAATGTGATTTAAGCCAGGCAATTCTATTTGGAGGCCTGATGCTCTCTGTAGTTTCTATGGATGTGTGGAATTTTAAAAAGATGATTTATAGCAATTCTTTATCGGAGCAGAGGGGAATTCTACATTTTCTATGAGCTGTTGATAATTGATGCACGCAGTAAAATACCATATGTTGTTCTAAACACTCCGCCCTCTCACTGAGCCTAATCAAGAGCTGTATGGTTACTTAAATAGCTTCATTTGTATACATATCAAGAATACTTTAAATTAAAAGCAAAGAAGTTCCTGATCAATGTTTGTAACTGTAATAAATAACAGCTGGCTGTACCTTGTGACCCTCCCACTCCAAAGAGGTTCGGACCTATGTCCTTCACAGGAAGGTCTCCCGCGGTCTCATCGGTTGGACCAGACATGGCCTATCTGCGGAGAAAAGCAAATTCAAATAAAACCTTTTCAACTTATTACATGAACTATGCAATGGAATGAACCAAATAAAATGAATAAGGAAGTAGAACTTTAATGGACATCTTATTGCCCACATGTGCAGCTTGAAGAAGATGAAAGTTATTTTAAAAGTAACACTACATTGAATTATGGAGACTGTGTTCTTTTCAACAGTATAATTCCCATCTTTTGCTTGGGAAATGAGGTAAGATGATCATACTTCCTTCTCTCTTCCTCTTTTATTTCTGTATCTGAAACAAAAACAAATTCCCCTAAATCTAGAAACACCTCCTCTCCATCATTTCCTTCTGTTCCCCAAAAGAAAGCAGGTATCTTGGAAAAAACTCAAGTCAGGAACTTGATTCAAATGGTTGTTTTATTACTTAGTAGCTGGTCGAGTCACCTAATCTCTCTGAGTTTCAGTTCCTTAACATAAAAATGGGAAATATAATACCTATCTCACAGAGTTATGCTAAGGGTGAGACACAGAATTAAAAGCACTTAGCACATTTGCCTGGGATGCCAACATTGGTATAATATTAATTTTTAGCTTGATGCACAAATGAGTGGGTAGTTCTAGGTTCTGTGGAAGAGGTATCATAAATTCACAAACGGGTTGCTTTTTGTCGTGTCCTTTGTTGACATGAGGCCTAGGTCCCAGGGCTTCCTCCTTCAACATACAGGCTGTGTCCAGCTAATTCTGGCATTTTTAGAATGTCCATTCTGTACCGAGATGCATCACAGTAGCTTAGTTATGTACGTGGATGTGAGAGGTGCAGGCACTGTTTCGTATGCTAAAAAAAAATAATTTTTTTCCCCCATTTCAATCTGTCAAAGCCAAATGCACATTTCCAATGGAAACACCCTAAGGCAGAAGTTCTTAATTTCTAAAATGTTGGTCCTAGAATGTCAAGTCCAAGAAAGCAGCAAGCTTATTGGTTTTGCCTTTGCATTCTCAGAGGTTGGCAGAGCTGGGCACACAGCAGACATTCGCTACATGGCTGTAATGAATGCAGGGTATTCATGAAGCTTCAGGGTCTGTGGACCCAGAGATGGCTTATAAAATCTTGTATGCTTATACATACGTGCAACATCTTTTAGAGAGGGGGCTCATAACACTTACAATAATTCATCACAGGTTGAGAACTGCTGCATTTTGCTGTGACATAAATAGCTAACAGACGTATGCCTGCACGGTCATCTAGTTTTTCTGGCAACAGTGCTATGTATAGAAAAGGTCAATCTCAGGAACCAAATTACCAAGAAGTTTCAACACAGGACACGTGTAAAAAGTAGCTTTCCCATGATAAGAGTTATGGTAGCTTTTCTAAGAGTAACAGTCATGATGATGATGGTGTTAACACTTATTGAATGCTTACTAAAATATGTCATGCGCTCTTAAGAGCTTTGCTTATATGAATGAATCAAATACAGTATCCTTGTGAGGCTGTTACTCAAATGATTTCCATTTTACAAATGAAGCAACTGGAGACACAGCTTAGGAAAGGTGCCTAAGGTCACTCATCTGAGAAGCTGCTGTCTAGTCATACTTCTGACAGTCACTGCTAGGAAGAGGGAGTGTTACTGGCATCTATGCAGATCAGGGATGATGCTAAACATCCCACAGGGCATAGGGATTGCAACAATTTTCTGGCCCAAAATGCTCCTGGGGTTGAGACCCTTGCATCATGCTGCCCTGTCCTTGTGACACCTCACTTGGGCTCCTCTCACACTGTTGTCCTTTAGGTTCCTCAAATCCAGGGCACTCTTGCCTTGCCCTTGGCCTCTGCTGATCCTCATTCCTTGGGGGCTCAGCTCAAATGTCACTTCCCTGGCCATCCTCGGTACGCTTCCTCCCCATTTCATCACTGTTTATTCGTCCTAGCAATCACCTGTAGCTGAGATGACTTTGGGGACTAGCGGATGACTAGTTTGCCTTCGCTCAAGTACGACGGAGCATCGTGGGACGGGTATCTATCCTGTTCCCAGCTGGCCTCGCCCACGGCGGGCACCGAAATGAATGGCTGGCACAGGAGACCAAAACGGTAAACAAACTTCCTGCCTTCATGCGGCGACTAGGCTGTGAAGCAGGAAGACGATAAACAGATCGTTAGAAATCAATAATTGGCCACTCGGGTAGCTCACGGGTATCCGAACCCACTCCTAACCCGTGTCAAATAAGCGAACCGTGTTTCTGTAGCCTTCTGCTTGAAGAAGGACTTGGGGACGCGCTGCCATTAGCATCAGTTCTCACCAGGTAGGGTTTGGGGCTGGATATTAATTTTCAAACTGGGGCTGGGCAGAGCGGGGGGCGCTGGGCGGGGTCCGTGGCTCGGGCCTGACGAAGGGGTCGGGGGGCAGGTCTCGTGCTGAGCTACTACTTTTCACGCGAGCAGAATTCCAGGGCCTCCTCCAGGCCGTAGAGCAGACCCCAGGACCCCAGGCGGGGCTGCAGGTACGGAGTCGACCACCTCTATCGCCCTCTCCTCCCCACAGTACTCACCGCCACTCTCTCCCCGTGGGTAGCTAACCGTTGCTATAGCGCCGAGCAGCGAATCGCGCCACCGCCCCAGAGAAACATGGGAAAAACATGGCAGGCCCCGTTGCCTCCTGGGAAATGTAGTTTTCCTTGGGCACTAGCCCGCCAGCTCGCTGCTCCGTGGACCTGGGAAATTCTAGGGCTCTAAATCCCGAGGAGCGCTGGGTGTCGCCGCTGTGCATCCTGGGAGTGGTAGTTCTCGAGGCTCAGGGGTAGAATGGCGGTAGATGGGAGCAGAATGCCGAGAGAACTACATGCAGGAGGCAGGGGCCAGAGCGAGAGGCTCTGCAGGACTGGCAGTGGCGAGGAAGGTTGTAGCGGCAACATGAAGCGGACTCCGACCCCCGAGGAACGAGAACGTGAAGCTAAGGTATGTGGGGCCTCCGGAGCCTGGGATCCTTCGTGCACTCGTAGCTAGGGGCAGGGAACCGGAAGGACTTGGCTGGATGGGGAGCAGCTGCGCGGTCCCAGGCCAGGGCTTGAAGGGGCCTTCCCTGCACGGGGAGCCAGAGGTACGGGGAGATACACCTTCGCGCTGCCCAGGATGCAGGCCTAGCCCTGTTGGATCAGCTCACAAATGGAGGACATTCGTTGACTTGTTTTGCACTTGATACCTTGCGTGAATCTGATGCTCCCTTTGTGCCTCAGTTTACTGGACGCTCAGATGATGTGATCATACCAGCTGTGCTTTCTTTTTGGCAATGATTCCTGAGGCCTGAGATCAGATTCACAACAGTTGTCTCAGTGGCCCATCGATAATGCTCCGTGTCTTCTGCGCAGCGGGTCTGGAAACTTAACTACATCCTATCATCTACCTTTGGGGTTTAGCCTTTACTAGTGGTTGCCATTCCATGGGGTGAAAATAATAATAGCAATCGTGATTGTTAAAGCAGCATTTCGTCACGTGTCAGGCTTGTGTTAAGCTCATAATACTTATATTATTTCATATTCTTAACTATGGTAGATTGCAAGATAGATATTTATACAGATGGAGTATCAACAGCCCTGTTTCTTAGGTGAATCCTTGAGGTCCAGAAGAATGGAGTGTTTTTCTTTCCCCAAATCAAGTTCTATTTTTTGGTTTAAATATATTGGTAACCTGTCCACTTATTTCCGTCTCCACCATGGACCAAGCTGTCATTATCCCAAATGGATTATTACAGTTGTCTCCTTACTGGTCTACACCCTGTACCCTAACACTTTCTTTCCTCTCCTTCCCCTCTTTCCACACCATCTCTTTTTCACATTGTGGAGTGTGATCTTTTACAAATTTGTATCTGATCATGATCATTTCCTCCCTCCCTCCTCCGCCAGCCACCGGCTTAAATATTTTCCATGACTTTCTGTTGCTCTTGGGATAAGGACAAAACAACACGGTCTGCATGGCCTGGATACTAGTTGCTTCCACAGCGTCATTGGACAAGACACTGTCCTTGCTCTCTGCCCGTCAGCCACTTTGGCCCTCTTAAAAGTCCTTTGTGTTACTGAACTCAACGGGTTCCCCATGTTGGGATGTTCCATTCAGGAATAAGAAGTGGTCATCATTGGGTAGTTTTATTTACTTGTAGGAAGTAAAGGAAATGGGATTTGCATCCAAAGCTTTGTCTCATGGAAGGGAGGCTTAGCCATTGCTTGTATCTAGTGTTGGACAATTATGTGTTTATTTCTTCTTCATATTAGGTTGGGTTCCTGTCAAGCTCATCTGTTACTGCTGCATCTACAAAACGCTGTGCTATATTTTAACATTTAGCAAAAATAGCATTTAGTAAGAATGGCTTAGACCTTGAGGCACTTGTCCTATCTAAGAATTCCCACTGCCTGAGATTTTTTTATTCCTCATTCTTGAGGGAATGGGTATGAGGATCATACTTCTGTAACTGCTTCTTTCTGAACGGGGATGGAGGCGGTCTTTGAGTTAGAGGAATAAAATTCTCTGGCTGCTTGACTTATAAGTCTTGGGGCCCCCTAGGTTGTGGGATGCCTGAGAACCGGAGTCCATAAAGAGATAGACTGTGGAAAAAACTGTTAGGAGTAAGAACAGATTCACTGGACATGACTTCTCTAATAACAGCTTGAGATCACACAGGGACCCACAGGACTGCTGTTGCTACAGTTCTTTATTCTCATCGGGTAAAACAACAGGCTTCACTCGAGAGTGATTCATCTAGGAAGCTACGTTTGGTAATTTAATAGAAGGGTGAGTTGTTAACAACATCAAATGATGACCCGTCCATACTAGGTTCAGTTGATTTTGCAGTGATTCTGAGTTCTAGGTTTTTAATACCAAATTCCCTGGATTATACAGCTGTAGTTTAGTATCTTTTGGTGCGGGCAAAATCATATTAGCATTGTTATTACCTTTCCTAATTGGCTAACAAATGTTGGTAGTAAGGTTATAGCTGCAAGGGATCTCAGGAAAGGGAGAAACTAAGTTCTCTTGGGGAGGGTCAATTTTACTGATTTCCTCCTGCCAATCCTCAGATTTTTTCCACAATTAAAACCATTCCAACAATTATGTCCTATTTTTTTAAAAATTGATTTTAGAGAGAGAGGAAAAGAAACTGATTTGTTTTTCTACTTATTTATGTGTTACGTATTCATTGGGTGATTCTTATATGTGCCCTTACTGGGGATCAAACCCACAGCTTTGGCATATTGGGGCAATGGTCTAACCAACTAAGCTACCTGGCAGGACCTATTCTTCTTCTTCTTCTTCTTCTTCTTTTTTTAAGATTTTATTTATTATTTTTAGAGAGAGGGGAAGGGAGAGAGGCAGAGAGGGAGAGAGACATCAATGTATGGTTGCCTTTCACCTGCCTCCAGCCACAGACCTGGCTGGAGACCTGGCTTGCAATCTGGTTATATACTGGGAATTGAACCAGTGACCTTTGGGTTCGCAGGCCGGCACCTAGTCCTGTTTTTAACATCACATGTAAGTTGGTTCCTCTGGTATGACAACTCTGGTTCTATTTTAGAAGCGACTCCACTTATATTACTATTGATAGTTTTCCTGTTTTGATCAAGAACTTTCCTTGGAAAGTATTCCTGATCAATGATCAGAAAACAGCACTGATCAGTTATGAAAAGCGTTATTGTTCCTCTATTATCCGGGGGTTTGTTTGGAGTATTTCATGCTGCTGTTGGTTCCTGGGGGGCAGGAAAGCTCTTTCCAGGAATATAATGTCTCATGTAGCAGAGAAAGTGGTTTTTTCCTTAAGTACCTTAGGCCACATTTGAGCAAGAAGAGCACCGGAACATAGGCTTTATAGTCATGTTTCTTTAAGGGCAGGGCCTGGATTATATTTAGTTCTAACTTTATTTTATCAGGGAATTTTTTTTTTTTTTTTGTCAAAGTGCAGGAGGCATTAACAACAGAGCAGACCCCAAGTTGCTCAGATAGAATGTTTTCAAGAACAATTCTCCTGTCGAGACCTCAGCGGAAGTCATTGTCATACCTGTTGGAGGAAAAGCATCCTTAAACATTTGTAATTTCTTGTCTGAAAGTGTTACAGGCTTTAGCGATCATTTCAAAACATTGAGCAACATTTATCAGAGGGGTGTCTTTATACCATTGAGCTATGCAAAATAAACAAAGGTTTATAATAGCAGTTTGCAGAATAGATCTGAATCAAAGGGCTTGTACGTGAGGGCAGTTAGCTGAAGCTGGTAAATAACCATGAGGTGTTAGTTGGTACTACGTTTAATTGTTTGGCTCATGCTAAATCTGGTACCCTTATTGGTATTGACGTCACCAGTTGATAAGCATTGAAGAGTTAATACTTACAAGTTTAGTCACGCGTAGCTTTTGCCATATGCACAGCCCTTCGGTAACTTATGTCTGTCTTCACATTTCTGTCCCACCTTTGCTCTCCTCATTTGGAAACAATCAAAATGATTGGGAGATTTGAGAAAACAGTCACTCACACCACTTTCTGTGTTCTGTGGCTCATATGGGGAGCTTGGTTGAAGTGCCAAGTCACGTGTGCAGCACCGGGGACATGTGAGTGAATGTTGGCAGATGTGGTCCCAGGGAACTTGCTGCCTTTCTATGAAAGCAGGTAATCAAGTACATACCAACAGAGGGGTGGTGAGTGTTACCATGGGAAGAGGACATGGTGGCACTCAGGGTCAAATGTGGTCCGAGGTCATGGAATCCCTTCCTCCGGAGGATCTTTAATCTGTCCCAGGGGTCATGGAATTCCTTCCAGAACCTTTTTTAAAGGTATGCCCTTAGGAGAGACCCAGAATTCCTTTAGAGGCTGTTCAACATTATTAGAACTCTTCTTTAGTCATGGAATGAAAGGTACAGACATTGAATTTCAGGTTAGCTTCTTGTACTGGCTTGGGTGAGAACATCTTTTAAAAAAAAAAGGAAAATAGAAATAGTTTATTAAAAGCTTATACACTTAATAGGAATGTAATAATTTTGTTCAAGTAATGATATTGTGGTAGTGAAGAAATAGAGGATAACGCTGTTTCAAATAAAAATCATTAATAAAATCTAATGTTTTTGGTGATAATTGCCTCAGTATCATTTAACAAAAGATAAAGTTTAAGTTAGGTTTAATGAGTTATAAAAATAATTCAGTGAAAGCATGTTTGTTCTTTATCTATGTACCCACTGGGTCTGTGTTACCTCAACTTTTTGAATTTTATTATAGGCGGCCTGGCATTTTAGAGATGTACTGAGAAGGCTTATTTGGTTGTTGCTTTCACCCTGGATTGTCCTGGGTGGACGCTGGTTCGATTCCCAGTCAGGGCTCATGCCTGGGTTATGGGCCGGGTCCCCAGTTGGGGGCCTGTGAGAGGTGACCAATCATTGTTTCTCTAGCATATATTTGCCTCCCTCTCTCTCCCCTTCCTTCTCTCTATAGCTATATGTAATCTTTTTTGAAAAAGAGAATTAATGAATCTTAGTTGATTAAAGCATCGTCCCTATAATTTCGGATTCCATCCCTGGTCAGGTCACATACAAGAAGCAACCAATGAATACATAAATAATTGGAACAACAAATTCCTTTCTCTCTTTGAAATCAAGAAGTAGAATTTTTAAAAAAATCTTAAAAAAAAGAAAATTAATTAAACTAACGAGTAGTAATGAATTCTTTTATTCCTTATTGTCGGTTTTGAAAATGAAATTTGCCATTTGGGAAATGTCTTACACACTTTTTAAAACACGTTAAACCCTTGGACACTTGAATCAACCATTGGCTTCCTTGAAGTCCGCCTTGCTGTCTCATTAACCCTTTCATCTCTCCAGCGTACCTAGCTGAGTGTCTGGCACGCAAGAGACATTCATTTTTGAAGAAAGACAGAATATGGCTGAGAGCCTTCAGGGTCTGATACATGTCCCATGTTACCTCTTAATGGAGATCATACTGGCTCCCTGGCTGCTGACAGATTTATTGTGGCTGTGCTTAGCACACTGTGTGTTTCAAGAGAGGAGGGACCATGTCTTTGTGGTTTTGTTGGTCACCGTTCTGTCCCTAGCATTAAATTAAACTGTGCCAGGTACAGAGTAAATTCTCCATAAATAGTTATCAGATGAATGAATGATTTGCCAAGAACATCCCCTATTACTTGTCACTGGGTTTTCTACTAGTGAGAGATGGAACAGGAACCTGAAAGGAATAATGGAAAATGGTGAAATACTCAGCGATTGTAAATTACTTAACATGTCATAGATATAAGTATTAATTTTGAGCAACAGGACACTTCAGCGCGTACATTGTCAACCGCTGGTAATTGTTTTCTACTCTTCTTGTGCAAATTTAAAATGCTAGCTTGCTTTCCAGGTTTAGTTTATTTTGTTGTTAGTTTATTATGTAGCTTTCTCGATGAAGCTGTATTTAAAGTGTGCCTTTGTAAGAAAAGAACTTGATAGTTGACATAAATACCTTTAGAACCTTAAAATCAGGCACTGCTTAGAGGAGAATTGAGAGTTCTGTTAACACCATTCACTTAAACGTTCTGTTATATAGATGGATTGTGTACTAAGTGACAACATTTTCTTACCAGTTGATTTTCCAGCGTTAGTTGGGAGGAATCTTGGGGGCTGTCGGGTTGGGTCTGGGAGTGTGGCAGGGGTTACAGTTTGCATTGGCAGGAACCTGAGTCCACGCGTATGTCCTTGGCATGGTGTGTCTGTGCAAGGCCAGCACATGTGTGCAAGGTTACCCTGGCGTCCGTGCTATAGGCTTGCATTTTTGTTTATGCCACACGCATCTGTCCTGTTGCTGTGCCCATCATGTATGTGCTCTGTGGTTTTGGAAATGACCTCCTGCAAAGTGGCAATGCCTTCCTTCCTGGTGAAGAACTGCCATATGGGTAAGTGGCTGTGGAGACCTTTACAGCTGGGAGAACCCAAATAGGAAACTCAGTCTGAAGAACTCAAATTATGTTGCATCTGGTCTAAGGAGGAGAGTTGCTGCCCATGGGTAAATGTTTTTATAACTGTGATCAGAAAATTCAGAGCTCTGATTTCTTCATCAGCCCGAATTCTGACCTGCGGCACCTTTGTTTAGTGGCTGGATTGTTTAAGATGGAGCCTCAAGGCCAGCATTTCTCCAATAATAGTAATGATAATAATAATAATAATAATAATATAAAGTGGGCTGATGTGGCACCTTCACTCACTTGGGTGAATTGGGCATGTTTAGGGTCTCAAGGCTGCACTAATATGGATTTTTTCTTTCTATGACTGTCCATTATCTTACTTTTTCCGTTTGCCGTATTTTGAAGATGAGATGGAAAATTTTGCTGACGAATTTATTTTTCCCGTCAGCGCGGCCGTTCTGCGTTTTTTGCTTGCGATGAGCAAAGCAAATTCAAACACCCCGGCTTACGTGAGCGCCAGCCTGTGTCACGTCAATCTGGTTATTTAGGTAAATCGTGTGTAATTTTTCGCCGAATCAGCAGCCAGGATGCTGCGAGCGATCTTTGTCTGAGTCACAGTATTGGCCGGTCACACTATTAACGAGACAATAATTGGGAAGTCGTAGTCATTGTTCTCATAAAACATGATCCTTGTATTGGAACCAGCCAGGAGCTGCCTATGCGGACTGGAAGGCGGGAGGGGCCGGTGGCGAGGGTGCCCAGCTTTTAAATTCATCAGTCCCCGCTGCTTAAGTTGCCCCAGCTGTTAACGCGGGAACCATTACTGTAATGGCCTCAGCAAATGAAGGAGAACGGAGACACGCACACTTTATTACCCCAGGGACAATTTTCTCTTCATCTGTAATAGCAGCCGTGCCTCATATTGATCAGACCATCAGGATACTAATCCTCTGTAAAATGACTTGTTATAACTGAAAATGTGTTCATCCAAATCAGTCTGTGTCCTGACTGTCTCCTTACTATTGAAAACAGACTATTAGATGGTTTATTCTTCATGATTTAAAGCCTGCGCCCCGAAAATGGGTGGCGTTTCCCTCGCAATGCTGAGTGCTTAATCTTCGCTATAGCCCAGGGTTGTCTCTTTGTTTTAAGCAGAACATCACCCACTTAATTAAGGAGTGTCTGTCTTGCTGTCTGAGTTATGCTGGTGTTTTATGTGCCTCTGGATTTATTAAGCATCTTGTTTTACATTCAGCCTGTGGTTCATGCTGTAAATAAAAATAGGTCCTTCTTGCACGTATTGGAAATTTGCAGGTAGCGATAGCAAGTGTCAGTAAGTCCCAGGGATGGAAGGTTCTTTGATTTCTGTTTCAGGCACCAGGTTGAGCTTTGTCGATTGAACCCACAGGCAGGATGCAGCCTGGTGTCTTCCGTGCAGCAGATGGGTTTTGGCATCATTGTCTGAGAAAGTTTATGGTTATTTCTGCATCCTTGGTTCCACAGATTGCTTTCTAGACAATGAGGCATATCTGCGCCCCTGCCCCCACCTGAGTTTTGTAAGAAATAACTGCAGCTACACAGTATAAGAAGACCCGAGTTCTGTCTTCCTTCATATTCAGAATTTTAGGAATCACTCCTTAAAATTTTCATTTTTTCTTCAGTATAGTCTCCCCATACGTGTTTACTTGTACACAGACTCAGATGCCCTCTTGGCAATGTATTTTTAAAATTCTACTGTATTATCATTGCTTAAAGCATTTGTATGGCATTTTCCGCTCAGTTCCTTGAGAAATAACGGGCCCTGTCTGTGTGCCAGAAATTGAGGTGGGGGCTGGGGACCCAAGTGTGAACACGATGCAGTTTTACAATTGAGGTCCTCAGCCTAGTAAGAAGACAGGCAGGTGAACAAATAATCACAAGACTGCAGTATGGTAACCGTGAACATCCACTCATGAATGTAGTTTCTGGGAGTGGAGATACCACTTACAGGGACAGTAGTGAAACTGGGTCCCCGATTTTTCTTGTCTTATTACCAAAGGCAGAATTGTGCAGTTCAATCACACTTTCAGATTTGCAGGTGAATGATTCCTGGCTGTTTGAAAGAAATCTCATTTTTATTTTTTCCTCACTGGGAAAAAAGTCCCCCTGGAGACAAAGGAAGGACTTCTAAAAATGTTTTAATTGGTGGCCACATCTTTGGGTATGGATGGTTTCCCAAGGAGACTACTTTGAAGGAAGGGGAGAGTCCTTAGCTGATTGTTTCTATTCTGGACTTTAGAGAGTAAGTCAGTCTTGTTGTTTTAGAGAATGGTTTATCTATTGGTTTATCTAATGGTTTATCTTTTGGGTTATCAGGAGAGACAGTAGTAGCCTGTCCTGGTTGAGAGCATGGATTTTGGAGCTTGCTGCCTTATCTTCTCCCCTGTCTCCCTCCTGCCCAGAACCCCCAGTTCCTTCCCCAGCTCTCTGTTCCCCTGCTTACTGGTTGAGAGATTTTGGGCAAGTCACCTAATGCCCTTAAACCTCTAATCTTCTCCTGTAAATGAGGATAATAACAGTTGTGAGGATTGAGTGATTTAATATACATAAAGCATTGAGAATAGTGATGTGCATGTATTCTAGTACTAAGTATGTTAACACTGGAATTAATTCTAGCATTAAGAATTATTCTAGTATTAACAATATTAAGCAATATTCTAGTATTAAGTATATCCTATAATAATAAGTTATTTTAGAAATACTTAAAAATACAGAAAAATACCAAGCAGGAAGAAAAACTCTTATAATCCTCCAGGGACAACCACTGTACTACTTAGTATACCCCGTGATAGATTTCTTAGAATATTATTATTATGCCTATTATATCAGTATCATCCCAACTTCATCTAAAATATATTGGTGCATATTTATATAAGATATATTTTAAGCAGTTTGAATTATAATGTGCATATTTTGTACTTGGCTCTTTATTGTGGATATTTTTTCATGTCATTACAATGATATAGATTCACTGTATAGATTTTTTTCCTGTTATTATAAATTATCCTTTGGTGGCTGTTCTTGCACACAAATCTCTGGTGTTCTCCATAGGGCCAATGAAAAGAAGGCATATTGCTGGGTTAAGATTTGTAAAGATCTTTGGTTTGCGATGTCAGATGCCACCCAGAGAGGTGATGCCAGTTGCCACAGTAATAAGCAGAATGTATACTTGGCGCATTCTCTTCTGCCCTGGGAGTCCTCAGAGCAAAAGTATTTGCCAGAACGGAAGAGATGAAGTAGGAGCTCATTGTCAAATAAATATGTATTTTTTTAATTACTAGGTATTTGGTTAAGTCCCTCCTACCATGTATTGGCCAAATAGAATTCTTCTGGGATTGATTTGTTTATATAGCCTTTGTCCATTTTGCTAATGTATGTTTATCTTTTCTTATTGATTTGTAAGAACACTTCATGGATCAGGGATATCATGATTAACTGGGTGATGGAAATATTTTTCCTAGTTTATTACTTGTCTTTTACTTTTGTGCTTTTTGTTATTAAAAAGCTTTCCTTTATGTATATATGGGGAAATTTTTCCCATCTACCTATCTAATTAGTGGTCACCTGTATATCTTCCAGTTATTTTATGTTTTTTTTCATATAGTTCTTGTAATGCATCTGGGGTATAGTTGGTGTATGATATGTAGCAGTTATCTATCTTTTTCTTCCCAATGGTTAATCAGTTATCCCCACTGCATTTATTGAGTAATTTGAATGCCAGAATACTTGAATCTGCTTTTTATTCTGTTTCTTTTGTTTTGCCTCTCATTCTTGACACACTATTTTAATAATCAGAGTTTTATGATATCTTTTAGTATCTGGGAATATGAGCCCCATGAATATTCTTCTTCTTTTTTTTTTTTTTTTCATAAGTTCCTTAGTGTGTTTCTTACATTGAGAAGACAACTTAAAATTTTTTCCAGATTAACTTTTAAAAACTCACTTTTTCAAGGTTTCTTGTGAATTCTACCACCCCTTTGGTAGTTTGTTATTGCACTACATTTATAACTTAATTGGGAAAGAACTGAAGTATTTATGGTAAGTAGTTTTTCTCATTAAACAATGTTTTCATATTTATTTAAGCTTTCTTTTCTGACCTTCAGAAAATTTTATACTATTTTTCAGTTAGGTACTATTTATTACCTTTTGAGTTTACTCTTGGGTATTTTACATATTTACTGTTAAAATGGGGTATTGTTAAGTTATATGTTTTAAGTGGTACATGGGAAAATTTTGTGTGTATATTATTTTTGTAATTGGCCACAATGTAGAATGCATTTGTTATCATGAACACTTTTTGGTTGATTTTCTTGGATTTTCTAAGTGTATGATAGGCAGATAATTTAATCCTTTGCAGATATAATACGGTCCTTCCTTTTTAGTAATTATATTGTCCTCTTCCTTTTTCCTGCTGTGCTATCACATTGTGTAGAATCTCTAGTGGTGATAGCTGGTTCGCATGTCTTTAATACTTGTACTTTGGGATTCTAGTATTAAGTATTATAGTGGTTGGCAATAATTTTTGATTCTTAGTTTACTTACTTCTTCTAGGGACTGAGGTTGAATTTTTATTGAGTGTTTTTGCCATATATTTAGATGGTTGTGTCTTTATCTGTTGATATAGTTTCTAATACTGATTCCCTGGGATAAATCCTACTCAATCACATTACATTGGCCTTTTAATAGTACTGAATTCAACCTTTTTGCAGCCCAGTGAAGAAAGTAAGATGGATCTGTAGCAAAGATTGTCAGAGAACCTGGAGGGTAGTACCCCAGGGTTACACCAGAGTCTTCAGCAAGTCACATTTAACATACAACCTATGGTCACAATTCAAACTACGGTTAGTAACTTAATAAAGCTCCATTGGCCTATGTGGATAAGCTCACAGTAGAGTAAAATGGGTGAGAAACATCCCTTTTTGTGCTCTTTTGTCCAGTGTTTTTTTTTTAAAAAAAGATTTATTATTTTTCAGAGAGAGGGGAAAGGAGAGAGAAACATTCATGTATGGTTGCCTTTCACCTGCCTCCAGCTACGAATCTGGCTGGAGACCTGGCTTGCAACCTGGTTATGTTTCCCTGGCTGGGGAATTGAAGCAGCGACCTTTGGGTTCGCAGGCCGGCGCCTTGTCCACTGTGCCACCAGCCAGGGCCTTGACCAGTTTTGATATCCTAATTGAGTCCGAGTCAGAAAATGCATTGCTTCATTTTCCTCCTCCTGTAGTTGGGGGCCATTTACAGCGCATCCAGATTATTTGTCCCTTGGAAATTTGAATCAAATTCCCTGTAAAACTCTTCATGTGATATTGGGGAAGATAATTTTTCCCATACCTTTTGCCATTGTTTTATGTCATTTTCTTCTTCTTCATCACAAAGTTTTCTCAGAAATTGAGGTTTCAAATTTATTGGCAAGGCATTGAACATAACGTTCTCTGGTTCACTAAGATAGAGTTTTATAATTTAAAAAATGTCCACATTCACTTTTTCATATCTCCTTTTTAATTATGGCTTTCTGTATTCAATTTCCTATTCAAAAGTTGATTATATTTGCCTGTGTATTCATTTTTTAAAATCCTAGCTGTTAAATTTGTTTATGCTAACTCATTAATTTCTACCTTTGTCTTTATTGTTTCCTTTGCTTAAAACTTCTTTTGTTTTTATTTTACGAAATTCTTGAGATGAGTCCTTAGTTCATTTATTTTTATTCTTTTTAAGTACAGAAAGTGTTGCCAACTCTGAAAAATAATTTATCTTCTGTGTTTCTGTAGCAATTAGTGCATGCGTTTGTAGGACTTATCACTCAGTATTGTCATGATTTTTTGTTAATGTCTTTCTCCCATCCATAGTGATCCAGGCTGTTTATCATTATACTCCAATGCATACTGAGTCTTGAGCACAACGGGCACTAAACAATTTTTCCTGAGTGAATATCAAGCTTGCTCACCCACCCCTCCCGCACAGGGGCGAACCAAGCCTAAATTTGCCACTGTGCTGTGTAGATCTTCGCTCTTTTCCAAGTTTTTCAAGTATAGCTAGCATACAGTACTTTGAGTTTCAGTGCTCAACATAGTGGTTCGACATGTATGTACCTTGCTATGTGATCAGCACAGGAAGGCTAGTAATCACGTGTTACCATGCAGGATAAGCTAGACGTGATTACTGTCTCCCCCTGCACCTTGTCACCTGCCCCCACCCCGCTCCCCTCGGGCAGCCCACCATCATTTGTTTCCCGGCGTCTGTTTTGTTTTTGTGTTGTTGTGTTTGCTTGTTTCTATGGCTCTAGAGAGAGCGGTTGCTACAGCGAGGAGCACTTCTCTGCAGTTAGGAGGCTAAACTTCTGGGATGACGTCTGTCACTGCTGGGTCTTCCAGGACCCCAGTCCCTCCACCTCTGCCTTGTTTCTTCAGCTTTGAAATGGGGCTGATCATCACCTCCCTTCCCTGCTGCAGCTGAGATGTCACAAGACAACGTGAAAGAATCGTCAATAATAAACGTTATATATGAGTAGATGTAAATATAAAAATAGAAGGCGTTCATTCTTGTTTTATCTACCACTCCACCAGCTGCATTCCCCAATATAGAAATGGTCAGATACGATTATATATATATTATATAATATGTATAGTGTGTGTGTGTGTGTGTGTGTGTGTCCCCTGTGTCCTCTGAAATGTCTAGCCCAGAACCTTGGGGACAGATGGACAGTGCATACTCGTCGACTGTTTTCTGAGACTCTCCTTTTTTCTTATTATATACCAAAAAATCATCCCCCTTTTAGATATTGAACTTTATTATGAAAAGTTGAGCTGTCAATTCTGAATGCGTGTGCCACAGCGATTTTCAGAACCCTTCAAGGAGGTGAGAAGGGCACCGGGGACCAGCCTTCAGCAGGCGGCAGGGAGCTGGGGCTGGTTCCGTGGCGGGGCGGCGAGCGGCGCTGCCCCGCCGTCTGGCCCGGCCGGGCCCCGCGCTGGCCTTTCTTGGCGGGCGCCTTGGCCCTGGTGGCTCTGGGCGGCACGGCCACCGCCTCCAGCTTCTCTTTGACCCCGCGTTTCCTCGCCAGCAGCTCGGGGTGGATGTTCGGGACCACGCCGCTGCTGGCGATGGTGACGCCCTTCAGCAGCCGACTCAGCTCCTCGTCCTGGGCCACGGCCAGCAGGATGTGCCGTGGCGTGACCCGCACCTTCTTGTGGTCCCGGGCCGCGTTGCCCGCCAGCTCCAGCACCTCCGCCGTCAGGTACTCCAGCACGGCCGCCAGGTACACGGGCGCGCCCGCCCCCACCCTGTTCTTGGGGTGGCCCTGCTTCAGGTACCGCAGCATCCGCCCCACCGGGAAGATGACGCCGGCCTTGGTGGACCGCGAGGTTTTGGTGGGCCGCGTCTTCCCGCCGCGGCCGGACATGGCGGTGGCCCTGGGCTGGATTGCGAGACGGGAGGCTGGGTGGCAGCGGCAGAGGCGGTGGCAGCGGTGGCGGCGGCGGCGGGGCGAAGGGCAGCCAGGGCCCCGGGCCGCTCGCACCGTCTCTCTCCGCGCTCCTCGCCGGCCCCGGAGACTCCCTTTTCAAACGCTCATTACCGAGTGACCCAGACGTGGATGAAGACCGAGGAGCCCTGTACCCCACCACGGAGCTTCTGGTCCACTAGCTGCCGCTTGTGTTTTTAAAGCGGAGGCTTCCCTTGGGGTGACCTAGAAGGTGCGCCAGCGCCCAGGTAACGGCTGTCCGTTGCGTGAGGACGGGAACCGTTTGGGTCAATCCCGATTCTTCTGCAGGAGAACGCAGGGGACAGGCACCCCTCTTCCCAAAACTCGGACTGAAAAGCTAGTGCAATTTTCACAAAGTGATGACAAATTACAAAACGGGTAAAAATTGTTTCCCATCTCCCTAAGTCTCAGAGCAGTCTTTAAAAATATTTTTGTTTGAGCCCTGGCTGGTAGCACAGTAAATAAGGCGCCAGCCTGCAAACCCAAAGGTTGCTGGTTCGATTCCCAGCCAGGGCACATAACCAGGTTGCAAGCCAGGTCTCCAGCCAGGTCTGTAGCTGGAAGCAAGTGAAAGACAACCATACATTGATGTCTCTCTCCCAATCTGCCTCTCTTCCTTCCCCTCTCTTTAAAAATAATAAATAAAATCTTAAAAAAAAAAAAAAACTTTTGGAGGAAAAAGAAATACATGAATATTTCTTCCCTTTCAGTTCCAGTTACACTACAATTTTATTGTGTCCCTTGCCCTGAGATTTATTATTTTTAACTCACTTTGTTGCTACGGAAGGGTGATTGTATATATTACTTAAGATTTACCATATTCTTTGGAGAGATGAATATCATCTGATAAGCCAGTCTTAGTTTAACAAATGATACTTAAATTGCTAGGCACCTTCCAAATGCAGAGTGATAGTATTTCTGTGTAATTATTAAATATTCTCCTTTAGAACAGCAGTCACTGAAGGACATGATGTAGTCACTGACACCTCAGTGTTGTGGCTCTTTGTGGAGCTTATGAGCGCCACTACCCCTTTTTTTCTGTTGACACTATCACAGATGTCACCCAATTCTTCCCCATTGTCCCCCTTCTCCCAGCCCTCCACCCCCATCTTTTAAACAGTTCATTGCAGCTGGAAAAGGTAGGCATGACTTTTTGAAAACAAAGATACCCTTTAAATTGCTATTAGATATTTCTGTAAGACTTCGTATTTTAGATCATTGGTGAGTAAATTCTGTTTGTTTCAGCTGAAACTCTGGGGATTTACAAAAACAGTTTCATCTCAGAAATAAAAACTAATTTGATGTTGACGTATTAGATTCACCAATCCCTGAGGAATTGTCTCAAATTACCTTTCTTTCATGAAGCTTTGGAGGATTATTCCTTTCACCTCTTCTTACTGACCTTATTTTTTATGTCACAATGTATGTTAACAACAGAGAGTCTGCATATGGTACACTTACTCATGTCTAGTAAGTACATCTTGGCATTTGGTCGTATTATATTTGGCATTCTATTATTGCTTATAGCTATTTAATGTGATTATCTCTGCCTCAGGGCCATGAACCATGGTATAAATTTATTTTATGTATCTAGCAAGGTGTTGAAGATAGGGTTGACTCTTTAAAATTAAAGAGACTTTACTTATTTATTTTTAGCGAGAGGGGAAGGGAGGGAGAAAGAGAGGAAGAGAGACATTGATTGGTTGCTTCTCCCACGCACACTGACTGGGACTAAACCTGCAACCTAGGCATGTGCCCTGACCAGGAATTGAACCTGCGACCTTTCGCTTTGCGGAATGGCACCCAGCCAACTGAGCCACACCAGTCAGGGCTAGATATAGCTGACTCTTAATATTTCCTGTCAAATGGAAGCATATAGAGATTGAAAGTTGAGTGTTTTTTTTTTTTCCTTACAGAGAATGTATTTATCTTCAACTCCTGATTTCTCTCCATCAACAATAGAAAACACTGCGTTTAGAAGTGTCGTGTGTAATACCATATCGCAGACTAGAGCTCAGGCAGTCGTACTTGTGGCCCACACAAAAATCTTACATGTTGGTGGTCCTTTACCAATCATTGCGCATTTTAGAAGAGTTATCTCCGAACCACTGAAGTGTCCCAATTCATTTTGCCATTTCATCTCCGGCTCTTCCTCCTGCTTTTATTTAAGACTATCAAGTTACTTTAGTGTAACTGCTGCTGTCACCTTTGCCCTCAGCTAATCAAATAGTTTACCTTGAGGGAAGCATTTATCTCCCACTTTCATTATTATTATTTTTGTAGCTGTAAAGATATATATTTTATGTCTGCAGAAGGCTGTAACGGTGAAACGAGGTATTGATCTGCTGTATTTAGCAATTTCTTTCCACCTCGCCATCAATAGCATGTCAGCATCTGTCTGTACCGTGGTTGACCTCACAAATAGCTCTTTATGCTCCCATTGGATTCAAATGATATAGTATGCTGAGAACTAAATCAATGAACGATTATAAAGTTTTTAGTATTATTTCATGACCCGGAGGCAATGGGTACCCCTGGCACTGAACCCTTGGATGTGCCATGAATATGGTAAAATGAGTGTGTCTGGCTTTTGTTTGGCTGAAACGGGGAAAACAGGGGCCACCTACATCCGTGAGCTCACACTTCTACACTAAGGATCACACTCTGGGCCATCAGCGCCACCTCTCCCTGCACAGAATCAGACACGGAGAAGAGCAATCTCTCCCACAGGCCGTGTTCCCCACCCCCACCCCCATGAACTTGTAGCCAGTTTCTAATGTTATTTTAGCTCCAAGCAGGTCAGCTTTCGCTTTCATTTGCAGGAGAAAGATAAACAGAATTAGGTACTGTGTCCTTATGGGACCGACCACCTAACTATATATATAATCTGTCTGTCCTGAAAGTATAGGCCAATTATATTGACACTGGCTCAATACTTTTGGGACACACACCCGTGTGTGTGTGTGTGTGTGTGTGTGTATGATATATATGAAAGAACCTTCTAGATGCTGAAATTTGGGATATGTGGAGAAGTAGGAGGGAGTGATAGTATGTGAATGGGGGCAATGGAGCACAGCAGTTGTCCTCCTGATCACTTGAGGGTGTGAATCAAATTTATTTCCCTTGGAAAAAAATGCCATTTGGGGGTATTCTTTCGTCCATCCTCCCAGTTCAGAGTTTGGCAGGGAACGTTGAGGAAATCGTTTATTGGATTCATTCCTCAGGCATTTGTTGAGCATCTACCATGTTCTGGTTTAGAGAGATTGGGTATGAGGTCTCGCCCTTCCTTTTGAATGCTTGTGGAAACGTGGTCATGTTCGCTTGATCAAACCTGAGAAACGTCCACCTGCTTTACTCCGACCAGTTGCTATCCCCCTTACCCCCTACCCCCCACAACAAGATAGTTGAAGAGGGGAAGGGGGTCCAGCCAACTTCTGTGTGCCATCTGTGTGCAAACAGGCAGTAGGGACCCCTTCATGCAAGGCCACAGAGCAGGAAGGCCTCTGAATATGGGGTTGACAACAGCAGACCCACTCTTGTTCCTGATGGTAGAATTGCCAGTGTTTCAGTAATTTGAGCGTTGGACTTCTTTTTATCCTTGTAAAGCTTGTCTTGGGACCTGCTCAGGAATCTTCCTCCTCTGAATCCTTGGTTTACTTTTGTTACTCATTACAAATCTGTGATTGATCTGCGAGCTAATCTGTGTCTGAAGTCATTTTGATTTTTGTTCTGTGTGGTGTCTCTTGAGAGCACAAGTGACATTAGTTGACTCCACGGCGCCTTAAGGAGTACTTATTTATCTTTGCTCTGTGTCAGTTCACGTTAAACTTTGAGGGGCAACCCGGGTCTAAAATAAAAGGATTTAGGGAAGACAACCCTGTCTCTGAATTCAGTCTCTGTGATTTTGGGTGCCATTTATGAATGACTATGAAATAAGAACTTTCCCCCTGAAAATTGCTTTTCAGGGAAGAGAAGCCATTTCATATTCAAATTCTCATCAAGGCTCTTACATTGCAGAATACTTACTTAGTTATCAGTACTTTATTTTGAACAGCGGCATTAAGTAGCTGTCCCAATAGGATGTGAATAGGTCCTTGTGGCTTAAGATATTCTTGATCAGAACTACATAGAGTAATCTGGGGTGATCACCATAATTTCTGGCTTGGCTCACAGATCACTTAAAAAATTACTTATGTTTGGTTATCTGTAACTCTATGTTAGAAACTAGCTATGTTCTTTTTGCTAGAGCATAGGGCAATTAGTTGACCTCTATCTGTACAAACTTTAATAATGGGGTGCCTAAGCTTTGTTCCTTATAGTTGATAGGTTATCTTCTCTCCCCAGACTTCCTTCAGGAAGGGCTAGTGATAGTGATCAGGACTTAAGGAGTGACTTGAGCTCTGTGGCTGATGTAGACCAACACCTTTAATATAAGGTTCATTATCAAGTTCATACCACTAAAGGCTGCCTCCGAGGAGGGCAACTTACGGCTCTATTTGTGGATAGAGAGCCCATTGTTGGTGAAAAGGGTATAAGAAGATCTGTCCAACTTAATTCTTAATCCTAGCCAGTCACTTCTAGTGACAATCACCGGGCTTTTAAGTAAGAGGAGGCATTTCTTGTTACTCAGTCAAGATAGAGAAGAAATCTCTGTGTTAATATATGTTAATACACACATCGGAGTGGGATCATGTAATTCCACTACATAGAAAAAGAATAAGGTTTCAAACTTAGAAATGTAAGTGGATGTATTTGTGTCTAGGCTAACCTCTGAATCTTTTGTGAACAAACTAAAAAAAAAAAAATAAAGCTTGTAACATGTATTGATTAGTTACTGTATACTTAAAATTATACTGCTTTCATTAAATAAAAGTATATGTGCAGTCATATTCCTATGCTGTCATAGCAATATGATAATAGTAAGATGAAATGATGCCTTTCTATTGTAGACACTTAGGAACTTCCCTAGAAAACTGACCAGTGGGCTCTTCTGTGCTATTTTTAATTGTATATTTACAAGAAACTCCTAAAAGAAGACTACAGTAAATTTGCATTTCCCCCCTTTATTAAGATCTGAGAATGTGTGTATATCTGAAGCTGCACAGGTGTCGAAAAGCACAGCGTGCTTAAGAGCGTGGCTGAAGAGTTAGGCCTTACTGTATACTTTGCATGCATTTGTGATTTGAAATAAGAAAAGAAAACAAAACCGGAGTCAAATTGCAGACAGCTGGAATGGCATGCTGTCAGCGCGGCGCTTCATGAATTGGCAATCGTCTCATTTAGGACCTTCAGACGTGTCTCCACCCGGACAGGACGGAACGTTTTGCGTGTTGGAGGAGACAGCCACTCCTTGCCCCTTCACAGCAGGCGGCAGTGCATGACAGTTGCCCTTCATTGCTGGCTTCTCAGCGCTTAACCTCTGACCCTCCACTCAGTCGCTGCGCCGCGGCTGGAGCAGGTTGGAGATGTGGGTGAATGACTGGCACTGGCCCGCACCGTGCTTGTCATTACTTGGCTGTCAGAAGGAACCTGCCATTGGTTTCCATCTCGGCTTGAAAGCTCTGTGCAGCAGTCCATTTTACTTCGCTTCTTGGGCTGTCAACGGCGTGATCCAACGTGCATCCAAAATCAGGGCTGAATACATCTTCCAGCACGAGGCAGGACGTTGGGCCCTCTTCTTCCTTCTCTCTCCCTCTCGTCCTCTCGGTTCCCAGTTTTCCTTTTTTGGGTAAATACGTTCCGATGGCTTGCACAGACTTGAATCTGTTGCCCGGATGAGAAAGGTGAACTGCTGTCTCCTCAGGTAGCCCGGGGAGCCGCCTGACATGCACTGTCAGCTTCAGCCGTCGCTCCGGGGGCCTAGACACCAGCCCGGTGGGCCCGGGGTGAGCTGAGAGGGTGAAAGGTTCCCTCAGGTCTGGCTGTGATGTCGCTGAGGGGTGGAGGCGTCAGCATGCGTGACTTGCAGAGCAGGAATTAAAACTTGAAATAGATGATGAAGAGGTAGTGTATGATTATTATCTCATTTAAGACAATTTTCCCCCCTCACGGTAAAGAAAATTTCAACACAGGGAGTTTAATTGGCTGCATCAGCTCTTCGGAACTCCAGAGGTCAGTTTTGGGCAGTAACGTTTTCAGATATGGAAAAATAAGGCCGTGAAAGCCACCTTTTCTCATACATTTGCAACTCCGTGAATTAAATAGCGCCCCAAAGGGGAGGAAGATGAAGGGGAGCACCACAGTGTTCTTGCAGTATCTGAACAGAGCTGGGAACTGAACTTGGTTTGCTTCTAGCACTGGGGCCTGGAGACCAGAATACCCGTTTTCCCTTTGCCGTTCCCAGCCATGTCACCATGGGTGAGTCAGGGAACCCCTCAGCCTGCGTTCCTTCAGATGCTGAAATACGGACGCCAAGGCGCTGATGATAGAAGGAAGGCATCATCGGTTTGGAAAGTGCTTGCCTTGGCCAGAACTCTAGGCCCCTCCAGATCTCCTTTAATCAGCAGCGAAGATTTGCTAAATAGTCACAAGGTAATGCTTGGGCAAATAAAACCCACTAGAACTCAGAATAGTCAGTTGTTGCGTTTCAACTCTTATCCCACCCCCCACCCCCTAATATTGCTAATTTTAGTCAACATCCCATTTTCATCAGACACTCAAACCACCAATCTGAGTTGCGTGTGTGGGAGAGGAGCAAGGCTGGTCTAATAATCCAATAGACGTGAGACAGATTAGTAAGGGAACGTAGCCCAATTTAATACAGACCTGTGCCGTGGCCTGGCGCAGGTGGGACCCAGTCAGAGACCCCACCCACCGGTGGGAGAGTAGGAGGTAGATAGGATCTAGTTCTGAGCTCCAACACTGCATCTCCCTCCTTCCCCCCCCTGGATCATTCATTCATTCATTCGCTCACGGAGCAGATACCTTTTGAGCGCTTACAGGTGCCGGCCTGGTTCCAGGTTCTGGGGTACAGCTGTCCACTAGACAGGCAGCACCTGCCATCATGCAGCTCAGGTACTGCGGGGGAGACAGGAAAGAGACAAGTGCCTACCTGTGGTGGTTCTGAATGGGCGCAAGGATTGGAGCTTTCTTTGGACTGTGTGGGAACAGCCCCCACAGAGGAAGGAGTCTTCCTAGCAGACGTCCGGGGAGGGAGGGAGCCCTGGGAAGGTGGGTGGGGGAGTTTCCTCATGAAAGGGGCAGCACCCCCACTCTTCACCCAGTTGATCGCTGAGCCCTGGCCTCTGTCCTAATGCCTTCCCGTCTTTCACCTTCATGCCAGCCCCAGTTCAGGCTTTCTGTTTCCTTCGGCTCTCAGCCTGCCATCTTCCATCCATGAAGTTCTTTAGAAATGTCAGGTGCCTCTGTCCCTCCACTGTTGACAATTTCTCAGAGGGCCACCACTGGCTGGTGTGAAAGTTCAGATCCCTGGGCCTGCCATAGGCGGTTCCCATTGTTTCACTGACTGTCTTTCAACAGCAGCCCCCGGAGCCACCTCCTCTGAGATTCCCACCTTGTTTTACCCATCCTCAGATTTGACAGCACTGGCCTGCAGACCCATGCAGTGCCCAGCTGTGAGCTCCTTGAAGACAGGCGCTGTGTTTTCCTGCCTCTGTCGTTAGGGTCTGGGGTGAAACACAATTTGTCACCTGCTGCAGCATAATCTACAGAAATACGTAGGGATCAATTTACCATGGAGGTTAAATGTAATCAGGGTGGGTAAATGCCATTGGAAGAGCTCTTCAATCCAAAAATGTCATTATCATTAGGACTCCTTCCTTTTGTTCTTGTTCCTCAACCAACCAACCTCATGTTCAAAGGAAAGGAAGGTGGAACATGTGCATATTAGAAAATAGAAATATTGTATCAACTTCCTAATAATTAGAATAATATCGGGGTGTAGTGTCAGTGAGCAAGTTAGTGCCAGATAAACTTGTTGCCTTTTTACTAATCCAACATGTTATGTGTCTTTTGTCAAGAAGGTAGTATTAAATTTAGTATTCTAATTCAGTAAGCATGTAAATTTTGTAATTTATCCACCCATTTATCTTTACACTTTCTAGATGCTGTTTGGAATGGTCATGATTTTTTTTGTGTGTGCATTTTTTATTATTTTAGAAGCATTTTAGCATCAAAGCACAGTACACCCATCACATGAATATAAACAAAATAATAGAGGACTGTTTCTAAAAGGCTCTTTAATGCATATTTGCCAAATTACCTTCTGATAAAAGGTGTATAAATCTTTGGCAAGGTAGGCTGTAAAAAGTGTCTGGTTTTATGGTGTATTTCTTAGATTACCTGTAAGCCAGAGGGATTTTATTTTATTTTCTTAATTGATTTTGGAGAGGAAGGGAGAGAAAGAGAGAGAAAACATTGATTTGTTGATTCTTGTTGAGCCATGGGGATTTTAAACGTAAGAGGTGATCTAGAGGAAAGCTCAGTAATGGCTCTTAAAAGAAAAAAGAAGATAGGGTGAAAGAAAGAAAAATGAAATTGTTCTTCCACGTTTTGCCCTTCCTAATAAGCGTGTTGGCCCGGGTGTCCTGATATGCCCGGTGTCCCAGGTCCTCCTAGGGCTCGGGGACCTGAGAGTAGCTTGGCTTCTCTCGATGTGTTTTATGTTTATACTTTTGGGTAAGATTTCATTCTTACCCAAATGAATGGTTTACAACTTACAAAATTTGAAAGCTTTTAGATTTCATAGTACTATTTCCAGACACATGGTTCAAAAAGGATTTTGTTTGTGTGTCTGCTGTTTATTTGAGGAGGCGAGGATCCTCATTCATTGTTGCCTTCTTCCCCCTGCTCCCCCAAGATTTTATTCATTATTTTTAGAGAGAAGGGCAGTGAGGGAAGAAGAAAGGGAGAGAGACATAACCATATGGTTGCCTTTCACCTGCCTCCAGCTACTGGACCTGGCTGGAGACCTGGCTTGCAACCTGGTTTTGTGCCCTGGCTGGGAATCGAACCAGCGACCTTTGGGTTTGCAGGCAGGGGCCTTATCCACCGAGCTATTAGCCACAGCTACGTTGTTGTCTTCTTAAAGGAGCCATCCTGTTGACTCAAGAAGAGAGGTGTAACCTGCTGGGCTTTTCCACTGCCTGTTACCGGGTTAAGATCTGTGTGCCTGAGGTGTGTGTTGTCAGGTCAGTTCCCAAGCCCAGTGTAGGAACTCTAAACTATCTCCTGTTTTCTTTTCTCTTTTTAGTTCTTGCCCAAGGACATGTTTTCATTGCTTTTAGAGCAAGGGGAAGGGAGAGTCAGAAATCTGGATGTGAGAGAGAAGCAGTGACTGGTTGCCTCCCTTATACCCAGACTTGGGATCAAACCCACAACCTAGGCGCACCAGCCCTGACTGGGAGTCGAACCTGGAACCTTTTGGCTGTGGGACAATGCTCCAACCAACTCAGCCACACTCGCCTGGGCTGAGGTGTCTGTTTTGAGCCAGGAAGAGGTTAAGGCACCTTCAGGGCAAGGACTTCTTATCTTGCTTTTATTAGCAGAGGTGTCAACCTATTCTTCTTTCTGATAAAAGGAAAATGACCTGCCTGCCAAGGGTGGAAAGAGAGGCGCCTGGGGCAGATTGCATTGTCACCTCTCATAATAATGGCAGGCATTTAAAAAAAGAGAAAGCCAGCAGATTTCCGTTTACCCAGGGAAAGGGCTGACATTTTAGGCTCCATAGGCAGTGGAAGGAATGAATGAGGAAGGGCAAAAAAATGAAGGAAACAAAACAAAACAAAAAACGAGCCTGGCTTCCTAAGAGAGAGCTGAGGACAGGAAGGGACTTCAGTCACAGCCCTCTACCTGTCTATTGGCAGGGTCCTAAGACCTCATGCCTAGAGGGAGCCCTTCTGAGGTCCATGTTTAATTGAACCTGCATTTATTTGGAGCCAAGATCCCTGACATGGCTCCTGGACTTCCCCCTCTGAAGGTGAATTGATGCGGGGCTCCCTGTAGAGTTGAAGGTCTGAGATGCCAGCTCCTCATCGAAGAAGAACTTGTCCCTCAGTTATATGTATTTAATTAATGTCTTGAGTTTGAGGACAGAATCAGAGAACTCTTGGAAAACATTGTAGTTATTTTGAGATGTGCGGTGTAATGAAAGTCTTTAAGGCAGTCATTAACCTGTTATTTTAAAATGTGAATTATAGGTTCCCTCTGCCCCCTTCCCCACCCACCAACTCCCTGCAAAGTCAACCCCATTTGTTGTTCATGTCCATGGTTCTTCCATACTAGTGCCTTGACTACACTGCTCCCCTTCTTTGCCTTCTCCTCCCGTCCTCCCACCCCCCTCCCCTCTTCCAAGAACTTCTTAGACACTAAATAAAACATGTCTCTTTGGCTGGACTTAGTCCAAAGGACCCACTGGAAAAAAAATGTGAATTGTAGGGAGATAATACACACAAAAATTATACACAGCTCTTCCAAGCATCTCAGAAAAAGGGTTAAGTTTGTGTCATCTACCATGGCAATGCTCTTGAGGCATGATAAAGACCCTTAGGTTGGCATTTCTCCTAGAATTTTGCATCTGAAAATGTAGCTGAGTTTAGCCAGAATAAAAGGATTTTGTACTAGCGGAACACTGATTGGAAAGAAGGTAGCAAACACAACAGCATTAACAGCAGCACAACAAAAATAGTACGTACTCCACATAATGTAAGCGCATAGATTCTACACACAGTTGAAGGTAGTTTTGGAAATTTAACTCCATTTGAATCATCTCATGATCAACCATTAAAAAAAAAAAGTGTACGGAATGGAAAAATACATTTCTTGCTTTAATGGTGTTACCAGGCCAAGTCTAACAATGCAGTTCCCCACCTTTTCTTTCTCACAAAGACATGAAACTCTGCTCGTATTTACGTAACTTGCAACCAGTAGAAAAGCTGGCTTGTACCGCAACTCCAGGTTCTGGACTTCTCTGGTCTGTTGTTTAGGTTTCATACGCATGAGAGTCAGTCTCTTATGTTTTAAAGGAAGTCATTTGTATTCCTAGCACCGCGCATCCTGTTGCGCGTGTTATGAACCCTCCGCGCGGAATTTGAGAGGAATAGACATTCTCTGGTGGGATAGGACTCTTCTGCCGTTTCCAAAAACGGTTCCCTTCGCCCAGCATGGAATTGTGTAGCCGCGTTCACTTTGCCGATCGCCAATGTCCACAGCTCAGGCCGGGTGGCCAGGACCTCATCAGGGGAGGCGTGCCGTCCTGGCGTTGTGTATTTGTTCAGCGTGAACTTGCAGCTGAGGACTATTGCCGTGAATAGCGTGCACGGTCCCTGAACCCAGCGGGCTCGCTGACCAGCAGGACAGAGAGACTGTCCGAGTTCCAAACCAGTGGCCCCGGTGCTGTGAATGATGGAGAGCACAGCTCGCGTGAGTAGAAATGAGCTACAGAGACTCAGTTCATGGCTGAGAATGACCGAGAGGGCGTCGGCCACGTCCGCTCTTCACGTGAAAGTGGCAGTTTGAGAAGTCTGCGTGCTTCTTGGAGTCGCGACCGAGCCAGTCGCCAGGAGGCGGCCTAGGGCCCGGTGTAGGTACTGTGGCCTTTGAAACCACACCAATAGCTCCAATAGGCATTTCTGCCTCGAACCAGCTGGGTGAGGAAGTTTCCCGGAGCCTCAGTTTCTGATCCTGGAATATGGAGCTAGCTCTCACTTCGGCAGCACACACAATAAAATTGGAACCATACAGAGAAGCTTTGCATGGCCCCTGCGCAAGGATGACACACAAATTCATGAGGCGTTCTATATTTTTTTAGTCAAAGGACGTATGTGAAGGACCCATGGACATGGACAACAATGTGAGGATTGACTATGGAAGTGGGGGATGGGCTGGGTGGAGGGGGTTGAAGGGGGAGAATTGGGGTAACTGTAATAGCATAGACAATTAAACATTTAAAAACTGTAGCTAACCCATTGCTGTGCAGATGCTGTAGTAGAAATAGCACTGACATGGTACTTAACACGTGCCTAGCACCTGTCTGAGCCCTTCATCGCATTTAGTACACATCATTCCTATGAGATGGGCGCTGTTATTATCTCTGTTGCACAGGTGAAGAAGCTGGGGCCAGAGGGTCAACCTGCGCACCTTTCCAGACTCTGCCTCCCTGGGACAAACCACGTCGCACTCCCAGCTCAGTGTCTGGGAAAAACTTCCCATCAATGCATAACTTCGGACCTGACCCAAGTCAGTGCGGCTTCCTTTCCGGAAGGGAAGCGCTGGGGCTGTGCTTCTCTCACCGGCCATCTCCATCCAGCCCCGGGCTCGGGCCCTCCCCTCCCCCTTCCTGCTGTCCTGCTGTAGTTTAGGTCTCTCAGTACCCCCAGGTGGCTTTCTGGCTGCTATTCTTCCCTTCTCTCTGGTGTTCCCTCTTTTTTCCAGTCCCTTTTTAGTAACCCAACAAAGTGGGTTTTCTTATTCTTGACTCTTTTCTTAATTCATTGCAGGTCTGTTGCCTGTAGGTACAGTCCAGGTGCTATGGGTGCCCTGAGAGTCTGTCCCTTCCCCACCCAGCTCTGCCTCTTCCCCCCGCCCCCCTCCAGCCCCTTCCAGCTGGTCGTCACCGTGCACCCGCTACTTCATTCCTCCCCGGCCTTCTGGGAAGCCAGCTCCTTCTCAAGATGTGACACTAAAACTGCCTCTGCGCATCCTTCCCTCATGGTGCCCATTTACCAGTTCACACTTTGATCACTTTGAACGTCTCCATGACATTGACCTCTTGGTGTCTCTGAGCACACATCCTGGGTTTCAGGAGCCCCAGTGACACCAGAAGGCCTATCGTGAAACTTAGTTTTAGTTTTGCATCATGGGCACATTTTACTTACTTGTGTTTCTCTGAGGGAGATTTGTATGTGAACACACACCCATGCATGGATGTAGAATGGGTGTTCTTGCTACCCAGCTACTCGGTGAGCCTTCAGGAAACAGATATTGATTCTCTTAGGTTGACTTTATGAGGGAAGACTATTTACTCAGTGTTTGTAAAGTTTTGCACGTACTTTTTCCAGTAATTTTTTTCATCACATTGATAACATTCACAAGTTAAAAATGGTCACACCGTACAGAGGGATTCGGATGGAAAATTACAACTCTTCCCCCGTATTGCTCCCAATCTCTCCATTAGAGATGATGAATTAAAAAAAAACATGCACCCACAACTCTGAAGGCATGATTTAGATACGTGCAGTTTACCCATTTACAACATACACGGCAATGTTCAGGGTCTTCGCGTACATACAAGGGTAGCGGGGTCCTCGGCACTGAAATCTAATGTAGACCTGTCTCTTCCTGGAGACACCCTGTGCCAGCCAGCTGTCATCCAGGCTCACGGCCACCACCCACTCCCAGCCCTAAGCAACTACTCACCTCTGCTGTGGGTTGGTAGATTTGCCTTTGACAGCTACTTCGTAGAAATGGAATAAAAAGACATAGTCTCTTGTGACTGGCTTCATGGACTTAGCATACTCTGTACGTTTTTAGCATGTTGTAGAATGTATTTTTTTTTTTTTTTATGGCCAAATACGATTTCATTATATGGAGGCACCGCATTTTACTGACCCATTCACCCCTTGATGGGCATTTAGGTTCTTTTTATTTGGTGACTATTACTGTAGTCAGTAATGCTGCTGTAAACATTGTGTGAGCAAGTTTTGGGGAGGACATAAGTTTTCATTTCTCTCAGGCGTATCGCTTGGAGTGGAATTACTGAGTGGGGTGGCTTCTCTATTTAACTTTTTGGGGAACCGTCACTATTTTCCCCTAGCAACGCACCCAGGGTCTGATTCCTCACATCCTTTCTAATACTGATTAGCCATCGTCCATCTTTCTACCTCTCTCACTCAATTCTCATAATCCTGTGATTAGCCACAGAGAAATATTCTTACTGTCGTTTTAGCGATGAAAGCTGCCCCAGACAGATGGAATGAGATGCCTACTCTGTGGGAGGAGAGGAAGAAGAGGCGCGCATGGCTCCAAACAACAGCTCATCCAGAAGTGCCGGCCGTGCATTTGAATTAGATACTTAGAGCTGTGGGCAACATCAGCTTTCCCATCCCCTCTTTCTTATTAGTATGACTGTGTTCCTTTGGCCTGTATTTAAAACAGCATTGAAACATCACTCGCCTAACATAAAAGTAACCGTTTAAAAGTATGTAAGATAACGACTCTTGTTCTTGGGTATTTTATTCATGCTTCTAATAGTTGTGTTGCCTCTAAAACATGCACATAGGGTTAAAAATGCCTTTTTATTTGTTTAAAAATAAAAGAGGGACAAGTACAAAAATTGATCTAAAGGGAGGAATATAAGGACCAGAAGGCAAACCAGAATTCACTTGTTGTGAAGCAATTAAGGTAAATAGGTTGACTTTCTTCCGTACACTTTCAAAATGAGAAGGATACGCCTGCCTTGCGTTCTGACATGAATATTTAGCAGTATCATCTCTAACCCCAGGATCACACGGTAAATGTTAACAAGAAACACCAGAACTTGTGTTTTCCCTGTGCTACTGTTTTTCTACAGGAATGGTGACAACTGGGTTGGCTTTATGACATTGCGCCTACCAATCTGAATATTACATGTGTAGTTACCTGGGTAGGTGTGTTGAGTATTTTTTTTTAAAGAGCTGGACATAGTGAGTGGATGTCATTAGTCACATCTGTTTTATAATCCTAAAGAGTGTTACACGTATATAAACACATAGATAAAAATGGCAACTATGAATTTTTAATGAATTCTGTGTCCATGTTATGCCTGTGCTAAGTGAATAGAACATTTTATGAAAGTGTCACACTTCTAATGTACGTACAGCATTGGAAAAGTACTTTAGATAGTATTTTTGGGTTTTTCTTGCGTTTCTTCCGTGGTCTAGTTTTATCCTGTGGGTCAGGGATCCGGATGCGTCTTCGGGTGCTTCTGTCTCGGCGTGTCTCCTAAGGATGCACTGAAGGTGCCCGATGGGCTGCAGCTGCTTCAGTTTGTCTGCAGGCTCGTTCCTGGGGCCGTTGGCTGGCTGCGGGTCCCCACTGGCTGCTGGCTGGGGGGGCACCAGCCCCTGGGCACGTGGCCTCCACAGGGTGGCCTGTAGCACGGGAGCTACAGTGTCCGAAAGAGGGAGAGGAACAGGGAGGGAGAGGAAGAGAAAGAGGAGGAAGAAGAAGGAGAGGGAGAAGAAGAAGAGGAAGAGGAAAAAGAGGTAGAGGGTAGAGAGGAGGGAGAGGAAGAAGGAGGAAAAGGAGCAAAAGAGGAGAAGGAGCATTTTGAAACCTAATCTTGGAATAATGCGCCAGAGCTTCTGTACCGTTCCGTCCGTTAGCAGTGTCACGAGGCCCAGCCTACACTCAAGAGGAAGACTGCAAGAGGGTGTGGGGACTGGGAGGCAGGGATTATTGGGGGTTTCTTAGAGGCCACTTCCGTCCTCCGACCTGAGGTGTCATTAAAAGTGGCGGCTAGACCCTCGGGCATTGGTTGGAGGTCCAGGCAGGAAGGGGAGGAAATCAGTAGTAGACTTGCCCTTCTGCAACTATGTCTCATGGCCACCGCAGCTACCAGATGTTTGCGTGGCCCATTGTGGCTCAGGTCAACCTCAGGGTTCTGTTGACAAGAATAATTGTCAGAATGGACGCTGGGTGGCCAACAGGTAGTACCTCCCATACGTGTCTTCTAAGGTGTTTGTAAAAGTTCAGTGAGGTCACAGCCTAGCCCTTGTCTGGTTTATAATCTGCATCCCGTTAAACAGTAGCAACATTTTTTTTTTTTTTTTTTTTACCAGTAAATGACATAATGTAGCTTTGGCAGTTAGCTTGTTGCTGTTAACAGCATCCCTGTGCATCGATACTGAACAAAATAGCAAAGAGAGAAGAAAACGAGCATGTATTGAGTGCGGCCTACATGCCAGGCATTTTATTACCTTACCTGATTTAATCCTCATAGAAACCTGTGAGGTAGATGTCATTTGCCCCATTTTACAGATGAGGAAGTGAAGGCCCAGTGTAGTAACTGGGCTGATTAGAGGGCCCAGTCCGTTGCTGTGCCTTGGATGGGCTAGGAGAGCACCCTGCGTCTCCTTAGCTCTTGGGGTGGGCAGCTGGGACCGGGGAGCTGGGGTCTCCGGGCCCTTCAGCTTCAGCTCCAGCTGCCTCTTCTGGTCACTGCAGGTGCCTTGCAGGCTTCACGCGGTGCCACGGGTCAGGAAGCGTTGCTCTGGCAGTGCAGATGGACCCAGGTGTGCACCCTGCCAGCAGCCAGCCAGCTTTCCGACACCGGGCCCTTTCCAACGGCCAGAAGCGGCAACTTCCCGTTGCTCTGAAAGAGGCCCGAACATGCAGCTGTGTGTAGTTGGTCAGGTAGTACCCTTCTTGCTTTGAGTAAGCATATCACATACTGAAAAAGAAGTGTTTTCGGATTCTACCTATTTAGGGTTCCCTTATTTGCTGTTTAACTGTAGTCGGAATGGAAACTTACTTGACCACTAGGTGTCTCCTTTTGGTTCTGTCCCTTTTCCTTCTCTGCAGGCTCAGAAGGGACCTAAGATGGATGTAAGGAAGGTTGGACAACAAAGGACTAAAAGGATGAGTGGGGGCTGCCCTCTGAGCACCCCTGTTGTCTCTTTTTGTCCTTTACTCTCTACTTCTGTCACAGGCTGATATTTAGATAATAGAGCAATTCTTTGATGCCTGTTTCTCACCAATACAAGTGGTAAAGTGAGAGGAAAGACTTTCTGTGTTCATCTAGTTGTATTAGGTAATACAATAATTGTAACATGTTTGCGGAGCATTTTAGGCCTACATTTTTCCTTCTTCCTCCTCTTTCTGGGAATAATTTTACTACAGTCCATTATCATGGGAATACTTGTGTTACTAGGCAAATAATAATTGCATTATTAATATTAATTTCCCTGTTCTTTAATATAGTAATCCTGAGTGTAGCTAACATGTATCATCTGTAATCCTCACAGGAATGCTACATGCTTGCCATCTTCCCCCGATTTTAGAGATGAGGAAATTGAAGCTTAGCGAGATCCCTTAATTTGCTCCAAGTTTAATAGAGCTTGGTTAATAATAGACAATACCCCCCGCCCCATTTGGAAATGGTTATGTCATTATAGTGCTTGGGAGAGTTGGACTTAAGTCAATAAAATGTAAAATCCCTATAAACTAATTCGGCAGAGGGCCCCCCTGGGAGCCTGGATCTGCTGCGAGTGCAGAAGTCCCTGCACCGCATGTGACCTGCAGCCGTGACCAGTGTGCTGAGGTGTGGGCTCCCGCCAGGAGGGCTACAGGGTCTGCAGAATTCCGGGTCCTGTGCCGTCAGATCCCCTCCTTCCCCCTGCCTGCAAGTGCCTTGCCGTCTTCACGGGAACAGCGGGACCCTGCACAGCTCTGCTCAGACCTGCAGCTTCGTAGAGTGGAACATTCTCCTCATCCAATGAGGGGCGCATGAAGAGGGTGGGAATGCAGCCCGGCCTAGGGTTGTCTTGGAGGCTGCTGGGTGGTATGTTCTCTGTTACCTGAATTTAGATTCCGCATTCATTTCCAGATTTCTCCAGTTGTCTTAAAAAAAAAAAAAAAATCTCCTGCTAGGTTTTGCCTAGTGTCCAGCCAGGAATTTAATTGTACTCAGTCTCACATGTGGACCCCCCAGTCATGGTGGTTTCCACAGGGGGGCACGTCTAACCCATGCCAGATGAGGGAGCTGGGTGGTGGGATGCTCCTCCCCGAAGAGGAGGCTGGGAAGTGCAGCCCCCTGCGCCAGCAGGCACACCCCAAGGTCCGCCTCCAGCCCCTGCAGCCTCCTCGCTTTGTTCCCCTCCCCAGCCCACGTTCTGGCAGGGGTGAGTGACACATTTCAGAGCAGATCAAAGGGGCCCCTGACACCTGATTGCTCAGCGCTCCTTTTTCACATTTGCTTTCCAAGGGCACCTGCACCAGCTGGAGAGCTTATAGCAGGGTACTTACATTTGCATCTGCTCCGGGACAGGACTCCAAGGTGTTGGCTTCCCCTCTACCTAGGAATCTCCTTGCAGAGCTCCTCCGGCCTTGAACCACGCCACATCTGAGAAGGCGAGGTGAGGGCAGGTAGACAGCCGTGGGTCCCGTCCCCTGTCTGCCCGTAGAATGATGACAACGAAGCAAGATCCCAGATGCCCCTTTCTCACGTGGCTGTCTGCTCTTCACCAAGTTGGGTAGCCAGACTGAGAACTGGTCTTAACTAGAAGAACCGTAGCTTGGAGGTGATTTTTTTTTTTTTTTAAAGAAATGTCTTTTTAAGGGAAAACAAACATTGCTGAACAATCTGGATGGGTTTAACACACCCTTTGGGTTGTACATTTCTTGCAAATGCTAATGAATAATTCAGCAAAGCCAAACACGATCTGTTGGAGGGAGCCGTGTTCTTTGCACTTGCTAATGAATAATTCCCTTTGGCTTTGTACAGAGCAGCGCTAAGGAGGGACTTCTGAGACTCACACGGGTTATTATTGGGCTATTTGTCAGTGTCTTTGGGGCATTGTGAGCCGGAGTCCAACTTGGCCCTCCGCTCCGCATACCTGCGAGTTTTCTGGGAGACACGCGGCTCCTTCCCTCCCAGGTTTTTAGCCCTCGCGTGTTGCCATGGTAGAGGTGGCCCTCTACCAGGATTCAGCTGCCACTGTCATCGCACTGAGTCACTTTCCTCATTGTTTCATTCAGGTAGAGAAGTGCTGGTTGAGCCCCTGACTAGGCACACAGTCCTGAGGACAGCACTGTAGATACCGCAGAGGGAAGGCGGATTTCGCGTGATATGTCCTCAGAGGGAGTCTAGGGTCTGTAGGAGAGGCGTGGGGTGCTTCTGACAAAGTGATCAGTTACGTGTTTATCATCCTGTTCTCAGATACGTATTTCAAGGCATATTTGCTGTCGATGGTGTTGCGTGATACGGCTTTAGAGAAGCCCAAAATTCGGTGACTCCTGAACTGTTCAGAGGCCAACCCTGATGGCATAATCCCAGAGGTGAGCCCGTGGCCCCCACACGCTGCGGCGTGAAAGTCAGCACTGGGGCATGGACTGGCTGGGGGACGCGGGTTGACTGCCGCCTGAGTGGTCTGCAGACCGCACCCCTGTGGTCCTGTGCGGACCCGGGACTGAGATGTGGAGGCGCCTTCATAGGTCATTTCTGACACCCCGCGTCTGCGTCAGCTTTCCTGGTACAACCCCTAGCTTTTGCTTTTCTTTTTGAGCACCCTGGGAAGACTCCAGTTTCCATCTTCCCCTGCAGTGAGGTGGGATCATGGGATTAGTTCGGACCAACGAAGTGTCAGCGCCAAGTGCTGGGTGTCATTCCAGTTAAGAGGTTTTAGTGTGGCTTTCGCTGGCCTGGCCACCGTGCCCTTGGGGACTCTGTTCCGGGTACGGGGGTCTCCAGTAGGCTGGGCCCATGGTTGACTGTGGAAGGGAGCCCGCTCTGCCTCCGACTGGCCATTTTAGACGGGGACCTTCAGCAAGAAAGTTTGTCGTATTCAACCTCTGAGACGTGGGAGTTTATTCAGCGTAGCCCAGGCCATTCTCACTAATGCGACCCAAATGTCCGCCAGCTGATGAGTAAGAGGCGGAATATCCACATGGGCCCCTACGAGGTCTGTCCCGAAAGTATCGGCCACGCAAATGCTTTTCATTATATCGACATTGGCTCGATACTTTCGGGACAGACCCCATAGGTAGCAGGCCCGTGTCCAAGGGGATTTGAATCTAAATCGGTTTTGTCTTGGGGACTTCTAACTCAAAAGTGTAGTTAGTGCTCAAACACTTCCTTAAATGTTTTCTCATTGATTTCTGTACCACAGCTTAGCAACCAGGCTCGCCTGTGTGTGTACACCCCTTTCCAGCCCATGTGGAATCATTTGTTGTAAGTCTCACCCCCCTCCGACCACTAATGATGGAGCAATTATGTGGTTCCCCAGTAATTTATACACTGTCCTCTAACCCAGCTGTGCGGTGGCGATGTATCTGCAGGGCAGGAATGTGGCTTGCAAGTGACAATATCGGATTGCCCACAATTGCCTTAATGTCTCCTGTGATATGACAAATGGAGTTTAGAGTTAAAATAAGACTAAACCCATTTCCCCCAAGATATAAAGAGTTTGCAAGTAAAATTGACATCGTCAGATGTGACTTTTTTTTTTTAAGATTCCTTCATCGAGGGCTGTAAGAAATAATCCGACCTAGGTTTCATGAAGCCAATTAGGGTGAAGAAAGTATGAAAATGTAGGATTTATAGCTGCCCCTCCAGGAACTTACACTTTCTTCTTGTTGGCATATTTCTTATTGAAACTATCCTTCTGAGTTTTGGTATCTGTGAGACCAGCTACCTGTAACCTAGAGCTTATTTGCTGGGGTTTCCCCCGGCCCTGGAAGACCCCGTAACTTGGCTGTAATTCCCGCCTTTACTTGGTAAGACGGCCACTTGGAGAGGCTGGCAGTTTCGGCTCACAGGACCGGACACGGTGCCCGCTACTGTCAGTTAGATTCTTCTTTGAAACCGGGCCAGGTCTTCCCAGCTCCTGGGCTGGGAGGTGTGGGCCTGGTAGCAGCTGCCCCGCTCCGTGCGGCTGAAGCTTTCTGCTGCCCAGAGGGGCTGGACATCCATGCTGTGTGGCTGGCTGCAGTAGGTCCGGAGGCTGTGATGTCATTGAAAAGATCCTGTACTTCTTCTGCGCCCGCGGCTGACCACCAACCGACCCACTGCCAGACGCTGCTCCCGCTGCACTCTGTCCATGGGCATGACAGGCAGGGCACCTTGCTTTAGGCAACAGATGTCTTCGTTCAGTGTTCACATCGTTGTGGATTTTGCTGGTGAACCGGGCCCATCCATGGGCCCATGATGCCTAGAAACCCTTCTGTGAGTCCTCTTACAGTCCCTCCTTCAGGAGGTCCTTTTACACTCTGTACGAGGCGAGGCGGACTATTGCTACTGCTGTCATTATGAAGTGACACCGCCCATACTGTTAGATTGGCGCCGAACCCTATGACTCCTGAGAGTCGGATGTCCCTGGAAGCCCAGAGAGCCTGTTGGCTCCTTCCAGATCATACCGCCGCTTAGTTACGGAGCCGAACCTGTAATTCAGAGTTCCAGATCCAGAGTTTTCCCTCTGAACTGAATTGCCGTACGTGTCCAAAGGTGCCTTGAGTTTAATGGGGAGTCTAGAAATTAATGATGAACAAAGACAAACAAGACTCCATGGATACTCCTCAACAATGAAATACTTGGGGAGAAAAAGAATGCTCAAGTATTTACCATTTTATTTACCTTCATTGTAAAGCAAAGGAACTAACAAGTCTCCGTGTAAAGTACTGCTGACCATCTTAAAATATTTTCCAGGTCCTTCTACAACTTACTGGTAGTGTGGCGATGTTGCTGGTGATTCTCCCTTCCATGCCAGTGCTAGGTGGGCGTGGGGCAGGCCCCGGGCTAGGCCAGTCGCAGGAGAACCGTTTCTGGTGGCGGTAGGCAGCCACATCTCTCCTAGGTAAGAGGGCTGGTTGGTGTGTCTAGCATGTGCTAGAAGAAATAATTATGTTTAGCCGGCTGACAATGACCAAGATTAATAGCTCTTGAAAGGGCTATAATGAAAGGCTGCCCCAACTGGCGTCCACATTATTCTTTATCTATCCTGCTCTCATCCCTGTCACCTTTGGGCATCAGCCAAATGTCGTTTGTGTGAGCGCTGTCCCCGGGATGTGAAAGGGCTCGCTCTCTTTGTGAAAGGAAGGGATTGGGCAGCCGGGCGGAGGAGCGTGGGCGGTTGACCTGGCCCAGGGCAGAGACCCTTTGGGTGCGTGGGAGTATCAGGGACACTCACCGCTGAGGGAGGAGAGCCGGCAAGTATTCAGCTGATGGGTCCAGTCACCGAGGGGTGCTCGCAGGTTGACAAGGAGCCTGTCAGTGGGGTCATAGTCAAGTCCAGAAATTTCCATGGCTTTTCATTTTGGAGCATAGGCATCATGTTTCCCATCCTGGTAAGGAATTTTGTTTTTGACTGACACCCTCAACTATTTCTACTGTTCTAAAACTTGGAAATCTCCATGTGGTAGAGGCTGCGAGTTAACTCCCAGATACCTTCCTGCTGTCCCCTGTCATGGATTTTCGGGGACACCAGCTGCCTGGAATCCAGGTTGCACTTCCTAGCGGTTGGCCGGGCCCGTGGACCGAAGAAGAGGATGGATGCTAAAGTTTCCCAGGTCTGCTTAACAGAAAGCCGGCCTGCATCCTTGGCTCTCCCTTTTCTCCAGCTGCCTGGATGCAAATGCTGCATTTGGTTGCTCAAGGGGAGGGCCCGTCCTAAGGACAACACGAGGACCACCAGATCTGCCTGGTTAAGCCGCTGCCATTGTGGAAGAGGGAGGTAAATCCCATGCCCTTAGGTTTCCTTCTGTCATCCTAACTACAAATGTCGACATTTAAACAGATTTCTCATCCTTCCTTCTTTCAACTCCTACGCAGTGAAACAGCCTACGAAAAAGATAATCCGGTAACTCAGCTAAGAACGAAAGGCAGGAGCGATAGATGAACACGAAAGCTAGGTGAGGGATGGCTAAGCCAGAAGGCTGGAACAGAAAATAACTCCTTTAGAAACACGATAACCAGGACGGATCTCACTGGCCCTCTGGGAGAGCGTGGTTGGGTGCCCACATGACCTTTCTGGGGGGCTCAGGAGGGTGCAGCTGCAGCTTCTTCCCTTAGGGATTCAACTTCATCTGCTTCCAGAAGGACTTGGGAGCTGTTTAAAATTTCAGGTTTCAAGTGGCAACTATTCAAACCCTTGCCTGAGACCACTGTGTCCATTTTGGCTGCCTCTCTGGTTTGAAGCCATCAAACCGCTGTCCAGGAGCACCCACCTTCCATAGCACGTACTATATTAGCCATAGTTGGTTGCCAATGATTAACACAGTCCTATTTTAAAAGAGATGCTTATTTGCAGGACTTTTTTTTTGAAACTTCGCGAAGAGAAAAGCAGTTACTTGGTTCACTTGTTCTCATTTGCATGTGTAAAGGAAACCAAGGGAGAGGTTTTCTGGGCTGTGTTTTTCCTGGCTGTTTCTTGCCTTTTAGTTTGAAGAATGGCAGGATCTTGTCTTTTGTTCACACGAGGGAAAGTCCATTCAGCTGGAAACCTGAACAGGGTGCCCTTTGTGGACTCGGAGCCTTTGAATGCCTTGGTCACACACTAGTTACTGTTTAACGACACTCAAATGGGGACCTAAGGAGATAGACATTTAAAGGATAAATGACAGGGCAGTTAACCCAAACGCAGACTTTGTAGTATTGTTGTTTTTAGCTAATAGGTATACAGCCCGGAGTCAAGGGCGGGACTTGAAAGGCTGAGTCCAATCTGTTTTCAACCAGAAGAAGAAAAAAAAAAAAAAGGATATCAGTGGATATTTTAAATAACTGATGGTTTTGTGCTTTAAAAAGTCATGTGAATACATTTAAAAATGGTGGGAATTTCTCGGAATTTTCCTGATGTGTTTGCTAAGCCTGACCATGTCTACACACACACGCACACGCACATGCACATGCACACGCAGAAGGCAGAAGTAGTTTCACAGTTGATGTGGAAAATAATATGATAATTAATAAGTAATACAAGAATGAATTGTGTTGTGGATACTCACAACTGTAAACCTACATCTGCCCACCCCTATATGCAAATACCAAACATACTATCTAAAAGGAAGAGCCTTTCAGGCTGTGATAAGTCTGTGAATGGAGAACTTGATCTGCCTCTACCCTTCCCTCTGAGTGGCCCGCCCTTTGGTGGAGGAAAAGCATGTTTGAGGATTTCCTTCCTCTTTAGGAGCGCAAAGGACAAAGCTGTTCTTCTGCACACCCCCCTTCCCGCCCCCTGGTCTCACGCGGTTGATACCTAGGCCCTTGGCACGTGGCCCTTGAGAGCTGATCCTGGTTGTGCCGAGGTGCTCAGATTTTGGAGTGCTGTTTCGTTTCTCAGACACAAAATATGCAAAGCTTCACACATGTGTTTCTGCTCTGTTGGCTTTTCCCCGCTTTTCCCAAGGTACCCAAATACAATGAATCCAGGTCTGTTTTACAGACACCCCCCCCACCCCCCCTTTTCTGCAGTCACATCTCATTGCAGCGGGAATCTTAAACTTGGCCCCCCTGCAGGGGGCAGATGGGGCTGGATTAATGAAAGCTACAGCTCCCTCTCAATTCCAGGGAGACAGCAGGGACTGGAGGTGCTGGGGGTGGAACTGGAAGTACCTGTCCTACCCAGAAGGCCAGCCGCAGGTTCACTACACTGTGTGCATGCGTTTGGGGATACTCGGATTTGAAAGAAGCTGACAATTGGATTTCTGTTAAAAAGTTCTTTATTTTAAAGAACTGTCTACGAATTGAAATTCCAAACCTGTATGGTCCGCATGTACCACATTTATTATTTCCCTAGGCTGGCAGCCACCGAGGGCCAGTCCTTTGTCATCTCCATTATTTAGAGAGGTTATGTAACTAATGTAACCGTTCAAAGAAGATGGCCAGCCCAGAGGGAACTGTGGAGGCTGACATTTGGGGATATCTAATGAAAAGGCCAGGTTTCCACCTCATTGCCACACAGCGAGGCCCACCAGTTGACAAGCTCACTTTCCGTACCTACAGTTTCTGGTCCCAATGGTGTGGCCTCCCGTGAGGTTTGAACTGGTACATAAGGATCATCGGACATGGGGAATGCCTCCCACAAGACTACCAAGTAAAGAACCAAAAGAGAGGAACCCAGAGAAATGGGACAGTGTGGAGAGCCATCGACAACACTTCAAAAACCGATTACAGGCCTGGGCTGGCTCGCCCCGTTGGCAATGTTGTCATCCTGATACGCCAAGGTGGCAGGTTCGATCCTGGTCAGGCCAGGGCACCTACAAGAATCAACCAAAGAATACATACATAAGTGGAACAACAAACTGATAGTTCTCTCTCTCCTACTCTCTTTTCTTTTCCCGTCCTCTTTTCCTCTCCCTAAAAAATTAATAATAATAAAAAAGGGCCCACTGAGTGCTCAGCGCAGGGGTGGAAAACAACCCCGCCCACCATCATTACTTCCATCATGAAATCATAGAATCCTGCGTGGTCAGGGCCTTGCTGGTTGCCTGGCTGTTGGACTGGAAGGATGTGGGTTTAACCTCTGTTCATAGACTTCCCCAGGCTTCCAGTTTCCGGCACCACCTCTGAAGTGCACCTGCCTTCAGAGCTCCTTGGTTTCTGTAACTCCTGAGCCTTCCTGGCTGGAGATCCGACGTGAACCCGCCCACTGCTGACCTCTTTCTCCCTTGGCCCCTGCCCTGCCGGCAGCCTTTGACTTTTTCTGTTCTGCTCTTTCAGGGAACACCCCCCTTTCATCTTCCAAAGCGTGGGGTTGACATCTTTCATCTGCTGTGATCGTCTCTCTCATTCGCTTTGTCCTGGAAGGTTTCTGGGTTTGTTTTATAGCTTGTTTTGTTTTCGTGCCTTTACAGGCATTTCAGTCCGGGTTTTGGGAGGGAGCGGAGCGCACGTGTTGTATCCACCATGTCTCATCGGAAGTTAATTTGTTGTGTTACTCATTAATTTGGGTGTGGGAGGAATTGCTCTTCCTCAGCTTATTTGGAAATCAGATTAAGAAAACAACATTCAATATGTGAGAAACCCTTTGTTCTTTACGTCTTCCTTGACTCCGGTCACTCAGATTAGCTTGTGTCCCTCTTCTTTGAAACACTGAGCCCTTTGAAGACCCCTGTTCAATAGAGCAGTGACTTCTGTGCTGTTCTGGGTCTTCCTCCAAGCCATCAACGTGTACTTTGTCACCCAACTTGGTGCCGTAGCCTGTGAACCTCAGGTGATGCCTGAGCATGCTTAAGTGTCCCCTCTGGCCCCTGATGAATCTGAGTTCAACACATACGTGCTGATCAAAGAACACGATTCAGATTTTCATCCCTTTGCTTTTTTTTATATGCGTTATATGTGATTCTTGTTCAGTGTCTTTGCAGCCCAGTGCTCAGAGATCAGTTGGAAGGAAGAAGAATAAAGAGTAGACTGTGTGAGTAATATCGTTAAGTTTCACATGCCATTGGTCTACAGCTTCAAACGTATTTTGCTGACATGGTACATCCCCCGTTGTATCTAGGAAGAGGAGAGAGAGAGTCATTATCCGGAGGAAGGGGACATCTGTCTGGGACCCGAGCTCTGATTTTAGTCATCAGTAGACAGACTATTCAGCATGTTTGCTCAATGACTCTTACCTGTAACCAGGTACTTCTGTTTATTTTGAGCTCTGGCCTTTGTGTAGGACAGCTTCAATTGTCCTGGGTCTGCCTGTCTTGTAGAAGTCACAATGTTGTCATTTTCTTTAAAGTACCCCCCGTTTTTTTTTAAAGTTAAAGAAACTCTTTAATAGTGCCCCGTATTCTTTAGTTATGCATTTCTGTGAGTGCTTACTGACCCCAGCCCAGTGTTTAATAAATTATTGAACTTTGAAGAACCTTTGAGAAGCAAGAGCTTTATGTGACTGAGCAGCAGACATGAAAAAAACACTATCCTCCAGAGTCTCTCCCAGACAGAAATAGAGGCTTGATCAGACAGTATGCGCGCCGAGTGAATGATGGTAAAACCATGAAATATTTACACCCAGAGAGCAGGCGAGGGTGGGGAGGAAAGAGCGGGTGGGCTTCATCGTTTTTTTGGTTGAACCTTATGCTAGACAACTCGCATTCTGTGATCTTGAAAGCAAAACAGAAAATAGAAAAATAACAATAAAATGAAAAGAAGGAGGGAAAGAAAGGAAGAAAGGCAAAGGAAAATAAAGAAGGGAGAGGAGAGTATTGATTTGGTGGTATTTTGTTGTTTGCGGGAACTTTTCACCAAAGGGAGGACAGTGGACAGTAACCTTACTCAGAGCTGAGTTTCAAACAGTCCTTCAGAGAGGCTAGAAAGTCATGATTTCTTGCCACTACAAGTTTAACATTTTAATGTAATCAATACCTCAGGGTCTTACATGCCCTAACAGCCCTCATTTCATTAGCTGTAGAAATGGAGACTTGAATAGCAAAGAACCAGAGAGCCTCATATGCTCTTACTTTCACACAAAATTAGCGATTTGTTTCTTTCTCCATCCTTTTAAATGGTCTTGTGGTGAATTTATTTAATAACGATCCACAGAGTAAAATAATAGAAGGAAGAAGTATCTGGATAGTGCACTTAGCAGTGGTTTGGAAGATACTTATCTGAGCTGATAATGTTTAGAGAATTCTACTATCTTCCAGTATACAAAGGGGCTAAAATGAAGATGTCAGACCAATTTCTTTTGCCCCGTCTGTCCAGTAGTTTGTATGTAAAATTCTCTTAAAGGGATAAACCTTTTTAGATTTCATAGTGTTATGTAGCGTTCTTGAAAATATTTGTTGCTGTTGATGAATAAAGGTTGGCAAGAAATAACTTGATTTATTCAATTGGATTTTACTCATGATTTATGTAAAAACCCACCACAGATTGTGTTTGGGAGCTATTTCCATATGTAATGTTTTTGATTTTGCTTTTTAGTGGTAGTAGAACGAACTGAATCACTTATTAATAAGGAAGTGCAGGTTGACCACAGACATTGGCTTGTCAAAGGCATCATCCATTTTTGTGGCCTTAGGTACCTGTCATGAGTTTCCTGGGTGTTTGATACGCATTATGCTAACTGAGATTATTTAACCCCGTGATCACATTGACATAAATTGACAAGTTTCTGTCGCTTGGGAAGTCAAGCTTAATAATGTTGGAAGGGGAACTTGGGTTTCAGACTTTCCTTTGCAACTGTCACATCTTGCCTGCAGATTATGAATCAGGGAACTTGGAAAGGCCTCATTGCATGCAAAGAAGTTCACAGTGTAAAAACCTGGGATCCAGGATCCGTGAAATGAGATCCGGATGTATTTGTGAAAGGATGTGTCGGTCGCAAACGGAAATGGTAGACGTGAGATAATCTCGGCATGTTTTATTATGTTTGTTGCTAAAAGGGGGACTTGGACAGAACTGGGATTTTAGAGTCTGAATGATAGGGATTTAAATTCACCCCTCTGCCACTTTCTTGCCTGACTTCCGGCAAGTCACGGGCCCTGACTCAGTTCTCTCATCTGTAAAAACGGGGCTAAAGAGAATTTACTTCTCTGTGAAAAAAGACTTCTCAGCCGTCAGCACACTACCCAACATATGGGAGAGAGTCGTTAAATATTAGCTATTTTCCCCTTCCTCTTCAGTTAGACCAAAGGGGTTTTTTATCTATAGAAGTGAGACTCTCAGAAGCTCTTGATTGATGGAGGGAAATCATTGAAACAGAAGAGCGCTCCCAGCCTGTGGATAGCAACATGAAACAGGGTGCGTGTGTGCGTGTGTGGGCGTGCGTGTGGGGTGATGGACAGGAAGGACGCGTTTCACTGCTTTGTAGAGGCAAGTGTGATGTGAGTGATTTGAGATGTGATCTCAACTTGCACTGTCATTATTTGCTGCTCAGAATTGGAGTCCAAAGCTCATGCGAAGTTGAGAAGTCACGTCCTCCTGCCAGCCCTCCGGGTCCTCCCTCTGTTTTCAAATGCAAAACATGAGGCATGTCTGACCCCACTCAGGGCCACTCCGAGATTTGTCTGCTCTTAGACTCTGTCTGTGACCAGACTACTTTGAGAGGAAGTATACTGTGGGTACTACCAGCGTGACAGGTATCGGTAACAGGCTTCCAGGCACTGCCCGTGCGTTCATCCCACAGATGTTAACCGAGGCATGTTGCATGCTCCGTGCTGTTGTGTCCTCTGGCGATGCAGCGGTGGCCCGTAGACCAACATCCCTCCCCTCACGGAGGCTGGCGCTCTGTTAGGGGAAGAGAAACGGTGAACAAGAAGACCATGTTTCAGAAAATAAACAGACCATGCCTCATAGGGGTAATGGGTGTGGTATGATAGAGACCCAGGGAGTTCCAGTGGAGTTGATGTGAGAGCCGAATGGAGGTGTGATCAGCTTTGCAGGCAGGGGGAGCAGAGGGCAGTGGCAAGACTTGAAGGAAAAAGAAACAGAAGCTGGAAGACATGAAGCCAGGACTGCGTTCAGGTCTTTGGGCAGGTGGCGAAGATCTAGGTTTTACTCTCAGCTCAATGGGAACCCATCAGAAGGCTTGAAGACAGGCCGTGTGGGTACGGAATGACCTCACCTGGTTTTATGGGGGTCACTCCTGTGGGGGAGTACTGGAGGGCAGGGGGAAAATTAGGGGAGGGGAAACCATGAGGGGGAGATGCTGATGGCCTGGCCCAGGGGGTGGTCATGGTGGAGAGAAGGGCAAGGATTTAGGATATGTTTTATTTATTGGTATGGGGGGAGGGAGAGAAACATTGGCTTTTGTTCCACTCATTTATGCATTCATCGGTTGACTCTTGCATGCGTCCTGAGTGGGGATTGAACCCACAACCTGGGCATCTCATTGACGCTCTCATCGACTGAGCTACCCGGCCAGGGCCAGGATTTAGGATCGATTTTAGAGGCAAAAGTGACAGGCTTTGAAAGAATTTTGAAAGAAAAGAGGAGTCCGGGATACCTTCCACATTTCTACCGTACAGACTGCGCGGGGATCATCTGCTGACATCAGGGGACCCAGGTGGGACCAGCAGTGGTGTGGCATCCGCTGTTCCCCTTTGGCCGTTTGTACACCTGCTGCCTGTTGGGCATGCAGGGGGCTGTCCAGCAGGCTGCTGGCCAGGGAGAACCGGGGGGTCAGGGCTGGGGATCCCCAGTGGGAGTGGTCAGCACGGAGATGATGACTTTACGCCTTGGGGCACCTCTCTGCAGGAACTGCCGTTGAAGTTTTAGGACCCTGCTTTCCAGAGCTAAAGTGTCCTTTGCCTTTCCTGCCCGTGGGTCACACCGCCCAACTGTCCCCACCTACGCCCCACAAAGGCGTTTCTCCCAGGCAAAAGAAAAGATGGCACGTGCCGCAAGCCCGATTTTCCATGACGGATGTGTAAGGAACAAGATAATCACATTGTTCCTCCTGCTACTTAAAATCCAGGTAACATTGATTTTATAGTAGCAGTTCAGGTCCTAAGGCATGATATTGATTAAGCGTCTGACGAAAATTTGCGGGGCCGCCTTTGAGACCATCCGACACAGGGCACGTCCCCTGCTGGGTCAGGTCCCTCGGCAACCTCCGCTGTTACAAGTGCTGTTTTCCTAGGAATTCTTGGCCCTGTTAAGTCTAGGTGGTGTCCAGAAGCATTTATTTTACCTGATGGATGGCTCAATCCAGCCTGTTCTCTTCATCTGACCTTAAAGATGGGGACTCTTCTGTTCTCAGTTAATATGAGGATCAGTTTTGACCCTGTTTAGGATGATTTTCTTAGCAATAGCAGGGGGTTTCGTGTTGAATCCGGTGCTGTGAAACTTCCTATTAATCAGCCCGTAATCTGACATTCTCCTTTTCCCCCCTCACTGTTACTTTGGAGCAAGGCTCACTTTACGGATGTATTTTTTTAAATAGGGAAGGTGCCTCTTTTAAAGTCCATGGGACTCTACCATTTTAATGTCCCATCACAGAAAGTAATTTTCTTCTCTAAAACATACTGTTTTGGCAGGTTCAGTCTCATAACATTTACAACTCAGGGTCTGAGGATATTCTGAAACATTTCATAATAGTCAAAGGAGAAATTGTTTCTCACCTAAAGTATACAAAGAATCCCTAGAAATCATTGAGAAATAAAGAGTTTCGAGCCCTGGCTGGTGGCACAGTGGATAAGACGCCGGCCTGCGAACCCAAAGGTCGCTGGTTCGATTCCCAGCCAGGGCACATAACCAGGTTGGCAAGCCAGGTCTCCAGCCAGGTCCATAGCTGGAGGCCGGTGAGAGGCAACCATACATTGATCTCTCTTTTTCCCTTTCTGTCTCTCTCTCTCTCCCCCACTCTCTCTAAAAATAATAAATAAAAATCTTTAAAAAAACAAAACAAAAATAAGAGTTTCATATAAAAGTTTTGACTTTCTATTGTAGTAAGGCACATACTCCCCCATGACTGGAAACTCTGGCTGGATCGCTCAGGGGTGGATTTGAGGTTTGCATGAGTTAATCAAGTCTGAGGCACTTCGAATGGTGCCCGGGAGGTGGCAGTGCTGGGCTGTGTTAGCCACTGTTAATGACGGCATTAGCCGTCAGCCACATGGCCAGCACAGGCCTAGGCACTCAGTATAATATTTAGGTAGAGGCCCAGTGACCGATCAATGTCTCCAGTATTTGGGGTTTCCTTCCGTATCTGTAATGTCAGAGCCAATTTTATGTCTTTTCTAAAATGGCCTGAGTGCCTGACATGCTTCAGTCCTTTTTCCTTCACACGGTTTCTCTCAAAAGGGGCTGCTTGAATTTCGCCTGTTTCCTTATCTGCCACACTACTTTGTTCGATGCCGGATAGAGCTCAAGGTGTAAATTCTCTGCAGTCAGAAAAGATAATACAGGTTAACATTCTGGGTACAGTACCCAGCACGGAGCAGGTAAAGGCTGACTAACTCGGCCGCAGGACTGCCAGTCAATTCATGAAACCAAAGGGATCTTTGCTCTTTGTAAATTCTCCAGTTTTTGCACAAGGCACCGCTCTGAGTGGCAGACCCTGGTGGGTCGGGTAGGCGGCTTCGTAAGTGGAGGGGGTGGTCTCTGGCCCGTGAGCACAGTCATTTCAGGGGTGGTTGATGAGTCATCCGAAATGTGCATTTAATCTAGACTGTGGCCTGCTATCAAGGCTGCTGCTTTCTTACGATCTCAAATATCTTGTCCATGTCAGAACTTGCCTATTTCTTTGTTGACTTTGAATCAGAAAGACGTTCACGACCACATTTGGAATTCCTCCTCAAATGTGCATTTGGTCCCATCACGGCTGGCTACCACCAGTACGTGGCTGTTTATCTTGGATGTCCCCTTCTGATGTTCAGTTCACTTAACGCGCAGTGTAGTTAATCTGTGCTCCTTTGGAAAACTACAGATTTGCTTATCAGCCATTTTCAGAGATGTTTGCATTTTCACAAAAATGAGTATGAAATTCCACGGACTTTGGGGCCCCTCTGCCCATATGTACAGTGGGTGCCTTTCTAAAGTCAGGGTTTAGCTAGAGCAAATTGTAGGTGTCCTGAGTTAGCTCAAGTTCTCTTTTTTTCAAGTTTTATCTTTATTTTTCATTTTAGGGAGAGGGGAAGGGAGGGAGAAAGAGAGGGAGAGAAACATCAGCATGAGAGAGAAATATCCATCAGTTGGTTGCTTCTCACATGCGACCACCAGGGACCAAATCTGCAACCCAGCTGTGTGCCCCGACTGGGAATCGAACTGGTAACCTTTTGGCTTGTGGGATGATGCCCGACCCACTGAACCACGTCAGCCAGGGCGGAAGTTCTTTTTAAGTTTGGTAATGAAGCTAGGGACGTAGTGTTGACTATTCTTTTATGCCCATCCATCTTGACTCCTTGTGGTTGAGAAAGAAAACCAAGGAATTCCAGTTTCTGCCTCTTTGTCCACATTGACAGCACACTGACGAAGGCCCGGAAGCTACATCTGCACCATTTGGGATTGAGTCCAGGCCCCGCCACTTGCAGGCCCTGTAACTTGGGGAAGGTCACTTAATTTCTCTGTACCTCAGTTCCATTATCTATCAAGTGAGGATAATTATACTAATTACCACCAAGGGTTATCAGGAGGATCAAATAAGTTAACTATGTAAAGCATTTATAAGCGAACTTTCTCCATAGCAACTGCCCTACAGTGTTAGTGATTACTCTCACTAGGAATCAGTAATGGCACAAATGAAAAACAAAGGTGTAACTCATTAACCTGGGCCCCTTATCCCGGAGCCACTCGAGGCATTGTGTCTAGTACTGTGGGTTTATATAAGGGTCGGTTATTGTAACAAAAACATCAAAATACTGTACAATAGCTTGAATGTAGTAGAAAGCTATTTCTTGCTTATGAGACCGTGGTAAGTGGCATACAGGGTGGTGGGATGGCTTCCTTTATGCATTCAAGTAGGGACGCAAGGGGAAGGAGGCCCTGCCCCTTTCGTAACCCGAGGTCACCTCAGGTTACCTGCTTTGCAGCTGGTCAGAAGGGGACCGGAGCTGGCCAAAGTCCATGCAGGGGTTCTGAAGGGGACAGACCCAGAGGCAGCCCTCATCATTTCTATTCCCGTTCCCGGGGCAGGAACTCAGCAGCTCCCAGTCCCGGCCACAGTTTTCCAGGGGTCTGTCCACACGCAAGAGACAGGAAAGCAAGGGGTGGACTCCCAAATTTCACACATAAAATTGCAGCATCGAAATGAACAAAAGGTTTAGTTAAATGTTTAAAAGCTGTAGCTTTCTGCACATCAGCTCCATAATTTGTCCCACCTAGCGTTTATTAAATGCTACCACACTGGACAGTCACTTGGCAGTTGGATTTTCGGATTTCCCAAGTGCTGCCAGTGATTGCTGAGAAATTAGAGGCCATCATACATGAGTTACTTAAAGCCAGAGAAGTTCAAATGCAAAATTAGGTGAGTCCCCTTAAGTTTTTTCTACTGCCAAGAAACGTTCTAATGTGAAGTGTGGTTATAGGTTAATGTGCTTTTATTAAAAATTTTTAATTATTTTTTAATGTGCTTATTTTGATGTTGACCGGGGCCTTGAAATCAACCTTTGAACAGCCCTGTTGCTGAACCTTGGGGTGCGCAGGCACATTCTGGTCTCTTTGAAAAGGTGCGTGATGGGGGTTAACTAAACATACTTGTTTTGCATTTTGAGCCCAGGTATTTTTAGGCTCCTTTTCTCCCCCTTTCCCCTTCTTAGCTTATTTTCAGTCTTTTTTTTTTTTTTTTTTTTTTTTTTTAAGATTTTATTATTTCCAGAGAGAGGGGTAGGGAGAAAGGCAGAGAGGGAGAGAGGTGTATGGCTGCCTTTCACCTGCCTCCAGCTACAGACCTGGCTGGAGACCCTGCTTGCAACCTGGTTATGTGCCCTGACTGGGGAATCGAACCGGCGACCTTTGGGTTCGCAGGCCGGCACCTTATCCACTGTGCCACCAGCCAGGGCTATTTTCAGTCTTTATTTGATTGTATCGATTAATTTTAGGGAGAGAGAGAGAGAGAGAGAGGAAGAAACATCAATTTGTTGTTCCACTTATTTATGAATTCATTGCTTGCTTCTTGTATGTGCCCTGACCAGGGATCGAACCCTCAACTTTGGCCTCTGGGGATGATGCTGTAACCAACTAAGCTATCCGGCCAGGGCTCCCTTTCTTTGTTTTTAGTTAAGTATTTGGTGCTGTGATATCTAAGGATGTGAGTGACTTTACACTTAATAACCTGGGTTCTGGGTCCAGGAGATGCCAGAGGTGAAAAGCCCCCCACCCTTTTCGCCTGTCCTGTCTGAAGGCTGGGGTTCGACTGGCTTCCTTTTGAGTCATCCCTGGCCTTCGGACCACAGCTTCTTCCTCTTGAATTCTCCTGCTCTCTGAAAGTGGGGCACTCCTGGAGGGACACGTAGTGGCGGTAGTTTCAAAACCCCTTCCTTGACGCACCTTGTCAAGGGCTATTTAACGGCCGTACCTTTTGGCTCTTCTGCTTTTTGTTGTTGTCCAGCGCTGCTGACTGAAACCTGATTGGATCACAAAAACGGAAAGTCCAGATTATCCGTGAGGGGAGTTCGATGTGGGTTGGGGCAATGGTGCAGACTCACTGGAAAGGGTGAGGTGAAGTCAGAACCGTGGCAGTTGCTTCGGAATGAGCACGAGTGTAGGCATCCCTGCGGGTGGGGTGTGGGGGACCCCCGGAGCGGGGAGGGGGTGGGGAGAGGACTGATGTTTATTGTTCCCCCTGCCGTCATCTGGCCATGCCCCTGCCCCTGCCCCAAATCTTAGAGACGTCCCTAACTCATCCTCTCCTATTCTGCAACACCTTATCTAATAGCAATTTCTGTTGCTCCTGTCTTCAACATTTATTTAGAATTTAAGCGCGTCTCACACCCCGACTTCCGGTATTCTTCCCCAAGCTGATGCATCTCTCTCCTGGGTCATTGTCACTTCTTCCTAACTGGTTTCCCTGCTTCATTTCCTGGCTTCCAACGTCTCAAAATAAAAATATCAGATCATGTCACTCCCCTGCTCAACCCTTCTTACGGTTTCTCAGAGTGTTAAACACAGAGTTATATATGTAATCCAGCCATTCTACTTCTGATCGCCAAAGAGAAACGAAAACATCTGCCCACACAAAACTTGCGCGTGAGTGTTCATAGTGGCATTATTCATAGTAGCCAAAAAGTGGAAGAAACCCAAACGTCCATCAAATGGTAATGGGATAATCAAAATGTGGTCAGACCATATGATGGAACATTATTCGTCAATAAAAAGGATAAAGTAGTGATACAAACTATAACGTGTGAATATCGGAAACATTATGCTCAAAGTGACAGAAGACCATATACGATAGGATTCTACAACCAGAATAAGCAAACCCACAGGGACAGAGAGTAGATTAGAGGTTGCCAGACACTGGGGAGAGAGGAATGAGGTGTCACTGCCATTAGGCACAGGCCTTCTTTTTGGTGTCATGACATTGTTTTCAAATTAAGTTGTGACGATTGCATAACCGTGTATACATGCTGAAGTGCAAGCTGTGCATATATCTCCATAAAGATATTTAAAAAAAAACCCTTTCCACTTTCTATCTGACCTGTTCCCCAGCATCCTCTCTGACTTCCTCTCCTGCTCAATTCCTCCTCCTTCCTTCTAACCCACCCAACTGGCCTCTGTTTCAGCCCCTCAGACTAGGGCCAGGCTTCCTGCCCCAGGGCCTTTGCACTTGCCGCTGTCTTAGATCTTCCTTCCCCCAGGTATTTGCAGGGCTGGTTCCATCACTTCCTTTAGATCAATATGTAAACATGACATTCCCAGGAGGCTTCCTCTTATCACATGACACTACCTCACTGCCTGTTGGCATTCTCTGTCCCTTTTACCCTGTTTTATTTTTCTCTGTGCCACTTACCACCGTCTGACATACAATACATGTTGTGTCTGCCTGCCTCCATTACAACATGAACTCCGCAAGGCAGTGCCTTTGCTCCGTTCATTCCCGTATTTGCGCAAGTTAGGGCCCATCTCTCCACTAAACCATTAATCATGAGGGAGAACTGGATTTCTGTGGCTCTGGGGGCGTTTGGGGAGGGCCCTGTCTATACATGAGTGGGATGTTCAGCGTGCCTGTGGGAGGCAGTGTTAGAAACCAGCAGCCTGGGGACAAGTCTGTGGGGAAAGCTACTGGTTCCGGGGGTGGGACAGAGCTTCTCAAAGTTACCAGCAGATTAACTCTTGCTGCAGATCACTGTTTTCCTACTTTTTTAAATCATTGGCATCATGCTAATATGTTCTGTACAGATTGCTGATTTTCCTAATATGCCATCTGCATTCAGAGCCTTTACTTCTTTCTATTTAAGTCTTGGTTGACAACCCCTCCCCTTCCCCAATGCCCCTGTCTTTTTCTGGCTTGGCCACTCTTAAGGGTTCATTTTGAAGACGTTTTCCGCCGGAAGATGACTGGCGAAGTAAAATACATTGCTGGAAAGCAGCTGATGAGCTAGCCACTTCGGTTTTGTTTTTAGAGGAGGTTACGTGGAGTCCTACCTATTGTGCGGTTATTTAGGAATGCAGAGGTGGGGAAGAAGAGAAAAGAAAACATACGTATCCTTTTTAAAAAGTATTCAAGTTGGTAGGGCCCTCGAGATCCCCCTTCTTCAACCCCCCGTTTCCTTTTTCTGCGTCCAGGCCTAGGTGAAGGATCCCGTGGGTCGCCCTGGCTCCGAAAGTGAACACGCGCAAGTCAGTAGGTGGCACTGAAGCTCCGTCCCCATGCAGCGGAGCCAGGGAGCTCTCTTGTCATCCGGCTGCAGCCGACAGGATTCTAGGTGTCAGGGAAATTGTTTTATTGGTCGGGGGCATAGTGTAATACATTCCTCTCCACCCGAGGCGGCTATTTAATGCCCTGAAACATGCCCCTCCGGTGGCCATGGCCTGCTAACCATGTCTATTTGGTGTAATAATTAGCAGGATCCCTCACTAACAGGGCTACTTACCAACACCTCACATCTTCACCGTGCTTTCTGTACGTGACGGATCGTACATTCTGCGGAAGAAATTGGGAAGGTCGAAGCTTGACCTCTGCTGGCCAGGGCCTCTTTCTGCCCAGTGGTTCAGAACTAGGTTTATATTAACTTGCTTGTGAGCTTCTTCAGGCTGGACCTGCGTGTAGCACAAACATATCAGAGCTTTTATGTCAGGCCCCAGCGGAGGTTGGTAAACACAGCACTGTTAATTTTCCAACTCTTGGAATGATAGAAAAATAAATGAGTAGCTGCCCAGATCATCAGGCTGGGTGTGTTGGAAAGGCGGCACAGGAGCAGGGGCGCCGGCCACAGGCACCGCGTTTGTGTGTGAAAATCGGAGACGAAAATGACACAGGGGATTTTCATTTTTCCACGGGTGTGAGTTTTGCGGCTTTCCTAGCCCAGCCCCTCTTAGGATCCCAATATTTCTACACCAACAACTTTAACGTTAACTTCAGGACATGGTTAGAGTTAACTGATGGAAGGCCAAACAGGAGAAAATAGGTTTGAAGCAGGAAATGGTTTAGTTGGACCACTGGCTTACCCTCTCCGGCCTTAGAAAGTTGTTTGCCGTCCCTGCACTTGGTTGTCACCGGCCTTAAACTGCAGATGGCGAGGCCCACCCCTCTGGTGTGCACCACCAGGTGACATGGAGTGACGGCACCTCAGGACGCCTTTGCTCGCATTCGGAGCTCCAGACACGTGTGAGACGTGAGAGGGTTTTTCTCTGTTGATTCTGAGCTGTGGTTTTCAAGTTTTAGTTCTGTCCTTTGAACTGCGTCGCAGGTATTTTTACCCTCGGCTCTTCTGCCTTTATTTAAACCCACACGTCTGCCGGGATCGAGTTGGAGGAAACAAACTATGTATGATGGGGAAATAGATTCTGACAAAGTCAGTGGGAGGACCAGGGAAATGGGCGCACAGCTGAGCCTCGAGAGGTGGGCTTACGAAACGATACTTTGGACAGGTTGGCCAGGTGGGCTGCTACCCCCCTGCACTCAGGGGCGGGCGTCAGGAAGCATAGGGGCCTGTTGCGTTTAGTCATATTCCACCGTGGTTGCGTTCAGGGAGGGGACGGGAGCCGCCTTACGAATGGTGTCCCGTAACCTCAAGAGCAGGGCCGGATCTGGATTTCTGGTGCGACTGAAATCACCGATGTTGCCTCCAGGGATGGTCCAAACAGCAACCCGATGGCCACCCTTTCATGTCTGCCTTCTCAGCTCCCCTGCGAGAGCCTGATTCTCACCCAGAGGCTGAGCAGGGCAGCCTGAGAAACGCGGTTTTAAATTTCCATCCTTTCCTGAGTGCCAGTGCCTCACGTGCACCATCCCTCCCCAGGATGTTTAAAATCACATCTCTCTCCCTCTCAGTCGGCATTCCAGTTGCGGCCCAGCCCAGCTACCAGCTTAGCCGGCCCTCCATGGGTATCTTGGTGATGACCTTGGTTTTTCTGCGTGGTGCCACCTTTTGCTCAATCTTGGCACCATGTTAGATTCCCAGATCCACTGACCTTAGTGTAGCTCTCCGGTCTCCTCCATTTCCACCACCGTCACCCTGTTCGGACCCCCACGCATGTCTGCCTCCCAAGCCTCTTGTCTTGGTTTCTTTTTATCTTAATCATATTATTAATATGTTAGTATTTAAAAAAAAAACAAAATAAAATGAAAGAGCATGGTTCCATTGTGTTACTGTCCTTCTCAAAAGCCTCTTGTGGGCTCTCTTTCGGGGTGGAATCTAGATGCCCTAAACCTGACGTTCAGGGTCTTTCTAATCCAGATCCACCCTGGCATTGCAACGTGGATTTCATCCCCCTGCTCCACCCTGCCTACCGTCAAACCCAAGTTTTATTTTATTTTTAAATTTTGATTATTTTTAAAAGATTTTATTTACTATTTCCAGAGAGAGAGGACGGGAGAGAGGCAGAGAGGGAGAGACACATTGATGTATGGGTTGCCTTTTACCTGCCTCCAGCCACAGACCTGGCTGGAGACCTGGCTTGCAACCTGGTTACGTGCCCTGGCTGGGAATCGAACCAGCGACCTTTGGGTTCGCAGGCCGGCACCTTATCCACTGCGCTACCAGCCGGGGCCAAACCCGAATTTTAGATAAAAGTTTTAATACTAATGTCCGAGAGCCCCTTGTCCTTCACTAATTTTCTGGCTCTGCCCCCTCTCCGCCTGTGTTTAATTTTCTCCTCTTCTTCCCATTTATTCACGCCCTCAGTCACATTGGTGCATGGTTTCTTCCTCCTTCCTTCACACTTCTATAGCACTGTTGACTCGGGACATTTTTTTTCTGTAGTACCTGTATTGTTAGTTTCCTTTTTACGACTGCATGCTTTCTTTTTTCATGTAGACAGTATAAATATTTGTTATGGGTTTGATCAGCCTGTTGATTCTTTATGGCTGAGACATCGACTTGTTTGGGGAAAGGGGCTGGTGGAGGGTCAGCCTGGGGGCCCCCGCGATATTCCAGCCGTGCGATTGTGGGCTTTTCATTTTCAGTGAAAGGACAAATTAACTATTTGCTTTGAGCAAGCTAATGCTGTGTTTTGTGGATTTAGTGTTTGAAAAGGGCCCTTGGCTGGAAAACCCTAGAGCTGATCTCCTTATCCCCGTTTTTGCCGGGCTGGATGGAGTCCACGTCTGCCCCACCGCGTTGCAGTTTGCTCAAGAGCGGGTTGGGAAACAGCCGCGGAATGTGTTTGTGGTTTCTTGCCAGAGAGCAGGAGGAAGAAAGGACTCCGAGTACATCAGACATGCAAATTAGCGAGGCCCAGGGGCCTTAAGTAAATTACACAATAGAGCCCAAGGAAATTGTTTGTCTTCTTTCTGCTTTTCATTTGTGCAGGGTGTGTGTGAAAAAGGCAGTGATTACGGATTTGCTGTAGGACAGAATTCTCCACTTACTGGCTTCAGGATCCTTTTATACTTAACCCTGCTAAAAAGTGACGGAGGACCCCCAAGGACTTTTGTTTTTATGGGGTATATCTATTGATACTGACCATGTAAGGGACCGAACTTGAGGAATTTAAAAATAGTATGAAGTCAATTTAAAAACAACAACAAAAAATTGACTACATGTTAACAAATGTTTATACAAAAAGCAACCATTTCCAATACAAAAAAAAAAAAAAAGAAGCAAGAAGAGTGGCATCACTAAACATATTTGTAAATCTCTCTAAGATTTGGCTTAATAGACACTAGCTTCTCATATGCACTTTTTTTTAAAAAAGATTTTATTCATTATTTTCAGAGAAAAGGAAGGTCAGGGAGGGAGGAAGAAAGGGAGAGAAATATCAGTGTATGGTTGCCTTTCACCTGCCTTCCGCTATGGATCTGGCTAGAGACCTGGCTTGCGACCTGGGTCTGTGCCCTGGCTGGGAATCGAACCTGTGACCTTTGGGTTTGCAGGCTGGTGCTCAATCCATTGAGCCATACTAGCCAGGTCATACCCACGGTTGCAATATGTTGGTTTGATATAAGTGTGTGAGCAAAATCCAGCCTTAACACAGACACTGGTGGAAGGGGGGAGTATTTTAACTGCTCTTCAGCTACCAAGTATGTATATTCTTTGATATTACACCAAAATTCAACATAGTTGTATAAAGGTTTAGCTGCAGTGTGGAATCTGAAACCATATCAGTGATTTTTTCTCCTGCTCTGCTCTATTATTATTTATATTGTTATCTGTTGAATGGATCTCTTACTTATGCATGATTTTGGAACATCAGGCTTTTAGTCATTTAGAAAATTATTAGTTCATCAAGTGGGAGCTTTCAAATGTGGACACATTTCATTACACAGTGCCAAAGTTCACATTCATTAATATTATCCATGTTCATATCAGAAAAGTTGTGAAGTATTGGGAGCCTGTCCAGTGCAAGGTGGCAAAAATCAATTTTTCTTATTTCCAAATTTCGATTTGAAAATTCAGGTTTTATCATTGGCAGCAAATATAGTCTCATTAATTTTTGAGAACATGCCTGCCATATACCAACATTGAATTGACCCGATTTGTTTGTCAGTCATTTCTCTAGTGATAATGGAATTCGTGAAAAAGCTGAGTAGTTTAGTCCACAGCTCAGTTGCACAAGTGTGTCCTTTGAGATGCCATTTTGCTGTGGTATTATTCAGAAGTACTTTCTGTATATTTCCCATTTCGTCACACACCATGGTAAAGAGACACCTATTAACACCCAAGACTTAATAAAATTAAGAACTTCGGCTGCTTCATCAAGGACACTGACTTTGTTCTCTTTTTCACCGGAACACAGGTGGTGAAAAATACAGTGACTGCTAGTGGCTTGATTTGTGGCAGCGCACCATTGGTCCAAATGTCATGGGAACGGTATTAAGATGAAAATAATGTTGATTTCTCGAGCCCTGCGCTGAACCCTTGCGCTAGAGTAACTAGGGAAACTCGACTAGTTAAACATTCGAAGCCTGGAAGAAGAGTTTTATTACTAACTTATTACTAATTAATTTTATTACTAATTTCACCTCTTCACCCTGGAACTCTGAGGGAGGCACCCAGAGGAGAAAGTTTCCCTCCTTTTGGGGGGCTGGCTCTCACTGTGGGTTTCATGGGGGGGAGGGGCTGATCGTAATAATGATCCTTGGTGATTACAGATATTTAAATGAGATCCACAGATCGTGGTCTTGTTTTCACCGTCATTTGGGACATTTGTGATGAAAGGCTTTTGAACCTATTTGGGGCAACATGTGAAAATTATTTCAGGTAGCCGGCCTCCTGTGCAGGCTTTTGATGGTTTTATTGGTGAGTTTGCTTGCTTGCTTCTTTATTTTTTTCTATCTGAAAGGTAACCTTCCTTCTGACTCTCGACTCACTGGCAGGCCCTCTGATCTGTCATCAGCAAGCATCTTTCCCTGGAGCAAATGTTGCCTGGACCCGGGGCTGCAATGAACTGATCATGTAACAGAAGAATCCTAATTTCCCAGTGTCTCTCTCCCTCTCCCTCTCCTTTGCGAACTTCTTGGGTGGTTGGGGCACATTATTGAAACAATTATTACATTTACTCAAGAGTTTGTCTCTTCTATTAAAAAAAAACAAATTCCATCTAAGTGCCTCCCGGGGAAGAGGAGTGGTTGTGTAACCCGAGTTTGCTCTTCTCTGGTCCCCATTGTTGGAGAAGACTGATGGCTTTGTGTGGAAGCTTGGCACACGTACACGGGTTTAACTTAACCGACCAGCTCCTTTGATGGATCAATTCTCCATTGTGTTTCGAATTTGGTATGTTCCCAGCTTGCTCTCTAAGCTGCGTGTGTCTTCGCAGTATTTGGGGCAAGGGGTGTTAAGAGATGCGTAGTCATTTGGGGTATGATTTATTGCCCCCCCCCCAAGTTTCTTATTAATTAGTGCCACATAGGGAAGGTCATTACCATGAGAAAGTGCCTGTTGTGTGTCAGATACTCCAGTAGGTGTTTTTTCCTTCCTGCTCTAATCCTAAGTGTCAGGGGTCTGTCCTTCTCCCCACCTCCGAGACTGCATTGTAGACCAAGTCACTGCTGTCTCCTGCCTAGACTTCTGCACCCCCAACCTGGTGTCCCTGCTTCATCTTTTCACAGCCAGCCCCCCCTCATAACCCGTTCCCCACACCTCAGAGGGACTCAGTTGAATAAGGCGAATCCGCAATTTCTGTGTCACCTTCCTACTCTGCACTGGGCGCAAAATGAAGTTTTTGGGCGCTGGCCCGGACCTGGCCTCGTCTGCCACCGGCATGTCCACAGTGCCCCAGATATGTCGGCCTTCTTTCGGCAAAAGTCACCAGGCTGGTCCGGCAGGTCTTTCCTCAGGACCTTAGTGCCAGCTGTTCTTCCTGCGTGGAGCGCGGTCCCTGATCTTCACTCTGGGCCCAACTGCTCCCTGTGATTTGATTCTTACCTGTTCGGAGTGGCCTCCCTGACCAGCCAGCCTGCAGCAGCCTCCTTTATCGTGTTAATTTGTTTTGTGTTAATTAAACCTCACTCCCCGGTGCGCAGAGGGAGGTTCTGTTGACAGATTGGGTGTCAATCTTGACCCTGTGACTTCCTGGCTGTGTGACTTTGGTTGAATTACTTAATGTTCCAGGCCGTGGTTTTCTCCTCTGTGAAATGGATATAATCATATTATCTCCCTCCATTGTGAGAATTAAATAAGTGATCGCCTATCAGATTTCCAACGCATGGCGTATATACTCAAGAACTGTTAGCTATCATTATTTTATGATTAGTATTATTAACATTATTATTTTTTATTTATATGGCTACTGTCTTCCACCTAGAACTTAATAAGCGTTATGAGAGAAGGAACCTTAGCTGTTACATTCACAAATGTACCTCAGGAGCCTAGAACAGTGCTTGACATAAGTAGCCACTCACTAAAAAATTGTTGATTATCCAAATACGAACTATCTTTATTCCTATGTGAGGAATTGTGTAATCAGGGTTCAGAGAGGCCAAGTAACTTACCCAAGGATACACAGCAACTAAATCATAGCCCTAGGGTTGAGGTTGGATCCTGACTCCTGAAGGCTCACGTTCTTTTACACCACAACACACAAAATTGATCTTTCTTTACTGCCAGCCCTGTCATGTTGGACATGATTTTTCAGATGGCCTTTTTATATAACTCCCAACAGGCCTCAGGAAATGGAAACAGCCATTTCTGTGGCTATGAGAGGTCAAGGCCAAGCGTTAGCCCCAGAGGAAAGTTCAGAAAGGGAGAGGTTGCAAACCCACCGAATCCGGGGATGGGATAGAGATTCTCTGGACCCCTGACGGGGTGCTGGGCTGCCCGGGGCGAATCCTGTGCTTTGACTTCTGTAAAGAAAGGCTCACTGACATCAAAACCTCTGTTTTGGGCTCCTGTGTGTCTGTCGGCTTCTTCTGGTGGGTGGAGGCTGAAGTTGAGAAGTGGAAACTTTGGCTCTTGTGGTTTCTAGGAAGTAGTAGGCTTGACTCTGCCTTTAATATGATATCCCTGACAGCACATGACAGTGGTCCTTGGTCCGTGGTCCCCTTCGAGGACTTACCCTTTAAAGGGGCCCCAGCCCCCGCCCCCGCCTTTTTTTTTTTTGGGTAAGCGATGAAAAGTGTTAAAAAATGCTCATGGCACAGGAAGAAGTTCAGACTTTGGAGGGTGGCAGCACAGGTTCAGATTTCTGCCCTGCTGCTTCTTGGCTACGTGTTAGTGCTTTCATGCCTTTAAACTGGTTTCCGTATTTCCATGATGGGGATTCCAATGGAAAGACAAAAGCGAGACATGGCCTGAAGTGCTTTGGGTAGGGTCTCCAGTTTGGATCACTGACCCTTTGGAGCGTTAAATGAAAGCTGTGGCCCCTCTTCCCAGAAACATGCACGTCCACTCAAGATGTGGCATTTAATTTTTGTGGGGTTCATGGAGCGGCTGACACCCGGGTTAAGAATTTGCACTGGACCAGGGTCCTTATGGGAAAAATCTATGTGTGTGTGTGTTTTGTTTTTTTTTTAAATTAGACTAATTACTTGGCCTCCTGCAGTCTCTTATGAATGTTTGTTGAATGAGGGAATTTAACTAATTTCTGGATTCCTGAATCGCCTTGAACACGATCTTTGGTTTCCTTTGCCCGGGGCCTGTGGGCCGGTGCCAGCCTCGTAAGTCAGCGCGGGCATGCCCGGACCCATGGCACCGTGGCAGAGATCTGCCAGCCTGCGGTAAACCGAAAAGGGGTGGCTCATGAAATGCTTGGGGAGTACTTTCAGTTTATAATAATCGAGGGACCATAGCTCAAAGTACCTGGACACTAGATGGGTTGTGACCATCACGGTGTGAAATTTTGCTTATGCATCTTTACTAATAGCGCATCAAACTCTCAGGGCTGGAAAGTCTTAGAGATCATTTAACCTAATTCCTCCGGATCGATGAAGCGATTTGTCCAAGGTCACTTAACTGGTGTGGTGGCGGAGCTCTGGGCAAGGAACTCTCAACCTGTACCCGCCCCCCCAACACCCCCCCCCCCCCCGCAGCCCCAACCAGGGGGGTCTTACTCAGCTCCTGGGAAACCGGGGACTTCACTGACCCCCGGTGTGGTTAACAGCCTTGGAGACGAAATGTAGCCATATTCATGCAGAATAACATCACTGTCTGAACGTTCCTCCGCTGTCCTTTCCTCCGTCCTTCCCAAACGTGAACCCCACATGGACAGGGGTGCTGTCCATCTTATTCAAGTCAGTCCTTAGAGCCTTATACACAGAAGGGGTGTAGTGAGTTTTGGTTGAAAAAGGAATGAATGAGGATGAGTTACCCTGGCAGCTTGTCTTCATAGTGTCAGAAGAGTTGGGGTTTCACCCCATTTTCATCAGTAATTTGACAAACATTGATCGAACCTACCGCCCATCAGACACGCCACCAGCCCAGAGATGAATGAGATACGGTTGCCTCACTTCAAGAAGCCATCGGGTAAATGCAAAACCAACCGACTCAGGGGCCAAATATGGCCCGTGGCAATTTCTCCGCTAATGAAAGCCTGCTGCCTTACTTCCTGTGTCTGTGATTCCCCTGCTTTGCTCTTTTAATTGCCTTTGTTCTGTTGGCATTGGCGTTCAGGCTTTGGGTTCTGTCCATCCCGGGCTTCTAACTGATTGATCATCACTTCTGCTCAAGGGCTGTAGAACCAGCCTGCATTTAGGCATCCTCACCCTGCCGCTGGCGTCTGAGTCAGCAGGTCCGGGTGCCCTGGAAGCTGGACCGACCGGCCTCTCCACTGGTACCTAGAATCAGGGGCTGAACCTGGCTAGGTGCCAGAGTGTTAAGGTGGGTATTGGTCTTAGAACCCGGGCCTAATATCCTACCTCAAGCACCTTCCTCAAAGATGTCAGTGTTTTTTGTCTATTTGGATTTTTGTTTTTCTGTCCGTACTTCTGTTCAGGGGCGCTCTGCAGAGAATTTGCAGAGACTTCCTCAGATTGTAGACAAATGGATGTGAAACATCAATTCAGTGACCCCTGAACCGCCCATCGCCCCCACCTGGCTCTCCTCTTATCTTCCCGCGCGTGGCTCAGCCCTTGGACTAGATTCAGTGTGTAAAGGGAGCAGGGTTTGCTTCCATGGTGATTTTCAAGAGTGCATCCATCTTTGCAGAACAGGGGAGACAGATTTGTGGTTTTCCAGGATTCTTCCTCCTTTCCTTGGCACAGAGGTAGCCAGGCACCTCTCAGCGGACCTGAGAAGAGGTGAGCTGTCACGGCGTCGGCAGTGATGGGCTCCTCTGGGTGGGACTCAGGGCACCTACCAGCAAAAAGGAGAGGAAGCTTAAATGATTTCACATTTGGGCTTTACTTGTAATAATGGCTCGAGGTGCTAAATTGGGGGTGACAGACCCAACAGGCAGTTGCCAAGTAGATTTCATTACCAGGCATTGACTCGATAAGTGATGTTCCTCGGGTTAAAATAACAAAACCAAACGAAAGAAAAAAAAAAAAAATGAGCCTCCACTGAGAGTTGGGATTCGGATATTGCAGACACAGTTACACATATTAAAACTGTCTCAAAACCGTCCGTGTGCTCGGTTCCCTTACCTCTGTGCAGAGTGGGACAAGTGGGGAGGGGTTGCGATTTACAGGAAGCTGCAAAAGCAGTGAGGACTGGTCATCAAAGGTGATTTTCTGGTGGGAGAAGTATAGTTTTAAGTGGCCTTTGGACCACACTAAACTCCAAATACCTGTGTTAGAGCAATGATTTTTGACAGCATGGCAGACTGCGTATTACTTATATATGCGTGACCAGTCTCAGTAGACTTCACTCATTAATGACTTGATTGGTTTAATGAAAAAATCTTTTAAAAGGTATACTGAGGCACAACAGTAAAACCCAAGGATCAAGTCTCTGTCGTGTTTTCATTCGTGCAAGAAATAGTTGAGTGCCAACTTTGTCCCCAGGATTCAGTGATGAACCCAGCAGGACAGCAGTGCATGAGGAACAGAATTTTTGCCTTGTTGGTTAGTTTACCTCTTACTCCTGGCAGCTAGAAAATGCCTTGCAGCCCTGGCTGGTGGCGCAGTGGATAAGGTGCCGGCCTGCGAACCCAAAGGTCGCTGGTTCGATTCCCAGCCAGGACACATAACCAGGTTGTAAGCCAGGTCTCCAACCAGGTCTGTGGCTGGAGGCAGGTGAAAGGCAACCGTACATTGATGTCTCTCTCCTTCTCTGTCTCTCTTCCTTCCCCTCTCTCTGGAAATAATAAATAAACTCTTTTAAAAAAAAAACCCAAAAAACAATGCCTTGCCCAAACTAGGCACAAAATAATGACTGAATGAAAGAAGAAAGGGAGATACACCTGATCTTGGCTTTCACGGAGCCTACAGTCGAGAGGGGAGACGGACGGAAAGAAGTACGAATAACAACAGAATATATGACAGAGGGTGACCGGGTGAGGAGGCTGTTTCAGATAGGATGGCCCAGCGGGGCTGGTTGGGAGTGGATCGATGGGAAGGACATAGTTTTGCAAAGCTGGGGTCAGGGAGCGTGGCGGGGGGCAGGGGCAGAGGAGAGTGTTATTCCAAGAACAGAAGGAAGACCTGCATGGCTGGAGAACGGTGCGTGACTTGCAGTGACTTGGAAAGCTGGACAGGGACAGGGTCACCATAAGGATTTTTGTGGGGGCCTGTGAAGAAGGCAGGAGGTTTTCAGAAAGAACGAGCTCCTCTAGTTTTTCTTTTTTAAATTCAGTGTTATATTTTCAGCCACAGTTGACATTCAGTGCTATCCCGCATGAGTTCCAGGTGTGCGGCCTGCTGGTTAGACAGTCACATACTTTACCAGGCGGTCCCCTGCTCTCTCAAGCACCCGCATAGTTACTGCAATATTGCTGACGCCCTTCCCTGCACTGCCCTGGACATCTGTGGCCAGGAGGACACTCATGGAGTGTTGCAGGCGGGAGAGGATGGTGATGTGCCCTCAGGGGGTAGCAGTGGGGACAGAGAGAAACAGTTGGATTTGGAATACCTTTTGGGATAGAAAAAATTGTTTAGAGGTCTTAAAAGAGCTGGATGAGAATGTGGATGCCCTCTCTCTCTCTTCTCTCTTCTCTCTCTCCCCCATCACGGTGCACCTTTAATAAGTGTTTGTTGGACTATGGGATTATTGCCCCAATGTGAGCAAAGAAAGGGCTGCATTTGAAGTCTGGCGAGCACTGTGGGCCAGGTTCCAGGCGTTTGTGACAGTGTGGCTTTTCAGGGCAGGATGGTGGGTGACACACACCGTGCGTCTCCGGGCAGATCAGAGCGTCCTGAAAACAGAAAGTTCAGCTCTGGCTCTTGGACAAAGTAGGACTCTTAAGGGATGATCTGGACTCCTGTTTCTGATGTAACGTGCTTTCTTTCTTTTCTTTTTTTTTTTTTTAAAGATTTTATTTCATTATTTTTTAGAAAGAGGGGAAGGGAGAGAGGCAGAGAGGGAGAGAGACATCAATGTATGGTTGCGTTTCACCTGCCTCCAGCCACAGACCTGACTGGAGACCTGGTTTGCAACTTGGTTATGTGCCCTGGCTGGGGAATCGAACCTGCGACCTTTGGGTTCGCAGGCCGGCACCTTAACCACTGTGCTACCAGCCAGGGCAAGTAACGTGCTTTCTCATAAACACACACCGCAGTTACGCATCCAGCACATCTGCGTTGTTATTCTGGATTCTCTGGCGGTGGTGAATTCAGCGATCCACTTGAACAGTCTCTGGGACTGAAATTTTAATAGGTAACAGTCAGAAACGGAGGGAACAGCAAAGCAGCGCCCTCGGAAACTATTAACTTGTAGCCGGTCATCCTGACCTCGTGCTGTGACAGACAATGTCCGCGAGGCTGCGTGGGACCTGAGCACTTAGAAAAGTCACCCTCGTAAACAGCGCACACGTCCACAGTTTGCAGGGCACAGGTGACCTGCACATCTCCATGGAGACATTCCTGTCCACACCATCACCTGTGGCTCAGAGGAAAGTTGGGTGAAAATGGCCCTAATGTGGTCGGAAGAGGCTCAGCAAGAAAAGACGCTCCTCTTAATGGAAAATGGCACCAATGTTGGCTAGTTCATTCTGAGTGTGGTAGTCAGGAAATCACTCCAGAAGTGACCCCCGATAGAGGTCCTCAACTACCACAGATCTCATAGATGAGGCATCAGAGGGTTTGCCTGACATTGAACGTGAGGCATAAATGTGCCTGTTGGCCCAAGGAAAATGGGGCAACTATAATTAAGAAATGTCCTTTAACTTTCTTTTGCATTGGATTTCAGAGGGATGGTTGTCAGTAGAAGAAAGCTGATTGTTTCAGGCCGCCTCGCGTAGTTCCATCAGGTTACATTGGAAGGATGTTTAATTAGAACAGAGGGTGTTCTCAGGCTTTGTTGGCAGGTGAAAATTCTTTTCTAAGTTTCTGAGGTCCCCTCCTTCCCTTTTTGTCTCATCGGCAAGCCTGGTGTATGTAACGAATCATACAAACATCTTTCATCTTAGACTGTGTGGCGTGTCCCTGGCAGACTAGGTGAGTCAAGTGAAATTATAGTTCAGTCATGCCAAAAACTATAACATCAGAGCGAAGGCAAATGAGCCCAGTGGCCGTGGTGAGTGGTGGGGATTCAGACCAGCCGAGGACACTGAATTATTCATCGCCGCCGGGGTAAGACGGAGCAGATTCAGAGCCGTGCTATGCTGATTCCATGCGGTTGGGCAGTTCTCAGGCTGGCTCCTTCGCTTCCTGTCCCTCTGATGCCCCCTTCCTTCACCGGCCCACAACTTGTGGGTGTTCAGAAACGCCAGGCCCCGGGTCAGAGGAGCAGGGCTGGGGGTGAGGTTCCGCAAGAAGCTAAACTGGCCACATTTCTCTCCCACCAAGCGATGTTCTGTCACCGCTTGCGGGCTAAGCTCTGCACTAGTTGTCAACTGTACAAACGCCTCATTTTGGGAGATTATGATCTGATGGGTCTTCTTCCCATTTAGTTTGTCACTATGGTTTGCGAGTTCCTTCTCTTTCATCCTCGCTCTTTTTTTTTTTTTACCCTCGACCTCCTGTTCTTTGCACCTTTTTGGCCACATGCTGCTCTGCTTTTGATTCAGCGTTGACCCTCTTCATGCTCAACCTCTGTCTCCATTTCCCTGTCTTCTTGGGAAATACTTGATTCCAGATGGTCCTTTAGTCTTTCTTCTGTGAGCACTTGCCTGCTGGGCAGTGGGGAGACCCTGGGTGTGTGTCTTCCTTGGACCTGCACCATGTTGTATCAGCAAGTGTGCAAATGGGTTTTCCCACTCAGGCGTATTGTGTCAGTAATAAGAACCAGGTGTTGGAATAAATTAACCACCTGCCAGATTTCATTTTGGAAGCGAAATATGGCAGTTTAAAGACTCTGGTGCATTCGCAAAGTTGTACCATAGCACAGCACCAAAAGCGTTGTAAAGTTTGATAGAGCCCTGCACCTTAAAACTCTTCATTATCCCCTGTGTTTTGTGCATGTGTGTGTGTGCATACGCTTGTTTACAGACATGCAGAGGCGTGAGGTATGCTCATGGACATGCAAGGTCTGTCCTGAAAGTATCCACGTAGCAAACAGTTTTAATTCTATTGATGTTGGCTCGATACTTTCTGGACAGGCCTTTGTACCTGCGCATATAAAGACATTCTCTGAGCAAGGACCGCCTGGGCCCGATTTTGGCCTGAGGTGACGTCTGTGGATGAGAGGGAGACTCTGGGAATGGAACGGCTGACATAAACTTGTGTATCGTCTAACTCGCTGAGCTGTAACAACCTGCAACATGAGCTCGAGATCCAGACGACTCCGGGACCACAGGCAAAAGCGTGATTTTTTCCCCCCTCACGAGCTAGGTCGTCCTCCAAAAGCAACAAGTCCTGCTGGTGTTTTCAGAGAGCTGTCACGGAGCCCTGAGACGTCTTGTGGTTTAAATTCAATGCAAGATTGCTCCGCGCCCTCACCCGAAGAAAACTCGACCGTGCTCTTGGAACCCAGCGAAGGTTTCCCAACTTTGAAGCCTGGGGAGGCTCTCGTTTCTGGTGAGGCAACTGTGAACATTTTCTCTGGTCTCGTTGCATGGTGCCAAATAATCGCACATGGTTTGGAGGACCGTGGGGGACCTCACCCACGGAAGGTCATGGGTAGTTTAGAGCGCACGTCAACTGTACACGTGAGTTTTTGGTCTTTTCTCCCAGACTTGCTGATCTTTTTGATTTCTTTCAGATACTCCTCTTCCTTCTTCTTCCTCTTGCTCCTCTCCTCTTCCTTCTTCTTCTTTTTGCTTTTTGACTTTCACACGTACTGTTCATAGTGTCTGAAATACAATTTTTAATAGAAACAACTGTGATTAAACGAGGCATGACAAAATGTACCACTTAACCACTTCAAGTGTGCGTTTCAGAGGAAGTGCATTCGTATTGTCACGCCAGTCTTTGCTTCCTCTGTCATAGAACCATCACACCATCTGTCTCCAGATCTTTTTAACCCCAAACTGAAACTCTGTCCCCAGTAAACAATAACTCTCCTTGTCTCCCTCTGTTCGGCCCTTGGCAACCACCATTCTACTTTGTCTCTATGAATTGGACTATGTTTGGTCCCTTATGTAAGTGTAATCAGGTTGTATATGTCCATTGATGCCTGGCTCATTTGACTTAGTATTGTGCTCTTCCAGGTTAGTCTACATGATTGTAGGTGTCATAGTTTCCTTTTACAGGACTCATAGTATTTGTTTGTAGGAATATTCCACATTTTGTTTATCCATTCATCTGTTGACGAACAGCTGGGTTGCTTCGATCTTTTGGCTGTTGTGAATAATGCAGGGATCTCTTTGAGACCCAGCTGCCAATGCATTTGGGTATAAACACAGAAATGGGATTGCTGGGTGATATGGTAATTCCGTTTTTAATCTTTTGAAGAAAGACTGCACTAGAGTGACTGCGCCGTTTTACATTCTTATCCACAGTTACGCACGTGCATGCCCACACTTGTCACCTTCTGCCTCCTTTTTGGTAGTAACCCCCTGAAGGTTGTGAGCTGACCACTTGGACCAGCTTTCTGCTTGGCTAACACACCTGCCTACCGATGTTTCAGCTCTCACCTCAGATTCTCTTCTTCTGAAAAGCCTTCCCAGGAGCCTGTCTGGTCCTTTAAGTTGGGTGCCATAATATCAATCTTTGTGTGTCATAGAACTTCCTGCATTTGAGTATAGTTTCTTTCCTTTGTCTCACCGGAACTGGAGGCCAGGAGAACTGTGAGAAGCACTGTGGTCACTGTGCCCAGGGCTTCCCAAATGACCAAGAGGATGACGCTGTGTTGGCCATTGCCTTTGGGGAGAATTATTTGAGTTGAATGTCACTGGTTGAAGCCAGACCATAGGCAGCCTGGGCCAAAAGATGGTGGGAATTCTGGGCCTTGATCCTACATCGTTGATTAAGAAGTTGGGTAGAGCCAGAAAGGGTCTAATGGGATGATTGCAGCTAGGGTGGGAAGCTGGGAAATCCAAGGAAGCATTCAGTTCAGTCAGTTAATTAATTGCCCACGGCCCCAGGGAAGGAGGGGGACCATTGGGACAGACACACTGTGAGTCTTTTTCGTCCATTTTGAAGCTTTATTAACACCCATACTGAAATAAACTATATTGTACTCTTTATAGTGCTTGGTTTATAACAGGCATTGCACAAACATTGGTCTCTTGACTGTTTAATTTAATCTTCTTAACAGCCCTGTGAGGTAGGCATGATTATCTATTTTCTAGAGGGGGAAACCGAGGCCCAGAGGAGTTAAATAACTTACTTCAGGCTGCACAGCTAGTAATTAGCAGAGGCAGGAGCTCAGCCTGTGAGGTCAAATTCTGGGGCCCATGCTCTTGACCATTATTTTAGGTTATGTTCTCTCACCCTTTTTCCCGTGGTTGGGGGCCGCGTGGAGAGATACCTATACATCCGCAGTTAAAGTCAGAAGAGCCAAGTGGGAAGGCTGGTCCCCTAGCTATCGCATCTCAGGTTGGAGTGATGATGAAATTGAACATGTGAGTGTTAGGTTAGGTTGCAAGGTTTGGCGTATTTGAAGAAGGATAAATACATTAGAATTACTACTCACTTTTTCTCTGACAAACCAGCACGTGTAATTTTTCATTAGTGTTATAATTAGAGGAGGGAACTTGGGAACATAAAATGCACATATTGAAATAAGATCAAACACCTGCTGGTGGAGTTAGGGAGTTTCATGCACTGCCTCAATCAAGAAATTGCAATAATCAAGAGGGTGTATTGACTTTCTGGAACTCTGGGAATGAATAAATGAAAACAAAAAGACAGATCTACTTGGTATTATAAACTTCTAAAGTAGTTATTAAATAACTTATTCTTCCAGGCATTTTTCTGTAGCTTTAATTACAGCGAGGCAAAACCAATAGTCATGAGAGCTGTGTCAGCAGCGAAGGGATATTTTTTTTTTTTGGAAGTAGCGCATCCTGCCTTGTATAATTCAGTGGCGGCTGCACAAGGGGAAGTACTTAGTGTCTGATTATGCAGCCTCTGCTGTGGAACCAGCAGAGAGCCAGGGAGGGACAGCATAGAGCTATGGACAGTCACTGACGTCACCTCCTGATGTCATGAGCGCAACATCACACACTTCTGCGTCCCCATGGCAGGTTGTTTGATCACGGTTTAATGGTTAGAGCTTCGTGAAATGACAGAGGAGTCCGAGATCCCAGTGGTCCCCAGTGCTGTTATTTACCATGGACCTGCGAGCAGGAAGGTGCTTGGTTTGATCATGCTCATGCTAAGCTGGGCAGGACACTTGGTGGCCCCTCAGAGAGCTCTGTCCTCCGACCTTCGAGTAGACCGACCACACGGGTGTAAAATGACAAGGTGGAAAGTTCCCTGAAGACTAAAGTGTGACCGAGAGCCTCTGACTCTTCCATCTCAACAGGTGTGGCCAGGAGGAGGGTTTTCTGTCCTTTTAGAAAGGTGAGCAAGTGCCTGGAGCTAGAGCGGAGGAGGAGCAGTAGCACGGCAGGAGTTTTAATTAATTATCATTTTTTCATGGGTTGGAATGCTATTACTCTCCCTCTTGGTGCATTTGCAACATTATGGGCAATATTATGATTGTGACGAAGAATCTTGGGTAAGTGATATACTTGGAAGTGGGGCAAGGAAATTCTAGTGTGTAAGGCAGCTGCAACAAATGAAGTCCAAAGATGTTAGAATTGTTCCAAGTCATTCTCCCCGAGTAAAGAACCGAGCGTTTTATTTTGTGAAAGGCACTTAGGGCTTTGGTACCAATATTATCCTGATGTGGAAACTGCCCCCTTCCACAAAGCATCCGCCCTTTCTACAAACCTTGATTCCTTTTCAGACCATGTTTAGCTGGTTTGCATCACAGACGTGGCTTCTATTCATGGAACTTTTATTTTTCCTGTAGAACCTTGGACTGTGTTCTTAAATGGGATGATTCGAAGTGGGAACTTAATATCATAAGTTGGTGAGACAAATAGTTTTTGATATTGAAGTGATCATAGGAAGAGCTGAAGTGTATACTTGTTTCACTTATTTAAAAAAGTACCCCCTGAAAGAGGCATTTATGCGAACGTGGAATGCTGCAGCTGACTTTGTGGGAAAGTTACAGTGTCCTCCGTCTTAGGGAGGACATTTCCTGAGTGCTGGGAAACTTAGCGACAGCTTGATGCAAGGGAGGTGAACTCCACAAGGAACAAGTTAATTTGTTGTAAAGTCGCTCATAATAAAAGAATGAGGAGGAAATGAAGAGAATTCTAACCCACTTGCGTAAAACCCAGATTCATTGTCTCTACATGGAAGCAAAGTATCGATTCTTAGATTTAAGGCAGGATAAGATAAATGCCCCTGCCAGAAATAAATAAACAAATAAGGGACAGAAGACATGACAGGCATTGCACAAGAAGGCTACTGCCAGTGGTGGTTAATGTACGAAAAGTTATTCAAGAGCTGATTAACAATCAAGGATGTGTAGATGAGAGTGGACTTGTTTTTTTGCATCCATCCACTTGCCAAAGATGTGAAAGTTTGATAATAAGTGGTAGGTGATTGTATGAAGAAATGGGTATTGTCTGCTGATGGGAAGGAAATGGATACCGTTTTCCTGGAGGGCAATTTCTCAATATGAATCAACAGTCTTAACGGAACATGCCTTTTGACCGAGTGAATCTCTTCCTAAGAGAAATCATCTGTGCCTTCTTGTCAAATGACAAGTGTATAGTGGGTACTGGTAAAGATAGCTAACAGAAACAACAATGAGAACAAAAGATCAATCCAGGTGAGATTACTTTTACAAGGTAGTGAGTCAAAGATCAAAGTAAGTGGGTTCAGGAAATTCAAAGGGGTGAGTCCAGACATCCCACGGATAAAAATGAGATTTAAAAATGCTCCCAAAATGGCAGAAATGGAACAAGAACAGCTAGCTGTCCAAGAGAAAAAGGAGCCATTGATAAATTTTGGAAATAGAAAGTATAGTTATAGTAATAATGAACTTAGTAGATGGGATGAACTTTAGACCTGACACACTTAAAAAAAGAATTGGTGAATGGGAAGAGAGTACCTACCGCAGAATTCAGTCAGGATGTAGCTTAAAAAGACAAAGGTTAAAAAGAGAACATTTAAGAGACTTGGAGGATAGATTGAAAGGTTCTAACATGTATCTGAATTTCAGCAAAAGGGAATGAAGATCATGATGGGAGAAATTTGAAGAGCTAAGAGTTGAGAATTTTCCTTATTTAAGAAAAAGACATAAATCCTAAAAAATAGTACCATCATGTTGATACTGTAGAATATAAGGGGTATAAAGAAAAAAAGAATCCTTAAGAGACTCAAGGCATAAAGATACAGATTATCTGTAAAAGAAAGATTCCTACTACTAATGACAAATGCTAGAAGACAGGGGAATAAAATCTTCCAAGTGCTAAGGAAAGATTTCAGTTAATTTTAATATTTAAAACCTAGGTAGCCTTTGATTCAGGAGTAAGGAAAAAATTAGATATTTCTAGTGGTAAAACGGACCAGGAGAGTTATTATGCATAGACTCTCACTAGGAAAACTGTTGAATGTTGTAATTTAGCAAGAAGAGAAGTGAGCCCAGAGGAAGGGTTTTATTTCAAGAACCAAGGGGTAATGTAGAAATTGATGCAATGTATTGGAAAGTTCACTTAATGATGGTTTAAAATACTACTTTTTGTTTTATGATGAATACAAAAGTAAATAACTAGAGAACACCACTGATGAGAATGTGAGAAGAAGGAGGTAAGCCATATGTAATACAGTATTAGGGATTCAGAAAAAGACGCGCTGTTGGTATCACTGGTTTCTAAGAATAAGAAGAAAATCTGATACATTTGAGAACGGATGAAATGGGTACATACCTAGAAAAATAAACATTACTTAAATTGCCTGAAGTAGTAGTAAAAAGCCTGACTAAAACAATGAGAGAAACTGAATGATAATCAAAAGCCCTAAATGACAACAGGTCTATTTTTGCTGGCAAGATAAATCATGTTTAGGTCATCTTTACTTTCCCCATTCCCTGGTTTTAGAACAATTTTGTTAGTATAATTGACATACCACAAAGCATACATGCTGGTTAGGTTGTGACATGTGTATGCGCCTTGTGAAACCACCATCAAAATCACGGTACCTCACATCTGCGTTACATCAGGTAGTTTTTTGTACCTCTTAATGTATTATCCCTGCTCCTCCACCCATGCCCCAGGCAACCACTAATTGCCATTTGTCAGTGTTGATTAATGTGCATAAATGGAATAAAATAGCATGTACCCTTTGTTTTGACCTGGCTTTCTTCACTCAGCATAATGATTTTCAAATTCATCCGTATTGTTGTGTGTATCCGTAACGTGTTTCTTTTCATTGCTAAGCTGTGACTTTTTGTATTGCTCTATCAGAATTCCTTTTTCTTTTTCAAGTATGCTTAAAAAGTGTCTCTTTTTGTACACTCGATGGACATTTGGGTTGTTTCCAATTGCAAATACAGCCGCAATGAACATTTAGGTACATGTTTTTGTATGAGATAAGCTGTCATATTGTACGTATATCTCTTTACCTTTTCAAGAAATTGGCAGATTGTCTTCCAAAGTGGTTGGACCGTTAAATTTTCATGAAAGCAGTGTTTTAAGAGTTCTGGTTTTGAGAGTTTTTTAGAAGTGCTTGAATTTGATTCAAGTGACATTTATCACTTGTCTTTTACAGATTGACATTTGGTTTCATATTTAAGAAAACTTTGCCTTGCCTGATCTAAAGACTCAAAGAATTTCCTGCTTTCTTCTACTATTATTATAGTTTAGCTTTTATATTTATATTTGTTTTAGGTTTTACATTGATATCTTTATTCATTTAGGGTTAATTTTGTGTATGGTACAAGATGTGGATTAAATTAAAAGTGATATATACTAATTCTTCAAGTAGTATGTATTGTAAAGAATTTCTTTCACTATTGAATTAACTTAGAATCTTTGTCAGAAATCAATTGATCACAAATAGGTGGGTCTATTTTTGGATATCATTTTATTCATTTATGTATTTGTCTACTTTTAAGCCAGTACCACATTGTTTTGATTTCTGTAGTTTTAGAATGTCTTCGTTTTAGAAATCCTTCCACTTTGTTCAGGTTTGGAAAGTTGTTCAGCCATTTTAGGCCTTGGCATTTTTTTATATGAATTTTAGTAGGGTGCTAATTTTTACCAAAAAGACTGCAGGGACCTTGGATTGGGACTGCATCAATTTGGGGACAATTTGATGTTGAGTCTTATGATCCATGAACATAGATTATCTCGCCATTTACTTCGAATTTCTTTAATTTTTTTCAGCAATGTTTAGTGGGGATTAAAAAAAAATAAGTCTAGAAAATGTTTTGTCAGATTTATCCCTACGTACTTTATAATGTTTGATGTTATTGTTTATGGCAGTCTTTAAAAAGTTTCCTTTCTGGTAGTTGGTTGCTGGTAGGTAGAAATACCTGGAGTTTGTACATTAATCTTGCAACCTTGCTGCCCTGTTGATTCTAGCCTGCAACCTTCCTGGAGGTATTAGTTCTAATAGCTTTTGTTGCAGAACCTGCAGGATTTTCTATACAGGTACTTATATGCAAACGAAGACAGTTTTATCCATTCTGTATATTTCCCTAGCCTTTATGCCTCTCATGTCCTTTTCCAGCCCATTACATTGCCTAGAACCTTCAGTACAATCTTGGATAGAGGGATGAAAGGAAGCATGTTTGTCTTTTTCCTGATTATACAGTGAAATCCTGCAGGCTTTCATCACTGGATGTGATGGCACCCGTATGATTTTCACAGACTCATTCATCACATTGAAGAAGTTCTCTAGTTTGCTGAGTGTGTTAGCAGGATTGATGCTGAGTATTGACTGATGTTCTTAGTGTATCAATTCAGATGAGCATATGACTTTTTTCTTAGCCTGATAATATGATAAATTATGTCGATTTTCAAATGTTAAACCACCCTTGCATTTCTGGGATAATACCTGGTCATAATGTATTTGTCCTTTCTATATGTTGTTGGGGTTAATTTACTAAAACTTGTTAATAATCTGTGTGTTCATATTCTTAAGGGAATGTTAGTCTGTAATTTTATTGTAATAATTCTCCTTGGTTTGGGGATTGAATTTCATTATTTTCTGTGTGACTTTCTGTGGAATCGATATCATATCTTTCTTAAATGTTTGGTAGAATTAACAGTGAAGGTTTTTTTCAGTGGGAAGTTTTCAAAATAAAATACAAGTTCAATGTCATTATTAGATACAGGGCTATTCAGTTTACCATTTTCTTGAGATAATTTGTGTCTTTCAAGGAAATTTTTATACTTTGTCCAATTTCTAAAATTTATTAGGATAAAGTTCATAATATCCCCTTATTATCGTTCTAGTTAATACGTTGAGCCTTCAGTTTTTATTTCTTATCAATGTGACTAGAGATTTTAAATTTCTCAAAGAAGTAGCTTCTGGCTTCATTGATTTTCTCTACTTTTCTGTTTTCTCTTCTATTGATTTCTGCTCAGATCTTTTCTAATTTTCTTTCTTCTGCTTACTTTGTGTTTCATTTACTCCTCCTTTTTCATTTTCTCCAGATGGAAGCTGAGGTCATTGATGTGAAAGCATTTTTCTTTTTAAATACAGGTATTGGTATTATAAATTCCCTGTAAACAGTGCTGTGGCTGCAACCTAGACATTTTTAAATGCTTTGTTTTCATTTTTATGCTGTTTAAAACTTTCTGATTTCTTGCTTGGTTTCTTTTTTGACCCATGGCTTATTTAAGCAGTATGTTATTTAGTTCCCAAATATTTGGGGGAGTTTCAAGGTACATTTTTCTTACTGATATTTAATTTAATTTTGTTAGAGAATATTCCCCATCCCCCAGCTTTACTGAGATGATAATCAACATAGCACATTGTGATCCTTTGACCATGTATTTGTAGGGAGATGATGACCATGATGACACCTGCATCATCTCACACAATTCCTTTGTTTTATGTAATGTCTTGTGTCTGGGTCCCCTTCCCCACAGGAGCCATGGCAATGGGCCTAGTCCCCATGCAAGGGGCTTCAAATTCTCCTCCTGTCCGGTGGGTGATCGAGGCTTCGAGCCCTCTGGCTTTCTGTGTGGCATTTGTGAGCAGTTTGATGTGTTCGCCCTGAGTGTGACAGCAAAGGCATGCTTGCAGGGCTGTGTGCACAAGGACAGGCCATGTGGGTTTATCGCTGCCCCAGGTCGGGGGGCCAGGTCTGATGGTCAGACACGAGCTCCATCAACTTCTGCTCCCAAGTGCATTTTAAAGTCATGGGTATTTACCAGCTGGTTGGCATTTGATACAAAGAAATAGTCACAACTGTGTTTACCCCCCTTTTTTACTCTGTCTGTGATGTTCACCTCCCCCTAAATAGTCCAGTGCACATCAGAAAAGTATGCGCTTTCTAAAACTAAGCCAAAAACCATGTCACCTTCATCTTTATATTGAATGTCATGTTGAGAATTAATGGGTGATGTGTTTGAGCTGATTTTAGGCAATGTGTTGAATAGCCAACATGTTTACCCAGTTCAAAATCAAAGCCATATAAAATGGAGTATTTTGAAATGGTCTTGTGCTGCTTAGTTAGTCATTTCTCACCTCCACCCCTACAGGAGTTTGTCACTGTCCTTTATGTTTCCATATGCAGACACAAGCAGGTGCTTTTTCCCTCACCCCTTACTTCCCAAGAAATCCCCAAGAGCTTTTTAACATACTCTTTCTACGATGAAAAGGACTGGTGAAGATTCATAGGAAAATGTAGGCTTTTCTGAGCTTGATGTGAAAATTGAAATACAGATTTTGATTAAACTTGTGATGGTGGGCAGAAATGTCCAAAAAATCATGGAAATATCATTAGTGCTTCCTGTGTCCTAAATAATGGCTAATGTTGAAAACAGATAAGCCACTTAACCAATGATTTATCTAAATGAATGGTTGGCATGAGTAGTATAGGTCTTTCATAAAGGAAAACTATTCATAGTTTAACTGGTAAAGGGTGTTATCGCAGGGGTGAAAGTACAGACAGGAATAGTGCCTTATACAACGTATAATTTAAATGCATGTAGTTCAATTACCATAATTTGTAATTGGCGTTTGACTAGTTTCTGTCTAAAAATGTGGACATTCAAGTTGGCTAAAATTTTGTAGTATTTTAGCATTCTCTCTCTCGTTGGAAAAATAAGGGATTGTCTTATATTTTGGGTCACTGTATAGTCAGTCACCTGTAATTATTATTTTTATACAGAAACTGAGGCTTCTTGAAGAGCTTGAAGACACTTGGCTGCCTTATCTGACCCCCAAAGACGATGATTTCTATGAGCAGGTAAGGCCTCTGCCCCAGAGAGCCATGCTCTGGGGCCCTGTTCCCAAAGAAGGAGGGGAAGGCATGGCGGGCCCGGGAAAGCGGTGTGCGCTCACCAGTCTTGCCATTGGGAACGTGAGCTCTCGGGGCCTGAGACCTGGGCCACAGCATCTTCCTGTCGGCAGTGGTGGGTGGGCAGTTTCCTAGCAGGTTCTCTTAGCAGTAACTGCGGGAGGAAGAGAGGAAAGGAGTCTCCCCAGCTAGCATCCTGGACTCTTTTTCCCCGGGTTGCAGTCAGTTCCCTCTCACGTCCACTCTCTTTAGATCTTCACGATTGTTCACGGCATCAGCCCTTTGGTGATTGGTCCAGTTTTTGTCTTTGCCCCTTTTTCTTAATCCCTAAAGGGACGGTGCATTTTCTTTTCTAAATTTAATTTTCAGTTTCAATGTATATCCCGTATTATTTTGTGTTAGTTTCAGGTGTGCTTTGTACTTTCTAACCGACATGTAAGTCAGAGCAGGTGAGCCCCTGCCCAGGCCCTGTATTTTCAGTCGCTCCCCCACCTCCACCCCCACCCCTGCACCCAACTGTCTCCCCACATGGGATTTTTGCAGTATCTCCATCTGGCTGTGCATCTTCACAGTTTGGGCCTTCTGGTGGCATCCTCTGCTGACCTGCCTCCTCCTTCTTTCCTTGATGTCATCTTGGGTGACATCCTTGGGTGTCATCTGTTCATAACTGCCCACATGTCGCTTCCTGCAGGCCACTTCCCTGACACTTCTGCAGCCCACGGAGGGGCATGTACCTTTATTAATACTTCTCTCAGTTTACTATAATAGTTTTCCTAGTGCTTCCTTTGTCCCCCTCATCCTCTCTACTGTGTACAGCGCCTGGCACCTACTAGGTGTTGAATTAGTTTGCTTGAATAAATAAATGAAAGCGCACATTAGTTAACTTAAAAAAGCAAGTTCTAGAATAATGTTTAGCACAACTTGAATTTTGTTTCCACGTACACACACTCCTGCCCAGGGAGGTGGGCAGCCTGTGGAAAGATTTGCAGGAGTTAGGCAGAAATGTTGTCTCCCAGCGTCGGTAGGGTTGTGTTCTTTTTTGAGCTTCTCTAGTTTTCTAAGTTGTTGTACATGGCCAGGCATTCATCTGTAATCAGGAGAAAAAGTGATTTTAAGGTGTACCCTTAAAACAGGCAAACACGGAAAATGCCATCTGTTCTTAAATCCTCACTGATAAGTTCCTGGATCCAAGCCTCTGAGGACATGGTTGCACTTGGTCAGAAAGCAGCCGCCCAGCCCTTCCAGCTTTGGTGTTGTGGAGGTAGCGCACGGAGAATCCAACACCATGGATGTCAGCCCACGTGCGGCGGGCCAGCCACGCGCTTCGAGACGAGAGCCACCTCATGGGCAAGCAGAATAGCGATTGCGGCTTCTCTTCGGCTTTCCAGGACCCCCAGCAAACCCGACACCCATACCCAGGCCCTTTGATGCACCTCCTACGAAGGCTTGGTGCATCAGAGCATTAGAAAAGTAAACCTATTCTCTTCATAGACGAAGAGAAAATACCTTCTGATAACATGGATACATAGACAGCTGAGATCTGCCACAGGAGTGTCAGCACTGGGCTTGTTTGTGGACACCCGCTGAGTGCCTGGGCTATGCTTAGTGTCTTTGAACAACAACAACAAAAAAATTAAAGGGTGCATTTCTTTCTTTTTAGAGATAAAGGAAAGGGTGGGGGATAAACACTGATGGGAGGTGGGGGGCAAGAGGAACGCTGATGGGGGCCCAGCCCGCAACCCAGGCAGGTGCCCTGACTGGGAATCGAACTGGTGACCTTTGGGTTTGTAGGACGACATCCAACCCACTGAGCCCCGCCAGCCAGGGCTGTGCTCCGTGTCTTATGGATGCCCTGACATTTCCACCTGATAAGGGCATCATTCGTTCATTCCACAAACATGTACATGGTCAGCAGCTGCTCTTCTTCAGGCTTGAAGGTGTGCTAGAGGTGTCGATGTTGAACCTGCTGGTTTGGAAGGCAGGGGTCACTGTGTCACTCCTGTGAGTGGCAGAGCTGGAGTGAGTGCCCACATTCCTCTGACTCGGAGGCCTGTGCTGTCTTTGCTAGGCTCCTATGCCTCCCAGCATATCATGTTCACGTTCAAAACAGCCTCAGAGAAGCGCTTCCATTGCCTTTGGTAAGAACCACAGGGCACACAGAGAACAGAAAACAGCTACACAAACAAGGTCAACGACACGCGGAGAGAGCCATGCTTGGTCACCGCAGAGCACAGGGGAAGGAGAGGCTTGGATCAGAAGACACGCCGTGGCGTCCAGACCTACGAATGACAGACCGCTGCTCAGAGAAGATGCTGTTGTCTTCATTCTCCCGTGGCTGTCAGAGACTGTGGCCCTGTCCTCAGAGCTCTGTGGGTTTTTGCTATTAAATCGAGGACACGGAGTCCCAGAGAGGTTTAAAGCTTTGTTCAAGACTTACCATCGAGAAGTGCCAAGACCAGGATTTGAGCCCAGGCTGGTTGGCTCCGGGGTCTGAACTTGGAACTACTGCACTGCGTCCTGTATCTTCCCATGACCCCCCAATGGGCCCAACCCCCTGCTCCCCTGCCTTCCCACACTCCAGTGTCAACCGTCTCCTGGGCCGCTCCACCTGGAAGTTTTGTGGGTACCTCTAATGCCACCTGATCCGTTTCAATTAATTACGTATTTAAATGAGTGTAGTTAGTTCCTCCAGCCTCTGCCAGGTAATGCGATTAGTATTAAAGGTGAAGTTGCTGAAAACAGGAAGATGCCTGCCTCCCTTGAGCTTATTTCTTGTTGGACAGAGAGGAGAAAGGGAGTAGACATTTCCAATGAAAGAGAAAAGTGAAAACACGAAAAGAGAAAAAGAAAAGAACATGGCAGAGGGCAGTTGGAGACCACGGAAGTGGGTAAGGGTGGGGAGGGAATAGCGTGTGGGTGGGGAGGCTGCAAACAGGACAGGACGTGCCCTGCCTTTTACTCGGGCTCCGTTTTTCAGGAGCCCGGCTGTTCGTTCCGATGGCTTTTGCCTTGTCTTATTCTTCTCGTTTAAACCTTGCTGTCCCTCGGCGTCTGCCCAGGACTTGCCCTGCTCCGTCAGGCCCTGGGCCCTGGCTGGTCCATGTCTGCAGGGTCCCCCTAAGTCTCCTGTCCGGTGCCCCGGTGCCATCTCCGGTGAGCCCCTCAGGGCTTCTTCCACCAGCGCAGTTTATCCTCCTCACGGCCCTCCGTGGGGCCCGCGTGCCCTCCCCACTGCTGTGGGACCGTTCCTCTAAGTATGTCTCACCCGTCACTCCCGCTTCATGCTTCATTCTGGTGGCGGGGTCGCTCTTGCCCGCAGGGCGAAGTTCAAACTCCTGGGCTCATCTTCTGTGCCCTCAGACCAACCTCTCCCGTTGCCTAGCACCAGGTCCGACCTTGGACTCTGACGACACAGAATTTCCTGCCACACCTGATTGGGCGGGGCCCTCTCATCCTTCACGCCTCTGGGCCTACGGTGTCCGAATCCCCCTTTTCGTTTGCCGAGCATCTGCTGGCCCTTCTAGACCTTGCCCAAGCCCTGCTTCTTCTGTCACGCTACCAGGAAATCGTGCGTGTTTGACTTCCAGAAATAATGAGCCTGACTGTCCTCACTTCCTCCACCCAGGACTTGGAAGCCAAGGCTACTGTCTGTGCAGTCGCCTCTTACTTGTGCCCTTGCCCCCCCTTAGTCTGGTTTAACACAGCCCCTGTGGAGCTCTTTATAAAATAGAAATCAGCTAGGCCTTCCTCCCTAGCCCTTCAGTAGCTTCCCATCCTGCTCAGAGGAAAATCCCAGGACCTTCCATGCAAAACCCAACAGCCCTGGCTCCTGTCACGGTGCCGAGTTTCCCGCACCTCCCCTCCCCTGGTGTCCTTGCTCTGCCTGGAAAGAACCAGCACACTCCTACCCTGAGGCCTGTGCACTCCATGTTCTGTCCGTGGCAGGAACTGGCTGCCCACCCCCAGGTACCCGCAGGGCTGGCACCCTGGTTGCTTGCATTCCTCCGTTGCGTTAGCTGTCTGGCTCAGAGAGGCCTTCACCCCCTCGCCCCCTACCCAACTTACTTGGCTTCACGTTTCTCCATAGCACTTGGTCCAATCTCAAAGGCTATATATTTTACTAAATAATCAAGCACATACTAAATAAACAGCTAAAATACTATCTCCGTAGTAAGCTATATATACTACATATTTATGTACTGTATGTATAAATAACCATGAGCTCCCGGAGAGTGACAGGTTTGCTGTCCCTGTGTTCCCAGTACCTAGTGCTTGGCACATAGGATGTGCTTGAGAAATATGTATTCAGCATGTGAAGCTTTTCCAGATCCCCTTCCTAATTATGTATCTCCTGCTCCCAAAGCAGTACGTTCATACTTCTACTGTGGTAAGTCTTTTTCTAACCATTGCTTGATACTTCTGTCTGTCCAGTTAAACTGTGAGATGCTATAAAAGAGGGCCTACTTATGACACTTTAGACAGTGTCTGACACATAGCAGATACTCAGTAAGTTTTCAATAATTTATAAAAAGAACCATTGAATGAATGAACGAAGGAGCATACATACATCTTTGTGTCACTTAGAGCAAACTACATGCTGTCACAAGACCCCAGGGCCAAAAAGGTGTGTTGCCCATTTGTCAGGGCATGGCAGCCAAGTCAGAAGCATTTTGCAGTAAAAATTATGTAGAAAATGTGATTGCGATAATGCCAATTTCCACAGAATGCAAAATATATAAGTTGCTATGGGCAAAATTTATTAACAGCCAGACTAGAAGCATACCCCCCTGAATTGATGTATCCTAATACTTAAATGAAGGGCATTTCCCAAGTCACTTGAAGATTTTAAACTCTATTTCACTCTACCGAAGCTCAAGTTCCATTGGGTTTCATTTAGGTGAACCTCCTATAAGCTGATTTATTTATTTAACACCATGTCTGACTTCTCTGTATGATGAAGTTCTTTCAGAAGCATCCCTTGAGATGAGAGGAAAGGATAGAGTTTTTATATAATGGTTTAAAATAGGTAGAAATAAAGCCTATGCTCCAGAGAATCTTGGAGTTCTACATCTTTCAACCATCAATAAAGGCCTGGCATGTTGGCAGTTTATATTTGAAATACCTTTCCAAGTGCTTGTTAAACTATGTAATTGTCATTTGTGTCATAGAATCTTTTGTAGAGCTCAAGAAACATATTATGTGACCAGACAACTATTAATATAATTGTATGACTGGAAAAATGTTAATGGGATCAAATGAAAAAGATTTTTTTTTAACATATTTGGAAATCTGCCAGCAGCTGTTCCAAATTATTGTGCGGTATCTGATGTTCGACATGCACCTGTCCAAAATGGAAATTGAACTTATTTGTTAGATGTAATTAATTAGTATTACATTATTTAATGTTCAGTTCTTTTCTATAGTTACTTGCCGTTCTCTTTAAAGAAAAATATTACCAGACTACCTGGCACTAATCTAATTAATTTTTACATATTAAGAGAGGGCATTAAGATTTTTTCTTGCATTTTTGAGATACTGACAATATTAGCCAATTATTATTATTTGTATGACTATTTCTTGTAATCAAATCAGAATTTCTAGAGCATTGAGCAACATTCCAAGTCAGTTTGTAATAGTACCAGAAGTTATTTTGAAAACCTTTGAAAACTTAGGGTCCTCACAATGAATCTCCTGGCAAACATAAGAAATAACGAAAATTTGTCATGAAATGAAGAACACTTGAATGCAACATCTTTTCCCTGACTTTGCTTTTTAAAAATGTGTTTTATATTTATTTTTGTCAATTTGAAACATATACAGCCATCTAAAGAAGAAAACTGAAATTATGCCCAAGTTCAGCCCCCAGAGATAAGCACCAAAAACTTTGGGTCATGTTTTCCTACCAATATTTTGATCTGTGAGTATTTCCAAAGATATATTTTTTCTTTTGTATGAAACTAGGATCCGATTGCCTTATTATATTGATACTAATGCCTTGCAAAATAGCAGTTCTTTTACTAACATTTTTCATAAGCAATGTGAAAATTCTCCTAAGGGATGTTCCTTTAGTACTTGATCTCATGAGTGCTACACCATTTTTCTTTCTAAACTCCTATTGGGCATTTTGGTGTTCAGTTTTAAATCATTATAAAACAAGGTTTGATGAATATTCATATAATCTTTATACCTTTCTCTGTTTCCCTAGGATAAACTGTTAGAAGTAGAATAACGAACTGAAAAGATACGAAATTGTGAGGTTTTGATAGATTTTTGTCCAATTAGCCTTGAGCTGGGTTGTAATTGCTTTTCTAAGTTCAGGCTATCAGAATATATGATTTGCACTCACCAACAATGTGTATTACGATGATAAAATTTTATTTATTTTTTGCCAATTTAATAGACAAACCTAAATTAAAGATAATTTAATACAATTATGTTAATTTATAATGTTTCTGACTTTGGTGGAGTTCATCTTTTTTCTATATTGCAGAGTCTTCTGTATTTATGTGGGGCTTCCTATCGATATATATGTATAGTTTTATAAGTATTTATCTGTTTACATTTAGATTGGTTCTTTATTAAGAATTTTAAGCCCATTTCTGCCATGTAGATTGCAAATATTTCTTTCCAGGTAGTGTTTGCCTTTTAGCTTTATAATTTTTTAAGGCAAAAGTTTAATTTTTTGAATAAACAAATATGTCAGTCTTTCTCTATACAACTATTTATTGATATACAATGTGCAGTACAGTTTACATTCCCTGAAATTCAGCTTTTGAAATTGCACAGGTCAGTAATTTTGGGTAGTTTTAGAGTATTTCCAGCTCCCCAGAAAGATCCCTCATGCCTCTTGGCATTCAGTTTTATTTCTCACCCCTCACCCAGACATTCACAGTTCTGCTTTCTATTCATCTTAAAGCTTTCCTACTTTTAATCTTATAAAGAAGTCTTGAGTCCTTAGATCTGAGCCAAGTCCTGAGGATATTGGGGAGAATGAAAGAGCTACCATCTCCTTCTTTCGGGAGACCGGTAACGCAAAAGTAGGTTTACAGTTGTGAGTACGCAAAATGCAGAGTTTATTCTTGTGTTATTATTTCTTAATTATTGTATTATTTTCCATGCGGACAACTGTAAACCCGCCCTGTATACAGTTATAGGTCGGTAGGTGCTGTGAACGGTGAATAAAGTGGTGAATGGTAGCAGGAGTGGAAATGCAGGGAAGGCTCTGCTGACCAAGAGCCTGGAGGCTGAACTTGGGGGCAGAGCCTGGAGTGGGGCGCAGGGAAGAGGGGCAGGAGCTGTCTGTGGGGAAAGGGGCGTGAGCCATCAGTGAAAAACATTTTTTGAATACTTTCCCATGTCATTAGTATTGTTTTATTCTTAGAATGCTATTTGTAACCTCAAGGTACTTACATGTGATACTCATATGGCCATATGAACTTCCCAGGCCCTTAGAGTTGTAGTTCCCCCGTGTTCAGTATATTTTCTATAGTCTCCAGCCCCAGTACATGTTAAACAGGTTGAGCAAGAGTGGTCTGTGCGTGTGCGTGCGTGCGTGCGTGCGTGCGTGCGTGTGCGCATGTGGTGTATTCTTTCCAGTCTTCCTCTCTCAGCCCCGAAGGAGTGTTTTCTACACCAAAGTTCCTGGGAATCATTGTATCTTAACTTTCTTTCGTATTCTACATGAAGAACTATGAAAATAACGCTGGACTTGTTAAAATTTGGAGCAATTTTCTTCTTCATAAATCTTGCTCGTTAGACTGCTTCACGTATCCTAAGCCCTTGGGACGTGCTCAGAGGAGAACCGGTTTAGCAATAAAATTAGTTACCGTCCATGGCTCCAGAATGTTCTGTCTTTTGCTCACTACAATACCTTGCTCCCTTCATGAGCTGCATAGACAGAAAGTGGGATATTTCCATTTTCGTTTTCCAGTTGAGCTACACGAGGGACAGAAACTAGAAATTCTGCATGCATCCCGACAGCCTCCTGGGCCGTCGCTGGTGGTAGACACCTAACTCTGCTCTTTGTCACTTCACGTGGGTGACCCTGCCCCTCACACAGGCGCGCTGAGAGCTGAGACACACCCACCACGAGCTCCTAGGAAAGAACCCATCCCCCTTCGCCTTGACTCTGATACGTTCGTCTTCCGCCTCATGCCGCACACGGTCTTGCTCCCTTCCGTTTTCCACGTTCTGGGTTCGCCGGGACCGGCCAGATAACGCTGTCGGAGCAGACAACCCTCAAATCTCAGTGGCTTCACCCAACAGTATTCCTTGTTCATTTTACACATCATTTGTGGGTTGGCAGAGAGTCACTGCCCATTAAAGTCGTAGCTCAGGAATTCAGGCAGCCACCGGCTGGTTGCTGTGCCAAAGGAAAAAAGCGTTCTGGAGCGCCTGGCAGGGACAGTGAATCGCCCTGGGCTAGAAGTGACAGCCATCATTCCTCATTGAACAGAAGTGGTCCTCTGTTTCACCCAACGTGCGGGGGGCCCGGCCCGGCAATTCTACGCTGGGCCCCCAAAAGCGGGTGATGGGGAAGGAATCCAGGCCTGTTTGGCCAACAGCCGTAACGACCCGCGCGTATGATTAGCTAGTGATTCATTTTACATTTTCACTAAGAAAAATGAAAGCGCCCCTCTCCCCGCCCCCCCAACCCCCTGAAGCCTCGTCTGCTGCCTATGATCAAATGTTCAATCCTATAAATTGCATCAGTTTTCCCTTCCAGCCTCTTTCTAGAGGAAGCATTTCTTTCTCCTCTCCCAACGCGTGTGATGATACACTCCTATCAGCAGCAAGTTTTGGGCATAGCGGTTGGGTCCTATTCAGTGGGCAGCGGTTGGCTGTCCGGGGCGGGGAACAGCCTGGATTTTGAGTTTGCCCCTTTCCTCCGTGTGTGCCTCCCCCATTGTCAGGTTCCGCCTGGCGTGACCGAATGCGCCCTTGGGAAGGCTGCACGCAGGAGGCTTTCTCGAGGTGAAACAGTGACCCCAGCACACTGTGTATAGGGTGGAGTCCTAATATGTACGCACATACATATTTTAGTAAAGCTTGATTTCTTCCTTTCTGTAGGTTAATAATAAAATAGTTCTACTGGTGGGTTGCCATACAGATCACACAGTGTATCTGCCTCGCTTTGGGAAACTGCTGTTCTAGACACTCAGGGACTTCGGTCCTGCGGTTTGCCACCCCCTCTTCTGCAGCGCCAACCTCTTCTTCCTGTATCACCCCCAGGAGTGCACTGACCAACTGCGGGGTACCTGGCTCTCCTCTGCTGCTGAGAACCATCTCTGATTTGGCATTCCCCTTCCTCCACGGCTCCGTTTCTCCAGCCCTGTCACACAGGGTCGCTCAGACATTTACACGGCTGTCTCCCCTTCCTCCTCCGTCCTTCGTCCTGAGCCTGCTCTGACCCGCCACTCCTGCCCCACTGCAGAAACTGCGCTTGTCATGGTCGCCAGTGGTTTCCATGCTGCCAAATCAAGTGGGTCATCTCTGTCCTCATCTCATGCGGCCTCCCGGGGCAGGTGACATGACCGAGGATCCCCCCTTACGGAAGTGGTTGCTTTCGGCCTCTGCGTCAGTACACCACCTGGTCTCCTCTGCGCCTCAGGGAGTGGCTTTGGGCTCTCTCCTGTGTTTTCTGGTTCCCTAGGAGATATCATTAATCTCAGGCCTTTAAAAACCTGTGTGCTGACAGCTCCCACCCTGATGTTCAGAGTCCCACTTTCTCCCCGGGCTCCAGGTGTGTGGGTCTGTTGCCCCTCCATTACCTGAGAGTTTCATAGGTGTCTTAATGGCTACAGCTCCAAAACAGTGCCTCATGCCTTTCCCTTCTTCTTCCCACCATTTCATTTTTGCCCCAGTCTTGATTTCAGAAGATAGTAAATTGTTTATTCATTTATTGCATTAACTTTTCTCCTTTCATCACCCCTCCGATCTAACCCAGAAGCCCATCCTTGTACTCTGCCAATTAAATATGTATTTTATTTGTCCATCCATCTCTGCCTGTAACCCAGACCCCCCTCATGTTTCTCCTGCCCGGGTGTAATAGTACCTAATAGGATCTCCTACTTGCACATTAGCCACTTTCCATTCCATGTCCGGTATTTCAACTGAGAGTGATTCTTATCAATGAAAATCAAATTACTGGGACGTGGAGAAGGGGAGGAGGGTAAATGGTGATGGATGGAGACTAGACTTGGGGTGCTGAACGCACAATTATAGAATTGCACCACTGGTACCTATATAATTTTATTAGCCAGTCACCCCAATAAATTCAATAGGAAAAGAAAAAAATCAAATTACTCCTCTCCCCTTGAGTCCTCCAGTTCACTTACGGTCAAGTCCGGAGTCCTTACGTTGACCTCCAGGCGTGACCTGTCATCTGCCTTCCTCTTCCTCTTCCTGTCATCTCCCTCTGCCTTTGGCTGTTTGGTTCTAGGGAAGCTGGCCTTTCTTTTGTCTCTACAGTGGGCTGGTCTCCGCCCTCAGTGCCTGAGTACCTTTTGGTCCCTCTTCCTGGGATGCTCTTGCCCTCCTAGGTCGTCACGCAGCTGGTATTTTCTTTTCCTGAAGATCTCAGCTTAAATGCCCATTCCTCAGAGAGCCCTTCCTACTCTAAGATTTCCTTGCAGGTTTGTTTGGGATTACTTTTTCTTATTGTTGATCTGATTTGGTAGAAAGTTCTTTGAAGGCTGGAACCTAATCTCTGTCTAGTATGTCACCCATGCTCTGTAATTTGGAAGAGTAAATGGTCTTGCCCTGTTTAATCATATGAATGCTAATTATTATTCAGTGAAGACACAGAAGGAATGTATGTCCAAAAAAACAAAAAAAAAAAGATGGGCATCCCAGTGCAAAGAAGCAACCAGTCACATTAACTTTTATCAGGATGAATGTGGCATCCTGTGCTTCGGTTTTAAAAAAAGTTCATTTTATTTTAGAAAATCTGGGGCCTCTGGCTCCTACCAAGTCCCATGTCAAGTCCTAGGAGTCAGAAATGCTGCCTGAGAAGCACCAATAAATCCACATAATCCCATGTTAGAGAGACTCATCTTACAGGACTCTCCTCCACGGACATCACTCCAACTTTCTCAATTGAAGCGGTTCCCCCCTATTCATTTAGTCACTTGCTCTTTCATTCAAAACTCTGTAAGGATATTCTGGACCCCAGTATTAGAGTTGTGAGCAAAACCATCTTGGCCCCTGTGTTCATGGATATCAGCCGCCACCTTCCGAAGTGCGGATTCCTCCTGCAGTGGAAGTGTGGAAGCGGAAACCAGGGTGTCATTTGTTGGGACGCCATGCGAACTAGTGGTTAAGAAGTCCTGTTCTGGAGCCCGAGGGCTTCACGTGTCAGCCCCAGTGCTCACCAGCTGTGCGACTTAGGGCCAGTGTTTAAAATGTCCCTAGGCCTCACTAGTCTCATCTGTAAAGGGAAGATCCGCAATAGGACCCCCACACAAAGTTGCGGGAAGTGAAGGAGCTCATGCATGTAAGTCACTGAGAATAGTACAGGGCCCGTAGGAAGCTCTGAATACAGAGGTGGTGATTTAATTAATACAATGATATTTCCTGCAGGCCCAAAGGCGGGAAGACAGATGGAGGGGAGAAGTGGTTATTGAGGGAGCCCTGAGATCAGAGCCCACGTTACCATGTTCTTTTGTTTGCGTAGTGAAGGTTGCTGCTGGAGCTCGGACGTGAAAATCTTAGCTGCGGCGTTGGTGACGTGGTTTTACTGAGTCCCCTGTTAGAGGCTAGAGAGATGGGAAACCTCTTTAGAAATACCCCTGGGGAGCTGTCCTTAAATCTTTTCCCCCAGTGCCTGTGAAGAAACGCTGTTTCGGCCGTGCGGGGTCGGTGCTCTGCTAACACGTGCTCTTGTTCTGGCTTTGCTCTAGTGGCAGCTGAAGTACCCCAAGCTGATCCTCCGCGAGGCCGGCAGCGTGCCCCAGGAGATGCACCGGGAGGTGCAGGGGGCCTTCGCCGCCCTGCACAAGCACGGCTGCCTCTTCCGAGACCTGGTGCGCATCCAGGGCAAGGACCTGCTCACCCCGGTCTCGCGCCTCCTCATCGGGGACCCGGGCTGCACCTACAAGTACCTGAACACCAGGCTCTTCACGGTCCCCTGGCCCGTGAAGGGCTCTCCCGCCAGCTACCAGGGGGCGGAGATCGCGGCCGCCTGTCAGGCCTTCCTCAAACTCAACGAGTACCTGCGGGCCGAGACCGTCCAGGCCTGGGAGGAGCTGGCTGCCAAGGAGAGAGCGAACATCGACGTGGTCCCGCTGTGCATAGGCCCCGGCTTCCCCCGGGTGGGCCTGGGCTCCTTCGACGGGCCAGACGAAGCGGACATTCGGAACAGATCCGCGTACAACGTGACGCTGCTGAATTTCATGGATCCCCAGAAGATGCCCTACCTGAAGGAGGAGCCCTACTTCGGCATGGGGAAGATGGCGGTGAGCTGGCACCACGATGAGAACCTGGTGGACGGGTCGGCGGTGGCCGTGTACAGTTACAGCTGCGAAGGTACCGGCCGCGCCGTGGAGCAGCTGCCTGAGTGTCCCATGGCCAGAGCGTGGGCCCTGGATGTACGCGTGAGCATGCGTGTGTGTGCGTGTGTGTGTGTGTGTGTGTGTGAACACAGGTGTTGTGTGTCCCTTCCAGGTCAGCCACAGCTGCATATCCGCAGAACGAGGCTCTTTCCCTCGCAGCTGTGCTGTCCGGCTCCTGGTCATACTGGACGCAGTGAGAATATTGCTCCGTGTACGCATGACTGTCACTTTGTCCCTCCGGGGCTCATACAGCGATTGCTTTTCTCTGAGGCGCAGAGAAGATGGGGGAGTTGCTGATCGAGGGCTGGGGAAACAATCTGTCACATCTCTCCAGGTTCCCATAGGTGCATGTTTCCCGTCTTGCCAAAATATTTTATTCTGCTTGACATCACTATAGTGTTGGGAGCGATTTGTCAATTACGGACTTGTTCTTGGCTTTACCCCGCTCTGGCTGGTGGGTTTTGTAAGGAGACGGTCCTCCCTATTGAGGAACCTGTCACCCCACCCCCCTCCCCGACTTGCTCTGTGAATTTAGAACAGGGAGGATGTGGCAAACTCTTGGGACACAGGTCACAGCTTCCTTATTTTGTGGCCCACCCCAGTTTTCTTGCTGTCGTTCAGCTTCTGTGGTTTAGGGTCATTGTTTTTCAGGACAGGACCGTGAATAAGGTAGTTGAAGCCACTGAGCAGAACGTGATCACCGCTAGTTTTCTTTCTTGCCTGATCGCTCAACAACGGTTTTTTTTTGTTTGTTTGTTTGTTAACTGGATCTTGTTGTCAGTTTTTTTGTTTACTGCAATGACTGTTTTGCAAGTAGGGATTGGAAAAAGATACTCTCATGGTTGTCTTTTAATTTCTTACCATTTCCCCATCTCAGACTGTTCCTCAGGATAGATGAACTGTTTTCTAACTTTACCTTAGGACTTCCACTGGAAACAGGGGACTCGTTCAACGTCTGGAAATTTCACCAGGTTCCTTGGCGTCTCAAATAGTGATGCTGACTTAAGGAAGTTGCTTCGAGGGGATTTGATGCTGTCCTAGTGGACAGCACTGAGGTCCTCGGATGTCCAGTGACGGCCTCGCCAGGGCTTGAAGGACCACCGTGTCCAAGAACTCCGCTGTGAACCCACAATGCAGTTCGCTGGTTTCCTTCCTACAGGGCCAGTGCTCTGAAGGGTGGAGGTGGCGGACACAAAGGCATCTTTGTGCTCCAGGTCCCTTCAGCCCTGCAGTTTAATAGTCCCATTGTCCTCCCAGAGTGTGGTGCCCGGGTAGTTTCTGAAATCTAGAATATCGCCCGGAAAGGAATTTAAATTTTGAACGAATAGTTTCTGTGCTCAGGACTAGTGAAGACTGATATAGAGTACACATGAGGAGGGAACTGCAGGATTGGAATCTGCAATCCCCTGAGATTCCCAGAAGTCTGTTTGGTGATAACGGCACCTACTACGCAGCACCTACTATGTGCCATCCACTAGGATAAGCATTTGATGTGTATTAACTTACTCAGTTTTTACAACAACCCCATGATCAAAGTATTATTGTTACTTTCATTTTACCGATGAGGAAACTGAGGCGCAGAAGGCTGGTCCCTTTCCCACAGCTGTACCATATGAATTAGGGGTAGGTAGGGTTTGAACCTGAGTGTTTTGGTTTCGGAGTCCTAACTGCTTTGGCCGAATGCCTTCTGAGCAGGTGTTTCCAATCCCTGCAGGACTGATTCCTCTGGGACTTGGATTTTTTAAATGTCCACCTCTGGACCAGTTAAAGGGACCTTCTGCTCGATCTTCCTTGCTCTGTCTCCCCACAGCATCAGCCTTACCATCCTCCACAGCCTCTCGGATGATTAGAATCCGTTAGCTCAAGATCTCTGGCTACACGCATGATATTGGGGGGCAGATGGTTTACAGTGCATGTGCCTGGACATTTTTGATGGTGCACTTCTTCCAACAGACTTCTTCCAGCTGACAGGGGACACGCTTATGTCCCTGGTCTCCTTCGAATCCTGCCAGAAGTATGTTCAGGTGTACGTTAGAGAGCCATTTGGGTTGTTTTCGTGTTTCAGGTTGGGAAGGGCGTACAAAGGGGCAGGTAGTGGGCACTTCAGACAGCTGTAGTGTTTTCGTGTCCCTGAACTTGCGTGTTAAGTGTTTGCCAGGGGAAATCCAATGAGTTGTTCTAGACCTTGTGGAAGCTCCAAAGGGAAACCAGGCTGTTCTTGCCTGGAAAGGATAGGTGAGAGGCAGATGAGTTCCTGCGATTATGAAGATGAAGTGATGAAGTGTCTGATCGGGGAGAGACTGTTGGAATCACCTCACCCCGGTCTCTCATTTCACCGATGAACACAGGGAGGGGCCTTGGCCAAGATCCCATAGTTCCTTAGTGAAGAGAGTTTTCCCTGCCAAGGGAAAGATTTAGGTAAGATGCATTTTGGAAGCTCGGAAAACAAGCGATTACTTCCTGCTGAAATCCAGTGCAGGTGAAGCTTAAGATCTTTCTGGACTTTGCGCCCCGTATCTGTTCCCAGTGACATCTTCACGTAGGTTTACAATGAGCCAGGCATCCTTCTTTGGTTGATTTCTGTGAGAAGTAATTTGTATAGGAAATGTGTCATTATATACTCAGGTCATTGGCTTCCCAAGCAGTTCTAGTTAACAGATCTCTTCAGGAGGAAGATGGAAATGGTACCATTTTTCATCAGGAATGGCTTTGGGGAACCATATGTAAATAGGCAGAGCATTTGATTTTTCCATTCTAGCTTTGCTGGCAATTGCTAGTTATTCAGGATATTCAAACAAACAACCCCACACATTTCAGCAGGGAAGGCATTAAAAACTGATCCTTTAATATGGTCCTATACCTTGTTCTTAGACGGGGCCACCTTCAGAAAGATCACTGAAACAAAGTAACTGTTGGTTACCATTTTTTGTGTACTAGGAAGCAAACATTTTCTGGGACGTTGTCTTTATAAGAAAAGCAGTCTTAAGATATTTAAATGCCAAAGATGGCCAAATATTGCAGATTCTTGACATTAATTTCTCAGTCTCTCATGAAGGGCCAAGAGAGGCCAACTCGGGCCTCTTATTGCGTGACAGGCTAGAAAGTAGAGATGTTACCATGGTTTTCTTTTAACCCTCATATGGCCATTCATGCCTTTGACTTGGGAAACACTGAATCCACCGCAGGATGGAAATTTGTTGCCATCATTGTTAAATGTATATAATTCTTAGCTCCTCTCTGAGCCCATGGAAAGCTAGATTGTCATGGTAGCTGAAGGTTTGGAAGCATTCGTTCTTTTAAAAATGCTATGATCTTTGAGGTAAGAGTCTCTGATTAGAGTTAGGATTCTCCTGATTTCAAATAGCACATATCTTAGCTCAACAGCCTTAATTTAAAACGGTGAGGACTGACCTCCTTGAATACTCTGAGCAGAGGTCTTACCGGCCCCCAGGAGACCTCGTTTCAGCAATAGGAGTGGGGTGACTTTGATGTCCCACCCCCCCGACTCAAACCCATGTCTCCCGACTGCCCCCCACTGCTGCAGCCCCCTCTTTCTCTTTCAGGAGTTTTGGGAAGGAGAGAAACTGAGTCTTAGATGTGTCCTTTTGACACAGCTTTGCCTGAAGCTAGAGGAACACATAATTACCCTCTTGATTAGTTTCCTTTGGTTCTGATCTTCTGTATTATTTTCAACATAAAGGTTCCCGCAAGTGCCCAGGTCTCTTCTCTGCACTTCCCTGAGGTTGCGCCGGTTCCGTAGCCTCTAGGTTTCGAAGTCCTGGTTCGGGGGAAGTATTGTTCGAGAAGTATTTCTGCTGCTTTTCCTCATTTCGAGTTTTCCTTTAGATAATGGTGTGCTTTTGAACCTGTAGCGAAGCGCCCCAGAGCAATTTTTCTCTCCTTTCCTCACTTTCACTTTTTTTCCCCAGCCAGTCCATGAAAAATGACGTAATGAGGCTCTCCCACTTAATGTGAGTATTTATATCTTTAAAAAAAATTTTTTTTTTCTTTCCAAATGCTTAATCTGAAACCTGACAGAATCTGATATCCTGGTGAAGGGCGTTAGATTTTTCAGGAAGGAGTTTTCGCTCTTTCTCCCTGCATCGCTTCTTCCGAGGTGTTGGAGAGCAGCCTCTTGTTAGATCCAGAGCTGGGGCTGATTAGGTTTCTGCTCCACACTCACGTGGATTCTCCCTTCCGTCAGATCATTCGCTCCTGCGGCTGGGAGGGCTCCGTGCTCCGTGGAAGTGGGGGCGCCCAGCTCAGCTGTCCCTCCCCCCCGAGAGCCCGTCTGCCTTGTGGAATTCTTCCAGGGGGGCCTCTCCTCCCTCAGCTGGTTCTCCTGTCCCCGGGATAGAGTCCTTCAGGAGGTTTCACCAACGTTCTTTGGCTTGTGCCGTGGGCCATTACTTTGGAAACCTATCCAGAAAAGTTACCTGAAGTCTGCCCGCAGAGGCCCCCATCCTGGCCTCCCTGGCTCTCTGGCCTCTTCCCTTACACATCCGTCCCATTCCATTCACGTGACGTTCTCACAGTTCAGCCCTGAGTCCCCTGTCGTACGCCTGAAACCAGTGTGAGCAATGTAAGTCGGAATATCAACGATACTTAAATAGAAAAAATAAATTAGAAAGCAAAGATTCCCCATCACAGATACTGGAATGTTGTAGGTCAACCCTGGACAGAGAAGAAAGCACCATGAAGCTTCACGTGCCAGCTGACTGACCATCTACACCTTCTGGGCCTCTCCTGGCGTGGGTGGGAAGGGCTCTACCTGTGATTTGAGTCTGTAGGTGTGGGTCTCAGAGAAGATGGTTTGCAGGACCAGAGTGTTAGAAATCTTAGCGCTTGGCTAAAGAAACAGGGCTATTTGTATTGTGTGGTGGTGATGAATATACGTCAATATCAGGCACATTATTGACATACAGTATTAATGGCGCATATTATTGAACATGGTACAAAAATTCAAGGGGTGTATTTTATTTGATTAGACGAGTCATCTCTTCCCTTCATGCTCAACCTTCTTTGTTTCCTGTGTAGCAGTGGTTTCACGTAGCTTAAAAAATCTGAACAAAATATTTGATGGCCATTTATCTTTTATTAAGTGGAACTCATTTTTTCTAACAACTATGTAGCCTAAGAAAAGCAAGGTGGTTAATTTGGTGGGGTGGGTCTTAGACAGTTGAACTTTACATTTAAACAATTTGTTTTTTTTTTGGTGTATACAAACAATTGTATACAAATTGTTTACATTTCAACAATTTGTTTGTTTTTGGCACATCAGTGTGTTCGGTGCTTTCCCTGCGCCCGCTAACCTGCTACAGAGAAGTGACATACGAAAAAATGTTTTAAAAATATTTCTATTTGTTTTTCATGAGCCACTCGATTTGTCTGCTGTCCCCTTGGGTCTCACTCCTGTACCCCAGTCACACAGTTCTCATCTCAGAAAACTCTGACTCCAGTTTTTGATCCCTTTGCTTAAGTATTCCTTTGGGTCCTTTAATAGTATTTTAAAGTTCTACTTCCTAGAGACAATGCACATAGAAGAATCTTACTAGATGTTTTTATTTGTGTATTTTTTAGGTATTTTTCTATGCACACTTTTGTAGCTAGCATTTCCTTAATTCACCCATTGCTTGGGCTATTTTTTTTTTTCCTGGTTGGTTTGCAGATAAAACATCTCATTTGCAAAAGAACATTTTTCTTGTTAAAATATATTTGACTTCTTCTTGTGTCTAATTAGGACCCTTCTGTTACGTCATCCAGAGGACACCATTGTATTGGCCATTCCTTCCAGAATAATGATGAGTCATTGTGGTGAAAAAGGACATTGTTTTCTAGTTCCTACCTTTGGGAATGTTCCAAATCTTTTCTTATTAAAATGTGATGCTGGCTTTGGGGTTGAGTAGATCTGTATTTTATCACGTTAAGGAACTAGCCACCTACATCTCTTTCATTGGGGTTTTCATTATGAAAAGATATATTTTAGTGAGTACTTGAGTGTCTAATTGGTGATTCAGGATTTTTTTCATTTATGACTATAGTTAATTTTAGGTGAAAGTTCTTGCTTATTGAACTATCCTTGTATTCCTGGAAGAAGTTCTGCTTGCTTGTGCACTGTTATTCTTTTGATGTACTGCTGGATTTGAATTCTGTTTTCTTATGTTATATGTGGGAATTTTGCGTTGATTTTTCAGATGTGAGACTGTGTGTGTGTGTGTTTCTGTATGTTTCTGTGTGTGTACGCATTTTCTTTTCGGATTTTGATATATACTATTCTATCTGCATGAAGATAATTTGGAAATTTTTCTCTTTCTGTGTTCTTAAACAATTTAAAGGGTATTGAAATTACTCCTTAATTGTATGGTAGTATTCTCCTTTGTATTATACTTCTCTAGACCTGTGTTTTCTTAGGAAATACTTTTTTGATAACTTTCTCTAAGTTTTCTGTATATTGTTTACCTTTTCTGTCTCTTGTAGACTTGGTTATGAATATATCCCTGAAAACTAATGATTTAATCTAGATTTGTCTAATCTCCCTGCATGGAATGCACCAAAGTAATATTTTTTCCCTTGAGAATTGTGGTTATTTCCTTGACATGTTCATTTTTTGGGGTTGAAGATCAATGACATGTAAAAAATACTCTAAAGAATGTGTTTTTAAAAAAGGTATGCTATGAGAGGAATAGATTTCTATTAGAACTTCAGTTATTCCTCAGGTAACTTGTTGTAGTGCCCAGAACTTTTGCTGAAACGTTTTCTTTCTGATCACCCTCTTGTCTTGGACAGGCCCCGAGGTAGACACCGAGGACGACCCTCAACTCGAAGGCAGAGACCCCGACGTGTGGCACGTCGGCTTCAAGATCTCCTGGGACATAGAGACTCCTGGCTTGACTATCCCCCTTCATCAGGGAGACTGCTACTTCATGCTCGGTAATTAGCAGGATAGAAATCATACCGCTGCTCCGTTGTCTTTAAGTTTTGCATTTTTGGGTACCTGTTTTCAATCTGTCTTTAGAAATAAACCTTTCAAGTATTTTATAGTGATGATGAAACTTCCCCATGTACCCGGGTTGGTTGCTTTTGGAGAGACGCAGGTTACCGTTCATCCTCAGTGTGTCTAGAGTTCTGCAAATGCCCGAAACGATTTTCAGCAGTTCTCATGAGAACTGCCAGATCACCTCCATCAACTGGCCGTTGTGGAGTTTTAAACACGTTTCCCTGTCGACGTCGGTTCTCGGTGAGAATGTGTCTTTTTCCAGTTTCGGATTCGGGTTCCGCTCAGGGGCAGCTGGCAGGACATTGACCGGGGCCCGTGTCACGGAGCCCTTCAGGAGCAGCCTGTCCGCGGAGGTTAGGTGGACCGAGGCCCTGCTGAGTGTGGAGCTGTGTTTCGTGTTTTGTTTGAGGACGTGCTGCTTGCTTCCCGGTGCAGCGTTTTGTTTCTCCTCCTGAAGTGTCTCTCTCCTTGGCTGTGGCCCCTGATCATTACGGATTCATCCCACTCGGATGATGTGCTCGGGGGATCTACTCAATGCGCTGGTTTCAGAGCCAGGAAGCATAAAGACCCAAACCCAGTATGTGTGATAAAATCACTTCCCAGTTAAGTATTTGCGGAGGTGCCGCTGCATTCTGCATGCCACGTAGGTCCTGGAGGAGGTACCGAGGGTGGATGGACCTTGGTGCCTGCTGTCTGGGAATTCGGATTTCGCAATAGTTCTTTAGGCCGTGAGGCCATTACCTCGCTGAGCATTTTCCAAGTTCACTCCCTCACGCCCTGGCTTTGAGGTTCCTGCCGTATCTGCTTGCCGCCTTACTATCATTTATGCAGTATTTCTCTCTAAATGAACGCGTTTTTTGTCTTATGAAAATGAATTCATTTTAGTAGGCATTTTGATTATTATTGAATATTTTCAATGGGAAACCGGTATCGCCTGGCATAATTAGAAAGTGTTTTGAATCTGTAAAATGGAACAGTATTAAGGGTCTACTACTTTTTGCCCCCTCAAGATCCTGGGTCTGAGTCCCATGTGGTGTTTGTTGAAAGGGAGAGGAGTCACCATTGGTAGTTAACTGAGTCTCAGCACCTCTCTTAGACGTTTGCCCTGATGCCGGCGGGCAGACTGGAAGATCATTTTGGAAGATGTGTCCTTCTCCCAGGGGGATCCCTGGTACTTAGTGTTGAGTCCCTGTACCTCTTACATTCTTCTCCTGGGCCATTCCTGCCTTTGTCAAACACAGATCTAAGTGAACCCTAAGTCTCATGCTGTCCATTTGCGCCTCACTTTACAGCTGACAGATCGGTTTCCCATCAGCAGCTACATTCAGTCCCCAGACAACCTTGTGGGAGGGTGGTGCAGAGACTGGTCTTTCCTTAGGTCATTTGTCTAAGGTCACTCGGTCACTCTGAGGCCGCTTGGGGACCAGAATGGGTTTCAGCTTTCATACACACGTGGTCCCCAACTCATCCTTGTTCAACTTAAGATTTTTTTTTGCCTTTATGATAATATAAAAACAGTAAACATTCTTTTAAAATTAATTCATTGTCGTTACAGTATAGTTGTTTCATTTTTTCCTCCATTGCTGTCCCCTGCCCCACCCAGCCCATCCCCTCTCCCACAGTCAGTCCCCACCTGGTTGTCCATGTCCAGGGGTTTTTCATAGGGACTGCTTGACTGAGCCCTTCCCCTTCTGACCCCTTCCCCTCCTCCCACCCCTCTGGTCACCGTCACCCTGTCCCTTGTTTCCATGTCTCTGGTTCCATTCTGCTCATCTGTTTGTTTTGTTCATTAGTGTCCTGTATCAGATGAGATCATATGGTATTTGTCTTTTGCTGCCTGGCTTATTTCACTAAGCGTAATACTCTCCAGTTCCCTCCATGTTGTTGCAAAAGGTAGGAGTTCCTTCTTTCTTTCTGCTGTGTAGTGTCCCATTGTGGAAATGCACCAGTTTTTTGATCCAATCATCCACTGATGGGCACTTAGGCTGTTCCCAGCACTTGGCTATTGAAAATAGTGCTGCTATGAACATAGGGGTGCATAGGTTCTTCTTCTGAATTGGTGTTTTAGGGTTCTTCGGGTATAGTCCTAGCCGTGGAATCACATTCTTTTAATCCTTTCAGCAACCTGAAGAAGTAGGTCGTAGCTCTGCCGCAAAGGGAAAAAGCAAAGTCAGGTTGATGTAGTTACTCCCCATGGTTACACAGCTAGTCAGAAGCATGGCCTGGAGCTTGTCATTTCCTCCGACTTGGGCTCTGCCACCGCGTTGGGCCATCCCTGTCCTAGACTCAGGCGCTGACCCCTGCTCTGGGCTCTGTACCCCCCACCCAGCACCCGAGCACAATGCCTTGTTTGAAAGGTCCTAGTCTAAATCGTTCTGGAAGGGAAGAAAGGAAGACAGTGGTCCATTTGCTTCTTTCTTGTTCATTTCTTTTTAAGGTGATTTTCTTTTCTTGCCTTAGAAACAGGTTAGTAGGGAAAATATAGAATCACGGCATTGTCCTTTTGACGCCCATGTTAGAGTGCATATACATTTAAAAATATACATTGGGTCCCTTGAGCTACTGTAGGTGAGAAACAGAAGTGGGTATTACTTTGTAGGAGCTGAGACATAGCATCTCTTCCTGACTTCCCACCTCCTGTCTTCGGACACAGGTGAGGTCATTGGCACCTTGCTGCCCCTGGACGGGCACAACCCAGTGTACCCTAGGTTTGCATCTAGAATATAGTTTCTCATCAAGGTGTCCTATTGGATCTCCAAGCTGAATTTTCCTCCATTTCCTTTTAAAAACAAACAAACAAAAGCAACTGTGGTTAAATGCTCCCTTTTCACGTTTGTAGTTCCCAGGAGGGACCTCAACCCTGTGCTGATATCTGAAATCTGAACTCCAGAGCACTTACGAGAAGGAAACAGTTTAGCTCAATTTATAATAATAAATTGGTCTGCAGAGGAAGTACGGGCTGAGCCCTACTGTCTCAAGTCAGCCCTCGGGGGGAGGGGCAAGGGGATCTAACGGGGTGGGGGGTGTCTGACAGGGTGGGGGGTAGGGGGGTGGCAGGGGTGCCTCCGCCTGCCCTGCGGCCCCAGTGAAGGCCCTGCTGGAGGACACGCTTAACTGCAGTTGTCACAGTGTTACTTTGAAATCCGAATCTTCGCCCTAATCTCAGAGTTAGACATGATCAGATTCGCAAACAGATTTACAATTTTCACCAATTTTCCAACCCAGACTTCAAAAACGCACCTAGAAGGGGGAAAATAAATAGATGCTGGTCTTTTTCAGAGTAGGATGATTTACGTGGCCACAGATGTTTTCCATAGACCAAGTGCAACCTGGGACGTAGGGACCTAAGAGGGGCTTGGGGACCAACTGGGGGTTTGTGTCTTGTGACACAGATTGTGTGGCCCAAGGGCCATCGTCCCAACTGTGTGCGTTAGCCAGGAGCCAGGCGTGGAGGTGGGCCGTTTCGGGGCAAAGGGGGTGAACACCAGGGCCTTCCTCCTCTCCGCCGTCCTTTATCATTCTCACTTTTCACGTGTCACTACTCATGCCTCCCTCCTGTCTTGTGTCTTGTGTTCTCTTCCATCGGACCGTCTCCGTTTCTATCAGCGATTTCCAATCTATAGTTGCCCCGTAAAAATTCCCCTGCAAGGTAAACAGAAACAAGCAGTATCAATCAAAATGCGTAGTCTTTCTCCTTTTGGTTCCACTTCTCCCCAACAGTTTGGGGTAAGATACTGAAATCGCACTGGGATGTTCCATCAGGTGACCAGTTTCCAGGCTCAGTGGTCTGTGTGCCGGGCTGGCGGCGTGTGTGCCAGTCTCTGCTTCCCCTTCAAACTAGTGCGGACCATTCTTGCCTCCGGGGCTGCTGGGAGGCCAAGCAGAATGCACGGGACAGACAGCGCCTTGCATGCTACGATTTGAATGTGGGGACCTGTAAAGACTGGGACCTGGGTCATGGTTCTTGGGGTGCCCGTGGGGCAAGCAGGTGACCGAAGAAGGCTGGACATTGTTCTCATCTTTCTTCCTGCCCCAAGTTCGGCCAGCTTCGCTGCAAATCCCTGTCCCAAGTGCATGTTTTCGTAGCACCCAAAGGAGCGTCAGGAAGAGGAGATCAGACCTGGCGATGTGTCAGGGAGGCGAGTCCACACCCGGCCCCTGTGGGATCGGAGCTCGTTGGTGGCCACGCGCTGCACTCAGCGGAGGCCGAGTTGACTCCTAGAGCCTGGGCGGGAGTTTTGGATAAGGAGCGTCACCGTGTTTGCGTACCTGCAGCTTAGCGCAGCGGGACCGGAGCTCAGCGGCATTCCAGGCGACATTCCAGGTGACCGAACCTGCAAGCGCACCGTGCAGGTCAGCAGGGGCACCTCGTGGGCCTGCAGCCCGGTGAGCAGGGAAAACGCAGGCCCTGGGAGTTCAGCGTCCCCGGGAGGCCGCGACATCTTGGTTAATCCTCCAGGGGTCCCTCCGTCCTGCCCCTACTTAGACATCGGATTCTAAGGCAAAGGCTTTTGTTACTTTTTTCCCTCTGACCCCTTCCCCGTCCTCCCCGCAACCTCTGACTGGCCATCCGAAGTTAAAAAGTGCCTGTAATTTACGGTCTCATCATAAATTCTCAATAATTATACTTTACGGCCTCTCCTGGGTCTCGGAATGGAGGCGCAGCGTTCTGCTCTCGCCGAGGCAGGGGAATAATCCAGAAACAGCCATAAATTATGAACTCGCTGGCTGGGGGTGAGCTTGAGGAATTGCTATTTAAGTGGAAAGTGCTCGAACAGCCAAATGAGCACCTGTCATGTTTTGTTTTCCCTGTGAAAAGGGGAAGCATGACAGCGCCTTTTCTCAGTGCGTCCATGCTCTTCCCCGGTCCCAGCTATTCCAGTTCTGCAGGGTCGGGGATGCCTCCCTCCCCCGGAAACTTTCTCGCTAAAATGTGCCCCCAGGTGCTGACATTTTCCAAAGGGCGCTTTCCAAGGTGATGCCTGGGTTTTCTGCATGCAGTAGAATTCAGAATACAGAGTTGGGGGGCGTGGCTCCGAGGATAGGAACCAGAGCGTATTCCTGGGTGTTTGAAAGGAGGTGCCTACCTCTTGCACTTCTTTATCGTATCCAGTTTTTTCGCTGTTTCCACGACACTTTGGCGTGAACTGTATTTGAAAGGTGATGAGGGCCTGCTGTGAGGCCCGGGGGCCCCATGTTGGATGCTCGGATATGTTTTATTTTTTATAACGGGCCCATCAGATCCCCATTGTTTCTCCAGAAAAGAAAATGGATGGGGATTGACCGGTCACGCCCACGTGACTTGTGTTAGGAGCATGAAAATGCTCTAAAATGACTTTGTGGTGATGGCTGCCCAATCCTGCGAACGCACTGAAAAGTTCAGTGAATTACATACTTTCAATGAGGGGATTGTCTGGTGGGTGAATTAGATCTCAATAAAGCTCCTTTTTGAGAAAGGAAATTGAGGCTTAGGGAGGTGAAATGACTCGTTCAAAGTAATGTACCTGGTAAAGCTGGGGTTTGAATCCACGTTTTTCTGAGACCAAAGCTGTTCTTTGAGCCACCGGGCTACGCTATCTCTACTAATGACATAGTCATGGAATCTTTTTTTTTTAATGTAAAAAAATAATTGCGTAATTAATCATAGATGAGTAAGTATTTATTCTCACTGTAAAGGGTTCTAACAATATGGAACTATAGAGAATAAGACGCAGAAGCTTTCTGTTACCTTCCTCTCCTATGCGGCTCTGATGTAACCATTCACATAAATCTAGTTGTATTAATCTATGTTGCTGCTTTATAAAAACAGAAGGGACTTTATTACACAGAGTACCATAGCACTTGCTTTTATTTCTTCACTTAATAAAATGTGCCAGAGATCTCGTCTCGCCAGTATCTCATTCATTGTATCGTTAGTATTATAAAAATGATGTATGAATGAGGAAATACGAATTCAAACAGTTGAGGATGGTCTCAACTGGACAGTGACAGACTCTTTGCGCATAAACCCAAGTTCCAGTCTTAGAAGTAACTGCTGTTCACTGTGTTTGCATTTTCTTCTTTAAATGGTTACCTCCTTAACTCTAAACATAGGCTTAATCCTTCTGTCTCTTCATCCAACACATGAAACACTGTCAGTTTCTCCAGTGAGAAATAGGTGGAATTGGCTCACTTACACTGTCCCTTGCTCTTGCTGACCCTTGTTATTCACACTTTTTTTTTAACTTTTTTGCAAGCCCTGCCCACCCATTTTTTTTTTTCCTTAGTTGGTTTCCTCTATAACCAATGTACAGACACTCTCTCTCTCTTGACTTTTAGTATGCAAGATGGGGAATTAAAGTTCTCTTTCAGCTATATCATTCCTTTCACATTTTTGAGGTCGATAATGTTTATACACTAATCACTAATTTTGATAAGACTACCTCATCTTCCCTGTACGTTGATTCTGAAACTTGAAAGCAAGCATGTAACAGTGCTTATATATGTGTTCCTTATTGCAGAACCAAATAAAGTGACTGGATCCGTAAGTGGCGGATGTAATCCACTGTAGTCACTAAATCTGAGTTACCTGGAGGGGAATGTTACCAGTGTCAGGTCCAGACGGTCCTTCGGCAAAGGCTCAGAGTGATCATGCTACACTTGAACTTGCTTGGTATTTGAACCAGGACTTTCCTGTGTAGCTTCCTTTTCCTTGGGAATCCATGCGTACCTTACTCTATTCTTATCCATGGAAGGATCATGCTCTAGTGATACCTCTGTGTCACGAGATGTTTTATCGTACTACTTCATGAATGTTTGGGTAAGTACTAGGTTCTTTGAGCCTACCTGGCCAGCTGTCATTATGGAGAGTTCTCATTGCTCTCCTTTGCTAATTCGGGTTTTGTTTGGGTCCCGCGCCTTCCCGTTTCTTGGAATTTTCTAAAATGCGGCCCTGGCTTGTGGCTCTGTGGATAAGGTGCTACCCTGCGAACCCAAAGGTCGCTGGTTGGATTCCCAGCCAGGACACGTAACCAGGTTGTAGGCCAGGTTTCCAGCCAGGTCTTAAGCTGGCAGCAGGTGAAAGGCAACCATATATTGATGTTTCCCCCTCTCTGACTCTCTCCCTTCCCCTCTATCTGAAAAACAATATAAATAAAATCTTTATAAATAAATAAATAAAATGCTTCCTATCTACTATGTTTATATTTCTAAAAATGGGTAGTCTCTACAGTCCCTAACCCAGTGCTTTGAATGCGGTAGGTGCTTTAATAAGTAATTATTGAGTTAACGAGTGACCAGGTGAACTCAGGATTAGCTTTAAAATAAAAATTTTTGTGGTGCTATGACTTGGCCGCCCAGACAAAAGAAATAACTTAGCCTGTGTTTGAAAGCTGCCGGCTGGAAAAGGTTCTGAAGTCCTCCCCGCCAATGGCTGGCCATTCACCCTCCCCTTGGGGATCTCCAGAGACACCTTTAGAGTCTTCCATGGTTGTCCCTCTCTTCTCTCACCAGTGCTTTTAACTCCTTATACCTGGTCCAAACACCCATGTGGCATCACAGAATTGTTCAAATTGACCTAGCGTGTGGATCAGTCGGTACGTTCTCTTCCAAAGCTTTTATGAGAAAACCACCAAAGGTAACAAAAACGTGTTGGTTTCTTTGAAGCCGAGGATGGCGTGTATGGGAGGTCCCTTCGTCCTCTCCCACTTCATTCTGAGCCCTGCTGTAGCGGGACAGGTCAGCCCTGGATTCAGCAGGTGGGATGCTCCCTTTGGTGAGCAGCCTTGCTTTGTTCTCTTTGGTGCTCTACCTACGTAACTCCCGAGAGCACGAGCTGTGGGAAAGTATTTTTCAGGCTTTCCTTTTGATTGCATAGCTGGTGCTTATTCTTTGCCCTAACGACAGGGGAAGAATGACCACAAATGAAGCTTTAAAAACATCGATCCTCATTGAAGGTTTGAGCCCAGGACTAGACCAGGAACAAGTTTGACTTTCCTAAATCACTTAGTCCCTATAGTGTATTTTCAAGGCCAGACTCCATACCCCATGATGGATGATTCATTCACTGCTTCCTGTGGAATAATTCTTCTAGGCTCAATAAACATTTAAGACATTTTTATAAGATATGAACTATAATCTTTCTCAATGCACTGTGGTGCCTTTGTCCTAAAATTCTTTCTTAAAATCGGTCCTGGCACAAACGTTTTTCCTTATCTTTGTTCATGCTGTTCCCTCTAGCATGTCATGCTTTTCCCTTCATCTAGGTATATGTAGAACTTACCTATTTAGAGGTGACATTAAAAAAAAACTTGATACCCAGAATGGCAGGGGCATCAGCCAATCAGAGTAGGGGTTGTAACTCTCCCTTCCTAACTACTATGGTGATTGCTAGAGAAGCCTTATCTCCCCTATCAGAAGTGAGTTTTTGGGGAGTCACTACTCCATTACATATATTCTCACACTGCATGCAGCACTTGGTGCCTTGTGCGTAACAGGAACTCACCACATACTGGGGAAGAACATCCTGTGTTTTTTCTCCCTAAGTTTTACCCAGAAACCATAGCTGTCTTCCTCAACTGCCAGTGGAAAGTTAGACGTGACAAAGGCATGAATAAAGAGGAACAGGAAGGAACAGAACTTAGAGGTGTGTGTGGCGGCTTCTGTTTCATTCACTGACTTTATTCAGAAAGGTCTGGTCCCCTTAGGTCACCAGAGTCACGGCACAGAAGTGACGGGGCCGCATGCACAGTGGGGAAAAGGAGAACCTGACCTCAGTCCCTCTCAGCCATCCGCCCTGCCCGCCCTGCCCACCTGTCTCCTGGGAAGGGTGGCAGCCCAAGTGGGAATAACTTTTTTCGTTGTTGCATATTTAAGAGTGCCAAAATGAATGATTAACCTCAAGAGTCTATTCTCTTCACAACCCAACAACAAACTAAGCATTCCATACAAGTTAGTTAAAAAAAAAAAAAAAAAGGGCAAGCTGTACCCTGAGGTCATCTTCACCTCTGTACCTGTTTTTATAAGAGAGCTTTCACTCACATGGAAAATTGTGTTTCAGGGGAGAAGCACAAAACGAATCAAAGCTTCCGTCACCTTCACTGGTGGCCGGGGGCCATTGCTTTTGTTTGGGCAAGGAACATCTCTTTTTCTGAGTTTCTCTTCATTGGATGTTTTCCTTTGGTCTTTCAAAACGAAGGAGACGTACTGTTTTATTTTTCCTTGCTAAGTACAGAAGCAGTCATTTATGTCGTCCGGTCAAAGTTGCCATGAATTGTAAGATGGGGGTCAATTTCAGAGATGTTAACTATGGAGAGAAAAACGTGTACTTTGGAACTGATGAAATTTGGTATGTGCTCTTTGTAAAGAATTTACCAACCCTAGACAAGTATAAAGTAGGTAATAAAAATGCATCCTAATATCACCACACAGAGATAATCATAACTATTTGGTCTAATTCCACCTAGTGTTTCTTTCTATATGTGGGAGTGTAAGTTTATTTCTTTTCAGAAAATGTCAGATACAATATTTTGTATCTTGATTTCTTTTCAATATTCTTCTATCTTAAACCTTTTTTCCTTAGGAAATATTGCTTGAAATAGGTTATTTAAAAGTGGCTGAAATACAGATCCCCTAGTTCGGGTCATTTAATTCATTTCTAGTGTTTTGGTATCATACACATGGCCCCGGTGAAAGTGAACATCTCTGCACAACTGTCTCTGTCTGCAGCCACGGTTATTTCTTCAGGGAAAATTACTAGAAGCGGAGTACCTGGGTGAAGGGTGAGAGTGTGGCTATTTTAAAACCACACAGACTGCACTGCCCATCCTTGGCACACCTGCTCGACCGCGTTCTGACCCCGGCAGTGCCTGGCTCTCTTCCCAGAGTGGCCAGTGGCCCACAGCACGTACAGAGGCCCAGCTGTGCCGCAGCTCCTGGGCCCTCACCTTGCTCCTCGCTGCCTGCGTTCTAGGCTGTGCGCTCCTCTCAGGATCTGCTGGGCAGACAGTCATGTGTCAACCTTCTGCAAACTCATCCCCAGCTGCTGAATCCAGCGCCACCGCTGGTGGTTTCTGCCTCATCGTGATGCTTCTGTCTCTAACGCTCAGTGTTAAAAGAAGTTTCCATCTCTTTCAGTATTCGATGGGCGATTCATTGGGGACCTAGGTCAGGGTTGGGGGCAGCAGGTGGAGGCCGGAGTCTGTGCTGACATTTTTCCAGGAGGCTTCCTCTCCCCACTTTCACTGGCTTTTAAGTTCTGAAAATGTTCTCAGTCATGGATGTCCCCACATCTAGGAAAAATAAGGTCATAAATATTAAGATTGAGGGATGAGAATGCACAGGTGAGCAAGAATGAAAAGCTTCAGTGATTGTGCAAAGCTGGGCAGATTGGATTTCAGTATCGGGCTCATTTCACTCAGGAGAGCCTTCAGCGAAGCCCTTGATCGTTACTTTAACAGATTTGGGATGCAATAGCCCTGAAGACACAGTGGAACACAAAACCAAGGAAGCAAGGGCTGGGTTAAATTTAGAGGGATCAGCCCTGGCTGGTATGGCTCAGTGGATTGAACACCACCTGGGAACCCAAAGGTCGCCGGTTCGATTCCCAGCCAGGGCACATACCCAGGTTGCAAGCCAGGTCTCCAGCCAGATCCCCAGCTGGAAGCACGAGAAAGGCAACCACACATGGATGCTTCTCTCCCTTTCTTCTTCCCGGCTCTTCTCTAAAATAACGAATAAAATCTTGTAAAATAATTCAGAGGGACCAACCATTGGGGCTTGTTGGTGGGGAGGGGATCTTAGGAAGAAAGATTGAAGTGGTGAAACCAAGGAAGTCTCGGGCATGAACGGGTCGCTGTAGTGCCCATTAAGCCTCTGTATTTGTCCTTCTATGTGAGATTTCATGCTACAGTGAAAGCGTGGGGCTCTCTTCACCCATGATGGAGCGCCCAGCATTGGTCTGCCACGGGTGAGGGTTTCTTGTCCGCTTGTCTTGTTGAATATGGTCCACAAGCCCTGGTTCCACTTGAAGGTAGAGTCAGCCAGGTTGTAGCCGTATTCTGCGATGAGTCCGGCAAATAGACATCCTTGCAACGTTTTCCTTCCAAAAATTGTTAGGCGTCCACTTTCAAAGTTCGGAACGTCTTCCGTGTACCCCCTGAGGACTACAATCCCCGAAGCTTGAGCCACTTTTATAGACAGACTTGGAGTTTTAGATACATTAGAAGCTCTGAAATGAAAATGACCGGGTTCTTTTCCGAAAAGTCGTAAAGGACGAGAGACCGTTGGGAGCAACCGAGAGTTTGTTGATTAGAGTCGCCAGGGGTTTAAATAAAGGGTCGATCTTCACAGCGTTCGCAGGTTTTGGTTGCCACGTGGCCTGCATCAGATTGGTCGTCCCGCAGTGGAACGAAAGCCCTTCGCCAAGCTGCTCATTAACGCGGGTTCCCTTGAGGATTGGTTTTAGAGAGGGTGGAGGGGAAGAAACGTGTTGCCCCACTCATTGATGCGCTCGGTGCCCCGGCCAGAGGTGAAACCCACAGCCCCGGCATAGCTGAGCGATGCCCTAACCAACTGACCCCCCCACCGCCACGGCTGTGGACCCCGGTATTAATAGCACAGGAGCAATTAAGCGTTCGTTGGGGGTCGATGGGAATGGCATTTATGTATTTCTTAGAAATTATTTCAGCCCTTTATGGGAATCGAGCCTGGAGAACCTCCCCCAACCTCTGTTTGTTTGTTGGTTGGTTTGCCTCTGACGCTGCTGTTAGGGAAATGGGCCTGGATCGGCCGGAAGTTCTCCTTCACCAGAACCCTCAGCAAGGGCCAGCTGGAAAGAGGATGGTCACCTGGCCCCCTTCAGGCCTTGAGCCATGCTCCTGACCCCGGGTCTGCGAGGTTGGGTCTGCTTTGGTCCTCTCTGTCAGCCTTCCTTGTGGCCTTTACGTTTGATTTGAAAACTCCAGGTGCATCCCTGGCATTTTCCCTTTACAGAATTTTTGTAATACTGTTTATTTATTTAATGAATACCTTTATTTAGATATATTTCAATTTAAAGATGTCATTCATTATTTTTAGAGAGAAGGGCAGGGAGGGAGGAAGAAAGGGATAGAAACATCAGTGTATGGTTGCCTTTCACCTGCCTCCAGCTGGGGACCTGGCTGGAGTCCTGGCTTGCAACCTGGGTATGTGCCCTGGCTGGGAAGCGAACCATCAACTTGTGGGTTTGCAGGCTGGTGCTAGTCCCCTGAGCCACCAGCCAGGGCTGTAATACTGTTTACATGCCACTCCTGCTGTTGGATGACTTGCTACATCTTCCCTCAGTTGTTCCAGTGAAAACCCTCTGTGGTGCTCCTAACCTCAGTCTTCCCCTCACTTCACTAACTCAGTCCGTTAGCAGGACCCATTCATTTCATCTGTCACACTGTGAACCTGGCCTCTTGCTCAGCGTCACCCTGCCCTCACTGCAGTCGGTGTCCCTGTCAACTCCTGCACGGGTTACGGCTCTGGCTTCCCAACAGGCCTGCCTGCTTCATACCGGTTTCCTCTTCAGTCCCCTCTCTTGTCTGTAAAAAGGGAGCGTGGTCTGTTGTGAACTTAGATCACAATTTTTTCCTGCTGATTTTCTAAAGGCTTCCCGCTGTGTCTAGACTAAACCCGAAATTCCCAGCCAGCCGACCCCTGCGATCGGTTCGGTGTTCCACGGGCCCGTGCTCGCCACGCTGCCCCCCCAGCCGGTCGCCCTCCCAGAGTGCAGCAAACCTGCTCCCGCGCTCTGGTCTCTGCCTGGCATTGCTGGGTGTCCCACTTTGTTGGCCTTGGCTCTAATGAGTAACCTGGAAGGAGTTGAAATCTTGTTTTTAATCTGTCCGGTGGAGCTGTAGCAGCCTTTCATCTGAGACTCGTTTAGCTCCACCCCGAAGATGAGGGTCTTCCAAAGACTCTACTTCTTATCTCGTGCAGTAGGAGCGGTTCTGCCATCGAGAACACGGCATGTCCCCGGCCCCACGGGAGCTCTGAGATTTGCTCAGCCTGCCGTTTGCCGGTGCTGCTCTTCCTGGCCTGACACTTTTCAGTCACATGCCGGCAGACTCGGAGGGACCCCTCTGCTGATGGCGGCCGCCTGTCTGTCTGTCTCCAGGTTCTTCTGTTCCAGTGGTCTATCTTACCAGCTGCCGCCTCTGTCTTCACAGCTCGGCAGGCAGGGAAGCTGTCTGACTTGTCCCTCCCTGCTAGGTGGCTTTGAAACTGCCTTCAGATAGTGTAGGGCGGGTGTAGGCCTCCCCCGCATTCCGTTTCTCTCACCTCTGGGATTGCAGCTTGCTCTGTTTTCCCGGGTCAGAATCCATTCGCTACTTTTGGTCTGCCTTGTAGTCTGAGGGTGGAGGAAAATCTTGTCACTGTCACTCCAAAACACCCGGAAGTGGGAGCCCTTCGATGGCCACTTTGATTTCCTTTCTTACGTTTAGCAGTAACAGTGTCGGTTGTTTTCGCCAACCTGTGAGGGGTTAGGGCTGTCTTTGCCTCTTAACCTAAGTCACTGTCTTACTCGTGTGCTGCTGGGGAACAGTGCTCTTCCGACATGCTGAGTGGTGGTGAGACAGATTTTGCCTGAGACGTGGCATCATTTCTTAGAATACGCAACAACCTGGCCCTTCGTGTCACTCCTGCTACGTCTTCTTTGGTGGGTGAATTCCCCACCTCCTCCATCCTTGGGTGGTCAGTGTGTGGGCTTGCCTTCAGTTTTGCGATCCCGAGCTGTGGAAGACGCCGAGTTGGTTGGTTTCTTGCCTGGAAAATTGTTAGGGGCAAAATTGATTGGGGCGAAAAAGAGGCAATTTTTCAGAGGAAAGATAGTCAACCCCAAATACTATGAAAGAATTTCAGCTTATTCTCAAGGCATGGGTAGAATCAGATATATCCCTAAGAAAGGGAAAGAAATCCAATCTATAAATTTGTCAGTCTCCTGGGAGTGGGTACCATAAAACTACAAGTAAGTAAGGTGTTGAGGTCGGTCCTGGTGTGCACCTGCTGTCCTGGGATAATTATCGGTAACATCCCCTTTCACTCTGGATAGAGTCATGGTTTTGTTGGTCATTTTATTTATAAAGAATGGTTTTAAGAATACAATATAATTGTTCATATTTTGGCTACTGATGTTTTTTTGAATGATGGATTTACTGTTTACTTTGTATTTCAGCTAATAGTATATAATGACTAATAAATGTGCGTGTGTGTTGTGTGTGTGTGGTTTTGTTTTTAATGTTTGGTATTTTTCCCGCAGATGATCTCAATGCCACCCACCAGCACTGTGTTTTGGCTGGTTTACCACCTCGATTTAGTTCCACCCACCGAGTGGCAGAGGTAAGTGTAAATACAAATGTAAGTCAGATTAATTGGATGTGGCAGAAGTGGTCGAATGAGCAATTTATCATAGAACTTTGGAAGCATATTTGATAGGAAAATTGCTTCCATCTCACTTGACTTCAGTCTCTGTTTACTTGCTTTTTTGGCTTTGAGTTGTGTTGGAATAGTTTTTAAAAGTGTACTCACAGCGTGGGATAAGAATATTTTGCTTCTCTGGGGTTGTGTTTCTTGGATAAGGTAAGTGCCGTTGGCAGGTGTTGCTAGTTAGAGATTTTCTAAGGGGTTTGTATCTGTCAAGGTCAAAGGCAGGGGATGGCCAGAAGGAAATGGGGTGGATTTATGTGCTTGTGCATGTGTTAGCCGTGATTGGACTCAGATGGTCGAGACTTTACATTTCCCTTAATTTTTTGGTCAGGCTTCTGGGCATGTGAATGTAAATGAAGGAGAAAGTTACAGCAGGGCCAAGGAATTTCGTAACTTCATTGCTAAATTCTGCCACCACTTGGCGTGGCTGATGGTCGGATGATTGGACCAGCTCAGTATGGAAACGTGAGCGATGAGGAAAACCCTTAGAAGTCACCCCGGGGTGCTGCGTGCCTTGTTAGGAAAAGTTCCAGAGAGCTGAGGAATAATCGTAGGAAGGATTACAGGTTGACCTCTTTCCAAGCTTGTCACATGAGTTTCGCTTTGTCCTTTGACTCTATGGGATGGTGGTGGGAGGAAGTGAGGCAGAAGGGATTCAACCAAGTGGCGGAGGGAGCAAGGCCTTTTCAGTGCGGGGACGGTGAGTCTGTAAGGCGGTGTCGCGTCTTTCAGCAATGAAGCTGCTTTTCTGGTGGGCTGGTCGCGTGGCCATGTGGCAGAGAGGACAGGTGTGTCCATTTCAGTCAAGGTGGCAGCACGCCCATCAGCTTCCCTTCCTCCTGCCTCCTCACCTGTTTTCTTCACCTCCTGTCACTCATTCTCATCGGCACCTGGGAGCCTGGTACGTGGCCGGCCGCACTGCCGGCTCGAGAGGCGTCAGCCCGGTCCCTCCTTTTGTTGTGTTTTCATTTTTGTTGGGCAGACAAATAACAAACATGGGAAAATGATCTTAGCGACCCCCAAAATAAGTTGTGGGAGGAAGTCAGGAAGGAACGAGTGAGGGAAAGAGGAGTAAGCAGGCATTTCCTGGTTACCTGCTGGATGCCTGAGGTGTACAAAAACGACTTCACTTTCCTACGAGGTGTTCTGGCGTCTGTGTTTCCAGCTGTGAGCCACTTAAGAGTGCTTTTCTTCGGGGTCAGTTTGGTGGGTGGCTATGTAAGGGCGTCCTTCCTGCACCCTTCAGAACCTAACCTGGTTAGGAGCAGACAAGCGTAAGTTAAGGAGTATAGGCCGTGCTGCAAAGGGTGACAGGGTAAAACGTACGCAGAGGGGAAGTGTGAGCAGCCCTGGGGGGAGGCATGGCCGGCTCAGACCGCACCCCTAACCTGGATCTCGGGTCGTCCCGCAGTGCTCGACGGGAACCCTGGAGTATATCTCGCAGCGCTGCCAGCTGGCCCTGCAGAACGTCCGCGACGGGCCGGACGGGGCTGAAGTGTCTTTGAAGTCCTTGGATCCCGCAGTTGTGAAACAAGGAGAAGACATCCACAACGAGGTGAGGACTGTGGAGATCGGTGGAGGGTCCGGGATCCTCTCCTACTCGGAAACTTGCAAGTTAACCTGCCATAGCTTCACCTGAGTATGAGACATGCGACTCCCAGAGACAAAGGACAGTTTCTTACTTGCTGCAGCAGCCGGAGAGGCAGAACTTTGGTGTCGGTTCTCCAGGCTGCCGTCTCCACAGGGCAGGGCCAAGGGGGCCGGAGAGCAAGGGGCACGCGGGGGGCTGCACAGGCCCTTTATATTAGGCGGTAAGCGTGCCTGCCCTTCGCTCCAAGTTGAGAGACTGTCTTTGTCCCCTAAGTCTGCTGGCAAACCTGCCCTTCGTTCTGGAGGGAGAGGCTGTTCCTTCCAAGGCTGGCCACTGTGCAGACACCCTGCAGTGAGAGCTGGAACAAGGGGCAGTTGCTTCCTTGCTGACAGTGCAGAAACGCAAGACACCCAGGAGAACAGTCTCCCTACAGACCTGGTGGGAGCTGAGGGTGCACCCTAGGAGCACATGTCCACGCCTTGCGTTCTGTTTATGAGTTCCAGTTCTGCAGTCTGAGCCCAGCAGGTTTGGACTCCCCCCGAGTCAGTTTTATAAACCTGACTGTCCTCATTGATGCTCTTTCCATTTGTTGTCATTTTTTAAAAAGATTTTATTTATTATTTTTAGAGAGAGGGGAAGGGAGAGAGGCAGAGAAGGAGAGAGACATCCATGTATGGTTGCCTTTCACCTGCCTCCAGCCACGGACCTGGCTGGGGACCTGGCTTGCAACCTGGTTAGGTGCCCTGGCTGGGATTTGAACCAGCAACCTTTGGGTTTGCAGCCTTATCCACTGTGTCACCAGCCACGGCACCATTTTTTGTCATCTTTGAACCATGTATATAGTACCAGTCACACAAACTGTTTTCGTTATATTGACATCATTGGCTTGATACTTTTGGGACAGACTTCTCCCGCTCTCTATAGACATATACACACACACGTATATACACACACACACACACATATATATATATATACACACACACACACAATTATATATGTATCCATTTATATATATGCTTATATATATAAAATCTATTGAATATACTTTAAATATCAACTTATTTTTACGTAAATAAATTCGGGAAAACACCAAATGAACCTTTTGCCCATCTCGGTAGAACACTGTCATCTGAACGCATCTACTTGGGAGCGTCTGGCTGCTTTCGACGTGTATGTCAGCGAGGGGGGCAGAGGTGTGTCAGAAACGTGGGCCCTCTGAGATTGAACAGAGGGAGACCCTGGATCTAAACAGCGTGCATTCTGGTCCCTTCCACCCTCCACCCTTTGATTCTTCAAGGCCATGGTCATCTCCTTACTAAGAAATAAACCCATATGTCAGGGCACATTGTCAGCCGCTGTTCTTTCACCGTCCAAGTTGGCCTGGAATCAAGGGCTTGCAGACCTCGTCTCTGCTGCGCCCGACGGTCAGAACAGAAATGTCCGTAACAGTCACCCCCGGGTCCTTGTAGGCTGTTCCCTTTCTTCAGGGCCATGTGCCTGTGCTCGGCTGATGACAGGGTGACATCCTTGGTTTTACGTGCTGCGGGCTTTCAGGCTGTGGGGGTTTAGAAGTGGCTTGTTTTCCTTGTCTTAGATGGTTTCTAACTAAGCCATTTGGGAACTTTGGGATTGGAACGGAATCCACAGGAAGGTATTTTTCCCCCCTAACTTAAAATGGTTAGAAAAGGCTTTTGTTATGAGCAGAATCTTCCTCTGTGTTCTGAAGGTGGTGGTTGTCCTCCAAAACACGTAAACTGTGGAATCCAGTCTCTTTACCTAGCACATTTCCCCAGGAGCACAGTGTTATTTCGCGATACCCTTCAGCTCTCATTTTGTCCTGGTCGGAGCACTTGTGACAGCCACCTCCTAGGGCGGCTTTGCGTCTGTCCTCAGCTAAGGCCTTTCTCAGTCATGACAATGAGAAATCAAGCCCACTGGCCATGTTCACACGTTATGTGAAGAAACTTCATGAGTTGGCCTGGGATCAAATCAAGAGCTAAACTAACCTGGAGGAAGACTAGGGGACATTTATTTACCTTTGAGAGTAAGTATGGTGAGGCAGTAGCTCGGACACAGGGTTTGAGGGAAAACGTCCCTCCCTTAGTGGCTGAGTGTCTGTCTGATGACCAGGAAGTTTCAAGTGGGTCGGTGGATTCTGCTTCTTCCTCCCCTTCTGACTTTTCCTAGGCATTTCTCGGACAAAAGCTTTTCCTGGTTGATCATTTTCTTCCCCTTTGGCTCTTCTGTGGAGAAGGCATGTGCAGGTTAGTTAAGGGGTAATAGAGGAGGAGGGTGTCACAACTATGAAACGAACACTGCTAAGAACGTTTTCATTGTCCTCTGATGACTCAGAGGTCCTTCCAAGGTCCTGAGGGCCCTTCGGTTGTCGGTGTGCCTTCTGATACCTGTGGGCACAATGATGAATTTCTATTAAGTACCAGACGGAAACCTGGGAGTTAGGTTGTGAGCATCATGAACTCTGACAGTCATGGTCCGTCTGCTAACTGCTCACATCTTGGGGGTCAGCATCTCCTGTGGAGGCTCCTTGACCACGGTTGTAGCTGTGGGCCTCCCTGAGGGACTAGCTCCTGGCAAAGGGACGAAGTCCGTCCTCCTGCCATGACCAGAACTTCAGTCTGTCACTATAGTTAGGCAGACTTCCTAACCCTGGAGTAAGAAGGCTTCCATCTGTGCTGCTTCCCCACCCTTTGGTTTTTGTGCAGTACCCACCCCGTCCTTGGCTTTCCTTTCTCATCCCTAGGGTTTGGGTGGAAAACCCCAGCTTTTTTGAGGTGGGGGAAGGTAAGGTAACTCAAACTCTGAATCGAGAAGCTGGATTTTCCCCCTCTTTAATTAATTTTAAGAAAGGATCCAGCTATTCTTCTTGGCACCGGGGGAACTGGTGAGGGTGATATTTGATCGCAGTCCTCTAATATTTTTGTCCACAACATTGAAATGGAAACCTCTGGCTCTGGCGTGGACTGAAATGCATGCCAGTGGATGTGAGACCCACAGAGATGGTCTCTCATGGGCAGGCCTTTCACTTAGGGGTCAAACTTGGTTGGAGTGAGTGCTCCATGTTGAATTTTTCTGGCATCAGCCAGCGTGGACGTTAGAAATTTTCCTGCTCAGAAAACGTGACAGGGAGATCCTTGAAGACAATCAACTCCAGGCCTTGGGACCTTGTTCAGGGCCCATTCCTAGCCTCTAGCAAGTGCCTGGCATGTAGTTGGCTACTCATTATCGACCCATTAATCATCACTGCAAACCTATGTGGTTATTATATAATTATCTTTATTTTACAGACAGCATGGCTGTTCAGTAGTGGAGCCCAGTTTTGAATTGACTCCCGAGCCCTTATTCTTAATGATGACATTGTTTGCCTCCAAAGATAGTTGCCCATCTAAGTAGGAAGGTGAGGTCGTTAGTTACTCGGAAGGACAGGAGACTTCCTTGCCACCTGGTCAGATAGCTGTCCCCTGATGTGCCCCTGAGTTTCAGTTCACTGGAATCCAAACTCTCCTGGACCCTGAGAGGTTGAGTGAACTAATTACGCACGATCATCTTCTTGATTTCCTGGGATACCATGGTTACCAAGACTTACATGTTTTGTCCTCACTCATGGAAATAGCCAGCCCAAAGACACAAAAGCTTAAAAAATAACTTTTCAACTCTCCCTAACATAGGGCTGGCTGCTTTGCCGACAGTTCATTCTTATAGCATGAACCAGTGTCAAGTCAACTCTGTGAAACAGACCCCTCTTTTTTTAATGTAATGAATGATGTTGTTAATCCTCTGCCTTCAGAGGAGTTGAGGGACATACTCTTGCATTTATTCTGCTTTCAAGGCCGTCAGGCCGACTTCTGTGAACTGCGCTTTTGTGCCACAGGTAAGGTTTAGCGACTATTGTCTTCCTGTTGCCTGTATTCCTCTTTACGTTTTGTTTTGTTTAAACAACTCGAACCGAAATCACTTCTCCATATCGAACATGTAGTTAATGTCAACGAAAGCCCTTTCATACGAGTTGGGGTGCTCAGGTTAGTTATTCGAGCCGTTTTCGCCATTGTTAAATCTTCACAGGTTGCTTTGTTTACCTCTTGCAAGTTCAATATGGATCAACCCACCACCAAATTCTTTGTGGGAACAGGTGAAGATTTTAATAGCTCTGTGCCTGGACGTGGAACATGATTACATTAGCAAAGCCACATGACCCCGTGTTAAGCTTTAAAGCTCAGCATTTCTGCAGAGGGCAGAGGTACAAAGCATTTGGGGATGAATGGAGTCGTACTTGGATGGGAACAGTTGATTTTCCCGTGATAGGAGACTTGGAAAATAGGTAGGAAACAATTCCTTATCTTTTCAAAGCTTTACTTAACCTCTCCTGTACATACCTGGGGATCATTTCAGTTGCAGGAGACAAAAAAAAAAAAAAAAAAAAGAAAAAGAAAAAAAAGTCATCACGGCCTCAATCTGTTTCAGCAAAAAGGGCTTCAGGAAGAGTTTGCTCCAGAGACAGTTGATGTTACCAGGACCTGGTTTTAATCTGTTCATCCTGCAGCGGCTTCCTCGGTTCTTCCCATTCTGCAGAATTGGCTGCGGAATCTCCTTCCCCTGACCTTCTGACGGTCCGCAGGCTTCAGACTCATCCTGATTGCGTGCCGGTGTCTTTCCCCAGACCAGATCCTGCGACTAGAGACACGTGGAGGGCCGACCACTGGTATCAGAGCAGGAGCTCTGCCCAGACCATGTGACCGAGACTGGGGAAGTGGTGGTGGTGGTGGTGGGGTGACCCAGTGGGCAGTGAGTTTGGCTTGAATAGAAGGAAATATGCTACAGAGGCAAAGAACAGATTCCTCCACGGAGGGTTCCTAGGAAGGAAAAGAAACTCAGTGTTTTGGCTGCTCTTTGTACCTGCCACCATCGCCTGAAGTTGAAAAGCAATGATTTGCATGGCTGTGTAGGAGTAATGGATGCGTGTGCTCACCGTTAACTATCGTTCAGTCCTAAGGGTCAACATGACCACCGACTCCTCCTGGCCCAGGTGGTAATCTTTACTTATTTTAAATCTAAGAAACGTAAGGTTGATATCTCCAAATAGGTGTCTGAGTTTTGCTCTTTATGCTAATCTTTAATACGGATATCTCATAAAAACACACCTTGTTCCATGCTGTCCTTCCCATTGCACCTAGCGCCATATACCTAAGGGTTAAGTCTGCTCTTTTCCCGGCCCTGCAGGCATGCTCAGGAGACCCCAGGTGACAGTGGGAACTGGTCAGGCTGAGCTGTCCTCCCCTTTCCTCAGCCCATGGCTCTGAAGTTCCGGAGGGGAATGGAGGGGCGAAGTTCCTGTCCTTGGTCGTTCATCACAAGGGCCTTATAACCACCGCCTGGTCTTTCCTGTCCACAGGTTGAGTTTGAGTGGCTGAGACAGTTCTGGTTTCAAGGCAACCGGTACAGAAAGTGCACCGATTGGTGGAGTCAGCCCATGGCACAGCTGGAGGAAATGTGGACGAAGATGGAGGGCGTGGTAAGTCCAGGGGCCCACGAGCAGGTCGGGGCAAGGGCTCTGCCTCCGTAGCAGGCTCCCTTCTGTTTGACCAATGAACCCAGTGCTCATTGGGTCACCCACCCCCTTCCCCAGCCTCAGTGCATCCCCGGCTGCCTGATCGGTGCCAGCCAACACCGACTTTTCTAAATCGTCGAGTGGGGTTACTTTCGGTAAGGCCATGCAACAGCCAGGATTGTGTCAGTGCAACTGGGTTCAGCTGGATGAACATGGTTCGAACGTTTCCTCCATATAAGGCACGTGGTAGACGCGCTAGGAAGTAACCGTAAGGGGAGAACAACGTACCAATAATGGCTAATACTTGTTTGCTGGGTGCTTTATACGGGGTTTCACTCTATTCACTTTTCAAGTCCTTACAACCGTCCTGTGAGCTGCAGAAGCTGCGATGAACCTTCATTTACGGATGTGCCAGTCGAGGTGTAGGGAAGTGCATGTGTCCCCCAAGTTCCCCAGTGAGCGGTGTGGCAGGGTTGTGACCCAGGCAGTTAGGCGCTGTGGCTTGTGCCCGTAACCACTGCCTTCAGTGTCACCAGGAGGGGCCGTGGGGACACCAGGTGTTGCATCAGCGGCATTGGCATCCATGGTGGAGATTTCTGGAAAATCACAACCCAGAGGAGGGAGTATTGACTTCAGAGCACTGGCGCAGGGACTGAGGCAAAGTGGCAGAGGTGGCTTTTGGGGTGGGATCGGAACCGCAGAGGGCCGGCTCCGGGTCGTCTCTTCAGCGTGTCACGGTTCCGTTTCCACCAGCTGAATTGAGAGTGTCGCGGAAAAGTGATAAAAGCCCAAGAAACTCGTGGGAGAGGGTCACTGCACAGACTTTGAAATGTGCTGGAAACGACAAACTCTTCTGCAAAAACGGGTTAGCTATGGCTCATCCCCATGTTACTGTCGTGAAAGCATGAAGTCACAACCCCGGAGTCCAGGTCAGATCCGGAAGTCAGTCCCTGCTTTCCACACCCACAGACCTTGCCTTTTCGTGGATATAGGTCTGAGGAAGCACTGCTCTAACCATTCTCCAAATCCGTGCAACACTGAGCATCGTCGGCATGAGCTGGAATCTCCTCCGGCAGTTTTCTTCCTAAAATTCACCTCTGCAGACAGCGTTCCTTTTTTAGGGGGATGCGTCTGGAAGGGTAGCTTCAGTTTCCAGCCGTATATTTTTACATTCCGGTTTCATCTGTTCACATCTGAGTTTAGACCGTCTTGGCAGTAGGACGTCAGCCTGACCTTGCGGTGGCAACTTGACAACCCCACGAATTAAGAGTTGGCAGACAAACAAGACAGAAACTCGCTGGTTTTGTTTAAACTGCCTTTCAGTTGCTTTTTCTCAAGCCTTTTCTTTTTCTTTTTTAATGTTAAAGTGAACTCCTGGGTATTGTGAGCCTACCAGTGATGTTCACTCCGAATTCAGTTAAGAGAGTTGAGTTCGTGTGTTTTGAAAGTTTGGTGGTGAGGGCCCGCGTGGTGGAACATCTGTTGACTTTGTAACGCCTGCCCGTGGAACACGTACCAAGAAGGGAGCGCTGCCCTGGGAGAGCTGCAGAGCACGTTGGCCTGTGGCTGTGCGGCCGGCGGACCAAGGGCTCCAGTGAAATGAAAGGTCCTTCTGTCTCACGCGGGCTTGGATGAGGGGTGGCCGCAGCAGGGAGGAGGTTTGCCCCAGGACAAAAGGGATGGTGCTTCCAAATTAAACTTCAGCAGTTGCTTCAAGCCTTTTTTCATGACTTTGAACACATACATGATCGTTGGTTTTTGAGATTAGAGGAGGCAAAGAGAGTGATCCTTGGAAAAGTGTACGCCGTGGCTCTGTGCTGAGCCGTCATCCAGTATTTGGGCACCGTGTTGGAGCACCGGGCCTGGCTGGCCGGTCCAATTCCTGCCTTGCACCGAGCCCACCTCCTGTTTCTCTCAGTTGCCATCAGTAGGGGGCAATGTTGAGCCACCAGTCAGAGCCCCCCAGATGCTAGCCTGGGGAAAATGCATACAAATCTACCATTAACTGTCAAGAATTATCCCTGTTGCTTCAAGTTAGCTGTAATCTCCAAGATTCCCTAACACAGGAAATCAGTTGTGGGTTAACAAATTCAACAGCAATTTAACATAAAAAGTGCAGAGTTTGGTGCACATTTGGATTCTATAGAATTAGGCTAATCTAAACGGCATTTCTGAATGCTCTCCCTTTGCTTCCAGGGAATGTAGTACTTGAAATTATTATCCTTTTAGACAAATGATTCTTCATTATCTTTATGCTTTTTTTTTTTTTGACTTGTAAACTCACATGCGTGTTGTGGAAAGACTTCTCTAATTAACGTCTTTTGTCTGTTCTGCAACGTAACATCGATCTCTTTTGGTGAGGAAATAAAACAGGAGACCTCAGGCCACACGTACATTACTTTTCCCCGTCAGCTTATGAGGAAAGCAACCTTTGACCAGCCTGGATCAACGAAGAGGCTGGTGTGATTTCTGTCTGTCTTTATTGTTTTTTGTGTTTTTTTTTTTCTTCACATTGTGGCTGGAAAGTGGAGTCTCAAGAAGGATAGAGAGGAATGGGGAATGAGCTTCGGAATCACATTTTTGCCATTAATGGTAATTACTTCACACGTCCTAACAAGTTGCCGATTTCAGAAAGTTGAGCCAGTTGTCTGTGAAACTCCGTCAGCTGCTGCCGCTGTGTGTTCCGATCAAGCAAGCACTGTTTTTTATCACTGCTGCTGATTCTTGCCATTCCTCCCCTCCGAGGATAGTTTCCCTCGGTGCGCACTCTGCTGATGTAAATGTTAAACCTTAGATTTGAATGACATCCTGATAAAATATCACATTTCCCTTGAATATTTATCACGCATTAAACCCAAAGCAACGTCAGGTCTCTTATAACCCGGGAATTTAGCTTAACCTTTTTCCCCCTCTCATTCTGCTCTCTATTCAAGAAGCTATTATACCACCGGAACACCATTCAAATATTTGTATTTTATTTTATTTTTTTTAAAAACCGGCTTACCGCCCCGCCAGACTCCTCGGGATAAGAGAGAGTTACCATTTGAAAGGGACTGTACAAGCTGGGCTTTCTGGGTAAAGAGGAGTATGAAAAGCCGAGTCTCCTGTGAGGTGAGGACGCCTTGCTGCAGCCAGAGATGCAGCGGATAGACCCTCCGTCTCGCAGGGCCCGGTATCGTGCTGCGGAAAACTGACATTTATTTTACCTCTGAAATGTTTTAACACGAGCGCGTTCACAATGGTACAGAAAAGAAGGCGAGGTGCGGTGTCCTTTAACTTGATGACATTTCTTCACTTCCTTTTGACCTTAAAAAAAAAAAAAGCTTAATTTGGTATAATCCAATGGAAATCCTCTAGATGAGCTCCTAGAGTAAACATTTGGGGGGCATCCTGATGATTTCTACCGTGGAGAGAAATAGCCTCATGCGTTTTCGCTTTTATTCTCTGGGAGGAGAGCGGTAGATCCTGGTGGTTTTGAACATATCGAATTGTGTTTCCTGCTTGTAGAGAGAAATAGCCTCATGCGTTTTCGCTTTTATTCTCTGGGAGGAGAGTGGTAGATCCTGGTGGTTTTGAACGTATCGAATTGTGTTTCCTGCCTTGACAGTTCCTCTGGCTGGGGTGGCAGTGGGTTTCCATGGTCCTTGGCCCTGTTAACCTTCCCTGACTTCAGTGGGTCGGAGCCAAGACCAGATTATTTCAGTGTATCCACTTTGGGATCCACAATTGTGTTAGGTAAGCCATCAGCTGCCTTGAACACTCCCCATGTATGTGAAAATTTGGCACATCAGAGCAGGAGAGGTAGAAAGTAAAGAGGTGCTTTACTGAAGATGGGTCCCCGTTTCTCATTGTTAATGTTTTAAGAGCGGCAGGTCCTTAGGAATGTGAAGGCTGCCCTTCCGCAGTCAGTGACACGAGCCTCGTTTCCAGGAAAGCCATGCCACCGCCTGCCCTGCACCTCTGGCCCGTGCGAATCTTCTGGAAAATCTCACGCCTGGAGCCTGCACACCGCTGTGTGGGCTCCCCGGTCGCTGGGAAGGGCTGAGCCCAGGAGCCGCCTGTTTGTTTTCGGAGAGATTAATGAGGCTCTCATCACAGTGTGTGAGATTAAAATCTCTGTAACTGAGGAGAGGAACAAGGCTGTTTTTTTCATATACAGAAATATATACCGAGTAGGCTGGCATTTGTTTTCACGTGGCAGTTCAGTGAGCCACGTTCATTTGAAACTTTCTTTGAGGATTGAAGATTTGGGCGGGGAGGGGGGTGTGAGGATGAAGGTGGATAATAAAAGTATTATTTTTTGTCCGTACGGATGGTGAACTCACCAACTTCTATCTGTATATGAGGCCTGTCCTGAAAGTATCGAGCCACTGTCAACATAATTAAAACAATTTGCGCCGCGGATACTTCCGGGACAGACCCCGTATGTGTACGTGTGTATATTTATTTATGCGCATCCCCCTCTCTAGTGTTAATGTACGAATCAAATTATATTTGCTCACATAATCCTGGGTTCCATTTTCCAGAGGTAGCATTTCTGATAAGGGAGCAGGAATATATTCTAGCAATTTAGGACCCGGTGTGAGCTGCCCAGGGGTTTTCATTGAAAATTTAAGTCCCCTTCATCCCTTTCTGGATACGTACAGATTGGAGGCCGGTAAACAGCCACCACCCCGATAATTCAAATGACGGGCGTAGCCCCTGAGTGTTGGGACTGCCATGTTTAGCTTTGGAAATCTGGGAAAAGAGGGGAAAAGTAATTTTTTAGCCATAGTGGTTTAAAACACTCGGCGCAGGTATTTTCATGGTCTTCATCGTGTTCAGTGGAGGTGGCTGCTTTCTGGTCTCCGTCCGCCCCAGCAGCCACAGTGTTCTAAGAGTAAACTATCTGGAGGAACGTGTATATGTAATTTAGCGATGAATTTTTAACACATTTTGACCCCTTCTTTGATTGCCTGCGGGATCTCTCTGAGTTTTCTCCAGTTGTTCCCCTGGTTGCCGCAGACTCGGTAATGATTTTGGAGGAGAAAGGTGTTGTATATCCTGTCTTTTTGGGAAGAAATTTACAATTCCAAGAGAATTCAGGCTTAAGCCTTAGAAGCAGGACGTGCATGGGAAAGCACAAAGCGCTCTGTTTATGATTCTCTTTGAAGTGTTTTTGCAACTGGATAAGGAAAAATTTAGAACTCGACTGATAGTGTTCAGGGTAAATACTTAAACCCCTTTAGAGAATTTCACACACAGATACTGTGCAGGAGAAAAAAGGGATACTTATGTTTCTTAAAGCAGCTACAGCCTCCAGCTTTGTACTTAAAGACAGAGGTGTTGAATAGAATTCTATTGAGGATACATCCAGTGACAGTATCTCCAAGAACATCAGAGCCCACCGGTGGGTAGGACTTTCTGTGCTTAACCCTTACGTGGACCGTGTGCGAGATGAGCCGGATTGGTATCGAGTCCTAGGATGTGCCTGGTACCCCCCGGGAACGTGAAGAGAGCGTTCCAGGCCTCCCGTCTGCACACAATGGTGGCAAGGTGACAAAATGCTGGAGACAGCGAAGCAGGGTGACAGGGGCTGGGAGGTTCCAAGTGAAAGGCCTTAGCTTCACTCTACGAGCCTTTGTCAAGTGCACGTACACATGTCTCACACGCACGCTACATATGTAGGTATATACATGCATATTTTGTCAATAGAGAACTGCTCTTGTTTTTAAGGATTTGGAATTCCGACTGATGGAACAGTAAGGATACCGTACACCCCTGGTGTCCTGGGACAGCCCCGGTGCTGGGATTGATTTGGATCACTATACCTTGACTTGCAGACCATCTTAGCATTTCCCATGTGTATCTAGGAACCCTGGTGCCAGGTTAGGCTGGTAGGGATTTTAATTTTTTCCAGGAAAAGATAACAGTGTAAAACAAATGCATACTTTATTTCCTGTGGTTTTTTTTTTTTTTTTTTAATTTTTGGAGGGGCGCATAGAATTCAGTTCTAGTCTGTCCTTATCTTATTATGAGTACCTTTGAAGTAGTCTATAAGAACATCTAGAAAAATGAAGCCGTGTTTCAAAAAATGCACCTTTGAAAGGGAAGCAAGATGGAAAAGAATGTGTTGGGCACATTCCAGTTTAAGGCTTTTCCCCCCAAGTTGGTTAATATCGAATGATCCTTATAAGTGTTACCTTCTGAAGAAAACTGTGCTCATCACAGAAGTGTTGCAGAACATAAAATACTGCAGCCACGCCAGGCCTCACCAGTGGCGAGTTTAGAGGAAACGGATGTAGTCCTCAGTGTAGGAGGCTTAACTTAGCGGATGCGTGACCGTGTCTTCCCCTGTGACAGCCCCCCTCCCCTTTCCCCATCTCCCTGCCTCCGGAGCTGGGGCCAGTCCCCACCCGACTGGGTCTCACCAATGGGAGCTCAGTGCCACTCAGGTCACATTTCTGCTCCACTGTGGACCACGCACGTGTGGGGGCTGGGCTGGGAATCTCCCATATTCTGCAGAACTGTCGCCGTGGAGAAGTGTGTTCCAGGTGCCAGCCTTCCCTGGGAGCTTGGGGAGCACATCATGTTGGCTCTTGCGTGCATTAGGGGAACATCCCCATCATTCCTCTCTCTTCTTGTTTGACATCTGCCAAAGAATGACTTTTTTTTTTTTTTTTTTTTTTAAACCAGAGAGATGGTGGTATGTTGCCTTTTCAGTATTCCTGGCAGTTTCTTCGCGATCGTCTGTAGAAGGTATTTCTAACACCATTTTTTCCCTAACGTGTAAGTCATGGTCAGCGGTTTCTGGTTCCCTGTCCGCAGTCTCAGCCCATCTTATTTGTCGCTTTTTCCTTGATGTGTATAAAGAGCTCAGATCATCGCCAGCTTGGTTTTGCTCAATTAACAAAAGTAGCCTTCCGATATAAATCTGGAGCATTATGGCAATACTTACAATGAGTTTCCAGGTTTCAGAAATATCCCTTTTGGTCAGAAAGACTTGGGATAGGTGGTAGCTTCCTAATGTATATTCCTCTTACTTAAATATTATTAACTGAGCAATTATGAAATATGTCGAATTATGACTAGGTCTTCTTTAGCTGATGCTGGGGATGAAGAGGGCTTGTATTTTAATTAATAGTCATATACTTTCCACAAAGTTATAGTGAATTTTTAAAATAAATGCAAGTGGTGGATATGCCAGTGCCTATAAATAAATCACTGTTTTCTTGTACTAGGTCTCAGGTCTTGGAACCCCAGAACAGTAGTTAGGAAAGGTGGGCTGTACTCAGCTGTTCAATAATGAATATTCAGTATCTCAAATTCAGTTTATTCAAAACCAAACTCTTCAGTCCCATCATGCCCCAAGCCATTCTCCCAGGACTGGACAGCTCAGTCCTTTGCACTGTCCAGTCGCCCAGCCTAAAACGTTGGCGTTATCTTGACTCATCTCTCGATTTATCAGCCAATCTAGTCAGCTCTGTTTTTAAAAGATACTCATGATCTGATGTCCCCTTCCCCACCTTCTCTGCTACCACCTTGGTAAGAACCCGCATTGTTTGCAGAGAGAGGCTTCCTGCTCCTACCACCCTGCGTCCCCCTGCGTCCACCCATCAGAGGTCTCCTTTAAAATACATCAGCTGACCCTGGCTGGTGGCTCAGTGGATAAGGTACCGGCCTGCGAACCCAAAGGTCGCTGGTTCGATTCCCAGCCAGGGCACATAACCAGGTTGCAAGCCAGGTCTCCAGCCAGGTCCCCAGCTGGAGGCAGGTGAAAGGCAACCATACATGGATGCTTCTCTCCCTTTTTTCCTCCCTCCCCAGTCTTCTCTCTGAAAATAATAAATGAAATCTTTAAAAATAAAATAAAAGAATAAAATAAAATACATCAGGTTATCCACAGTCAGAAATGCAGCTTCCTTGCCACAGGGCCTGATGAGCTGTAGGATCCCGCCCCACTCCGTGGCCTCCTTTCTGTTTTTAGAGCTGCGTAGCAGCCTCCTGCTCAGGGCCTTGTAGTGCTGTAGCCAGATCTGGAATCTTCTTCCCTCTTACTTGCTCCCCTCCCGGGCAGGTCTCCCTGCTCCTGTCATTGGGGGACAGTGTCCCTGCCAAGCTCTCTCCCTGCCCTGCTCCACTGGGCTTCTTGTCCCTCCCCACTGCCTGCCTCAATACCCCATCTGCTGTCTGTCTCGCCCATAGGGTCCCTGTGAAGACAGGGTCTTGGTTGTAGTCACTGCTGTGTCCCCCGTTCCTAGGACGCGCCTGGTACGCAGCAGATCCTTGACAGTCACTAGTTCAGGAAATGAACGGACATGAGGTCAGTGCTTCTGTCCTCCTTGGCCTTTAATCAGTTCTCTTGAACATGGTATGTTTCCTTAAAATGTTCCATCCTGCTTGACGGGCATGTCATTGAGTTATTTTTATTTTTAAACAAAAAGAACCCTTCAAACAATATCCAGCCCTGGCCAGTGTGGCTCAGGTGTCACCTCGCAAAACAGGAGGTCGTTGGTTTGATTCCCAGCAGTGGCTTCATCCCATCAGGGCGCCTGTGAGAGATGGTTGACAGATGTTCCTTTTGTACCTCCCTGTTTCTCGGCCCCGCTCTCTCCCTCCCTTCCTTTCTCTCAAAAAAAATAAATTAAAAAAATTTTTTTTTCATTTTAAAGATTTAATTTATTATTTCCAGAGAGAGGGGAAGGGAGGGAGGCAGAGAGGGAGAGAGACATTAGTATGTGTTTGCCTTTCACCTGCCTCCAGCTATGGACCTGGCTGGAGACCTGATTATGTGCTCTGGCTGGGAATCGAACCAGCGACCTTTGTGTTCGCAAGTTGACACCTTATCCACTGTGCCACCAGCCAGGGCAAAAAAAATTTTAAAGTGCTTATCAAGAGCACAGAGAATGCAAAAATGCCCTGTCCTACGCCTGTGACATGAAGCCCGAGAAAACTGAACAGTTACCGGCAAACAACTTATGCAAATATGAAGAATCTTTTTATTTAAATGAGGAAGGTAAGTAGGTTATTAGTTTCCCTGAGTAACCGTGCTGCCAAAACATAAAATTCATGGTGATTTATCTTATTTGTTGTCATCCTTCATTATTTGAGATTCAATCCCCGTTCTCGAAAAACAGAGTAAAATTTGCCGTGCAAGTAAATGAATTCTCCAGCCAAGCCTGGACTTCTCGTACTCTTTCCCCAAGTTCTAGAGGGAAAGCAACGTGGATCGGACAGGTTCGGGGCACAGAACTAGGGAATTCTCCGAGGGGGAAACTGGCTTCCTCAGTCCTGCGAACTGATTAAAATATTTATCATCCTTTGGGTATGCAATGGCCTTTGATGAGGGAAGGCGCATTAATATTCATCTCCGCCGCTTGTCGACACTTCAGACGGACCCCAGGAAAGGATGCGGAGGTGACCAGTTTTCTTCCCTCACCCAGTCCTTGGGACCCACCCAGCTCAGCTTGGAACCAGCACAGGCCCTGTGATGTGCCCAGGTTTTCCTCTGGGGCCCGTGGTGGAGGGAATGCAGACCAGGAGAGGCTTTGGACTGGAAAGGTTTAAAGGATTCCTGCTTCCTCCCAGGAAGTCTTTTGTTAGAACAAAGGGAATAGTTGGGTGGTGATTTTGTGAGCAGTGGAACTGCCTTGGCCGCTGCCTGAGTCCGTAGGGTAGAACTGGCTCCTGGGGTGAGAGGGACAGACGCGGGCCTCACACAGGACTTTGGTGCGAATGCCACCTAATGCTTGAGAGCCCCACCTCTGCCTGCCTCCCCTGTCTTGTTGAGGAAGAACAGAAATCAATTGTGTTTGCTGCTGGCTGGTTGTTCTAGAGTGTTCCATCTGTCTTTTGACCCACAGTAATTATATGTATATGTATATGTGCGTGTGTGTGTGTGTATATATATACATATATATATATATATACATATATATGTACATATTCCACATAGCCAGGCATAAGTAGCATGAGGTAGTCTATTGGGGTCCCCAGGATCTTTATTTTATTTTATTTTATTTTATTTTATTTTTTCCATTCAGTGGGAGAAAGAATCTGGCTCAACTAGTTAATTAAGCAGTGTTGTCTCCCGTCTAAATTAGAATAACCTTGATTACATTCTACGGGCAAGTAAGCGCTCTGAGAGCGCCTGACCTTTTTACCCAGCGCTCTGCAAAACCTGGCCGTGGAATGAGCTCTTCTCATGAAAAGGGTCCTGTGGTAAGAACCTTATTTTCTGGGTCTGAAAACACAGAATCCTCCCCCTTTTGCATTTTAGTTTTTATCATTCCACCCTGAGGTATGTCACGAAGGGGATGGCAAAAATTGGGCAAAAAACCCTATTTGGAGCCCATTTTAACATAGCAATAGCAGAAGGGAAATAGGCAGGTTTTCTTTCCCCAAACTGGCCCTTTCTCCTTGCATTGGCCTCAACTGGTGCAGGTAAGTGTGAAGTTCCACAGAAAGCTAGGACTTCGTGTCCCCCAGGCTGATAGGGCACAAGGCAGTCAGTAATTCAGAGGAAGAAAAAACACAGGAGAAAAGCGGATTCCAGCACAGCACTGGACGGGCCCTGAGAGATGATCTTTCTCTTCGGTTTAGAAAAGGAAGGGCTCTGAAGGTTCGTCTGCGAGCATCCGAGCCAGATACCGGAGCGCACAGAGCTCAAGACTCCCCAGTGCCGAGTTCCGTGTGTTTCGTCATTTTCCAGGTGTCCCAGCAGCGGGGTGGTAGCATCGAAACTCGATAGGTGGATGCGTGGCTAGAGCTTTTCTTCACCTCGTGCTTGGGCTGGGCGTCTCAGCGTTAGACTCTTTAGACTCTTGGACGTCGATGTGGACGCCTTCTTGCTCTTTCAGCGTTTGTTTCTCCTCCTCTGGCAGCATCTGGATGTCACCTTGTGGTTGCACATCCTTCTGTGGCCGCAGCTGGAGGTGCCCATGGCAACCGCACCAGCATGTGGCCCGAGTCAGGCCTTTCAGATGAGGTTTCGCAGGATGGTCGGCTGACACATACGTGCACAGGGTGCTGAGTTCAGAAGGGAGAGGAAGCCTCCTTCCCCAACCCTGTTTCCCTTTCCCAGAGGCCAGCACTGTCCCCAGTACAACCTGTACCTCTCCGGACATGTTTGCACTCAGAAACGTGGACGCGTTCTGCTTTCACATGAATGGGATTGTATCTGAGGGATCTTTCCCTGTTTGCACATTATTTTAAATGACTACATAGCATTCCATTGTATGGTTTCATAACTTATTTCATGAGTCGTGTACTGTCTTCAGTCTTCCTCTACCAAGAATCTTGTAGTAAATACCCGAGTGCATCAGATTTCCACATGTAACAGCAATGGTAATACCTAAGGGTGGAATTGTTGCATCAGAAGGTATGAGAGAGAGAGATTTTGTAGCAGAGTTTCTGTGTGTGTGTATATGCGTACAGAGGGAGAGTGTGTGTGGCATGTTGCCTGTTACCCTTGTGAAAGCCATGTCCAGGAGCTAGAGCTTTATTCTGGACATATTAAACAGTGATGGGGGGTAGAACTGGGAACACTGATTCACCGTTTCTTGAATGCTGGTAGTTCATTTGCGAATCTCATGAACCAGCCCTTGACAAAGAATGAGGCGTTGCTGATCAGATTGTAAAGTAGAATGTGAGTAGCCATGCTGTTTCTTTGTACCTATTTTCCCATTGTTATCGGAATACAATCCAGGTCTGTAGTATGAATTTGGGTGCTGTCACCTGGGTGCAGTAAGACACAACTCAGCAGACTTTCTCCCTAAGAGGCGAGTCTGAAATGGATAGCGTTCCTTGTAAACCACCGGTAAAGACGTCCAGTTCTTGACAAGTGATGAGCGGACGATGAGTGGATTGCTGAGGATAAGCTTCCTCTGGTGGAAACTCAGTTACACCCCCTGTCATGCGCCTTTCCTAGTGTCAGTGTCTCCCAGACCTCACGCCCTTATGCTGGCTGAGCGGGAGAGGCCTGCTGAGATGCGATGGGTTGTCCTGTTTAGAATGGAAACCCCTGCTGAGGTCGGGTTCTGCCCCTCACGTGACTTTTATCATGGCCCTCCGTGTTTATAAATGTGTCTTGAGTATAAGGGAGAAATGAAGTAACCTCTGAGCCCCAGGCGGGCGCCCATGTGCTTTCTACTGCACCTGTGGAACACGAGGTCTGATGTGTCAAATGACAGGTGGGGACACAGTGGTCTTTTATTATGTAAGGGTCACTGCAGCCATTTTTCAGTGGCTTGTGGGGATCTGAGGGGTTTGTGGCCAAAGAAACCCTCCCGCCTTGTCAGAATGGCAGCAATTACCCTGTAGTTCGGATCTTCTCCAGCAGCTTTGTTCCCTGAAAAACGACCTTGGTTTGGTGAATCAACGTTTGGGGTATTGGTTGCGTGAGAGGCCAGGAAAATGTCCTTGTCCCCGATGAGGTTCTCACACTCAGACACGTTGAACATCAGGGGTAAAATAAACCTTAATCTCAAAAAAAAAAAAAAAAAAGGAGCAAGAGAGAGAGAAAATCCCACCCTGGAGCATGCAACGGGTCCCACTGGAAATGCCATAAATCTTGCAGGCCATGTAGGTTTTCTGCATCAAAGTGCAGGGACTAGAGAGATGAAAGTGTATTTGACAAGCAGAACATTTCCCTGCACCCCGCTCCCTCCGCTCTTTACAAGACCTGGCCTGTCTCCTGCTTTTGTCTTACCCCTGCCACCTCCCTCTGTCCCCCAAGTGGTAAGCCTCACCTGCTCCGGGCTGCAGGCTGCAATCCGTGGCCTGGGTCCCTGCCTTTTTTTTTTTTTTTTTTTTTAAGATTTTATTTCATTATTTTTGGAAAGAAGGGAAAGGAGAGAGGCAGCGAGGGAGAGAGACATTCATGTATGGTTGCTTTTCACCTGCCTCCAGCCACAGACCTGACTGGAGACCTGGTTTGCAACCTGGTTATGTGCCCTGGCTGGGAATAGAACCTGCGACCTTTGGGTTCGCAGGCCAGCACCTTATCCACTGTGCTACCAGCCAGGGGCCTGGGTCCCTGCCTTTAAAGCCAGTGGTCCACCCAGGCGATCACGGTGCCTCCTCCTCCTCCAGTTGTCCTGCCCCCAGGGAGGACAGCACCTTCCTGCCATCACTTCCCAGGGACCCCCTTCTTTGTGGAAGAGCTTCCGAGGACACCCCTTTCCCTCTGCTCAGCCAGGGGGTAAGCCTGGTCCCCAGAATCTCCAGTTCTCGGGAATCCATCGTGACCGCCGTCAGGGAAGAACTGCTCAGCTCTTGCTGTGCTGGGTGTGTTTTGCCTGTTCCCAGCTGAACTCGGAAAGTTTCAGCCCTTTCTGGTTTGCATATTGGGAATACGTGACCGTCTGTTTGTTCCAATGAACACAAGTGCTTTTCAGGTAAAGTAAGTTATTGTTGAACGGAGTAAAAACTTTTCTTAAGTGACACCTTTTGTGGAAAGGAAGGTGTGACACGATTCCGCTTTTACGGCCAAACCCCACGATGCAAAAGGACTTGTGTCCTCCAACGTCACACATTCCTGCCTCCCTCCAGGCCCCGCTGTGACCTGGCTGCTGGCAGCATTTTGGGGTGTCCCACAGGCAAGTGGCAGACAGGCCCGAAGGCAGGCTGCTTTCAGGGGAAACCCTACGGCGGAAAGTCTCATTCCTGCAGACGTGCTTTGTGACACAGGATAAGGTGTTCCCAAGTGGGACCGTGGCCATGGGGAACGGTCCAGGGACTCACTAAAATACCCGACATGGTCCCCATGAAGCACGGAGCATCCTTCGAGGTCAGGCAGACCCAAAGCGTCAGTAGCTGTAGGACAAGCGCCCGAGACGGTTGTTAATTGTGTCCCGTTTCCCTAACAGCAGTAATTCTTGTTGACATTGTCAGGAACCTTTCCCCCGAGCACCAGTGCACCATACCCGCAGGTCAAATGCTTAACCCTTCTGCGTGGCCACAATGCAATCACGGGTGCCCCACCCCCGGCCGTGCAGACGGGCGAACGGCCCCCAGCGTGCACCACACTGAAGGAACGTATTGTCCGGGCGTCACAAAGAGAGCATGTTTTTTGTTTCCATCCGACGGTTGCTAACCTTTGCCTGGGCGCCCAACCACGAGACAGGGTGCCCATTTATCAACAGGCAAAACTTTGGGGGTACTGTTGTGTTCCTCTGACCTAGGTTACTTTTTACTGACCCGACCAAATTGCTTCAGAATTTCCCCTTTCTGCTGTCAGTGCTTGAACTGCTTCATGTCTCCGAAGTGAGCCCCCTCCTTCTTTTTAACACTTCACAGTGCCTGTTGATCACAGCACCTGGTACTGTAGTGACCCGTGAAATCGCAAGTGTTACACGGCTCTGAGTGACCGCTAATACTTTATTAAGTATAAATAGAGCACCCCCTGATTCTGGGGGTGTAGGGAAAGGTGAACAGACGGCTGCCCGCGTCCACGTACATTGGAGACAGTACATCGGTGTGTTTATTTGTTTTCCAGTTTCTTACTCGGCTTCTTAAGACCTAACAAGAATCGGAGGGGCCCGTTGAGCAAACGTTCAAAGTGCCCCTCAGACATGAAGGCTCCTTTGTTACCGAAACAAAACAATGCCACAGCAGGTGGCAGACTTGAACACAGGAGGGAGGAGGAGGGTCCGATGCTGACCATTTTTCTCACCCTTTCAGAATACCCATTGTCTAAGCCCCCAAAGTTAAAGGGTTCTGCTCTGTCTCACGGAGACCACTTCAGCGCGACGGGGCTGTGTCTGTCTCGGGTTTTCCCTGCTCGTTCAAATTTGGGTACGGAATGTCGAACCAAGGGAGAGAGGCCGTTAACTCGAGGGGGTGAGCCGCTCCTACCTGTATCGCACAGCCTAGAACTGTCCTGACCGCAGCGGGTGTTAGGTTCTGCCAATCAAGACAGGAATGTCGTGTTTTTGGTTGTCTTTGGTCGGGGGGTTCTCAGCAACACTGTGGAAACCGCGTGGCCTTTTTAAAGCTAAGGGTGAAGTCTGCCGTCTGCACCTGTGTCCATCAAGGTGCTCCATCGGGAGATTAGCTTTTTAAAGGGAGTAATAACTGAAATTGGAATAATTGCTTGCTTTCCCTGAAGATGAATGAAATGTAGCTTATCGCTCTAGAACTCAGGGCCCCCTGAGTAGGAGGCATCCAAAGATGAGCTAGGGGGCCAGCCAGACCCCAGGGTAGTCCTGTTGGTGCCCCTGATGAAGGGACCAAAGTGTCCCCTCCTTCCAGCCCCCGCTGCAAGCTGTTGAGCTGCCTTAATTGTGTCTTTTATTCCAAATCACAGTTGGAATGATTTAAGAAGAGAAACGCATGTAGTGGTAGTTTTCTTCTGTACATTCCTGAGAAGGCTGGAGCTAAAAACTTTCCAAAACTTCAGACATTATTAACTCTGGTAAAGGTATTGCTGCTCCTCTGGTCCACGTCCTGGCACTGACTGCTGTTGCGTGGACATTGGGTATATTTCTCACTGGACAGAAGCTGCATTTCGGCTGCTTAGGTCACGTATTAGATCTAATGACAACCGTGACCAGAGACACTAAACACACGTATGAACAGAAGGGCGCCTGCCAGACTTGAGGGTTTTTTATTTTAGGATAACAACACTAACAGGCCACAGTTACCGTTAACATCGGACTCCTTTCATACGCGTGACTGATAAATGAGAGAAAGGCTGAAAGGAAACCCCAAGTGACCCTATCATTTCCACTTCAGCTTGGGACATTACAGCTGGAGATGGCCTGGCATCCCTGGAGGGGGTCTTGGTGGAAAGATAGTTTGGTAGATCAGAGACTCAGCAACCACTTGGTTGTTGTCTTGTGTACTCAAAGGAAGATGCTCTTCTCTGTGACCTCAGGTCCTCTGTCCATGTGTCCAAGTGGGAATCTGGCCTGTCAGGAGCTGAGCCACTATTTCACCCTGAACCCTTGTCTGTCACTGAAGTCATCGTCAGGAACTCAGTGTTGTTTATAGCAGTTCTGCTAACTCTGGCAAGGAGACTCTGGGCCAATTATTGAACTCCTGTAAAGTGAGTTTGCTAACAGTACCAACCAATCTCGTCAGATTGTTGGAAGGATTAAATGAGATGCTGTATCCCCGTCTCCTAAAAATATGCACCATAGATTCCTCATCATCCTATAGTTCAGTGGGTAAGAAAGTGAACTCAACTAGCAGACAGCCTAGGTTCGAATCCTGGCCCTACCACTTACCAGCTGTGTGATGGGAGCAAGTTACTTAATAATATTTCTGTGCCCCGACTCTCTTATCTATAAACTAGGACAGTAATGAAACCAATTTCGCTGAATTGTTACGAAGATTAAATGGGGAATACATGAACAGTGATGAGGACAGGATTTGGCATAGGATATTCAGTAAGTCATAGTTTTTGTTATTGTTAGTGCCTTTTGACTCGTAATTTGGAGGACCACCGTAAAGTGTTTTTCCTTTTCATTGCTACTGTCAATGCACTAGCGATATGTACTTAACGCTGCTGGTTGAATGACCACTTAAACATGCTAAGAGTCTCCTTTGAGTGGACGTATGAGGCCTGTCCTGAAAGTATCGAGCCAGCGTCCATATAATTAAAACAGTTTGCACAGCCGATAGTTTTGGGACAGACCTCGAACACGTGCCCGTCAGAAGACTCAGAAGACTCAGTGGACAGCTCAGTTCACGGAGAGTGGCCGAGGCAGGGCTGTGCTTGTCTTAGGTAGATGTTATCTGAGGACAAGGGCACCAGCTCGGCCCACGCGATCCTCACGGAATTATCTTTCCCTACCAGACTGCCCCTTCATTGAGAGTTTTTACCAGTCACGTTGTCAATAGCACGAGCCACTTCGTTAGAGTGAGACGTGGCTCTCACCTCAGGAATCTTAAGAAAAGTAAGAATTTGTGAAGGGTGGGCAGCTGCCCATGGCAAAATTAATTAGCTGTATCTTTGTACTCTCAGGTCTCAAAATTAAAAGGATAAGTATACTTAGCAGATCAATGCTGCGTGATAATGTTAAGGCGATGGGAGGCAACGTAAAACAGGGCATTTTAGTGGAGGAGGTCTTATAAATAAAAACTCATCCTAGGAGTTTGATTTATTGCAGCAGTTATTTTATGTAACCCCTTCGGTCACCTTTCCCCGAGTGTATATTGGATTGTTTTCACCTGGACCGTCAGCTCCCAGTATATATGAGCCCACGAGGTAGCAGGGGCTCGCAATGATTAGTACATGAGCACCTGCCGTGCCTTCAGCTCACCTCTCCTGTGCTGGGCCTGGAGCTGGAACACTGGATTTCCAGTCACGACTGGAAATCAACTCCCGTGCTGAGTATGATGCTGGAAGAGCTATTTAGTGTAGCTGAGCCTCCGATTCCTCATCTGTAATAACGGGGTGAGGGATTCCGGCTCTGCCGAACTCACAGAGTGTTTATGGCGACAAAGTGAGGTGAGATCATGTTCATGAAAGCACTTTGCAAAGTTTAAGTCAGTTCACATGTACGTTAGCCCCTCAGGCCTGGGTTAGATTTGGCTCTGTATATCAGTGGTGTAAACTTTGGCAAATTACTTAAGCTTTTTGCATCTCAGGGTTTTTTGTTTGTTTGTTTGTTTGTTTTTAAGTCTCCAGAGATGATCATTCTTCTACCTCATAGACTTGTTTTTAGAAGTCGATGATGTAATGCGATGCATGGGATAGATAGCACCTGGGATGGAATAAGTGCTCAATAATGTTATCTGCCGTGTCACCATCACCACCACCACCACCACCACCAACACCATCAGCATCCAGAAGGCATCCAGATTAGAGATCCAGGCTTCCCTGGTGTAGATGGTTAACGCTGAACAGCACTTAGGTAGCTTAACTCTGGCTCTAGTGACTAGCACCCCCAAGTACCTAACATTTATCGGCTGGTTTGCTTATCCTGTGTTGGTCCTGTTCCCTCTTAAGGACCAACGTGTGAAAATGGAATCTTGTCCACCCTGCGAAGTAGGTACTACACGTCGCTTCGCTTCACAGGTAAGGAAGCAGAGGTGCCGAGAGGTGGGCACCTCAGCCGCGGAGGCTGTCAGGCTCCGGAGCTGTGGTGCCCGCTGCGTCCCTGCCCAGGCCCACAAGGACAAGTCTTCACTGCAGCCAGGACTTGAGAAACCTGCCCCGTCGGCTGTGCTTACGTTTGACTTCTGCCCCGTCTAGTCCCCAGCTAGGACACGGCGGCATTTCAAGTGCGGAATGGAGCTTGCGTTTCCCTGCGACTCCATACTTCCCATCTGCTGGACATCCCGTAAGCAAGCCCAGCTCCCTGCACGGCTCTGTCGGAGCCTCAGTTTCCTTGTCTTTGAAACGGAGGCATCTCCCCGACGGCCTCGGCTGGGTGAAACGAGATAAGGTTGCTCAAGTGCTGTCGCAACGCCTGGCATATACTAGGCGCTCTCTAAATGTCTCCCTCGCTGTGACTGCCACCGTAGGGGGACCGTGGTCTCAGCGTGGGGGCAGTAGAAGGCCCCCCCCTCCCAGCAGTTCCGGTGTCCACTCGCGCTTTGGTTTGGATGTTCCTGAGAGGGAGGTTGGCAGCCGACAGATACAAAGGAGTGAATTCTAACAAAGAGGCTTTCTGCTTCAGTTCTCGTGCAGAAAACATATGTTCAGCGAGGCGGGCAGCAGTTGGGTTAAAGACACACTGTAGGGCCGCAGACAAAGGGCCGCACTCTCCTGCATTTACAATGTTTCAAACACACTCGCTGGTCTCACTTGTTAGGAACCGGGGCTGTCAGCTGGATCCTCCCGCCGGTGTGATTTCTTTTTCCCGTTGCCTTTCAAAGGCCTCCCCGCCTTCCCTGCTGCCCCAGTGTTTTACACTTCATCTAATCCAGTGTGCATGACGGGCCACTCCAGCCTTTGTGTGACTGAGTGGGGCGGGGGTGGGGGGAGGCAGGGAGCCGATCCAGCAGAGATCTGGGGGAACTTTCCACTGGCCTGAGAATCCAGAGGTGCTGAGCCACTTTCAGGACAAACATCACCCAGTTATCTAGCGCTGGGTGTTGCTAGCCATTCTTCACCCCCAGTGGACAGGCCACCGGGTAGATCAGGGCATGAAAGTTAGAAATGGCGGCTGGGGACCAGGGCCTGTACCCGTTGCGGTGGGGTTGGGAGATTCCTGCTATTATTTGCAGGGTGAATAGTTTTTGATGAAAAGACACAGATGAGTCAAAGCTCGCGGAAGGAATTGGAGAGAAGTCGCTGTCATTCCCCTGTTCACTATGTGAAATGCCTACATGTGTCCATACTTAATTCTACACCCAGGTAGTATTGGTTTGTGTTTGTCTGTTGTTAAACTTTTAAAAACATTTTTTTTTTTTAATCGGAGGTTTTGCAGCTGTGGTAGGTTTATTTCCAGGGCTATGACCTTAGAAAGACACTTTTACGTGAATTCCTTTGTAATTATGCATACATGTATAATATAAAAGTTATTCTTTGTAATACTTTTATATGTAATCCCTTAGAACTTCCATTGCTCTAAGCAGTCGGCTAGAAAGGTACAAAAATCTCACGCCAGCGGCACTTGGCCATTTCATTTCCCTGGTCTCAGTTTTCCCATCCACAAAATGGGAATTCTGTGATCACCGCACCTTACAGAGCATACCAAAATCCCACAAAATCAGGTTCTGCACAGTAATCATTAGCGACAACACTGTAGAAATCTCATCTTCATTGCCCGTTATTGAGTCAGCTTTATTGCTTTGGTTTCTTTTTTCCTTCTAAGCCTCTTGCCGGTGTTCTCTGTGGCATGATCTTGTTAATTAGTTGACTTGCTCATCCTGGAAAGCACCAGCCATTCCGAGGCAGGAGGGAGGCAGGGACGTTCCCATTGGCTTCGAAGGCTAAATGGGTTGTCAGCTAATTTCGGCAGGCGGGGCAATTACCGCACTGCTAATGAATAGGCAGTCAAGTGGAATTTCCCCGATCGGACTGTCTTCTGGTGCGAGGATCATTTCAACATGTTGGGATCCTCAGACATGAAACATCGTATAAATATTTTCTAACGCAAGGTGCCAACCAAGTCATCCCCGCCAACCCCTGTCAGAACTGACAAAGGAAACGGCCAATGCCTATGACAGTTTTTTAGTGCTGCCATCTGAAAGCGCTGGAAAGGAAAACATTGTGGAAATGTATATAGAGTCCCTGTAGTCCCCCCAGACTGAAAGTTAAGTCTGCAAAGGTTTTGCTAATGGATGACGCTAATAGACCGCAAATTGGGAGAGAATTGCCCCTGAGCTGACACCCCGCCCGCCCCAGCCTGGAGTGGTGGGTTGCACTCAGCCAACAGTAGGGAAATAAATGGGTCTTCTTTCCCACGATGGGTGGATTCATTCCGCAGAGGGGCGGGAAAGGAAGTGCTCATGCCAGCGTGTTTGTGAGGCTTTCCCCCTCATGCGCGGGGTTTTCAGTTTTTCCCTTGTTTTTAAGCAAAGCTGACACTTCCAAAGCTGGAATGATCCCGGGGGTTCTCATGGCAACGATCATGACGCTGTGTCTTTCACCTCCCTGTGAATCAGCTTTATTCCACGGAGCACGTGTAGTAGCAACGAAGAGACGACTGTGAAGACCAACGAATCTATTAGGCCACTTGGAAAACAGGGAGGGAAAGAACAATGATGTTGTAAACTCCATAAAGGTCAGAACGAGGCTTTCAGTGAGTAGGCAGAGACTAGAAATCAAATCCCATTTCCTATCATAAGAAGCTCGTTGTTTCGGCTGAGGTAGTTAATGTACTGGACGTGAAAGATTTAAGACTAGTTGGAAAGCGCTGCTTCTGTTTTATGAGGCTGCTCTTGAAAAGCCAACAGCCTGGCTTGGACTAGGTGCTTTGAGATTTCTTAATGGGCTGTCAGGGGCAAGACACCAGGGCTGCGCTGTACTAGCTCTTTCCTGCACGTTAAAACAACAGGGCCAGGCGAGCACGTACAGAAGTATGAATTACTTGATGCTTTCTCTGTTCCATATGGCCAGCCATGTCTTTGGCAATTAATCACGCGCAAAATCAGCCGAGTGCTTTCTGAAGCATTGAAGCCCGCGTTTCGCCGGACCGTGCCAGGGAGGCAGAGGGCTCGCAAGTGTGAAAGAGCACAGGCCGGGGCCGCTGGCGCCATGATCTGCAGCTGGCTTCCATAAACAGCGCTTTCCTCCCGCTTCGCCCTGGGTTGTCCCTCTCCCATTCGACTTCCTTCTTCCTCTCCCTTCTTTTCCTTTTCTCTTTCCTCTCTTTCCTTCCTTCCTTCCTTCCTCTCGCCCTCTCTCCCTCTGTTCTTTCACTTTCTGTTTTCCCCCCCTTCTTTCCTGCCTTTCTTATTCTTGCTGTTTTCCTTGTCAAACACGCAGAGTGTTTTACCAACAGCAGCTCTGAGGTCTGACTTCATTCTCTGCCCCGGCACTGCGGGTTCAGCATGGGGGACAGGCCACCTTCCTACACCCAGCCTAGGTGTCCCAGCAGTCACCCACCCACTGTCCTGGGCGTCCACGCGGTACCAGGTGGGCGGCTGCGGCGAGGTAGCATGTGAGGCACAATGACTTCTGTACCTGTAGGAGGAACAAAATGGGAGGTACTATGAACGTGCTTTGGGAACAAAATTAGCTGTTTAAATTCATGGCTCTCGTCTTTTAGCATTAAAAAAAAAATCAGTGTCTGTATTTTCTGTGATCTTTTTCCCCAATTTTTTTTTAATCTGCCGATGATGGTAATAGTCACAATTTGTTACGTTGCTCAGCATGTTGTGCGTACCAGGCATCGGGCGACGTGCGTTACGTGTGTTCTCTCATGGAGTTGTCCCCAGAGCTTGAGGCTCCTAAAGTTACACTGACCCCTTTCTTTCCGGGGGGTGGGGGGGACTGATCAAAGAAGCATTTCCCCTGGATTCTTTCCCCACGCACATCTGGGCTGGTCCCAGCTCAACGGAGAACGAGGGGAAATGCTGAGTGTGCCTGACTCGTACGCTTTCTGACGGTCTCCTTGGGTCAGCCCTGTCTGCGGACGTTCGTTTAAGTAGCGCCCGTCTTCAAGATGAGCTGAACCCAGTGTCTTTCAGGATGTGTTTTTCTCAAATTCAGGAAACAGGGGAAAGAAAGTTTTCACATCGTGTAAACATTGGCACCCCCAAACCCCGCCTGCTCAGGGGAGGGAGATAAAGGAGGCGAGAAAGGCCGAGAGGCATGTTTATTTGTTCTGCGGGGCCGGGGTCCCAGAGCTGGAACTCCGCGGTGGCGTGAGGTCCCATTTAGGAAACGTGAAGGCATCACTCAGCGGTGAGCTGCGGGCCTCACAAAAGAGCCGTCCCAAGCTGACAATCAGTAAATGAAGGAAGACCTGCGATCGACCTTTCTTTGATGGGACTGAGGCTATCTCAGTGGGTTCTGGGCCTTTTTTTCTTTAAAAAAAAAAAAAAGGAAAGGAAAGAAAGAAAGGGGAGAAAATGCTCCTGGACTTTTGAAGAGGGGAGCCCTGGTTGGCGTTTTGACAGCCCATGGCAACCTTGATGTGAGGAAATAGCTTTCCTGCTGATAACATCTCAAACCAAGTTTCTTCACCAGTTGAACCTTTCGCCCTCATTATCAGCCCGGGCATATCTTTGTAATTTGTGTGTGCAGCGGGAAACACAGCCCTAACATGAGGCAGATATGGATATAAAAAGTGTTAGGGTCGGCATTTCGCCCATAATGACAGCATTACTTTGGGGGGTGGGTGGGGGTTAGCCTAAGGGTGGGAAGGGAATGCAGGTCTGGCATCCTGGTGTTTATGCGCCTTTTGAAATGGGGAAACCAACAGCAGTGTTTTCTTTTCCTGTCTGTCTTCCTTTTTCTCTCTCTCTTTTGAACTAAGAGGAGGGATGACCAACCCGTATTTGTGGAGCGCCTCTTGCTTTCATACATTTCCTTAGGCAGAGCTCTCTGATTTGTGACAAGGATGGATAAATCTGAGCTTGAGAGTTCAAGTTCCATCAGAAGCTGTTACCGCGTATTAGAAAGGAACCCAACGAATTAAAGGCATGCAGCCTTATTAGTAAGGAGTAAAAGCTGTAATTCTCAGAGAGTCTGAAAACGTTGCCACCTACCAATTCTGCAAACTGCGCATATGTCTCTATGTGCATTTTTTGTGATGTCCTCCAAGTAGGACATACTGAAAGCCACCTAATGTAAAAACATCTCCAACTAGAATTTGGTGAATTGCTCAGTGTTTTTGTTTTTAAAGATTTTATTATTTTTAGAGAGAGGTATAGGGAGAGAAGCAGAGAGGGAGAGAGGCATCAATGTATGGTTGTCTTTCACCTGCCTCCAGCCACAGACCTGGCTGGAGACCTGGCTTGCAACCTGGTTATGTTGCCCTGGCTGGGAATCAAACCAGCGATCTTTGGGTTCACAGGCCGGTGCCTTATGCATTGTGCCACCAGCCAGGGCTGAATTATTTTAATTGAGTACATTTAGAAGTTTCCAAGAGAAATGTGAGCGTTAAGCCTGAGAATTTTGGGTTTTCTTTTCTCATTCCCAATGTATAGTAGTATATCTCTGCTCTCTACTCCCCACTCTGGTTGTAGATTATTTTATTCTGATTTTATGCATAAAGTTTTGAGCCAGGAGAAACTAAGAACACCGGGGAATTCTTGGGGGTCCTTAGAATGCTGTGGGTTGCCATAGTCCAAAGTAGTTTTCTTGACCGAAGTGGAGAAAGAGAGACCTCTCTTTCTTTGGCTCAGCAGAATGGTCTGCACAGATTAAGTATTATAGTGTCATAAAACTATACATTTTTAGATGCAGCCATACAAACGTAGTCACGGAGGGAATCGCGTATATTTTTCTTGATGTTATTTATTGCTTAAAAAAATAGTTTTATACCTTTTTTTTTTTTTTTTAAGAAATTATCTTCAGGAATGGTTTGACCTGAAACCAAAGCTTGTGTCACACATTATTTTTGACCATAAATTGTACTTCCTGGCTTGATTGCCCATCTTATTCGCCAGCCACACTCTGGCCTGTCACTAGGCTTCGCTGATCTGACCAGCTTCTCTGAGGATCTGCATTTGTGACCAGGTGCCCCGCTAAGCACTTCGGAGGATGTTAGGAAGAGATGGGCCTGGGTCCTACTGTGCTAATAGACCCCTCACTCAGGAGCAGGATGCACCTAGTGGATAAATACGTGCAGTGGGAAGAACATGGCCTGTGAGGTGCTCAGGGTGGCGCTTGACCTTCGTTTAGTGCGAAGACATGGTTTTTGCAAAGACTGCCCAGGGGAGGCATTACTGAAAGTGTTTCTTAAGGAATTTGTAGTTTCTGGTGAGTCAGACGGCCAGGGACGGGTAAATAGAACCTAGAATAGCCGGGCATTTCCAGGGATCCACATTAGTTTTATATGGAATAGAAACTGGCAGGAGATAAAATTTAAGTAAGCAGAACTTAGAATAAGAAGATTTTATTTTTATTGCGGGGGGGGGCAGGGTAAGGAATTTGGCCTGTTTACAAAATTGTTATTGTTTGGAGATCCCTCTGATGCCAATGACTGAAACTCTTATGAACAGGGAAGCCCAGTTGAAGTGGGTTCTGGAGGCTGAATGACCCTGGAAACACCAGGGCTTTGTGAAGGCCGCTTAAAACCACTGCCGTCTGTAATGTTGACCTTGAACTGGAAAGGACTGAACTCATTCCAACTTGCACCTTTAAAAGGCCATTCTCATAGGAGAAGAGTTCAGGGAAGGGGTGAGGCTGACACGGAGCCACTAGTGTGGAGTCCACTTCATGGTGCAGAAGGGAGGTGGGCCTGAACAAGGCCCCTAGCAGTGGGGAAGGGACGAGTCTGAGTCCCCCAGGCAGTGGCAGAATTTCATATTCTAGGCTAGGGGGTGTGAGGCGGGGGTGGGGGACTAGGATGGTTCCTGGGGGCCTAGTTGGGAGGACAGCATTGACCATGATGTTGTTTGCCACCCTGGGGAAACGAGGGAGATGGAGCAGGTTGACCAAGAGGAAAGAGAGTAGAGAGTGAAAACTGTCTTCAAATCTGGGCCAGCGGAGATGCCACATCCAAGATCTGCCTGCAGAGACAGATACCAGTCATTGGCTCAGTGGGACTAGAGATCAGTGGAGAGTCTGTTTAAAGGTAGATGTATAGGTGACATTAGTCCACAGGGTCCCTGAAAGCCACTGGAGGGGGAGGTCACCCATAGAGAGCAGCAGCAGAAGGGGTGAGGGGAGAACTGAGCGTGTAGCTCTGGACTAACCACAATTGAGGGTCCCAGCATGAGGGACCCCACATGCGACTAGGAAGAACAGGACAAGTGTGGGGTGGTGGCCCAGGTGAGAGGTGTCTACTCACAGAGAAGCATCACATGAAGGTGGGATGGGCTCTAAGTAGAAATAGAAAAGGACACAGATATATTCCCACCGGGGTCTACGAAGGCACATGCCCCTGGCCCCTGGTGGCAGCTCTTCCTGGCTGTGACCATCCAGGGGTCACCTGATCTCCTTGGGACATTTTTCATGGAGAAGTATAGACAATTTCAGGAATCCTTTTGTTAAAAGAGCACAACCTCATGTGAGGCTGATGTGTGAGTTTAGGATGAAACGGAGCAGTAATAGTCAAGGGGCATCTGCCCTGGGCACGAGTCCCCACCAGGCCCTGTGCCCCCTGTTCCCATCACCCTGTTGCTGCCGGAGAGGGGCCCGCAGCCAGGGGGTGACAGCGGTGACTTGAGCAGCCAGCCCCTTAAGAACTTTCTTAGCCTTTTCCCGATAGGCCAGCGCTTCCATAGATTTCTGTCGAAAAGGAATTACAACGAGATGAAATTCAACCTCCCGAGCATGAGTCCTAACCCTGTGGTTTACTCTCCCTCTCTTTTGAGGGGAGAAGTGGAAGAATGTGTTTTTGGTAACCGGATACTGTTTAAAAACTGGTACTTGTTTGAAGACAGTTCTGTGTTACTACTGCTGGGAAAATGGCCTGTTCACATTTCCTGTGTAAAGTCGACCCTGAAGGGGCCGGTGCTACTACAGGGAGAAGAATTTCACTGCTAATACTTGTACAAAGAATGCTTTTTGACACTGTGAAGTTTCCATTTGGGCAGTGACTGCTTTTCACTCTGAATTTTATGAAATGCGATATGTTAGGGTCTGGATACTTAATCCACTTTTCCAAGATTTATAAAACTTGTTTTTATAAGGTATTTTGTTTCATCATCGTGGCTGTATTTCTCCCTATTTTTACTATTTAGTTATTAGGTGTATTTGTAGGTAAACATGTTCTTTACATTCCTTCTTGTTCTAAAAACAGGACGAAAATGAATTTTAAAGAAGTTATAGAATTTTCATACAGCTGCATAGACTGTTCTGGGATATACACTTCATGAATTTTTTTTTTTTTAAATTTCCAATCTGATTTTTTGTTGTTGTTGTTAATTAAAATATTTCGAATACTTTTCATGAGTTTTAACATGTATCCAGTCATGCAGTCCCCACTAGAATCTGGAAACGGAATGGCCCCATTGCTCCAAAAATTCCCTCAGGCTGCCCTTTTGTTATAACGCCCACCCAGCCTAACTCACCCGATGGCAAGTGCTGATTTTCTCTCCATTCCTATAATTTGCCTTTCCCAGAATGTCAAACAAATGGGATCGCTCAGGGTTTAATCTTTTGAGACTGGCCCCTGTCACTCAGCATAAAGCCTTTGATGTTCACCCAGGTGGTCGCATAGACCAGTCACTTGTCCTTTCTCACTGTTGAGTAGTAAGTACCCCCCTTGTATGGATGTACCACAGGGTGTCTGTCCTCTTACCCTTGGGTTTTCAGCTTCTGGCAATTACGAATAAAGATGCTATAAACATTGGTGTACATGTATTGGAGCGAACCTAAGCTTTTAATTTCTTTAGATAAATCCCTAGAAATGGGATTTCTGGGTCCCAGGTGAAGTGTCTGTGGAACTTTTGTAAGAAACTGCCAAGCCATTTACCAGAATGACAATGTTTTGTGTCCTGACTAACATGCCTAAACGTTAAAAAACCTGAATCCTGTTTTGAATGTTCTTGGGTTGGGGTTGGCAAATGGCGCGTCACAGTTCCTTAGGATTTTGAGGAGACATCTCTTGACAAAGGGAGAGCCCCCAGGTCGCCCACACCAGCTTCAAAGAGAACTTTTTCTTTCTTTTTATGTGGAGTTCTGGGTAAGAATACATTTGGGGAGAAAAGAGGTTTATCTGTGAAGAGTTTAAAGACCATTCTTTCTAATGTATTATTTCTAGGGTCATCTGCTTATCGGTGACAAGTACCACTAGTTTTGCCCTTTGGATAACTCAGGGTAGCAAAAGCAAGGAAAATGATCTGGACTCAGAAAATTCCGGAAACCAGGGGTACTTGGGAGGACTGTGGGTAAGAGGAACTAAGGAAATGGATCCTTGGCCCCTAGATTTTTCCCCAGGCTCTGTTATTCTTCTTACATGCCTGAAAAAGAGAATCAGGCTGGCCGGGCCCAGGTCCTTGATGGGACACTTGAGCCGGCAGCTCCTTTAAGACCACACACAATGAAAGACATCCCCTCTGGAGCTCTGGGTGCTATTCCGGGGACTGGGCATGGGTGGCAGGTGGCCTGAGCAGCAAATGCTCCCCACCCCTCCTCTCAAGAATGTCCCGAAGAGATTGAGTGCCCAGTGTCAAATGTAAGTGGGGAAGGAAGGAGTATTTCACAGTACATGGTAACCAAGTCGTGAGCTTGCCCTTTAAGGAGTCGTTGGCATCAGATAAGGAGCAGTGGAGTGACTAGAACAAAGTGACAACTTCACTCTTTTTAGCAATTGCGCCAAAGAAGCCATGCGGACTTCAACTGAAAAGCAACATTTCTAAGTTCTAAAGGTTTCTTACCCCAGTTGCATGTGACGAAAAGCCCTACAATTAAAACTTGAAAGGCATTTGCTCACTCCAATTTTTACTGCCAATAGGATACTTTTGATTGTCGGTTTAACTGCTTTTATAGGGTTACATAAATTTGCATGATTGAAATACATGCATACCAAAAGAGACCATGCCCGGGCGAGTTTCAAATTTGAGCTCTGATGGGAATGCTGCTTGTTAGAGTGAGAGGGGTGTGGTGGGCTTTGGACCCCAACTGCTTCTAAAAGCAGCATCTGGCCTTTCCCAATGAAAGGTAGAAATTTCAGTGTTTTTGTACTCATCCGTGAGCCTGATTTTACGAAGGATCACCGCCAGGCCTATGGAGTAAGTGATTCTCCCCAAAATGAAGAGTCTAAGAGCATGAGACTCCCTGTACATAATATTGGAATGACACAGTAGATTTTCAAAACCGGAAAAGACATTCGTTGAGCTATACTACTCTTTGATTTGTGTGCTCTTCCATTCTCTTTGCAAGATCTTGACTTGCACAAAGCAAGGGAAAAGGACATGAACAACAGCAACAACAACAACAACAACAAAAATTGCCAGCATGGCTGGAAACAGAAGCTAATGTCTCAAATAAGAGAGGCAGCTGGGTAGCAGGAAATGCAGAGAAAGTCAGAACCTGCTCTTTGTTAAAAGGCAAAACAAACAACTCCCAGCGAAGTGTACCCTGAAAATCCTTGCTCCCGGGAGGCAGTTCCGGGGAAAAACATCATTGGCATGCTGAGAAAATTAAAGCAGGGACGCACAGGATGTTGGTGCGTTACTTAGGGCAACAGGACTTGGGAGCCCACCCTGCGCCATGTACATTGATTAAGTACAAAATATATGCTGGCCATTTTTGACCATCATTTACTGTATTGATTTGTTAGCCAGGGAGCTGTAATAAAAAAGCCATTGATTTGCTGTCCTTATTTGCTTATGGGCTTTTTTGTATTAGTCATTTTTCACTCTCCCGCTCTCTCTCTCTCTCTTTTTTGGGTCATTTCTAGACAAACGCGGTGCTTCGTGAAGTTCGAAGAGAGGGGGTCTCCGCGGGACAACGGATCGGAATCTTGACCGCCATCCTTGGCTCACTGAGCACACGGCAGAGTCTGCGGCAGGAGTGGCGCGCCAGGTCAGTGCTGTCCTAGGCTTTGCTGTCCCTGAGCAGCAGGGCTGTGTCGGGCTCGGCCCCTCCTCACGGCGGGTCTCATCCCTCCCGTTGGAGGGGCCTCGAAAGACAAACCCGTTCGTGTGTGTTTTCCACCAAAGGTAGCCCCTTGCGCGGAAGGCAGTGTAAGTACCTGAGGGCAAAGAACCCTTTTCATCAACAGCCTGAAAGCCCAGCACGGCGGCGTTGGTGGGGCAGACATCTGGGGTTGCTTGACAGTTGTCCGTTCGTCAGCCCCATTTTAGAATCGACCAGGTCGGAGTGACGTTGGCTCCTGCCTGGTTTCATGGCACAGGGACGTACCTGTGGTGAGAAAGCTGTCACTGGTCGAAAGTTTCTACAGATCATCCCTTCTTGCAGAATCGATGCCTGCACGCTGCCTATCATGGTGTCCTGCACTTGTCGACAAGTGGTGGGTGGATAGGAGGCCGGGTTGACTTCCCCCACGGGTTAGGGTTAGTAAAAAGCGCTGAAATACCGTCCGTCTCTGGGCAGGAGGGAGAGGCTTCAGGAAGATAAGGCTGTACGTGCGCTTAGTCCTTTTCGGTGCTTAAATATTCTGTGTGCCTGGGAGTCAGGGACATCTGTTGATAGTTGTCCTATTCTCCAAACTAGTTCATGCGGCGGAATTTGCAGTAATTGATGGCTTTGCTAGTAACAATGATCAAGAAAATAGATCTGCCTGAACAAGGCTGGAGAGGAGCATTTTCCAAGGACAGGAGATGGTAAAGGGTGGGACCCACCCCTTGTGACTGGGTATCGGAAAGTTGTTATTTCAAGTACGTGTGTCATCTCTAAACTCAGACGGGCTCTGAAACACTCATAAATTCCCGGTGATGGTCCCCTTCCCCCCTCTTTGTGTCGTGTGGTCAGAGTAAGTGGCAATTTCAACCTCAGTCATTCCATTTACAACTTAAGTTTCAATAGCTAAGTTTTAAATTTTCTTTGCGTTACAATTTAAGTGTGTTTAGCCAGTCAAGTGTGCACCTTTTACTAAATAGTGTGACATGGGTATGGGGACATCTGAGAGGCTTCTCTGTCTGCATTTGATCTTCTACATCTTTCTCTCTGGTGATTCTTATTAAATGGGAAAAGGAGAGAGAGAAATTCCCCTGTAGCGTTTCTCCCGCTGTCCCCACCCCTTGGAGGACAGCACAGCTCAGAGACCCAATGTGGAGAACGGGGGTCTTCTGCCCAATGCCTCTGGCTTGTTACCAATAATCCCGTAACACACCGGCTCGTGGGGCGGCGGGGCCCGTTTCACAGGAGTCTGGTCCCGGCATCTCCGGCCTTCCCGCTCCCTCTTCCGTCCGGACGGGAGCCAGGGCGGAAGCCGATGCTGTGTAGCGTCTGAGGCCCGGCCTCTCAAGCCCTTCGTGGGAGGGGAGGGGGCAGAAAGGGCTGAGCTGCTGACACACTGCAGGCCTGCCTTCAAACTAAACACCTGAAAGAACATTTCAAGAGGGTGCCGTCTTGAGAGCTCAGAAGGAAAAGTATCCTCAGAGTATTAAATAACCCTAATCCCCCCACGCCCCCCGGCCCTGGCCCCGTCCTCACCCCCATTTGATGTTTCCCATCCCGGTGACCTAGCTCAAAGGCGCGTGCACATGGTCCGTGTAAACAGACCGTCACCGCGCCCTCTTTTCCTCATCAAAGCCACATCGGGCTCCTGGAGCCGGGCGGCCCTCGGCGGCGCACGTTATAAAACGGCCAGCGCAGTGCGGCCGCGTGGCCTCCTGTGCGCGCCAGAGCCGCGCGAGGGAAAATGCGCTTTGACAGAAGATGATTAGCGCCCGCCAAAGGCCCGGCCGTAGGTTGCAGCCGTTGACGTTCATCAAAGCTGTCAGGGGACCCGTTAGATGAGATGATAGAAGCTTTTCCCTCCGCGAGCTACATACCGATGACCGTCATCAGCTTCCACTGCACGTTAGAGAACGCGTTACAAACAGATGTAGGTCAGCCGAGACCCTGCCTGCGACCGACTGTAACTCCGTCCCCTCTTCAGCGGGTTCGTGTGTGATGACCGTGTCAGGGAGAACGTTAGGTGAAACTTGTTCCCCGATTTTAAAATATTTATGGTGATTAGCAGAGGGGAAAGTGGGGGTAGGGGGAGGCAGAAGAGGGTGGAGGGGGGTAGATGGTGCTGGAAGGAGGCTTGACACGCAATACAATATACAGATGATGGATTATAGAATTGGGCACCCAAAACGTAGATGATTGCACAAACCAACGTCACCCCGATAAGTTCAAGGAAAACTTTTGCAAAGAGAAAAAATTGCGTGTCGCTCCCAGGCCGGGAGTCCGGCGAGCCATTGTTTGGGGGTGACTCACCGAAGCCCCTTAAACTGGAAGCACATGTTCCCTGTAATGCAGCTTCTGGAGGGAAGTGTCAGTCCTGCCCGACTAAGGGTAACCGAGTTTGTCACAGTGTCACGCAAACCCTGCGATTCCAGGGGCCTGTCAGAGGGCCGTGGGCCTCCTCCGCCAGGGCTGGTAATCCCATAAACAACCCCCTCCAAATAGGCTTATTAGGGCTGTCTGTTCACCGCCCCGCAGCCGAGTGACGCCAGCGTGCGCCGGGAGAGGCCGTGCGAATGCAGGGTAAGTGTTAACAGAAGCGGTCCAGAATTTCTGGGGCTCGGGCTTTGTTTATACAGCCCCCTCCGCCTGATGGACAGCTTGTTATAGCTTTTAAAGAACTGGGCAAGCCCTCCGCTCTGACCCCTTCCCGACCCCTGCAGCCCAAGGGTCAGGCTGCAGCTAATAAATGTGGAGGTCCTCCGGCTCCACTGCAAGAAGAGGCAGAGAAAGAGCAGCTGCGAGGACCGGGTATCCCAGGACAGGCTGCGTGAGGGTCACTCTCTGATAATGAAAATGATTACCAAATTATATGGAAGTTGAACCGCAATAGTGAGGGAGAGGAGGGTGGAGCCCAGTGTATTAGGTTTGATAAATGGACTGTGAAGAGGCCCATCTGGTCTCCACATCTTTCCTGCCCCCGCTCCTGACCAGGGGGAAACATTTTAAAATAACAGCGGTACACATAGACTCAATGACCCATGCAAGGAGCTGGAATGGATTAAGATTTAATGGTGACAGTGGGAGAAATTATCATTTGAAAAGTGCACGAAAGAAAAGGTACAGTTCGGTGTCCGTGACCGAGTTGTTTTTCTCCACGAAACGGAGTAAAAATCGGCGCCTTTGTTTATCTTACGCAAATCCCCCGCGCGTCCTCCCTAGATTGCTGACAATTCTGAGGGCGTGTTAATTCGTGGAGGCATTATTCGCAGTCAGCTCAGGGGAAGGAGTGTCAGGGTGAGAGCCCACTATCTTATTTCTGCCACTCGCTCTGCGTAGAGACCGTAGGTAAGTCACGTGTTACAAAAATGCTTCACGGAATTAGTGATCCATTCCAACATCTGCCCACTGGATGTTCTGTGTGTGTGTGTCAGGGAGGTTTGATACTAAATATACATGAGACTCTTGCACATTTTTATTTTTGCGACAACTTGGCCGCTTTTCAGTAAGAGTAAGGAGAAAGCACATACCGTTCATTGAGCAGATTATGTTTGCTTCCTGCTTGCCTGCTTTGTCAGAGAAGCATCATCACAATGCTAATCAGTAGCAACAATGGGTAGGTCACAAGCTATATGTTTATTGACTATTCATCGATAAGCTTCCTGCGAACAGAGTGTCCTGGCTTTTGACCAGGGACATGGCTGTTCACAAAGCTCCGTCTTTTCGTCCAGAGGCACCTGGTACCTCGTGACTCCGCTTTCCGAAGCAACAATGTTTTTATTTAATAAGCATTTTTGTGTGTTTTGTATACCTACCACGTACAAAATACTGCCCGAGGGGATGTGCCCAGCGGCCACTTCAAGAATGTACCTGGGGTGGAGAATTCAGGAGGCCGCGGCAGGAGAGGAAGAGGGACGTGATGGAGCCGCGTGACTCGAACCCACTTAGAACTGGAGCCGCCTTTGAAGACTAGATTTGCTGCACCGTTGAAAACCTTTATCTTGAGCTACGTTGCTTACATAATACAAGCCTCGCCCAGACAATAATTAAAGTTGGAATAAAGAGCTCCTCAACATGATCCCAGGTTAGCATTCACCTCTGGTTTTGACTTGACATATATCCACGAGGATTTACAAGTGAGCAGAAAGCTGGGATAATGCAGAGAGACAAGGGACTCTTTTAGAACTAACTGCTTTCTAACTTTAAAATATATACTCAGTAAGACACAAATTTAAAAAGAAAGAAAAGAAAAGAAAAATCAGGCCATTAGAATGTCTTAAAATTGAGACGTCAGTTGCCCTGATCAGTGTGGCTCAGTTGGTTGGGTGCCATTCTGCAAAGTGAAAGGTGGCCGGTTCGATTCCCGGTCAGGGCACACACCTGGGTTGCGGGCTGTGTCCCCGGGTCCGGGGGAGTGTGGGAGGCAACTGACTGATGTTTCTTTCTCATCCTAATCTTCCTCGCCCTCTCTTTCTTCCTTCCTGCCCCCTGTCTCTGAAAATAAATAAATAAAATCCTAAAAGAAAAACAGAGCATAACATAAACTTAATCATTTTAAGATCTACAAGTAACTGATTTCTTTAATACATTCACAGCATGACAGCCAGCATTCAGTTCCAGAGCTTTCCCATTACCCCAAGGTGAACTCCTTGAGTCGCTAACCACCACTCACAATTCCCCTTCTCCCCACAGACCCCGGCAGTCACTGACCTACGATCTGTCTCCCATCGGTTTGCTCATTCTGAATATTGCATGTAAATGGACCCACACAGCCTGTGGCCTTTTACATCTGGCTTCTTTCATTTAGCATCCTGTTTTCAGAGTTCATCTATGTTGTAGCAAATTCCCCCATTCCTTTTTATGTGCCAAGTAATATTCCATTGTGTGGCTGACTGGCATTTTCTTTATCAGTTGATGGATCTTTGGGTTGTTTCCACTTTTTGGCGGTTGTGAATATGGCTGCTAGGAACACTCGTCTACAAGTTTTTGAGTGGCAGGTTCTTGGTCCCTTTGAGTGTACAAGGTCTGTCCTGGAAGTATCGGGTCCATATAATTAGAACAGTTTGCACGGCTGGTACTTTCAAGAATGGGGTTGTCAGTCAGAGGGCCAGTCCGAGCTGCTTTTGAGAGGCTGGCAGACCGCCTCCCGCGCCCACCACGCCATTTGATGTTCCTGTCAGCAGTGCACAGAAGTTCCTCTCTTTCCACAACCTCGCCAATACTTACTTTTGTTTCTTTCAATTACAGACATCCTAGGGCTATCAGTGTGTTTTAGTTTGCATGTCTCCAATGACTGATAATGTTGAGGATCTTACCGTTAGTTTCTTACTAGATTTTTAGACGTGGCAAACTTGGGCTTGCTAAATGGATGGAGCCCCAAGTGGAGCTGTCACCGGAAAGCAGCTGTGTCCATGTCCCGCTTACCATGGGGGGCCCTGGCCCTGTACTTACCTGCACGTACCTCGCTGGTTTGCATCTGGAGACCTCGTCCTTGCACCTCCCTCCATCCTCTTACACGCCTTCCATTCGGTGTCTCTGAACCGTGCATGCTGATAGGAATGTGGCCCTGATCAAATGGAAACTACGTCTACGTGTGACTAACCCCCCCCCACTTCTGGTCTAACAGGATTCAGTCTAATTCCTGTGTGGACCACCTCGCTCGGGTCCAGGGAGCTTGAATATGGTGCTGAGGATGGTTTGAAGAAATGTATATGGCAGCTTCTTAGCAAAGTTTTAGAACTACTCGCAGTTCAGAGTAACTCTGGACCGAGAGGGCTCTGTCGTGTCTCCCTGTTATGGGATCCTGGTGGCTCAGAGAACTGCCAGGTGACGGTTTTCTGGACAAGTAAACAGCCATGTTTTTACTGACCACCCTCTATTCTCTGCACCCCCAGCCATTGCCCCTCACCTCCAGGACGGATCCACATTGGATATCTTTTTAGGGCCCTAGAATCTAGTTGTCCTAAACTAGATCTTGTAATGAATAGGGTTTCCTCTTCGAAGGGGATCAGCTTCAGAACTCAGACCTGGGCACCACAAATGGAACCGTTTATGTGTAAATCACTTGTGTGGATTGACTTGGGTTCTAAGCTTTTCTCACGGATGCCTGGTTTCCCCTTTTGCCTCCTGATCAGGCGGGCCTGGTGGGCACTGAAACGGGCAAGTTGGTCTGGTCCAGTTCAGCAATGAACGGTTAGTCTCTGAGTACTTATGAGGTGCAAGTCACCGTGCTAGTTACTGTGACAAATACCCCGATAAGCATGGAACAGTCTCCACTCTGAGATAATTCATGGGTTTAGGTGGAGGAAGGCGGGAAGGTTAATGCAACCAGAAAGGCTAGCATGCCAATTTTTAGTCTGTTTTGTGTTCAGCATTTGGGGAAACTCAAAGATGTCAACCAAGAGACCTTCTCCGTTGGAACTGACAGTTTGGAGGAAGCTGATGACTTGGTCTCCCCCCTGGGCCGGCTGTTCCCGATCCTCACCCCTTCCTGGGAGTGAGAGAGAACCAGCTGCGTGAGGAAGACAGGGAGAGGAAGGGGAAGCCCCCCCTCATGCCCTTCCTCTGAACTAGGGGCTGGGTGTCCCATCACGAGGAGAAGAACTGAGGCGAAGTCCATCTTTCCCCTGCTCCAGGCAGCTGTTCTTTGCTGGTTACCTGCCGATGTCCCATTGTGGCTTTGACCATGGGGACTTGTGTTTGGGCCCAGGTGGGGCTCCCATGCTAGGGAACTGTGGTCGCCAAATGGGGACCCACTGGCCTTGAGAGTGGGCTGATCGTAATTGCCTCCTGGGACAGCTAGGGACTGAGTCATCTGACCACGCCAACGACTGTCACTCCTGCTGCAGAGAGGGCCGCCTGTTCTGGTGGTGGTGGCCGGGAGCAGGTTCAGTAGCTGTCCCTTGCACCCGGCCGGCTTTGCTGGCAGGGCCGGGGTGGGCACAGGGCACAAGCAAAGGCTGTTCCAGGGAGAAGCAGGGAGGCGTTGGCCTGCTAGCGCCAGCGGTGTCTGTCTTTTTTAATGCAGCTACTCCAACTCCTTTAATAATTGCAGTCTCTGCTTTCTGCTGCCCTTCACAGAAGAACATCCTCTGCTTCTCCATAAAACCCCGATAACTCCATAAAACCTCCTCATAAATGTGTAGGAATGGAAACATTGTATAAATTTAGAACAAGGATTAAATGAGTCTGGAGATAGGGTTACCTTTTGTCCAAGATACAGCCATTCATCTAAGGAGTCAAGTGTTGTAAATGTTATTACCATCGTTACTGTCATCATTCGAACATTTTATGGGGGACAGAAGCCGATGGACTTGTGCGCATCTTACGTCTAAAATCAACACGCCGGCTTCAGCGAGAGTCTCTGCTCCTGGCAGGTCTCTTGACGGATGGGTTGCCCGCTGCTTCTTGCAGGTGGCGCTTCTTCAGCTTTCTGAGAAAACATGGATCTGTTCATTTATTTATTCAACAAACACTATTAAGTGCCTGCTATTTGCCAAGCCCTGTTCCAGGTGCTGGGAGTGCAGCGGAGAGAACGGAGGAAACCTCTTCGTTCACGGAGCCCGAGCTCTGCGGAGCCACAGCCAAGGCCTCTCCCCTAAGCGGGGCTGGCACGTTTCTGTGCAGAGGTGGATGCGTGTGCCACCTCCTCGTTTCAGCAACATGCAGCAGAACCGGAATGGAGCCTGTCGCCCCGCGGAGACGGAAGTGTCAGCCTTTCCTTCCGCACCCTCACCACCAAGCGATCCCTTGCCGTTCCAGCCTGTGTGGGCTGTTCGTGAGGTCTCAGCATCGCGAGGGCCGCCGCTCCAGGGAGTTCACAGCTTGAATTTCTCCTTAGACCGTCTGCACCTCGGCACCCCGTGACTTTTCAAAAAAAACAAAAACAAAAAAAGCCAACAAAAACAAAAACAAAAAAACCCCAAGCATGTCACCTTAAAGGAGGGAAGGCTTACATTCAGGACACGCTGTATTCACAGATATGGGGGAGCGGTACCTGCCCCAGAGGGGTTGTGATGACCTTGTGTTATCGTGTGTGGTGTCTGTGGTGACCGGGGGTGAGCTGTCAATCACACGTTGGTTCAGCAAATGTTCACAGGGTACCAACCTGGTACCAGGCCATGCGGTGGTAGAGGTGAGCAGCGCCTGGCCAGGGGAAGGACAGTACGGATCGTACAATATTGCACAGCAGCGAACGCCGTGAAAGAGGTTCGGTCGGGATCCTATGGAAGTCTGGTGCCAGGTTCTCTTCAGATGTCCTTGTGTGAGTCTCATGACACACACAATGTGAAATGCGTGGGCTGCAGGTGGAGAGGAAGCTGTTTGTCTCTACAATGGGGTGAGAAATAGGGGGCAAATCCATATGTGACTATGGGTTATAGGATAAAATTCGGGGGCCTACCCTCTCTGGTGGACCCAGTTCTCAATGTTAAATGTTGGGGGCGGGGGGGGACCTGGACTTTTTTTTCAGATTTTGGCAAAGGTTGGGAGCAGGAGCCAGGCTGCCTGGGTGTGAATGTTGGATCCACCTCTGTAACCTTAGGCACCTTGCGATGATAGATTGTCACCAGCCTGGCCACTTGGCCCCCCTGAATGTAGTTTTCGCATTGGTCACTTGCCTGGGGATAATAACTGAACCGATTTCATAGGGCTGATGAAGGGGTTGCATGTAAAACACCTAGAGCAAGTACCTGTAGCAACTAGGTATTCAGTAAAAATGACCCTTCCTCTTCAGGTCAAAGCAAAAATGTCAAGAATGAGCCCAGCCATACTTATCCAAACATGCCCTGTCCTTTGAGAGAGGGCCCCAGGTTTAACCCCGGCCTCGTGGTGGGGGTGGGGGCCCGATGTTGCTGAACCGGTACAGAGGAACTTTGGGCAGAGCTGTGCTAAGCACTGCCACGTAGATTTGACAGACAGAGGCCTGAGCTCCATTTTGAGTCCTGTCCCCAGTTAGCTATTGACTCCGGGCAGGTTCCAGACACTTTGGATCTCAGCAACTTCATCTAGGAAAGAAGTAAGCCCTGGCTGGTGTGGCTCAGTGGATTGAGTGCCAGCCTGCAAACCGAAGGGTCGCTGGTTCGATTCCCAGTCAGGGCACGTGCTGGGTTTCAGGCCGGGTCCCCAGTTGGGGCTCGCAAGAGGCAACCACACATGGATGTTTCTCTCCCTCTCTTTCTCCCTCAGTTCTCCTCTCTCTAAAAATAAAATAAAATTAAAATCTTAAAAAAAAAAAAAAAAGAGTGGCTCAATCCAGGTGACCTCAAAGGCTTCTCTGGCTCCAACAAGGTGTGGCTCCCCGAGTTACACACCAGGGAGCAACTAAACATCAGGCAGGTGTCACTCCTGGCTGCTCCTGCCTCCACTGTCCTTGTCCTGGTTTTTGCGGTAAGAGCTCCTCACATTTACTGAGACCTCACTGTGGACCAGACGGAGTTGAAATACTTTATGTGGTAAAAAGTGGAGGCATAGAGAGGCAGCTCAGCTAATGAGTAAAGGAGATGGAATTTAAGCCAGCCCAGCCCAGACCTGTGCGCTGTGGTCACCACCACAGCAGTGACAAGGCTTTGCTCTTGTAAACCTTGACCAGGGTTCGCCATACCAGCTTATACCCCTCGTGTGGAGGCGAACCGGTCATTCATTACCTGCAAGTGTCCATTTCCTCTGGTACGGAAACATCATTCACACTAGTTAGTGTGGGGGCATCTCTCTATGAGGAAGTCATTTCCAGCTCCGTTGTAAATGTTCCTTACCGCAAACCCTTTAAAGAAAACCCCTACCTTCATAGCAGTGCACTTTCTTTTGGATTGGTCATAACTCTTGGAAGACAGGAGGCTAGGGTGCCCATGAGAACGTTGAAGCAGGGCTCCCCAGGAATCTGCGACTCCTCTCAGTGGGGTAATCTGGGGGCTGGGTTGGTCAAGGCTGATTTTAGTAGAAGAAAGAGCATGTGTAGGTTCTATGAGGGGGTAATGGTGATGTCTAGGAAGCAGCGTCTTGCCCTCAAAGAGCAGCAGTTGTCTTCTGTCTTTGGGTGTGTCCAGTGTTTCCCAGATTGGCTCCCCAGCGTGTAGTCCAGGTTGTGGATAGAAGTCGCCTTTCTGTTGAGGGAGGAAGGGGGTGTGCGGAGGGGTAAGTAAGGACGGTCTCTGTTGGCCTGTAGGGGACACTGTTGCCTCATGTATCAGGATGATCGGCAGTATCTTGTCCCAGGACAAGAAACAAAACAACATGTCAAAACCCAAAAATTGGCCGGCCTCCTGCGCACGGTTCATTGAGGGGTTCCAGTGTGTTTAGAATAATCAGGATTCTGGGGTATTGATCAGGCTGCTGGGAACCTGGGCACGAGGAGGAACTGTTGAGCAGCCCCTTCCCCGATGGGCTTCCCCAGGCCATTTTCGCCCCTGGACAGGGTCCTCAGGTGGGTGCTTTTTAGTTTAATGTGCTTTTCAGCCTAGTGGACCATCCTCAGTTTTTACGAAGACGTGCCCACGTTCAGGTGAAGTGCTTCCATTTGCCTCTCTGCTAGGCAAGCATAAGCCTTCGAGGGGTACTTTGGAAGTTCTGATCGTCTTCTTCCCATCCATCTCGCGTCCTTCCCCGAAACGGATGCTGTTTTCTGAGCACACGAAGTCACGTCCCCGCGCAGGCACGCGCAGAGCTCAGCGCACGAGGGTCACCAGGGGCTCCCCCGGCTCCTGGTTCCGCCCGGCTCTCTTTCCAGACCGTGGGCAGCCTCTGTCTCTGCCCAGGTGCCCGTGGCCTTGGCCGCGGAACCTCCACCCGCCTGCCCCGCGCTGGCCCCTTCCCGACCGGAACCCGGGCCCTGGAAGGTGACGGCAGTTAACGCTGGGAAAGCGTTGGCTCTGCTAGGGCGGCGCACACAGTAATGATATTGTTCGCTCGCTCCATTTCCAGTTTCCCCATCAATTATGCCATGTGTTTCATCCAGTTGGTGCTACCCTCCCAGTGTTAATTATAACCTACAAGACTGTTACAGTTAATTTTATGGCAAGCATATTGTCTCTTCAAGGCTCCAGAGCAGCTCATAAATTATCCTGAAGGTAAAATGGAACTTGGGGAACTAGTTATGAAAATTCCATCCATCTCGCTTAGGAGCTGCAGCTGCTGCTGTCAGCTGCCTGGCCGTGGCATTGTGAAGGAATTACGGCAGGTCAAGTTTAAGAGGGTCGGCCCAGGCTGTCACCGAGGAGGAAGGCTGTCCTGGCCCTGTCAGACAAGTGCCTTCTGCCGGTCCCCGGTGGTTTCCCTCCGCAGGCAGGAAAGGCAGCCGTGCAGGTGGACGGTCCCTGAGCTGTCTGTATTCATTACCTTACAGAAACTGGTTGTAGGCAGGCAGGTCCAGAGACCTTTCCTCTTCTCTGTCGTCATGATGGGCGGCATCATCTGCAAAGCGCGAGGCAGATGACTCTATCCCTCACTCTGGGCTGGGCTGGGGAGGCCACCAGAGGAGAGGGGACAGAGCTGTCTGAGACCCAGCAGCCCCGTGCGTGCCCCCCGCCCCCCTCCACAGCGATCTCTCTTCCCAGAGCCCTGGCTGGAAAGAGCATTGTACTCCTGGTTGTTCTTTTCCATATAATCTGATAAAGTGAGATCTCACCCTGAACGGGTATCCTCAGAAATTGCCTCCTAAATAAATTAGCAGGTTATCTTCTTGGGATAATAAACACACTCCCTCTTCTGCTTCCTCACTCGGAAGCTTTGCATTTCAGCCCTTGGGGCTGGAGCATTATTATTTTTAATGACGGAACACAAGTCTTTCATTTAGCTTGTTTGTATAGTTACTGTAAATGATCTTTCTGCTGCTGGTGCTTCGTTTGACATCCTGCATGTTGCGCTTGCTTTAAAGACTCTGAGAGGGCCGCTGAGGGTTGGGAGTGGAGCGGGCCGTGGCAGGAAAGCCGGGGAGCATGTATGAGACCGGACCCTGCCCGTGTGAGTCCGCGTGCACGTGTGAGGGATGCAGACACCAACAGCACTGGCCTGGGCGGCAGGCTGGGAGCACTGGGAGGTATGGGTGACTTCCCCCAAGCCGGCAATGTCTCCATCCCTGTGTATTTTGGAGTGTTTCTGCGTATGTTCACACATGCAGCAGCCTTTGAACTAAGGGCCACCCGAGACCGTAACTCCTGGCCGTATAACGAAGAGCAGGAGCTCTGGCTTTGAGGGGCGAGGAGGCCCCACAGAATGGTGAGACCTTGGTCCAGTGAGGCACTGGGAATACTCAAGGACGCGTGCTCCTGAGCTTTGCATGATCGCAGCATGATCCGTGGACATTTGTGAGCATTCCACTCAATTCAGACAAGAGGTTGCAAACTCAGACTGTCAGCAGGACCTGGCAGCCCACCTAGATGAGTGAAGGCAGAGGTGGGACCGAGGTGAACGGGGTCGTTTGTACCTGTCTGAAGTGGGCAGCATCTGCCAGTCTTGCAAAGGAGGTTGACCTGCATTGCCAAGTCCCCTCCATTTTCAAAGAAATGGGACATTTCTACTGTGTGTGCGCATGAAGTCTCTGAGTTCAATGTTAACAAAAATTCGAATACGTGTACCCGTTGTTCAGGCTACTGAAGACATACCTGGTGACTGGATGGTATGGATAGGATCTTTTATAGAATGGAAAGTCCTGTCTGCTTTGAATGACAGCTGTTCTCAACCTTCCCCCGACTTTTCAAGAACCGAGGTGGGGACTCCGGGCAAGAGACCAGAGTGCCATCCAGATACTGCCCTTCCCGACCTTGAGACACTGTTCTACTCAACATATTGATAGGTTCATGCTTGGAGGAGATATTTGTACATGTGTGTGTGTGTTTACCTTTAACTTGCCAGTCTTTTATTTTTCCTTTCACAGAGAAAGCCCAGGAGAGTTTTCAAAAGTGAATGAGGTGTATAATGGTGCTCATCGTCACCATGAAAAGGGTGCCTGCGAAACCTTGGTGATTTTGAATCCAATGATGGGTTTGATTCTCAGGAGGAAAGGGCAGGCAGGGGCAGCGTGGATAGCAATTGCCATTTCCCCTCTTCTGGCCCTGAGTTCGTGCCCCATTCCCAGCTCCTCTGGGCGGGAGGGGACCAGCTGTTTATCCAGGGCACAGGGATGCCATGCAGTCAGGATACTCTTCTCCTCTCACTGCCCCAGGCTGGCGGCCAGCAAGCTGTTCGACACATGTGGGTTTGGTCCTTCTGGGGAAGAGGGAAATAGGAAAACAAGGTAAGCCTAAACCGGACTGCGTGGTTCCATCTCATTGCAAATGTTTCATAAACGCCCTTCCAGTGGATCCACTGTGCATCACGGCCCCACCTGTCCACAGGAGCCGTCTGCTCAACCAGGCCAGCATTTCCGCAGAAACATGGGTTCTGATGGAAAGTTAACATCAGGTCAGAGAACCTTCTGGAAGAAGTGTCAGTGTCGCTGTTTATAATCTCTGCATTTATGGATTTGTAGTTTGTGCAAAAAAAAAAACACAAAACAGAAACACAACCCAACTCCCAAGAGACTTTATGTTGGTTAAATGACACCAGCTTGTGAAATGGCCTGTGTATCCAAACCCAACCCCACCTGACGTGCTGGCCGCTTTTCGTATAAATAACGTCTTGTCCAAAATGAGTGTGTTTGAGAAAGGAAGAGGAAAATGAAGTGGCAAAGTGTGCCTCTGGGTTGCCACAAACTGACAACCTAGAATCCTAGAAACAAAGCAAAGGGGCTGACAGTTCATTCATCCTGGTAGCGCATTACAGAGCCGCACGCTCATTTGTTGATTTTACTGCTGTGTGAAAGGTGGCGGTGATGCGCAAAATGTTGATTCTAACTAAGATCACTTTTGGGGGGGGGATAAAAGTGTATTTAGGCATGCATTTGGGGGGACATGTCACGCAACATATGTAGGGGGTTTGGAGGCATTGGGCGGAAAAACCAAAAAGAAAGGATATTCACATTTTGTCACCGCTTAATCCGTGCTCACAGATGGCCCCGTTCAGGTGCTATTTTAATTACGAGGCAAAGAACAGCCCCTCACAGTGGGGAGTCATCTTAATAAACGGAAGGGGCTTTTGTCTTCCAGCCTCAGGAAACCTGGTTACCCAGGAGTAGAAAGACTTCGTGTTACAGGGGAGAGTCTCAAAATGACCCAGGTATTTGGAGAAAGGGAAGCAGTGGATCCCTTAAGATCCAACGAGTAGCTTCCAAGTTTTATTAGCGTGTAGCTTGGAGCTGCCTTCGTAGCGTCATGGAATCGATGGCTTCTCCAGGGACAGGTGTCCACCGGAGATGTACTCGTGTGATCAGAGAGAAAAATAGAACAAATCGCAAATAATGTTTTTTTAAAAATTTTAATTCCAAAGGGAAGTACTTTCTGCTTCTTCCGCTCAGGGCTGCTTTGCCCTTCCAGTGAGAGAGGGCTCGGGAGAAATCCATAATAATTCAAACCCTGCTCTGACGTACGGCTTGCATTAACAACACAGACAGAGCCGCTTTTAAAATTAAATATTAGGAATATACGATGATAATGTTTTCTGTCTTTCCCTTGGTGGGAAATTCTGAGGACCTCACGTTTGGCTCTCAACATCCTGACGTCGTGAATTACCCCCGGATGATGGTTTTCGGCCTTGGCCGTTGTCCGTGGCACAGCTCCGCTGCGGAGGACGTGGTGCGTGCACGCGTGCGGGCTCGGGCAGCGCACCTACGCGCTTCCTGGCGGGTGCGGACAGCTGGGCTTTCTTTACCACGTTACACATCACGTCGAGCGTCCCATTTATTATCGCCGCGCTAATGATGCAAGTGCGAACCTTTCTGTCCCGTGCTATATAGCGGTAATATATTTGCTGTAGAGATGTTAGTTTGTTTCTCATAAGTAATCCATCTCTTCTCGTACCAAACGCATCACGTGAAAATGGGTTAGCGCGGGGGTCAAAATTCATTCCATCCGGCGTGCAGAGATTGGATGAGACCGCTGGGTGGGGTGCCTTTTTCCCTTTCACAATGGCCTCAGCCCTGTCTGCAGTCTACCCACCAACACCACCATGCTCACATTACGAGGGACGGAGGCTCATGAAAGGGACTCCTTTCCTGTCCTTGAGCCTGGAGCAAGGCTTCAGACCTGCATGTGGGCTAGGCAAAGGCAGCTGCATCATAGTCACCCATATTCAGGATCTCCACAAGCCTTTGCGATGTCCAGGTAGGCTCAGATGCTCCCAAAGTCTTGTAGACTTGCTGCTGGTAGCACACAAAGTGACTTTGTTATACATAGATGAATACCTTTTAATGATTTTTTAAAAAGATTTTATTTTATTATTTTTTAGAGAGAGAGGGAGGGAGAGAGACATCAATGTATGATTGCCTTTCACTTGCCTCCAGCTACGGCCCTGGCTGGAGACCTGGCTGGCAACCTGGTTATGTGCCCTGGCTGGGAATCGAACCAGTGACCTTTGGGTTCGAAGGCTGGCGCCTTATCCACTGTGCCACCAGCCAGGGTTCCTTTTCTTTTAGAAGTTACATATAGATAGCTTTAGATTTAAAAAGCGTAATTAGCATTTAGACCCATGGTGCTCAAATAATGTTTTTGAGAACCAGAGACGAAAGTCAGTCTTTAAGTTGTTGATCTCAAGGACAATGCTAGAAATATAAAATGTAGGTGGCTTCACACTACAAGTCATGATGGTGGATCATGCCATTAACAATTAGGAAGCGCAGTCCTCACAAACCCAGGGGGTCGAGAGAGGTCCAGACACCTGGCTCACAGTCATAGTTCTGCTATTGATTACGGAGATGAAGAGGATCACCGTCATTAAGAATAGCAGCCAAGCCCTGGCTGGTAGCCAGCCCAGTGGGTAAGGCGCTGGCCTGCGAACCCAAAGGTCGCAGGTTCGATTCCCCAGCCAGGACACATAACCAGGTTGCAAGCCAGGTCTCCAGTCAGGTCTGTGGCTGGAGACAGGTGAAATGCAACCATACATTAATGTCTTTCTTCCTCTCTGCCTCTCTCCCTTCCCCTCTTTCTAAAAAATAATGAAATAAAATCTTTAAAAAAAAAAAAAAAGAAGAATAGCAGCCAGGGTCTCAGGAACCTTTGCTTGGTGTCAGGTGCTGTCCTGAGCGTTTTATTCCTATTTCCTCATTGACTGTGCATGAGCCCAGAAGTGCTGCCTGTGTCTTCCTCTGGTAGTTGAGGCCACTGAGGCCCAGAACAGCTGAGGGATTGTCCAGATCATACAGGTTGCAAGTGACCGGGCCAGGGCCTGAGTCCAGCAGCGAGGTTGTGGGGCCTTCCTCTCAATCACTGCGCTCTTCTTCATCCTGACGGCTCCAGAAAGGTTGCCCCACGTCTGTTCTTTAAAGCAGAGGAAAGGCGGGGGACCGTGAAAGCAGGCAACACTACATGTAATCGTAGATACTACGTAAGGAATCTATAATTTGCCCACATAATTATATAGAATATAATAGTGCAGTAATTAGGCCTGGTTTGTGAGGGCTCTGACCTTCGCTGCTCGTTGGGCCTCTGACTGTATTCGGAGCGCTTGGCTCCCTTCCATGGCTCACTGGATGGAAGCTAGAACAAACATGCCACAGAACTTGAAGTGCTTTAGTTGAATAAATAAAAAATAATAGCATGGACGGGACTTCGTTATCAGTGCTACAGGACCTGCCAAATATGTACCATTAGGAGGTAAATTAACACTTCTTCCTACAGGGTGGGGCAAAAGTAGGTTTGCAGCTGTTCATATGGAAAATAATACAATAATGAATAAATAATAATACAAGAATAAGCTCAGGTGTGCACAGGCACATCTGTAAATCTCCTTCTGCCCCTATCTTGTATACAAGGGTCTATGGAGCAAAGTCTTGGCAACTTCTCATATTTTTGTGTTCAGAAAAGGATCAATAATTCTTTTTCCTCATTCACTTCAAATATAGATATAAACAATGACAAATCTTGCCTGAAAGTTCAAGTGAAACTTGACTGCAAATAGTACGGTTATATTTTCAGAAAGAAGAAATGGTGGGAACCTAGGAAAATTAATCCAGCCTCTTAATGTATCAGCCAAAGCAGCTAGAAGAGCCCAGCGCACGGGGCCGCAGGGCAGACGGACCGTATGTCTCCTAAGTTCCCCACATATGTCCAAGGCACACGCACATTGGCCATTCTTCTGCGACTCTTGATTTGTCTTGACTTAAAACAAAATGCCCACACGGGCAGGCATCTCCATCTTTCTCTCTCATCGGCTATTTCCCTGAGCCAGATTGTCTGCACTGGTATTTATGACCAGTTTCTTTGTTTCGGGAGACGTCACTTGGGGGAGGGATTGGGGTTTGGGGAGATGGGTGATCGGGCCATTGGAGAACCGGTCCCACCAACATTTCCACACCAACCTCCACACAGGCCCAGAGTCATCGTGAACAATCGCTTGAGAATTGCGAAGAGGAAATTGGAGGACAAAAGGGGTTGACAGAATTCACACTTGTATCACTCCAGGTTGAAGCCAGGGGCTAAACCTCGCCTCTCACGCCATTGTCATCTACAACCATTTAATTTGCTAACAAGGCTTAACTGATGGGGATCTGCTCGCCTAGTCCTGCAACATAATCAAAACAAGAAGCTCCAGGGCCCCAGAGCGTAAATGATGTTGATCTTTTATTGTCGCTCCTCCCTGGTCACCCCCCACCCCACCCCCCATCCTCTTTCTGGCAGGCTGAGATGAAACAGAAAGCTGATATTTGGAGCCACTGGAATTGCAGGCCTTGTAATTTAGAAATATCCATTTTATCCCATGTAATTTCTTCCCTAAGATTCCTCCGTCTAAATCTGATACAGGTAGGAGCCAAGACAAACAGTAACCATTTATAGTTACCCAGACCAGTTTGGATTTCACTCTAATGTAAAGCAAAGAGAGTTTTTGGCTTCATTTCAGGTGTGTAACAGGGGTAGAAAATGCATTTAAAATTTAGCAGCAAATGTTCCCATATGTTTCCATAACAACTGCAAACTTTTATGTTAGAAAAGCAATAATATAAACACGTAGGAATCTTGGAACAGTAAACTATTAATTTACCAAATAGAAAAAAAATCCAGCATGAAGGGGCTTTTACAGCGGCAGAAGCCAGGACGGGGCCCGGTGTCCTGTGAATTTCTCCATCATGTGGTAGAAAATGCTGCCGATTGGTTTAAATGAGCAAATCTTTTAAAATTATAGGGACAGGGTCAGCTCTCCACAGCGTATTTTTCCTGGAACGGTTGTGTAGCGGTCCCAGCCATTGCTGATTTCTTTTACCCTCTGGAACCAGTAAAAGCTCCTCGAGTAGCTGTCTCCCATGCACATCTGTAAAATAATTGCTTTTGACTTTTTTCACCCTTTGCTTCGAAGGGCAGGACCCAGGAGCTGGCTCTGTTGATTGTCAGGGAGCAGAGGCATTGCAGATTGTTGATACACGTGAAGATCCCGTTTTCTCTCCTTCCTGTTTCGAGACACAAAAGAGATAGGGGAGGAGAGGAGAAGAAATGGATCTACTTGACCAGGTCTTACGAATGAGGAGTTGGTAGCTAGGGTTGTTCAAATCACCCCCAAGGGAAACCTAGTATTCTCTGATTTCTCTGCGGGGTAGAGAAATGCTCTTCTTTTCAGGGATGTGTTAGAAACATGACAACCTGTGGATGGGTCCTGCATTTGGAGAGAAACCCGGCTTTTCATTCCTAAACCAAGCTCAGGGTGTGGTTTCAATTTGGAATCTTTTCCTAGAACAAAACATGACCTTGCCTTTTAAGGTAAAATGATGCGCCTTGGCCAACCATCCCTGAACATACTGATCGATGACGGTTCAAGACAGATAGAAAAGAAGGTCAGAGGCTGGTTGAACCCAAAAATGAAGTGCAGAACCCAAGAGAGGGCGTGCATTCAGGACAGGCCCTGGAATGGATGCAGCCAGGGGCACGGGCCAAAGCAGGGCTTGTCGTGTTCATGGGCTAATGTGTGAGGAGCTAAGAAATCTTGACCGTGTAGGAATGAGAGTAAGAGGCCTGATGGAGGGTGAAAGAGATATTTTGTAAACACCTGGTTCATTCCTGAGCCTTCATGGGCTTCATTGTAGGCCAGACACTCCCCCAGGTTACCAGCCTCCTCTCATTGAATTAGTAAGCAAGTTCCCCTTATCTCTCTCAGTGCGTGGCCAGTGCTAGGCTGTTCCATGCGATAGAGCATCTTTTTAAAAGATTCATGAGGTCGGAGTCCGGAATTAATGTTAGGGGTCCTCAATCTGTAACTTACTCTTTGGGAGCGTGAAGGTGGATGGATGGTTAAGAAGAAAGCAAAGTGCCCTTCATTTCTTCAACAAATATTTAGTGAGCATCCACTGTATGCCTGGCACCGGGGACACAAGGATGAACAAAAACACAGTCTGGTCCCTGTCCTGGTGGGAGAGAGACTGAACACAAGTGAGCTAATGCAAGAAACAAGTACTATGGAGAAAAGCGAAAGGTGGGCAGTTGGGGCGAGGCACAAAACTTTTTAGGGGTCTCCGAGGAAGCCTCATTTGAGCTGAACTGAGGAGGAGGAGGAGGAGAAGGGACCGGCCAGTGGAGAGGCAGGAGGGGCAGATCGTAGGGCCGGGTGAAGGTTTCGTTCCACCGTGGTGTTTGCTGACTCAGATGAAAAATGAATCCCGATTCCACTCACAAAGTACTTAGCAAGTTTCTGTCGTAGGCCCAGCGCTGTGCTGGGTCTCCTAATCAAGGCTTTAGTGTCGTTATCAGAAAACAGACCCACCTGATGGGGAGACATGCCAAATGGCATTGCCCTCAGGTACATCAGGAGCGCTTTGAAAAACGTGGTCATTACGAGTTGAGAATATTTTGTACGGGAAGGAAAAGGGACCGAAAACGGAGCTCAGCAGGGGTTGAGCACCTACTGTGTGCTGATGCTTTTTCTGCGTTTTCATATTTGGTCCTCATGGTCCTCACGCAGAGGTGGAGTGCCGCGATCCTCATTTTATGGATGGTGAAACGGAATTCAGAGAAAGTTGGACACGGATGAACCTAAACTCAAACCAACTTCGCCTGGCAGAAGAGAGTCAAAACTCAAAAATCACTGGCCACTGATTAGAAATATTGTAGCCTTTTGAATAGGCCTATATTTCTTTCCTCTGTTGATATGCTCACAGGTCAAGGCCTAAGGATCTGCCGGGGGTCGGGGGGAGAGGGGGGCTCCAGGGAGATGGTGGCCGATGATGAAGCCCGTCTTGGGGTGAAAATCCTCCCAAATGGAGGAGGCAGTGGCAGCCACTCCGAGGCAGGACAAGCAGGCCTAGTCTCGGAGGAGGAAGGGACAGGTCACGGAAGTGGAAGTGCCAGGTGTCACCTTGAAGGGTTGTGGAGGGCACCGGGGTGCAAAGACACTGAAGCCGGAGTGAACAGTGCATTATCATCACCGGAGGTGTTTCCTGGAGTCCAGCAGAAATGACGTAGAAGGAGGCAGGAGATACCATTTTCCTCCTTGGTCTTAGCATCTGCGCCTGTACCATTTAGATGTTTGCGTTAGACGTTTCTGCAGGTGACCTTTGAGGCTTGGCCCTGGGTGTAGGTAGGTCAGCTTTCAGGTGACCTTTTTTTATTCGCCCCCAACCGAGGCTCTTCTTCTCCCTGGGCTTCAGCTGGGCTGGCACTTCTGACAGACGCGTAAACAGATGCAGGCTTCGTTGCTAATGGCAGGTGATTATAAGAGGCACGAGGGCCAAGGTAATTAAACTGCGATTTGACAGGGCCATTTGGCAGCATCATATTTCAGCATTAGAAATATCTTTGCGACACGCTTCCCCCCGACTTGGTTTGGTGAGGATCATCCGTCTTTATTCTTCCGAGCGAGGAGCTTCAAGGTCCCGTCTGAACCCTCCGAGGGTCACGGTGGGGCCCTGGGAAATGGTCACTGTCGGGCCACGTGGGGGTCTAATCAGGTTGCCCCTGAGGTCTACTCTGGATAGTCCAGGGACACGGTATGTGGCTCTTTTCTGGGGTTGCATTCGACATGTTGTTAATGCCCAGTTCGATGGTGATCACACGTTTGGAGAGAAACAGTGAATTGTTTTCAGACAGGTAAAACTTCAGCTTCTCTATCACTGGGATTTACCTGGTGGTGTTCCTAGGAATCAAAAGACACCTTATTCAACTTTCTCACCCCCCCCCCCAAGGTTCCCGTTACTAGAAGCAGGAAAAAAATCTCCCATCACCGGAAAGCTGTTGTTATAAGAGATGGTAGTTGAAACAGTCATCAAGATACGGAGTGTGTTCACTTATTCATGTGACTTACATGTCATTAAAAAAAAAAATAAAACCTTTCCATTCTGCCTACTCCTGTTGAAATAGAGACGGAGTCTGCCTGTTGCTAACGGTGGCTGGTGCGTGTGTATAGGTTTGGGAAAGGCCTACCTTCTATTGGATAAAATTATAGACGGACGTAGACTTAACACAGCTTTGACGATTGGACGGGCTCTGAGCGTCTTATTCTCGTAAATGCCGCAGCCTGGTTTTTCCTGATGAAACGTAGCAGCTAGCATTTACCTGTGATGATGGTCCTGGTCCTGGTCTGACAGGGGAGCTTCCCTGCAGGAGGTGAGCTCATCTCTGCTGCAGACCCCGCTGTGCAGTGGCTGCCTGGCTGGGCTGAGAGGCTAGCACCGCAGACCACTGTGACGTTCCCCAGGGTCGGGAGAGAAGGGGAGTCCGAGGTGGCCCTGCCAGAGGTGTGCTGAGCACGTGCGCCTCTTTGTGGGCTGCCCCTCCAGCGGGCCAGCTTTCCCATCCCGCTCTGGGCCGAGCCAGCTTCGAGAAAGCGGTGTCAGGTAGGTTAAAAGGTGTCCCACCCCCGGTGTATTAAAAGAGAGAGAGAGAGAGAGAGAGAGAGAGAGAGAGAGAGAGGTTACACTCACCGAGTCTGCGGTGTTCCCTTTACAATGCGAGCAAGCCAAGTTCCTAGGTTTAGGGGGTGTGACCCCTAGAACAGCCTCCTAACCTGGGAGAATCTGTGCAGGAGCCAGTGAGCTGCAGGCTGGTGGCCTGGGAAAGTGGCCGGGGCCAGAGAAGGGTCTTATCTGCCTGCCTTCCAGCCAACAGCGCGCTGACCCCTAGCGAACGCCGGGCCTGGCTGCTGGGCCCTTGGAACCCCCGAGCAGTCCCGGGGTGGTGAGCCTTCTTCGGCAGGCCTGCTCCACACACAGCCCGCGAGCTCCAGGGGCTGCGGACCAAACTAGGGTAGGGCAGGCGCGCTGCCCTCCAGAGGAGTAAAATCCGATGAGGGCTGTCGCTGGGAACAACTCTTGCAGAACTCCTGCTAACACAGCCGTAGGGCTTTCCGTGTCTTACTAACTAACGCGCCGAATCTGCAGTCATGACAGCACTTGCCAGTCCTTGTTGAGTGCCTCTCAGTGCCAGGCACTTTTTAAGTGATTTATGTGAATTAATTCTCAAAACTGCGTGTGTGTGTGTGTGTGTGTGTGTGTGTGTTTCATTTAATGCCTAATTTTAATAGGGGAAAGCCAAGGCAAAAAAGAAAAAAGAAAAAAGAGGTTAAGTCACTTGGCCAGGGACAGAGAGAGGAGGCAGGGGAGTGGGGGGGCCGAAGGGTCAAGTGCGGCCACCAGGCCTGAGCCGTGGCCTCCGTGGCAGCCTCAGGACCTGTGGGTGGGCTCACGGAACGCGTTGCAGCCCCTTCCTGGGTAGGGGTGGGGGGCTGCAGAGTTTGCGCCTCCCACACATCCTCCAGGCCTGCTGAGGCCCACCGCTCTATGCCAAGTGGCAGGAGTCACTGTAGAGCAGGAAAAAGGGATCGACCGTGTTACCGAGGTACACAGAATGCTCTGAGAATTCCCATAATGTGAGTGTTACCTGCCATTGTTACTGTTGTCATGAGGGCAAGGCATTTGCCACGTGGTTGCTCTGTCTGCGGCGCTGCTGTGTGTCCACGTCACCTTAGTAACTGTCCCTAGGGGCTGTCTTACTTAACCCTCCCAGCACCCATGTGGGACGGAAACTCCTGTTAACCCATTTTACCACCGAGTAAACTGAGGCACCGTAAACAAGCCGGAACAAGGATGCAGACTCCCCCCAGCACAATGCCACAGCCCAAGCTCTTCACCACGGAGAAGACCCAGAGCGGCATCTCGGAGCAAGTGGGGCATGAGCTGGGCCCGGGGGTGAGTGGGGAGTGGGCGGAGGAAAAGCATCCCCCCGTGGAATGCAATGCGCAAAGGCCCAGATGTGCAGGGTGCGCCAGGCCTGAAGGCGGGTGGTGAGACTGGGAAGGGAGTTTGAAGGCTTTGGACATGAGGAGTGGCTGCTCAGAGGGGAGCCGGAGCTTTCCGGCACCTGTGAGGACCACGCTGCCCCTCGGACCTGGAGACCTCCAAGCAGACGGAGTCCTGCCTGCTTCGAGCCGTGGCCGACCCGCCTCTCCCCTGCCTTTCATCGCTGGGGAGGGTCGGACCCTGCTCGCCGGAGAGTTTGGTTTCCAAGGTCAGCACCCGTGACTCACGTCCTGCCACAGGAGAAGCACGCGTCTCGTACACCGGCCACAAGGCACACAGGTGGCAACGTGTTGCCTGGCCACGCACGCGCGTCCTTGTGTCACGCACGCAGCGCTGGTGTGTCACAGGCACAGTGACCGTGTCGGCATGGCCAGCGTGTTTCATGACTGACAGCGCCTGGAAGCCCCTGGAGGAGGGAGAGTCGGAATTTTTATCCCCCATCTACCGGCCTTTCATTATGTTGCGCTCGCAGGCACCGTGTCAGCGCAGAAAATGTTCAACATCGCTGGTCCGAGCGAGGCTCCCACTGAGGGACCCTGGCCGCCCCTGCCGGAAGGTGCTGTCAGCGTACGATGACCGAAGCATCGCTCAGCAATGACGGACACTGACGACGAGGAACAGGGGCTCTGCCCACGAGGAATGGGTTCAATTACCAGGCACTGGAGTGGGGAGTTACCGGAGATGAAACCAAAGCGCCCAATTGTGCTTGGTTCCGACCTTTTGGCTCCCCCGATCCAGAGCAGCAAAGACAGATGGCTGATTAACCAGCCCCTAACCCTCTTTTTTTTGGTGATAAACTTGTTTGGATGTCCCTGTCTGGAAAAAAAGAAAATCTCTGGGTGGTGTGTTTCTAGAGGAAACATGATCAGAACACAGGAAGGCTGGGGCGAGTCCTTTTTCTGTCTCTTGCAAGCACAGAATCAAAAACTGCCACTCTATCTTGGGACGGATCTGGGACACCGTGTCCAGAAATCAACACAAGATCAGCGATGACTGTCTGAACCTCACCTCTTCCTCTCCCGCAGCGGCTGCGTCCCCCGGGCTCCAGTGTCGCTGAGCGGTCCTGTGCGCCCCCCACCGCCACCCCCGGCTCTGCTCAGCACCGAGAGCTGCTTTATGCCTCTTTCTAGCCTCCAGTTCGAGCTCTCGTGAGCTGCCCAATTAAACTGTCGCAGGCCGCCCTCCCTCGCCACAGACATTCCTGGCGATGAAGGCCAGTAGCAGCCCGTCTCCAGAGCTGGGGACAAAATGAATGAAACGTGTTATTCTGGGCCGACACTTGATCCCAGCCGCCGCACGAAGGCCGTTGCACCTGAAGTTTCCCTTAATGGTAATCGCCGCGCGCGTTATTATTTCATTCACCAAATTGGAGAAGATTGCAACAGGTATTAAATTCTTGGAGCTAATTGGTGGGCGTGCCGTGGTGCATTCTTCCCCGGGCGAGGCCAGCCTCCTCCTCAAGGCCGGGAAGACGGATTTCGCTCACCAGACGCCCTGGCTTGTGTTTCATGATTGTATCAGAGACATTCCAGTTTCTAGGTCCGGTCAGGCGTGTGTCAGCTTTCCCCGAAATCTGCTCCGAAATCGACTTTCGCTGCTAATTCGGTCAGCGTATGCCGGACCGGCCCCGGGGAATTCAGTTATGATGACCAGCATTGACAGCGATTTGTACTAGTCTGGTTGCTCCATGCCACGTCCTTGGTGGTGCCGTGAAGTCTCTTGCACCGTGTCTGCCTAGGTGAAGCGGGACTTCCCACAGCATGCCTCTAGGGGACCCCCCTATCCCCCGACTGTGCCGTAGCTGGCAGTTCTCCAGCACCTCAAGGAGCACCCCTTCCAGGGGAACTCAGCGGAGCCAGCTTTGGCCTCAGCAGTCCTCCCTTCCCGTTCAAGTTCACCGTCTCCTGATCTCTGTTTACCCCTTTCACCTGGTCTCTTTCCAGAATTAAGGGGAGTGATCCGCAGACTTCCCGGAAGTATGCGCCATAGTGAGAGTTCCATGCACTGACGGAGGCCTCTGCGCTGCGGTGGACAGCAGGGGCGACATTTCTCCTACGGCCGTCACTTGTCAACTGAGCCGTGTGGTCCGCGCTGCTGGCGAAGGCTCTAGGCAGGACCCCACGTGAGAATTCTGTCTGGCAAGCAGCAGAAGCATCGCGCTCGCCTTCAAGTTAATGCTTTGGGGTAATGACCCCAGTGATGCTGTCTCTTCAATTTCTACCTAAGGACCACACGGGGCACACATAGCAGAGCTCTGTCAGTTTCAGGGACATGTGTCTTTAGAATGGAAACGCTTTGTCACTGTCCCTACCAGGAAGCAGGAGACAGGCCTGGCTCCGTATTTGGATTAGAGGCAAATGTGCGAAGTGCCAAGTAACGGAAGATAGACACAGGGCTGTGCGGTTGATTATGTTTGCTGCATCATTCCACCCCCATATAGAGGGACAGTGTGCGGGCTTCGGTACAAGGACGCCTGGGAAGCCGTAAGGAGGCATCGAATGTCCTACTTGGGCTTTCCTTCCTGACCTTCACATCTGTCCTTGGAGTGCTGATGGCCAGACCCAGGCGCTCCGTGGTGGAGAATTCATAGTTCAAGTTGAAGTCCACGCAGTTCGTTGGATCACACGCATCCTGAATGTGTGGGGTTCAGATATTCAGAAACTTTGTTTGAATAAGCTGTTTTGAAAGCTCACATCTGCCAAAATGGAATCGCTGTAATTGAGAGCAAAATCCAACAGGAGAAATATGCATGCTCTTTCCCCACTGAGAAAATGAAAGAAGGATTAGTCTTTATATATGAAATGTATAGAATAGGTGTACAGGATGCAGTACAGAATGTTATTTAAAATCCTGGGAGATTGAGTTCCTCCCCCTCAAACCCAGGAGGAAAAACTGGCATTTTCCTCCAGATTAAACTGAGAGTAATCATGGTTTTATGTATTTATTTATTTATTTATTTGAAGTGACCAAATGTACAACAGTTTTGGGTATTTTTAAACAATATATTCACAGGCAAACATGCGCCTGCTCCCAGAGGCCCTTCAAATGCACATTCGTTCTTCTCATTGGTATTTGAGCAGCCTTAATGGCACCGTAATAAGACAAGTAAAAGTTGTTAAAAAATAACTACACGTGTGCGTGTCAGGCCCAGAACTAATTCTTCATATTTCGGCCTCCGTGCCTCTCCGGGATGAGCAGTGAGCTCCTCCTTCCAACTCTCACCCAGACTCACTGCTCCCTGTCCTTTGAGTCAGCGTTGGGGCTGAGGCTGCTGGGCCAGTTAGATTTGGGGGGTGTGGAGAGCCGGCCGGACACCTTGGACCAGGAGCCTGGATTTGAGTGATTGTAACCATTTACCTAAAACAGGATTCATAATGTGAAAGGTTCCTGAGAGGAGGGGAGCACAGAGATGACTGGCAGTTGGACTCTCAAAAGGCAAAAAAAAAGAAAGGAAAACAGAGACTCTTGCAAGTGTATCCTGCAAATCCGGAAAGAATTCCTTTCTCCTTCTCTGGTCTGCATGCGTCTCGGGAGTCGCACCGTGCGCAGCGCCTCGAGCCCACGGTAACATTTTTTCCCTTCGCAGAGGAAGGCTCTACTCTGCCTCCACCAGTGAAGAGACCTGGCCTTTGAAAACCTTAGCGATTCCACTGCCCATTGTTCAAGCACTTGTGGAAGGTGGGCCTTGAACCTGGGGTGGTTGCTTCTAAAGACACATCACCAGCGTCGGGTCTGAGGGCCTGTGACGGGAGCTGCTCTCGCCCTGGGAAGTGGAAACTTGAGCGAGTTCCAGTGGATCACCGTCAGCCCTCGTTGCTGCCCCTGATGCTGCTCCTGACCTAACACGGGGCATTTGGTCACCGCTGTGACAAGTAAACCCTACCAGGCTATCGAACAAAGCATAGATCCTCACATTTAAACTTTACACCCGTGGTCATTAAAGGGGGGCCTACTTAGAACTGGGGGAGCTCCCTGCCACGTGGAGTGCAGCAGACCTTTGTCAAGATCCAGGGTGGGCAGGCTCTTTCTGCAAAGGCCAAATTGGGTCCTGGGCCTGGCAGACCACGCAGTCCCCGCCCCAGCCGCTCCCTCTGCTGGCACAAGAGCAGCCAGGGACTGCATGACAGAGTGGGACTGTGTTCTAATAAAACTTTATTTGCTCAAACAGGTGGCAGGATTCGGCCCACGGGCCGTAGCTTGCCAACCCCTGGCCTAGGCCTTTGGGAAGAGTGATATGTTAAGGAACTAGGACACAACAATGGTCTTACTGTCTTTTCATTTATTCATCGTTTTATGTTAACTGCTAGTGAGAGAGATGTCCTCTCAGCATAATTTGAAACACTTTTCATTGGTTTGGATTTTCGAGTTGTTTTTTTTTTTCCCCTTCTTTTTTTGTTTAAGTGCCTGCTAAATGTGTCCATGTTCTTTCCATTAAATATCTTGGTTGCCTTCCCAGACTTCAAATTGCAGTGAATTTATCCCCAAAGGATGTTTGGTATCAATTCTCAAGATGCAACTTGAGTGTAGCCTGTTTCTCTCACGGAAGCAGGATTCCAGATCTTTATTGTTTAAGTCCCGTACGCGACAGTGCGTGGTTGAAAGTGGCTGCAGCTCAGCACCGTTGAGGGGTACCGAGTCCTTTGTTTTCTTGTCTTATTGCTTTGTATCAACTCAGAGGATAGAAGAGGAGGAAGATTTAATTCTAGGGCTATCTATAAGGCATTAGATGATGATTTCTAGGTAAGTCATGCTGAACTATGATCCTACAATAGTGAAACTTTTTTTTTTTTTTTCCACCAAGCATTTTCTAACAGGTAAAACTAAAAACAATCCAAACCTCCCCTCTCCCCCCAAAACCAACAGTTTATGAGTCCTTGGATTATTTACCCTAATACTTGTAATAGTTTCCTTCTTATTACTCTGCTCTCCTAGTTAGGACCCGCTTTAATGGGACAGCCCCTCATGCTGTCACCATATAACAGGGACCAACGACATCAACTTTCTTCTCAGGGCGGGAATTTGGAGCAGCACCAGCGACAGCAGTACTAGTGGCCTTTAGCTGGTGGTGTGCTTGTAGGATTAGCTTTTCCCTTTAAAATTCCTAATAAAGTCCTCCCCTCCCCTACCCGAGGGCAGGGATGCTGGGGAGAGGGGAGAGAGCAGCCAGGAATAGCATTCTGAGCACCCCCAACTACCTGCCTCTAATGTGTGCACGCCCCCCCCCCAGGGGGGGCACCTTGTCTCACTGTAAAGTGAGTTGCCTGTGTTCTCTTGATTAGTCCAAAACTGCATGCGAAATATTTAGTTGCCCCCAGTCTGTCTTTCCTCTGCGTTTTCTAGGGTAACAAGATGAGGCTGTGAAAACATATGTATTTTGCAGTCAAACGCCCGACTGTCTTGGATGAGCCATCCACCTTCTCTGACCTTTGGAACTTGATGAGGATGCATGTTTAGGAGCCGTGTAAATTGTACTTACCATGTTACGTGTTATCCTTACCGTTCAGCTCTCTGCCTCTGCCGTGGTCACGAGGCTTCTTTACCCTCATTAAAACCACTCAATGCCCAGCCCTCTTCAGCTTGGAGCACAGTCCCTGGCGCTGTCCACGGGGGAAGGGGCGTCACTGTCTGTCATCTGAGGTCGCTTATGTGACAGGATACCAGGGCCCGCTCTTCCCATCGTGTTCAATAGAAACACAATTTTGATACGGACATCAGTGAACCAAGTTCCAAGCACCTCCCTCTGTAACTTATGACTCGAGGCTCCCATTTGAAACTGCTGTTCGCCTTGTCAGTGCCCAACATTTTACTGCCTGGGGCAGACCTTTCTCATTAGCCCTTTCAAGGTCTTCATTGATCTTGGTTTCCATTGCTCTGAAGAACAGCCGCCTCCCAAAGCTCCCAAGGTAAATTTTGTAGATGCCTTAGCCTGTGGTTAGACTTAGACCCAACCGGAAATAGCCCCCGAGTGTGCTGACCATCTTAGCTGCCACGTACATGTGATACACTGACAAACAGAAAGAAGCTTAACTCTCGAAGGGCAGGTGGAGAGGAACGTAGGGCTCTGGATCCTTCCGGCCATGTCAACTGAGCAAAACGCTTCCCCAAAAGCCAGCCAGGGAAACGTGCGATCCCATTTGCAGTGGTAGACTGTTGTGTGCTGCTTTTCTGTAACTGTAATGGCCCGATCCGTGTGGGGCGGGCAAGCCTGGCCTACCCACCATCAACCCACCAAGTCCTAGTATCGGCGGCCCATCTCGGGGAGCAGCCGAACTTGGCTGGAACAGTACGACTTCAGTTTCACTGCAATAAGGGCAGCTCTGTGAAAATCCAGCTGCTCGCTGGTGCCGACGGGTCCTTGGGAGGGAAGTGTTTCTCTTTTCCCTCCCCTGGCGCTTGCCTTTCTTTCTGCGTGCTGGAAAAGAATTGTTTCTGTCCTTTCCATTCCCTAGGCGACCACGTAGGCTCTCCCTTGATCTCCTGCTTGTCCCTTTATTTCTGCACGTGGTGCAAGTTTCTGCGTGGCCAGGGGTCTGTTGAGCAGACCATATTGTGCGTGAAGGGCCGGCCCTTGTTGCTGGGTTCTGGTAACGCGGGGCAGTCAGCTGGGAAATAATTAAGGACGTGAGAACAGGCGTCTTCGCCGCAGGAAGGGCCTGTTAGATGGGGCTGGGATTCGGGGCTGTCCGGTGGGCCAGGGCTGGAGACCGAAAGCCAGGGACTGAGATGCTTCCTTTCATTTATAATCCATTTATGTGCAGGATATGCACTTGGCGAAGTTTACGTACAGCCGCGTGGTGAGGGCCCACGAGCCAATGCAGGGAAATTAGCATATGTTACATGTATATTTCAGTGGTGTTTTAAAGCAAGTGCCTGTTTCCAAAGTGAATTATGCATGGGCGACAGCAATCGGGCCCTGTCGCGCTGGGTGTCAAATCCCACAACTTTTTGTCTAGACCGTGGGTTTTACACTAAAAAGGCAGCAAGACTAAACGAAGTAAAACAGTTTTAATTTTTAACAGTTTGGGTCGGCCCAAGGAGCCTGGCTGTGACAGATAGAAATGACATTTGAATAATTGGATTAATTTAGAGAAGGGGCAAATCCCGTTTTGACGGTTGTGCTTGTGTATGTCTTTTTTTTTCTTTTTTTTTTTTTTTTCCTTCCCAGGCAGGGAGCTGGGTAGCTTAGATAGGCACTTTAAGTAATGCCAGGCAGCTCCGCAAGATTTATAAAATTATCCTTTAATTAGTCTGTTTTAATATATATGTGCACATAGGCCAGCGTGGTGATAACCACGTATACAAGCTGCACATACCAGCCCCAGGTAGCTCAGCAAACACAGTGAGGGCAGAGGGAGACCCTTCAGAGGCTGCTGAGCCAACACGCAGGCAGGGAAACCCACCGTGACATTGGCGAGCCCTTTTCATGGCCACACCCGCGTGTTACAAACGTCACCGCGCAGCGAAGAAAAACAGGTATCACCAGGCAAGTTCCACGTGGTGAAGTCCTCAACCCTCAATTCCTTCAGATGGTTGTGGCTTTCCAAGCTTCCTGCACGAAGATGATCTTAGCAACTTAAAACCAAACCCAGCCCCCCTTAATAGCCCATCCCCCAGAAACTCGGGTCACAAAATGCGCCGCCTACAGGCAGCACGCCAAGACTGGCACTTAGGGAGGGAGGGTGGGCGGGAAGCGAGGCTCCGGGCTGGCTCTCACAGCCCTTTCCCCAGCAGGACATTAATGGACATTAACACTCGGGCAAAGAAGTGTTGATGTGTGGTTTATAATGTTAGCACCCTGTTAGGCAGGCACAACACATGCTGTAGGAATCTGGGACCAACGCGTGTGGGTGGTGAGTCAGATTAATGAGAACCATAAAAGGAGGGACATTCCTCTCGTGCCTGGGACTCCACCCTGTCCTTCCACCCAGCAAGCCTGGCGTCCAGCGCGGGGAGCAGCCTCCCTTGGTCTTTTCCCCCCATACTCGCAGGAAGAGGATGTTGGAAAGTTTTGTTTTGCTCGGTTACGGTGTCATCATAGGGCGCAACATCTCAGTCGGAAATTCTTCCTGTTAAAACTCCTTTCCCAGCAGGCCGAAGATGACAAATACCTCCCGTGATACTCACAATGCTACTGCGGGCAGACGTTAACTCTTCTCCTCCCTCGCCTCCCCGGCCCTCCTTCCAGTGTTTCCGAAAGGTTTGGAGACGCGTTCCGATTTACTCCGTAAATGGGGCAACGGAGCACTCCCGTCTCCTGACCAGCTCTCCTCAGAGGATTCTCAAAGCCTTTTAAAATTGTGTGTTTTTCTGGGGCAACCTCGACAGTCCCAGGAGTGAGCTTGCCATCTGTCCTTTGTAGGAGAAGAATCTTCCGTATCGAATACCCGATGTGCTTGTCCTGGAGATAGATGTTGTTAATTAAAGGACAGCGTTTGTCCTTTATCTGAAATAAACCTTCCCTCTTGCCTGCGGAACAGGTTTCCGAGCTGAGGAGGCAGGTGAGGAGCTTTGGCGGAAGGTCTCCCATCCAGGCTCAGTCTCGCAGCCTACATTTGACTGGACGTGCAGAATAGTGAGGCATATTTTTTTTGGGCTTGTTTTCTAGTAAATTTATCTACCAATACTGAGAACTTTTGCAGAGGCTGATGTGAATGATTCTAATATATAGTGTTGGGGGTCATTTTAGATCTTTTTTTGTGGAGATCCACAAATAGCAAGCTCCCTGACCTTCTCGTCACGTGGGATCTTGATGCAGCACATGGGGTGGCTCCCCTGTCCTCCAGTGCCACCCCCCTGCTTTGCTACAACCCCTGTTCTCTACCCTGAGCCCCTGGGAAAAGAAAGAGGCAAATAGCTGTCTGCACCAGAGTTCGATCAGATTGTAGCTAGGACATTGCAGGGAGACAGAGAGCATCTTCCCTCCCCTGCTGGCTCTGTCTGAAGAAGCTCGGAGAAGAGTTTGCATTCATCCCAGGGAAACACAGCTCAGGTGGCCGTGAGGTGCTATGGAAAAGCGCGTTCGCCTCTGCAGGCCTGTTCTGTGTGGAGGAGGTGGGTGGCGGGGCCTTACCTAGCACCAGGCTTCGAGGACGGAATGAGACAATGACACCAGCGGAGACGGTTGACTGAGGCACAGGGCTAGGGGTGCAGGTACGCTGGGTGCTGAGGTCTTCTTGTCGGGCGGGAAACCTCCGGGGTCACCTGCGCCATGGCCAGGAGATCAGTTGATATGACTGCAGTGCTCTAGTTAGTTTGGCCCAAACTAAACCGAGTTGGATGTGCAATGGTCTGCCTTTAAAAGGGGATTCAAATTAGGTGTCCTTGTCCATATACTGACTAGGAATCGGACAGGTGACATGAAAGGGTGGACAGGCTTGGGTGAAAAGACAGCAGAGGTTGTGGAAGCCATGACCGTAGGTCAGCAAGGGACCCTTGCTTCTCAGCTCCAACCAGGTGTCACCGGCGGGGATGTGAAAAATCCTCCGTCTTCAGTGGCAGCTAAGGGTATGAAACTTTCTGGGTTTTCCACATTGGCTGGTAATTCACGGTTTTAAAAAGAGAAGGAAACTCAGCCCGAAATAACGTTGCACATTTTGGGGTATTTCCCTTTCCATCTTTCCCACTTTACATGTCTTTTTACACGCGCGCCTCCAAATAGTTGCAAACGTAGGAGCCTGTGCTTTTCACTATTACAGGCAGATTATTTAAAACACGTACAGGACATTTCATCAAGGAAACATGTCACCTGATGCAAAATCATACCCCGTGTTGGACATTTAAGTTGCTTTTGACGTGACGTTGTTCTAAATAATGCTGCCCGGCCGTATTCGCTCATGTTCCTTTTTCCGCCCTGATTTCGGAGGATTGCTTCATCAAAAGCTATTAATGTTTTATGGCTTTTGGTACACTGTGCCAAACTGCTTTCCACAAGTGTTGCCCTAATTTATACCACACTCAGCAAAATAGGGGCGTCAGTTTTCAGTGTCTTCGCCAGCATTATTATATTTCAGAGACCACCTCTCCCCACAGATCGGTAGGTGGAAATGGGGCTTCCCTGATGTTTGAATTCGCTTTTTTTTTTGGAAGGCTTTTCCCATCACTCTGTTGACTGATTATATTTGTTCCTATAACAACTGTATTTTCGAAGGCCACGTTTTGTTGCGGTTTTGTGTGCTTTTGTGGTTTTTGCACGTTCCCGCTGCTCGCAGCCGATAAGTAATTTGGGAAGAGCCCGCTTGGCAGGGCCTCCTCCAGGGGCCCCTATCTCCGGCAGCTGCTGCTTTTAACCGTGCGTTCGCGTGGACCTGGCCCAGGGCCCGGGCAGGATCCCTGTCCTGTAGACGGGCTCTTGTGTGTCTGGGAAACCGCAAGCTCAGGGTTGTATCTGCCAATAGGCTTTTGGCACAGCCGGCGAATAAATTCCCATCCGCCCTGTTCTGTGACCTGCGGTCGCAAATTGGGATGATGACTGCCCGGTGCCGTTTTTTGGGTAGCAGCTAATCTCCATGTTGTAGAATGTTTTGCCCACGGCCTCCCCCCCTCCCCCACCCCCGTCCCCACACTGCTGACGACAGCATGGGTGATGTCTGATCCGAGCTCCTGTGGCGAGGTCGGGTGGAAAGGGCGCCGAACCAGTAACGTGATGGAGGCAGGAGCTCTCTTATCAGCCCTTCCCTTTGTTCGATAATAGCTTAACACCAAGAAATCAACGTCATCCTTTGCAGAGCGAATCTTGGTAACAATCCCATTAGGTAGGAAATAGGATGATCCCCACCGAGGTGAGGAAACGAAGGCTCAGAGAGACGATGTATTCGTCCAACATCACCTTCATTTTCCTGAACTGGAGTGTGTTTCTCATTTCCCGAGACCCCAGCCTCCTCCTCTCTAGACTGGAGCTGCTGGACGCAGCGGCGTGGGACTCGGGTCCTGTCTCGTGTGTGTGTGGTGTTGAGCGTTGGAACCCAGGGCCTGTAGTAAACTGTGACTGTTCACGTGTCCACATCTTGGGCTCTCAGCTTCTTCGTTCATAAACTGTCTGCGCGGAACCCCGGGCGATTTTCATTGGTTGTTTCAGCCATCACATTTCCTCATTGGCTGCAAGCTCCAGTCTCGGTGGGAAAGGCCTATGTCACCCAAAGGCCCTCTTTCCAAGTGCAGGTACACCCTTCTCCCTGAGCTGCCTCGTTGGGAAGGGAAGACAGACTCCCAGGAAGGAGGAACGGCAAAGCTTTGGTGCACAGGGCGTGTGCAGGGAAACTCCCGTCATGGGGTAGTTGAGATACCCACGTCCGTTGGCCACTTTGAGGCCACGTGCAAGGGTTTGCTTCGGTTCTGAGGATGTCGTGACCTCGTAACTACAAAAGTGGGAATCTCAGATTCTATCCTCAGGCGGGGATGTAAGTAACCAAGGTGGTGAAGGGACAAAGTGAGGCACAGAGTCAGCTCCTCACGGACACACACCATTTTTTGTTTAAATGGAGGTGCAGGATCCCCTGTGACCCCGTGACGGCCCTGGATGAGAAGCAGGTGGCCCAGCACAGGGAGCCGGGTTATTTTTGCCACCAGGCCTGGGCCATTTTCAGAGCAGCACGGTGGCACGGCTGCCCGGTGGGAGGCTGACCCTGGGTGCTCTCTTTCGGGGTGGGGACACAGCCGCACCCCCACGGCCACCCTGGAGCAAGCCTGACTGAATCCAGGTCGCGGTTCCCAGCCCAGAGCAGCCTCTGTCCAAACTTAGTCCCTTTTGCTACTCAATTGCTCCTGGGTCCTTTGGAGCAAGTATCTGCCTTGATGGCCCACCCATTGGGTCTCTCTGTAAGCTGAGGCGAGGGTGACACCTGGGCATCTTCTTTCAGGTCAACCCTCGGGCAACAGGTAGAAAGGCTGAGTTCTGAATGTGGTGCTGCACCCCAGGATTTTGGGAACCTCGATCCTACTTCTGGCTCGGCCTCTCCCTTGGGGTCCTTTTCCCCGCGTGTAATCTGAAGAGATTTGGCTGAAGTCAGGAATTTCAAGTCCAAGTGCTGATGGGCAGGGGACAGAAATGAGTGAGGGAGAATGAGAAAGGAAGCGGGGTGGTACCTGGAAGGAGCACAAGGGACTTTGAGCACGGAGGTGGAAATGTACATCTTCATTGAATGATGGGTACGCGGGCACATACGTTTTTCAAAACTTGAACTTACACTAAAGGTTGATGGGTTTTACTGTATATAAAGTAAGTGTGTGAACTGAGGGAAATAAACTGGTCAGTGAACCTGGGAGCACATACTTCACTCAAAGCGGGGGCCCACTGTTGCTCTATTTTTAAGAAATTCAGATATTTGAAAAAATAAACTCTCAGGACAGATAGAGTTGTGGGACCCGTTTGGGCAAACAAAGCCAGTTTACGATCTCTGAACGGGGGAATCTTAACTGTACCCTGAGGGTCATTTTGCCCCTGACATTGACTGATTCTGGCTTACTATGAGACCTTGAACCCCAAAAAAGTGAAACTCCTTCATGCCGCCGCTTTCCTCTCTAAAATGTGGGTAAGTCACGACTAACCTCACAGGGATCTGGTGAAGAGCGTATGAGATGCCTTGTCCAAAACCACTTTGAAACACGAATAACTACCCTAAAAACCCGAGTCCCAATGACCTTTATTATTGCCATAAAGAATTATTTAACTTTTTAGGAGTTACGAGCGCTCCGCATCCGAGCGCCCCGTTTTTTAAAAGACGGCTAATAAAAACATCAAGAATTCACCGGGAGCCTGTGACCCGCCTGCAGAACAGCAGACAGACATTTCATCCTCGTGGGAGGGGGACAGCGCCGGGGCGTGTGACAAAACCAGAAGGCGTTCCTTTTTTGCAGCTGCCTATACGTTGCAGAAGCGCCGGAGCCCGGGGTAGGGCGGCAGCGCCAAGGAGGAGAAGGTGATGCCCTGTTTGAGCTCCCCTCCCAGGCACCCCTGCCTGTCACCGGCCTGGCCGCTGACATTTTGTGAACAAGCAGCCTGTATTGGCTGGTGATAAATGGATTACCGTAAATGTCATTCCGCACTGTTTTAGAGTGGCCGGGAGAGTTTTGATATTGAGTTGTTGGTTACTGGATGCTCTACCAATCCTCCGTGATGAAATAATCTTCTCGAGTTACATCCCGAAATGTCAAAGTTGCTTACTACTTCAGTCACCCGTAGCCACGTTTCTATTACGAGATATGCAGAGAAGGTTGTGCAATAATGTCCAACTATTTATGGAAGCGGAATCTCTGCTCTCCTTGAGCTGTTTGGGTATTTAATACGAGGGATTTCTTTTTATCTTTATGTATGTTTTTCTGTCTCTAAATTGACTTCAGCTGAGGACGTTTCACTGGTTTTTAGACAGTGCACATTTGAAAGTGAATATTAGCCATAAAAAAACTAGAACGAGGCCAAACTAACCTTTTTTATATGTAAGGATTCACTTAACTTGTTTCAAATAGTGTGATGTGTGTGTGTGTGTGTGTGTTACAGTTGCATCCTAAACATTATGCAGGTGTTAGAATCATAACGAACTTAAAACATGCTGTTTACTTAGGATAAAGTAACATGTGATATTATGGCAAAAAGAAGTTTCCATTCCTTAGTTTATGGTAACTTGCACGTTATTTTATTTTTAATATGTCTTTGAAATTCCGAGTTTAATAAAATTATTACTCTTAGAATACAGTCACTTGTATAACGTGGATTTATATGGAAATATTCAAAGTAGATTTTGAAAGCATGTCTTAGGTTTTACTTGGCAAAGTTGTTCCAAACATTGGCTTTCTTTCCTAAGGAGATAAGATCTTTCTAGGCAGATATGGAAATTATTAATACGTACATCTGTACATAGTGACGCCCTCTAGCCCCTCTGTGCTACACTGACCTCACCCCATCCTTCCCACTCCACAGTCCTGAACAAAAGGCATGTCATGTGTACTTTTTAAAAAATTAAAACAATGTAAATGGTAACATTGAGTTGAACCATCTAAATCGCATTTTTATAGGTCAAAGCTGACCCTAACATCTAATATTTATATTGCATTTTCTATATGCCAGACATGTGCTGAATGTATATTGATCAATGTATTGATCATAGTAATCCTATGAGTAGGTCCTATTATTTTCCCAACTTACGGATGACAAAGTTGAGGCATAGATTGATGTAAAGAAGCCCTGGAACCAGGAAGCCTACACCATCAATTTAGCAAGCTTGATTATTTTATTTTTGCTACTTTAATTGGTGAGAATTTTAATCTTGTGATTTTAATTTTCTTGATTTCGAGGGAGCTTTTCACATTATTATTGAACATTTTGATTCAATAACATTGAACAGGCTGCTCCTTGAACAACAGAGGTTTGAACTGCACGGGTCCCCTTACATGTGGATTGTTTTCAATAAATACTGTGAATGTATTTTTTATGGTTTTCATAATTACGTTCTCTTTAGCTTGCTTCACTATAAGAATGCAGTATATAATACATGTACAAATTCTGTGTTGATCGACTGTTTATCTTACCAGTAAGGTTTGAGGCCAACAGTAGGCTGTTGGCAGTTAGGTTTGGGGGGAATCAGAGTTATACACGGGGGTGAGCACCCCTAATCTCATGGTGTTCAAGAGTCAACTGTATGCTCTCTCCATCTGCCACTTGTTATTGAATTTCTGAAGATTTAATTCTATCTTTTGCTGTAGAGGCCTTAATACATTCTTACTTTCAGATATTTTGTCAAATATATTGTTCTTTATAGTGTTTGCATATTCTATCTTTCTTAAGCCCATTTTTCTTAAACCCATATATGGAATAAATCATTCTTGTCTGCATTAATTTGAAAACACACTTCTGTCATATGCTAAATTCCCATAAATGTATTATCAGTTTCTGCATTATCAATTTAATTTGATTTATACTTTTAGCCCAGTTATTAAAATGGTATGTTTCGATGTAGGACCTGCTCCCTCCCGTTTCATAGTTTTTTATCATTTTGTTCCTATTCTCATGCTTTTCTTTTCTAGATGACTAATTTATGCATTTATGTTAGAGAACTTTTTAAAAGTTAGATTTTTAAAAATCCTTATAAATGATATACCCTTTACTTATATCATCTGTCCTTAAGGACAGTTTTAAAATTTTCTTCCCTTCTTTCCAAGTTTATTTGTAGATATTTCATAGTATTGTTGTTACCGTATTGGAATTACAAACAAGTATGTTGTCTAGCTGTTAACTTTTTCTATTTATAGTACTGTACCAAACTCTTTTATTAGTTCTAGTAGTTTTCCAACTGATTCCCTTGGAATTTCTACACAGGAATTATATAATCTAAAGTAACAATGATGTTGTCTTTTTCTCTTCAATATACATACTTTTTATTTATCTTTATTATTGTCTTAGCTGAGATTTCCAAAATAATGTTGAATAGTAGAAGTTTTTATATTTTTCCTTTTATTAATTAGAGTAGTTCTAATATTTTATAAGTAAGTTTTGAGGTTTGCTGAGGTTTCTGGGAAACACCCTTTATCAAGTAAAGGAATCTTTTTTTGTGAGTGTAATAGGCATTTCATTTAATTGAATCCTGTTTTCTTAGAGGGAGTTTGTATAATGAGGTGATCATGTCTTTTTTTAAATTTATAAATGTGGCATATTGTGTTATTAGATTTTATGCTGTTGAACCGTCCTTGCACTCCTGGAATCAACCTAACTTTACCCTGATGTAATTAATATATGGATGGACTGGCTTTTGCAGCTATTTTATTCATTATTTTCATATTCATTTTCACCGGTGAGATTTCCCTCTGGAGGCCTGTTTCCTACAGAGACCCTAGTTAACAGGTCTTAGAAGAACTCATTCAATTCCCAACTTTTCTGTGAAGTTGACCCTTTTTGAAGTTCTTGGAAGGCTTGATTGGCTTTTGGCTATTTTAACATGAAGGCTTTTGCATGCTGCTCCCTCACACCTTTGGACTTTATTTCTGTCTGTAGCTTTCCAGGGGCAAGACATGAACATGCTCTTTCAGCTTCTTTACGGGGAGAGAGTATAATTATTTCACATAAGTGTGATGTGGCACCTTTCGGAAACCTGCAATTGCCCCATTTCAGTTGGAAAGAATACAGGTCTCTCTTCCTTCTTTGCCCAGGGGAGCTTTATTTAGTCCTAATTCTATCCCTGGAAATAGACATTCACGAGTTTACAGTAACAGGCATCCAGTTTGGAGTGGACCACCTTGCGCGGCTTCGTCGGAACGTGAAGTACGGGCCTAAAGTACTGGCGTACCCAGCACCTCTCCCCCTGCCTGTTCTGTGCAGGGGCTGCGGCAGGGTCTTCTCAGCACAGCTGACCCAACAGCCACCCCCAGCGGATGGGCACCTGTCAGTGAGTCTGCTCCCGGGCCTTCCAAACTGACGGTGCTCGTGAGCAGAGCTCCACGTGTGGTCATCATGCCTCTAACCTGCTCCGTGGGTGCCCTTCATGAGTCAAAACAGGAGGAAGATAGGGCCACCCCGACCCTTATGTCCAGAAGAACCGGTGAGTCCTGAAGGGAAGCCACGTGACCTAGCTCTTTTCTATTTCAGCAGCTCCTAATTATTTCTGATTAGAATTCCCTCCTGTATTCCTCATTCTTCTCACTTGATGCTGTTGGGGTCATGGTGCCAAAACCCTGGTGAAATTCGTCACTGACCTCTTCTGCTTTCTGGGGCGATTATGTGACAGGACTTCTGCCGCCTGGACACCACAGCTGAAAAGAGACCTGTTTATGCATTTTTTCCATGTTCAGGACGAGGCGAGCAGGTTACAGTCTGCACAGGGCCTCTAGCTAAGAAGAGGGACCTGGTAGAGGGCTGAAATCCCACGCTCGCCCCTCTCCCAGCTGGACCTATCTGCCCACAAAGGGCTCCTTTTTCTAATTTGCATTAAGGCGCTGAAAAGACTGGCTGCCAGGCCAATTTACAGAAGTGTCTTTCCTTCCAAGCAGGTGAGGACCCAAACACACTCACTGTAAAAACCCAGGTCAACCCAGAGGGGCGCTGAGTGGCCACTGGCAACACAGCCTGTACGGGAAATACTTCTCTAGCCTTTAGGCTCACTCGTATTGTTAAATATAAATTAAAAGCTGTCCCGGAGAGGAACGTCCCCGTTTTAGTAATTCACAGCACAGCCAGTTTTATTTATTTATTTTTTGCAACATTGTTTTTTCCCCTGAAACAGCCATAACTGAGAAGAAAAAATATATATATGAACACCCATTTTTGCATACAGCTTGAAATGACAAAATTGCAGATTTCCACAGGTTCTTATTGGAATAGTGTCGCCTGTTTTCCTTAGAGAGGTAGCCTGGGTTCGCCATGGTATTTTAGGCAGGGGGAGCTGTTAATTACATTTGGAGGTGACGCTCTCATGGCATCTAAAGGTAAAACCCTGTATTTCTTTGTGTTCCCAGATCACCGTCCCCAGTACGCAAAGCCATTTCCCCTCTAGGAAGTGTCAGGAGACAATGACGGAAAACCTGAGTCTTTCTGGTTTTACCAGCAACTCTGAGCTTTATTTCACCATCTGGGCCTCCGCAGAGGAGAAGGAAGAAGAGGCCCACCCACCACGCTCTGTTACTAGAAAGCACAGTGGTGGTGTTGGGTTCATCTCAACTGCGTTGTTGAGGAAGGTTGAGTTTCCAGCTCTTATGAAAGCCCATGGTGCACCTCTCCTTCTGTCGGCCCACCTTGGTGAATATAATGCAGAAGGGCCCTTTATACAAGATTTAGATTTTCCCTTTCAGAGAAGAAATTACATCTTAAGTAATTGCCACCAGGCCTGTGGTTCAGCGGCCCCAGCCGAGAACTTGATGATGCTCATGGGCCCTGTTGTTACAGTCAGGGGTGTCTCCGTTGGAAAGTTTGCCTGCGCATTGGTTCTCTCCCATGCCACAGGCGGAAGCTACCCTCGCCACGTCTGCTGGCGAGAACTTGTTCGTCCAAGTTCTGGTACACGTTCACGTCTGGTACAAATTCATGTCTTCAAGGGACAGAGGGCTCAGATGAATCGCTCCCTTGGAAGGTACGCCGGAGAACCACAGTTTTCTCACTGGGCTTTGCAGCTGTTGAAACTTCACCACCTTTCACCCGAATCGCGAGTATGTTTTGCAAATGAGGAGCTGGTGAGAAAAACATGCAGCTCCAGGCTGTCAGAGTTTTACGTGGGTAAAGCTTGTCGTGTTTAGATCATAGCTTCTGCTAACATGGAAATAAGACTCTTCACTGCGGAGAGATTGGATATTCAGATAGATTTTTCTACAAAGGAATAAATATTTCAACATGCAGGTACTACCCAAGTGGATAGTGATGCTTCAGAACAGGGTTGGAGGTCAGGTGGGTTTTTTTTCTGTTATTTTTCTGTTTGTTTTGGGGGATGGCTCCAAGTTTAAAGGTACTGCACAGTACTGCCTACCCCAAGCCTCACACAGTATGTAATTACTGCTAGCGAGTTGCAAAATAAGCACATTCATTTTTATTTGCAAAGACCTGGAGATTTCTCTCTGCATTTTTCCATTCTTTTGTATGAGTACAGTCCTCATTATAAAAATACGTATCATGAGAATGATGGTTTTGCTCCATCATCACGGTAAAAGACTCCAGTCTGGTGGCTTAACTTTTAACAGACTTAATTTGGAGTTCTAAATAAGAATAAAAAGGAGTTGAATATATTTTTCTTTGGAGAATTGTACAGTTCAGTTGTGTAGTTTACCTTGAAAACTCATGCTGGACCTCTTAGGTGCTGGATACTTTCTAGAGGAGAAGGTGACCTTCCGGGCAGCCAGTCTGAGAGGAGCAGGCCCTGTGGGCAAACACAGGGTCCCTGGCTCACTCAGTGGGCCAGAGTTTTGGAATTGCTAGACAGGACTTGGAGCTTGTGAAATCCTTCTGTCTGCCTGCAAGGAGGGAAAAGAATGATTATTTTTCAGGGCAGTTAATTAGCAGTCCCAGAAAAGAGCAGAAATGGTCAGCTCAGGTCCTCCCTGGAGCCCAAAGGTGAGGCAGGCCTGGGGGGCCTGGGGGCTCCCCAGCAGCTCACAGCATTGTTGAGAGCCCAGCCAGCCAGCAGGTGCCACGTCGGGATGTGGCCCGCTCGTCAGATTTCCTTTTTGCCAAAAGGAGCTGGACATCTGGATGTGTATACAAAATGTTCTTCTCTAAGAAGGTTGGCAACTAGATTTTAGGAAATGTTTGAAAACCCGTCGAGGGCTGGATTTGGCCTGGAGTCCGTGACTCCAGCTGTCCCACGTGGCCAGAGGCAGAGAGCTCCGTGTTTGGTGAACCGCAGCACCTTCTCTTTCCCCGGGAGAGGTGCCGACAGCCTGGTGCGTTCGGAACAATTGCTGACCCGGGGCCTTCAGACCCTATTGTGCGGGATGCAGAGCGACTCCGACAACGAAGGGCAGCTTGCCATATTTATGCCGTTTCTTTGTAATGACATGGATCCTTGGACAAGGCCAGCTTCAGGGCATCAAGTTCCAAACAAGTTTATGGGCCAGAGCGGCCGTCCACTCTCTTTCCTCACTGGCTTTTAACCCATCACCAAACACTTCCGTCCTCTCCAGCCCCACCACCCCCACCATCCTTGGTAACACGTGGTCATTCTTTAAAGCTCCTTTGGGGTCCAGACATGGTGCACGTTGCTTTCCCCAGCTCACTGAAGCATCTGCAGAAGACAGTGTTCCTGCTGCCACGAAAGAGAGAAATCATCACTTAACGTGGGCCTTGGTGCAGCGACTGGTTTAGTAATGATGAGACGGACAAGAAAGGATCTCGACTAGCTCAGTGAGAGTGTGATATGACTATCGAAGTGCCGTTTCTTTTAGCTTCTTTCCTTTCTCTTTCTTTCTTCTTTCCTTTCCTTTCTTTCTTAGAGAAGGGCAGGGAGGGAGGAAGAAAGGGATGGAAACATCAGTGTATGGTTGCTTTTCACCTGCCTCTAGCTATGGACCTGGCTGGAGACCTGGCTTGCAACCTGGTTATGTGCCCTGGCTGGGAATCGAACCAGCGACCTTTGGGTTCTCAGGCCGGTGCTAAATCTACTGAGCCACCAGCCAGGGTCTTTTGGTTTCTTTGGGGTCGTCTAGCTGTCTCCTTTTTCTCCTGGCCTCTGAAGTTCTTGGCAGACAGCAACAGTGGGAATCACTAGTGTTTGTTTCTCGGGGCAGACAGGAGTGGTGACGAACAGAGAAATTACAGTGTTTCCACGTCGGCCCCTGATGTCCTTCCAAATAGGCGAAGTTTAGTTTAAGGCCTGCCATTAACTCCCAACCTCTGGCAAGAGTGGAACAAGGTTGCCTGTTTGTTCCAGTGGGTGTTTGGGGGCAGAGCGGGTGGGGGAGGCAGGGAGGGTAGCAATTAGCCAATGACATTTATGACCGATTTATAAAATACAAGGGAAATAATTGGTTACAAAATCAAGACAGGCCCCCACTTGTCTTTAGCAAACCTGTTCTCAACACACCGTGAAACTGGATGAACTCGCTCTGCAGAAAGCAAACGCCGGCCAACTGGGACAGAGCAGGCCGGAGCCCGTGACTTGGGGAATAGCTGCGGGGCCAGAAGACTCTCAAAGTGTATTTCCTGTTCTCTCCACCAGCGAACCTCATTGTTAGATCCGGAGCCAGTCTTGGAGAGGGGGTCCCCGCCGTCTGGGTGCAGGACGCCCAGCTATGGAAACGGGACCTTTCCCACCCAACTTTAAATGCACGGGAGCCCCGTGAGGGCTGCACTGACGTTCAAGTCCAAGGGCCTCGAGGGAGAATCGGGACTCCATGTGGCATGGACTCAACAAATGCTATGGTGGATGCCAAAATTGGTAGCCCTGATTGATTTTCAAGTCTTTTTATTCCCTACCTCTGGCTCATAGTCTGCACCCGAACCTACCTCTGGCGAGAGAAAAAGTGAAAAGGGAGCAAGAGGTAACGATACGTTTAAAGTCAGGTATATTGGGGTATCATTTAAAGCTAATTTTTTAAAGCATACGTCCTTAATTGTTGATAAGGAAGGTCACAGTGTGAAGAGTCTAACCCGCTGTCCCTGCAGAGATGTTGCCTTTCGTTTTTAAAAAAATCTCCTTAAACCTTTCAGACCCATGGTCCGCGAGGGCTGCCTGGACCTGAGCGTTTTACTTTCTGCACCCCTGCGCAAGCTTCAGAAAAACTGGCTGGGTCAGTTTTACAGGAAGGAGTAAGCCAACGTGAGAGAGCTTCCCTCATGCTCTCCGATTTTACATCCTTTGCTTCTGGTGACAGACCCTTCCGATTCTGACGTCACGTTAGATTGCCCTCACGTTATGGAAGTTTGGTTCTCTCCTGAGGCTGGTTAGAATAACCACCCTCGCCAACCCCCTGAAGTCCACTTTGTTCAAAACCATGATTGCGATAGGAAAGAAAACGTGAGGAATGGATATCACCCGGCCAGTCCACGTTACACCGGTTTGAGTTTTTCCAGAATGCTCTGTTTCGGCTTTCAGCCAGCGCCACCCAGTTCTTTTGTGGAGAAGAGCCACGTCTTCTCTTCACTTCCCCTCATCGTGCGCCCAGGAGGAAGGTCATCCCACAAGCTCTAGGCCCTTCTGAGAGCCTTTGTGTGGCAGACAGGAAGGGCCCGGTCATGAATATGCAACGAACGCCCTGCCCCGTCCTGTGCTGGAAATACCGAAAGGGTGCTCTGATCTCGGAGCTGGGAGCTGATTTCTGATTTCAGCCTAGACAGACCCGCTTAAAACTATAATCAAGCTGATTGTATGGCCCTGGAATGCTAATGTCCAATTTAGGGTTTTGCTACGTAATCTCTCGTCAAGTGTGTCTAATCTTCATGGAACCCATAGTCTTTAAATAAACTCTACGGATTTTACTCCATTTTACTCCTCTGCCTCTAGGCTGAGCTGAGCTCCGTCTCTAGTCCCAACTGCAGTGGAGACATTGAATTACCAAGTAGATGAAGGCCGCCTTACGTCACTCCGTGTTTCTGCAAGATCAGCTCAAATCCCGGACGCCGTCGCTTTGATCCTGTTCATTTAATTCCAAGTACACTTGTTATTATAGTGACTGTTGTTTGTATGTTATTTTAGCTTTTTTACTTAAGTAGCTATTTAGCAATTTAAATGAAAACGTAATTAGGTTACATCTGTTTTACATGCCTGTAATACTGCGCAGATGTAAACTTCTATTAAAGCCATATTTTCCTTTTTGGCAAGAAAAGGCAAAACAAAACGGCACCAATCACAGGAGCGCGTCTTACTTTTGAAATAAAAGGGGGAAAAAAAATAGCCTGTGCAAAGCGGCATGCCAGTATCTGGGTGGTGGCAAGAGGACATCACTTCTATTTTTTGAAAAAGTCAGAACGAACAAATGCCTCCTAATTGATGTGGGTGCAGAGTTGAAGAGGATGGTCCAACTTCCCTCAGGCGGGGCCTTGTGCACACAGGGTCGGACCCCCCTATGGAGTATAAACGCCGTGTCCCGTGACCCCACACTCCAGGCCGCCGGGCGTCCAACCTCACTCTGCTTTCAACCCTCCTCCATTGTTTATTCACCCAACCTGCCTCCTACACAGGCTTCTTGTGAGGACAGGCACAGGTACTTCAAAAAGTATAAAATGTATTTGTTTCAGCGCATTATAAATACGTTAGCCCGAAAACAGCGTGACGAGGAAGCCCCACCCCCACTCAGCTCTTTCACGTTTTTTTGTGTGTACAGTGGGGATTGAGCTCAGAAATTCACTCTCCCGTTTTGGGAACTATTGCCTCCGTTATAGCCTGTTAATAGGATTTATAAAACATCACTTCAGACGAAGTCGTTTATCTCGTTCTGCTCGCGAGACGCAGAATTTGGACTGCCTGGAACCAGGGAGCATTTTAAGAGTCGCCTGCACTGCCTACACGCTCCGCTTTCCAGTGCAGTCATTTTGAAGGGTGGTTTTTATAGCACCAATAAAAACATTTTCATATAATTCTTCCTTGTAAATATGGTTAAACTTTGCGCTTTCTGCTACTTGGTGAAGTAAGTTAATGCGCCTTCAGACTGGCTGTTCTGGGCTGTGACCACAGAGGCCCAGAGCTTTCCGCGGCTGTGAAGGGAAACAGCATTGAGCAAAATTTCCAGTATCCAGCTTGTTACAGTGTTTTTTGTCTCTGATTCGGAAAGAGGGAGCCTGGATTGTAACGCCAACTTCTCCTCCTTTACGTCTGTGTTAAAAAGCTTGTACTTGAAGGGCCAGGAAAGTACGTGTTCTGTCCATGCACATCGACACAGCTGCTGCTTCATGTGCACCTACTGTGCGCCAGTGCTCTTGTGAGCCTGGATTGTAACGCCAACTTCTCCTTTACGTCTGTGTTAAAAATTTGTACTCAAAGGGCCAGGAAAGTACGTGTTTTATCCATGCACATTGACACAGCTGCTGCTTCTTGTGCACCTACTGTGCGCCAGTGCTCTTGTGAGTACTTCCTACACGTTCCTTAGTCCTTTAGGGCAAACCCATGGGGTAGTTGCTCTTATCCTTCATTTCTGAGGTGAAACAGTCAAAGCGTAGACAAGTTTCGACCCTTCCCGAGGTTGCAGAGCCTGTGAGCCATCGCACGAGGCTTGCAGACTTGTCCTGCGTGGCCACAGGTCTAGATTTCTGCCCACTGTGCTTCTCCTCACCTCATGTAATACTCAGGTTTTCATTGTTGTTGTTATTATTCCTTTGTTCTTATTGGTTGCATCTTCTGCATCAAGCCTCGATGGCCTGGAAAGAATCTTAAGACATTCGTCCTCCCCACAGCCCCTTCGTTTGAGCTCAGAAAGACATGTTGGGAAGACCTGCCTGGCACAGCAATGAAAATAAATAGAGCATGGTTGCTCACGGTGCTTACTGTTTAGTTCATGAAGGGCTTGGGTAAGAGGGCTGGATGAACAGAAGGCCGAAGGGGATAAAATACATGCTAGCTGTTTAGCTGACCAGCTCTGGGGTCACAGAGGGGACAGTCTTCAGGTCCAGGGCGGACACATTGGACTGGGGTTGTGATAAGGCAAGGAGGCAGGTGACATTCCAAGCTTCTGGACTAGACTGGCAAAGAGGAAATGCAAGCTGGCCAGTTGCCACGGTTGAAGTAAGAGCTGGTGCATCTCGGCCTGGGCACCGGCAGGAAGGACACATCGCAGGCGGTGCCTGACTCAGCGAAGGTTGGGTGATGAGATGGGGCCCTTGATTAGGAAGAGGCGGGGAGAGAGGGAGAATTGGAGGAGGGTATGGGGTCTCCAGCCCCTTAGGATCGTCGTTACGTTCATCATAAGCAACTCCAATTCAAGAAACTCACGCAGGGGGGCCGGGATTGGGTGGAAAGTAAGACCCCTTAGATTGACCCCTGGGTCTGAGTCTGTAGCGGCTTTGAGCAAGTTGCTTGTTTCCTTCCCAGTTTCCTCGTCTCCAAGATGGAAAGAACCTTGGTGTGTATCCTGTAATGTCGCTGGAGAAAAGTTAGCTCCTGTAGAATGCTCAGCACAGGGGCCCCTAATGTATGTTCAGTGCCAGTTACCGGCCTCTGGCTTTGGTCTGAGTAGACGGAGGAAGTTCTCAGAGGCCGGCACCGGGGAGACCTTGCAGCGTGTACAGAGATCCATCCTCTTGCCTGTTGGTGCCGTGCTCTGCCCTGCTGGATCCTGGGCGCCTCCCACCCTCCCGTGGGTCGGTGCCAGGTTGCGTCTTATGCAGGAATTACCCTGACCTTCCTTCCGCAGGCCATGCGTTAAGCTCAGTGGTTGGCCCTGCTGTGCTAGGACTCTCTGCATCCATTTCCAGCCACTGAACGTTGGTTTTCGTTTGACCCCTCTACTTTCTTTCTGTAAATCAGACATTTGGGTGCACAGGAGTCATATCCTGCGTGTGCCTTGCGGGATTCTCACGACAGTGTAAATGGTGTCTCTTCACGACTTGTTGGTACAGGAAGGCCACCCGAAACGTATTCTCTCCTGGAACCTAACCTGCGTGTGCCCGTTTTCCCCCCTCCTTTTCCACATGCCCGAGTTAAGCTGTTAAGTCTGTAATACGCCTCGAACACACACAGAGCTGGGGAATGGTGCGCCCGGCACTGTTCATTGTGGAGCTGCTGAGGTGGGCGGCTGGCCTCGCTGCGTTTGTGCGGGGACAGCTCCTTGCATCCAGGAGGCAAATGCGTACGAGCCTTGGGTGCAGGAGCCAGGGGTGAGGCCGGGAACCCTGCACCCAGCACCCGATCGGGTTTCGCCCTGAGACCATTCTTAGCTTATCCTGCTCCACCAGGGGGTGGCGGGCCCGGCCTGCTTTCTGATCCCCTTGCCTGCAAAGTGTGCAAGTACAAAGAGCTTTAACGCATTTTACTTTATTTTACTATTATTTTTTTTTTTTTACCTAGAAAGGAGCCCGGGGGCGGCATCCAAGTACATTTAACATATGAAAATTGAGCCGCTTTGAACTTGTATGTTTTTCATAGCTGCTTGGTATGTTTCCTGGAGGATCACCTGTAGGCCTTTCTTTCCAAATCCTAATCCCTTTGATTGAGAGCCAGGACAGATAGCTCTCATTGAAGAACCCCAGCCTCATAATTCTCCCTTCCATTCAGAGTTGAAAGGGAGCAGCCCCAGATTCAAACGGCAAATCCTCGGACTTAGCCCAAGTAATTCAAACACTTTAAAAACTGAAATGGTTTTGTTCTGGAAATCGGGTTCAGATGGGCTACTGCATGTGCACGGGCCCGAGTGCAGGACGGGGAAGAAAGGCCCCCGCCGCTGCCCTGCTTTCTCCTGGCCTTCTCTCCCTGTGACCACGGATTCAGAGGACACCCCTGGGAGTTGGAAGTCTCACAGCAACCTGGCGTGAGTTTTTTGAACGTGCTCAACTCCTCTGCTCTCTGTCCTCTGTAAGAGCGGGCCAGCAGTTCCTGTCCTCGCCTCCCAGCCCCCTTTTGGAGAAAGGAAAACCACCATGTTCTTTTTATCTTTACAAATGTGCCTGGTGAGGACTAATCAAAACCAGTTCAAGATGCTTTTATTTAAGACTGTAGAGGAACGGAAGGTGTGGCAGAATTAGAAAGGGAAGGGCCTCCAGGCCCCAGGGCCCGCCTGCTCCCCAAGCTTGTGGTCTCTTTCTTGCTTTCCTTGTCTTTTCTTTCCTTTCTGTTTTCCCCACACCAACCTCGATTTCGGCTGAGATCGGTTTCGATTCTTTTCAGAGATCGTGTTTACAAAAAGATGGTTCCTTTCTGCCGAACATCCTGTCGCTGTCCCATTTGTCCCGAGAGCGCCTCTGTTGGAAAAGGCAGGCGCCTGCATGCCCAGCACCCTGTCTGTGAAAGGAAGCCTGAAAAGTGGTTTCCACGTTCAGTGGGTGTCTGCGGTCGGCACGGCCTATTCCAGTGGCTGTTTTCCCCCAGGGTGAGTGGTCCTCACCCTCCTCTCGGCCACCAGATGAAGGGAAGGACTGTGACCCATTATCAGATTATTGGGGATCTGCGTGCCCCACTCAGGGCTAACCTGAGGCAAGGCCTGGAGATTTATTCTCCGCTGGCTGGGTTCCCGAATCTAAAACAGGGCTGCTTCACTCATCATGGACACCAAACCTCTGTAAAGAGCCAGAGCATGTTAGTGAAGTGAGGTATGTTGTGCGGTTATGAAAAAGATTTCAGACGGGAGTCTTACCCCGTCAGGGAAGACAGAAGAATTCAACAGGCACCCACACAGGTCTCATCTGAGTACATTTTCCATGTACAGCCTCCCCTTGGGCTCAGACTTCTATCCAGCTCTGTCCTAGGACTTGACCCTGCCTAGCCTGTGAATTTTGACCCATTATCGGGCCTCGTTCATGAGGTCCTTCCCGTTTCCCCTTTTCTGTTTCTCTTGCTGGAAGGTTTTTTTTTGTTTTGTTTTGAATGACATTATAATCATTTATAATTTTTAAATGCCTCCATCAATGCTTAAAAACAGCACTTGATTTTAATGAGCTGCAGAATCCATGGGAGATTCTGCCCGCATGGCTGTCGTGGGTCCCAACGATGGTGTGGCGTGAACAGAGAAAGTTTATGGGACGTTTTATTATATTCCTAAATGTGAAAGAGGATTCTAATTTAAAAATAAGTGGCTCTACTTTTTTTAATTCTTATGTAGCCTCTGTAGCTGTTTTAACGTCCCTTTTACGGTTGGCTGGTCGCTGTTTTAAAACAAGTTCTTCAGGGACCCTTTGCCCATTAGTCTCTGGCAATAAAATCTGAACTTCTCGAAAATAAAACATGAGGCCTTGGAGCAATTAGGAAGAGAACTTTCAGAGATGACTGCGAATATGAAATACAGTAATTTGGTTTATTAATGGATTTGGGGAAAACCAGCCTCCCTCTTTTAAGCTCAACTATGTGGATCTGGGAGGATTTTTATATTTTTAATTTATTTCTTTGTTTCTCGCCAGGCATTAGGGGGTCCCACCGTGAGCTCTTGAGGTACACCAATCCCCCTTCTCCAGCCTGCTGCTTCTCAATATGAGCCTTTATTTTTTATTTTTTCCATTTTATATGGAACACGGGGTGATGTCACTTAGGGAAGCGTTTTTCCCCAAAGTGGTTTTGGGGACCAGAATCTGGTGATGTGTTATTTAAAAGCGATAATGTAGCAAAGCTGGGCTTTGGACTTTAAGCAGTTGTAGGATTTATGGGACATATCCCTAACCTATTTGATTTTATGGGACGCGCGAAATAACAGGTATTCATTCCGTCATCATCAGTTTCTTGAAAACCTAGAAACGAGACTGACATTTAGGGCTCTAACCTTATATAGTAACTCCTTTGTTTATTAAACATGGTTTGTAGCAATTTAGGAGGGCTGGAACCTGGGGAGTTCTTTAATTTGCCCATGGGATTGGCCTCTCTAACCTTGAAGGGAAGCGTTACTTTTAATGCTTTAAAACTCTTTTCATGGACACTCAGTTGCCAACTAAAGGATACAGTTCAGGTTTTAAAAGCCTTCCGAGCCTTTCAGCGTCCTGTCGGTGTCCTCTGTCCTCGACACTCTCTGGACCTCAGCCGGGCCTTCCTTCCATGGTAGGTCTGCCCCAGGGCAGTCACCATGCATTGGATTTTTAGGTTCTCACATCTCTGCTCCTGTTCGTTACTTTGTCCATCCCCCGAATTGTATGCGCTCTTTCTCTGCTTTCAATGCAGATGTTGTCTCCGGTACCCAGGGTTTCCTTTTACCTACAGGAAGTTTGCAACGCCGCCTGCACAGCTGTATGCCAGGCCAGAGCGGGGTAGGAATTGGGATGGAAGGGGATCCGCATCCTGCCCCTGCCCTGCCAGTTGACCTCCTGTCCAGTTCATGGCACTTTCCGCGGCTCTAAATTACTGCGCTTGACACGTTAAGCTGGGCTGTTGGTGTTTGTGTAGATGCGGTCCCGGCAGGCACTGCAGTTGCCCTGCCAGCACCTGGTCCCTCCCCTGCCCTGCCCTCCTCGCCCCAGCTGCGAGGGAACCCGAACTGTGCTCAGCTGGTGGAGACAGGGCTCTTGATTTCTTTTGAATGTGTAACCTCCGTTCTGCCGAATGAACGCTTTGGGGAGAGTTGGTCTAGACTTCTTCAGAGCTTGATGGGAGAAGAAAGGGTCGTTATAGGAGGGCAAGTAGAAGGGGGTGTGAGTCTGAAAGGGAGGCATTCTGTAAGATCTGGATCCAAAAGCGTGTGTGTACGCCACGGACAGAAGGCAGCAGGGCGGGTGAAAACCCAGCAGCAGAGGCGCATGATGGGTAGGGCAAGCAAGTGCGTGAGGTTACCAGGGGAGGGGCCTGCAAAAGGCTTGGGCCAGCACCTCTGTTCAGCACATAAAGATCGTTGTCCTGCTGTGCTCCTGTGTCCCAGGAGAAACTAGGACTCTCGATCAGAGACACCATGTCAGCAGGACCCACCGGCCTGCTCTTCGGTTCTTCCTAGTTGGTTCCATTCCGAGACACCGTGTGGCCCCTGGGCAGCTTTAGCCTCTTCTGGTTGAGGGGTGGCTGAGATGGTCGCAGCTCCAGACGTCCCACCGGCCATCGTGCCACTAATCCTATCCAAGGAGAAACACTTCCCTTCTCAGAAGCTGGCTTCTTACCATGCCTGCTTAGCCTGAAAGCGTTCGGTGGCCATCCCGGAATCAGTCACCAGAACCAGGAGCTACTGATTGGCTGAAACCAGCCAGCCACCCTCCCCTCAAAGGGAGCCCAAGGGGCCTGCGTCTCGGGAGTGGACCATGTTAACAGGGTGATTAATCCCCTTTCCGAAGAAAGAAGCTCCCAGGACTCACCGATGTTCCTGTTAAAGGTTCCTTGGGAAGGGCAGCCAGAGCCTCTGTCCGGACAGCAGCGTGGCGGGCTCCCCTTTGGCTGTTGTGACAGGAGACACGGAGCAGTCGGCAGGTGTGAAACGAGGTCCAGAACGCCCCCTCGGAGGAAGAAGAGGGCAGGACTGACCGGTGCCCTGCAGCCCTTTGGCCGTGGACTTGGCCGCCGGGTGCAGCCTCCGGGGCTGGCTTTCCCCACGCTTCTTCCCTTCCTCCCCCTGTTTGGTTGCAAACTTACTTTGACCGAGGATTTACTTGTCACCTCATGTTGACATTTCAAGTTATTGCATTTAAGTAAAACACGGGAGAAGGCAAACAGGCAAGCCTATTCCAGCCGGTCACCAGGCCTGGAAGTCATGCTCACGTTTCAAAGACCGGGAAGGGGGTTGGGCTGGGGAACAGAGAACAGACGTATTTATGAGGGAGGATCCTCCTAGCTTTGGGATCCCTGGTCAGACCCTGGATTGTGAATATTTATCTCAGCTACTGGTGATCCCTGGGGCCACGGAGGGGAAGAGCTTCCGATGCCACCGAAGTTGCTGCCGAATTCCGTGGACTTGTGTGGTTACAAGCGACTACAACAACAAAGAAGCTCTGCTTTAAGAACTGTTTTTGTGGCATCTCCAGGGGACAGGTTTGCGTTGGTCTACACGGTCCCCAAAGGCAAGCTGAGACTATGCAAATTAAAGAAATAGAGCTGGTGGCAACCAGCTCTGTGGTGTGATTTGATTTTCCCAACACACATGTCCGTTAGCATGATGGAGACAGCACAGTATATGATTGAAGCACCGCACCGTCACCCATGTGGTGCGTTTGAATTGGTGTAATGGCCATGAAGGGTGAAGTTGGAACCACTAGGCCTACTTCTGCCTTTGAGCTGTTTCTTTGATCCGTCAGAATATATAACAACATCAAACAGAAGTCAGGAAGTCGGCACTCTTGAGCTGAGCTCTGCCTCCCATCAGCCTTGTGACCTTGGATAAGTCCCTAAACATCTTGGGGTCCCTGTTTTTCTCAGCTGCAAAATGAGGGGTGAAAACCAGAGAAGATCTACTGACTAGTCTTCCACTTCTGAGCTTGACTCTTCCAAGGCCTTCCCTGGCCTCCGGCATTTGATCGCTGAATTGTGTGGTCGTAAGTCTTTCTAGCCATTGAGTTCATTCCTCATCCTCTGTGACAAAGATGACTTTTGTCTAGACTTCGGATTTCTGAAATTGACTTCATGAGTTGAGTCATACATATTTTTAACTAGCTTATATTGGGAGTGAGAGAGAGAGAGAGAGCAAGGAATAGCCATTTAAATAGTTCTAAGTAGTTCTATTGCTACCATTCCATTTCCTGAGCATTTGCGCTGGAGTAGTAAGTATGAGATGGGAGTTGGGAATCTGTGCCTGTCCCTTGAGGGGTGACGCAGTTGTGCACATGTGCACATGCCTGACATGTGCACTTACTACTTGTGTTGGATGAGCATTGTGTGCTGCTCTGCCGGCCAGCGGACAGTGGCTACCCCAGTTCCATCATGGTGACCCCCTGCATTGGGGATTGCTCAATGCCTTTTACCTGGGTGCCTTGATTTCCTTTCACTGAGACACAGAGGAGGTGGAGATGTAGGTTGCATCCCTTATGGCCAGAGGGGACCCAGAGGCGTGGAGACCAGACTAACAGGCCTTCAAATGGGATCCAACTGAGACTTTGCGAAATACTTTCATGATCAATTTCCTCATTCCATTCATTCAGTCTCTTAACACTCATAGTGATACATTGTATTTCTCCTCTTAACACTTATAATGATACATTGCATTTCTACCGACCTAATTATTTCCTTTTGTCTATAATGTCACATCGAGGGTCCTTGAAGGTAGGCGACTTGATTCTTCTATGATTTTTCCTTGCTAGGGTCCTCAACACATGCTGTCTCATAGGCACATGATATACCTGACTATTTGTCAACTCAGATGACTTAAACATGAAGATGTTAACTTCGATCTTTCATTTAGGGGAACTGGGGTGACAGTGGTGCCTTTTTCTGCCGGTCACCAAATCTGGAGGAGACTCAGGGGTGTGGCATTGGCTGCCCGAGGACTTGCATGCCAACATCTGGTGAAAAAGAAGGTCCCCAGGGAAAGCATGAGGTCCTGGGTGTGGATTTATGGGAAGAGAGATGCAGCTGACATCTGTTACTATGTTTCAACAAAAATAATTTATTGACATTACTGCTCAGGAATTATCACCCTCTTGCATTCTGTTAACCCTTAAGCTTCCAGTTGAAGGACGAGGCGTCATTTCTCTGGCCTACAAGAGATACTATCCCAGGAAAGGTGATAGAAATAGTTCAGATTTCAAAAAGAGGATTCTGTCTTTTCTCCACGCATACATAACCTATGGCTGACAGCATTGCTATAAAAAAATTATCTGCAGTTATTTGACATTTCGTATTCTGACATCTCTTTAGTGGGTCCCATGCTTAGTGTTCTTTCTAAGTGATCTCAGAAGAACTGAGATCATTTCTGCACAAACGTTCAGCTAAGTTATGCCGAAACGGAGTGCACTCAGCTCTGCACCTCAGGTCTGGATGGGCTGCCTAGGCTAGTGACGTAGGAATTCAATGGAATGCCCTAGCATGATGGGGTATCTACGGGCAACACCAGGTGTCTTGTCTTCACCTCCAGTCAGATGTAAAGCAGAGGCGAATCTTTGTCGGTCCCATTTTTCTGTGGCCTTCATAGAACTCGGCGCAGTACTTCTGTTTTACTTACATATAACTATACATATGATATACAATTGTTATATCAATTATATTATTCATTATGTTAACATGAGGAGCCATAAACACAACTGTGTGTGTCATGGTTACATTAATTCTGTTATTTGTTGCATTACTGTATCCATAGCTATAGAGTAAGCGCAGTACTAAGGTAAATCGTGTGGTAACTATTTTTTAATCCTCACGAGCGTTCTTGGAGGAAGACGTTGCTATTTGTCGGGTGAGAGAACCTGAAGAGAATAGCAGCCAGGTAGCATGCCATGCTGTCCCTCCTCGTCCGCACACATTTGTTTATCCAGTCGCTACAATATCCTGGTGGCAGAGACACAGCGAAGGATCAGACGCAACGCCTCTCTTTAAAGAATGTGCTTGCGCCGTTTCAAAGATAGAGGAACTCCAATCAGGGGGTTTTCTGGCACTGCCTTAGGATTGTAGAGTCAAGACAAACGTGACATAAAAATGTAAGCAGCCAGGTACTTAGTGGGAAGAGGCCCCCCAGAAAACATTGTTTTGAAACGTGTGTAGGACCCCCGGGAACGCCTCATTCGTTACTAAGTTCTTTGATGACATAGGCCATGGCCCAGGAATTTTTCCCAGGGCAGCATATAAACGTGGAACGGTTTTCCTGGGGAGTAGTTCCGGAAAGGGTTAAAGTACGCTTCTCTGGGACGTCATGGGAAAGTAGCCAGACACGATTTCAAAGGGATTTTTTTAGGAGCGAATTCCAATTACAGAGAAAGAAGTTCCCTTTCTAGCCTGCTAAGCTCTGTTTGGGGAGAAAGCAGTCTCCAGACCCACATCCCTTCTCCCCTTATTTCAACAGCTATTTTGAATATGAAAATCTTATGTCAAAACTTAGCTGGAGCCTTCATCAGGCTTTTGAAAGGCTAAGTAAGAATTCTGTTTCTAGGAATAAAAAGATTGGGATCAGAAAGATTCTTTGCCCGCCAGAACTCCTTTCCGATGGTAGTGCAAGCAGTCTTTAATCATATTTTTGTCGATAATTTATTAGTTTTCCCTGGGAAATCAAAGACTCGGTCACGTAAAATGTAATTTTTTTTTTCCAAGATATTTTATGAACCAGAATCCAGAGTGAAAAAATAATGGAAACTACATTTCCTTTGCTGATACGGACTAATTGGAAATGGAAAAACCTTTGGTGAGTCTGGGCCCCGCGTGGAACTGCTGAAGAACCCAACTGGGCCCATTGTACTACCACAGGTTCCACCCTGACCAAGTCTGCCACTGGCCCGTCAAGAGAGTGCGTGGTCAGCAAATCCAAACTGTGGAGAACGAGAGCTAAAGTTCAGTGAAGAGAGGTGGGCAGACTCCCACCCAGCAGGCTGTGGAGCAAACCCACGCTTCACCGGACGGGGGCCGGTGCACAATAGCTGTGTGGACCAGCGGCAGCCCCGGGCCAGTGGGATCCAGGCCATGGTGTTCGTCCAGGGCACCCGTGAGGGACACGCCCGTCCCCTGCCGTGTGGTGTCCCCAGTCTGTGGCATCTTGGATCAATGTTGGGCTTGCTCTTGGGGCACCAGACGCTGGCTAGGTTCCTGAAGGAGGGCTGGGGAAATTGTGAAAGGTGTTTACTTACTGAACTCTTCCTGATCAAGTGAAATCAAAAGGCACTGGGGTGGCGGGCCTCTCTGCAGAAGTAAAGCACAAAGGAAATACGATACCTTTGTGCCATCGAGGCCAGGGTGCTGTGGGGGTTACCAGATGTTTTCTAACATGAAAAGCTAGAGGACTGTGCAGAGAAGCAAGGTGGGTCTGTGGGACAAGCTGCAGCAGGTCACACTGGTAAGGAGCCTGATGGTCTGAGTTTAAAACCAGCGCCGCCGCTTGCCGGGTGCGAAATCTAGGGCGAGAGATGTACCCCTTCTCTGCTGGGACCATCCTCTGTGCGCTGGACAGGCTCCCACCTCAGGAGAGTTGTGAATTCATAGCAGGAAAGGTGCTTCAAATGGTCTCCGATTCTTGTTGTCAGTCAGACAACTTGAAGAACTCACACGCTTCACAAGTCCCTTACAGAGAAGGCCAACGCCTGACACTGGACACTCAGGAAACGCAGGTTTCCATAAGTTCAGACCTGATCCAGGGAGTACCGGGGAGACAATTCAGGTTTTTCACTAGCGATAGTGACACAGTTAAATAGTGATTCGGTTCAAAACAGACGGGCCTACCCAGAGTATCACGTACTCACTCTGCTAAACCTCCGCGCCTGTCACGTTGCCTCCTTTTTCTTCGATGCACCAGCCTCTTTCACTTGGGATCTCTTTAGTACCGATGGACTCGGGCTACAGTATTTTGCAAAGGTTTGCCTAACGCTTCACGCATTTTTCCTGCTTTTTCTTTGCGAGTCCGCTTTTTTCGTCACACCTCCAGCGGTTCCATGTAGCCCTGGGTCTGCGAGCTCCTTCGGTGGTAGTTAACCTGGTGTAAATAAACGTCTCTCACAGGTACGCGGCTAAGGGAGACCCCCACCCTCCTCCCCTGAATGCATCGGCGTATGCAGGGTTACCGATACTGGTGGACCCAGTTGCAGAAGTGCTGAGTTGTAAGACTGTCGTTCATGCTGGGGACCAGAGAGCTCAAATTTCTTCCCCACCCCAGCATCACAGACACAGAGACCTGAAAGGCTCAGGCTTGGTTTTCAAGGCGTCTAGCATTGGGGGTGTGGCAGCGGCCGTCTTGTTGGTGCCCGACAGTCGAATCATAAATTCTTTGGGGGAAGAGTCTGTCTGCCTCGCTCTGTCCCCATCACAGGGTCTCCGTGCCTCCGACGCGGGTGTCTGCTACATGCACAGGTGTTTACTAAACACGCGTGGAAGGCGATGCGATCCTTTGGTTGCTGGTGGTGGTTTAATTGACCAGGGAACAGCCCCAGGAAAAACATTAAAAAGCTGGAGATGGCGTTGTCTCTTTTTAAAGAAAGAAAGAAAGAAAACACCTTGCAAAGCTTGACAACCTTGGGAGAAAGGAGAGAGAGGAAGATGGGCGACGACTCCCATAAACAGGCCAGGAAAAGGGAATGAAAATGTATCAGGCGGAAGAACGAGTGAGTGAGGGAATCGGCAGGTCGGGGTTTTCCCCAAGATCCTCGCCTCCACGACACTGCCTCCCGGAGCCAGTTCCTAGGCTGCCCTCCGGCCTGTGCCAGTGGCACGCGCCAGTCTGTTCTGCCCTCACCAGTTACCAAGCTTTGCACACTCTCCCTGCGCCCCCGCTTCGTGCACATCGGGCCTCTTGGTCCAGGACGCTCCCCCAGGCTTCAGCCTCCTCCGGGACTCACCCCACCCAGCCCCCCCGCTCCGTGCTTCCCGCAGGACTCAGCCTCCCTTCCCAGGAGAAAGAGGAGTGAGTGTCAGAGTTGGGGGGTCAGCTGGAAAAGGATGGTTCCCGTATTCCTATGCTTGCATGTCATTGAGGGACTTTAGCTTATTTTGGACCGTCGCTGTGGGCTTTGTGCAGACCCCACAAGACGGGGACACTGCGCTGTCAGGACCCTCTAAGCTGTCAGGACCCTCTAAGGCCCCGTAGCCCTAACATGGCAAATTCTTTGGCTGGAGTGCAGCTCCGTCTTGCCCAGGCCTTCACACTTGCACATTTTCAGGAACGCGTCTGGGGAAGCCCATAGGACACATCCGCATCCAGTTGTACTAGTCAGAGGACCATGCTCGCCTTTAACATCCCTGCCGTCAACACTAGCAGTTCTACCACCACTCCTTGTGTGTCCTCCCCACATCCTGATTTTTGCGAACACGATTGATTTAGGACACTCAGAGTCACAGGATTTTCATAAAACCTAACTCCTGGGCGTGCTCAGCGGGGAAACAAAGATAACCCTATTCCATGAATTTGTGCCCCTGGGTGAATGGCCAGGTGTTCTTTCAACTAAACGGTGAGACTAATTCCTTCCTGGCCTGTGGAAACCAGCCGAAGCCACGGGCCAGCTGGTGTATCTTCAGCCTTGCACACCCGCATCTCTCTCTGGTTTGCAGATTACCCTGATCCCCGGCACTTCCTCTGGCCTGTGCCTCCCCAAGAATAAGCCATCTCCTTCGTTGCATTTGGGCATTTTTGAGTTGTGAGTCTTCTGCAGGGGAGGGGAGAGGAAGGAGTCCGGGCGACGGAATTAAAGAGTATTTCCAGGAGGAATCCCCCCTCCGTCTCACCCACCTCTGACCCCTGTGCCTCCGTGGTCTCCTCACTCGCAAGCGGAAGTAATGGAAGCTGGTTTTGCGAACATCCTTTTTCCAAACATTCAAACGCTCTCCCTGAAAACAAAGCGAATTCACACCCAGCTGCTCTAATATCCATGGCTAAGGGTGTAAGACAAGAGGAAGCTGCAGCGGGTTGTGTCTAACCGGAGTCATTTCTTCCATGAATTTTCCGACGGCTTTCGGTTGCAAAGCACAGCTTTTTCAATGATTGGAGGTGGGGAGAGGCCCCAAATTTACCTGGTTGTGTCGCAAAGTGAAATGTGATGTTGTTCTGGTGGTTTCTCGGAATAAAAGATCATGCCTGTAATTGATTTCCCCAGGAAGCTGTGGCATGGAAGATCCTCCAGGAACTAGGAAGGGTATTTGAAAAGGCACATGAGCAGTAGAGGACCTCTGGCCACTTGGAGCATGTCCCCTTCTGCGCGTGCAGCTGACGCTACTAGTGTGATCTGTATCCTGTTTTATGCACACGTATTTGAAGGAAACTGTTTTCCCTGCAAGTGATACACACACTTGGGTTTTCAGGAGCCTGCGGTGCTTCAGTCCACACTATCTCCGCTTTAGAGAGGAAATGTATAGCCCCCACCATGTGAGCTGCACCCCCAGGCAAACTGGGGAGCTTCCTTTAGTCTGGCGCCTGTGAGCATTTTGGTCGACTGAACGGAATAATCACTGTCCTGAGAGCACATTCCCTGAACAGGATGGTAGCGGATACTTAACATGTTACAAAACCAGTTACGTTTCATTGTTTATTATAGCTGTTTTCACTGTTAAGAATGTACGTCAGTCCTGCTGGTATGACCGGCCCTGCAGGTCTAGTGTCAGAGCCCAACCAGGCGGGGACATGCAAGGTCTGTGACCTTTCCCCTCTGCCTCCAGTGGAGCTTGCTTGGCTGTGACCAAACTGGGAACGGCACCTCTAGCCTTCGGCATCCAGCTTGGTGGAGGTGACACAGACACCTAGGACACCAGAGACACCAGGACGAAACACAACTGTCACATCTAGGAAGGGAGGAAATGATTTCGGCAGGTCCATATCTCCTTCTCAAAACTAGAGAGTTATATATTTAAAAGGGCTTTTCTAAGAACTCCGTTCATGTTAGGCCAAACCCAGTGCATTATGGGGAAGATAGTGCCTGGCATTCATCCAAGGGTAATCCTTCCAGGGGCTTTGACTTTGCAGTAAATCATGGGCGTAAAGCCTGAGTGGTTTACACCATTAAAAACCCCAAGATAGAATTAGACTTGTAATCACCACTTGCCCATGTTTTGTCATTTATGATAATTACAGTAGCAATAATCCATGTATTGTTGAGAAGTCGCAGTCAGAAGCATCCATCAATTTTTTTATTGACACCAAATCAAGTTGCTACTTCGCCCTGGCTGCAAAAAAAAGTAGATGGTACCAATTAGTCCAGAGAACTCGGGCAGCCGTTAGCCATGAAGCGAGCAGTTAATCCACAGAACATTTCTGGTCCCTCTGATGCCAATGATCCCTCGTAATTATGTGGAATATTGTGGGTTTCTTTGGGGCTCTGTCAGTCGTGTCATTGTGGGCTTAGATGGAAGAAGCATCTCCGTCGCTGCGTTTGTTTAAAGGGAAGCTCTCGTACTCCCCAGCCCCCACCTTGTACCCTTCTGTGCTTCCAGGCAAGGTTATTCTGAAGCAGAACACTTGAATCAGCGCCGTTGACATTTTCTTCTTCTTATTTAGAAATGGGCCTCATTGCAGCGGTGGTGTGCTAGCGAACTGTCTCATCGTTGTTAACTGTTCTTGTTCACTATATCACAGAATAGCCATCTCCTCAAAAAAAAAAAAAAAAGAAAGAAAGAAAGAAAGATAGGAAAAAGAAAAGTCAGGGTTTAAAAGGAAAAAAAAAAAAATCAACTAGTTGTGAAGAAATCTGGTGCTAATGAGCTTTCTGCACCTGCCTGAAGACTTTTCCCCAGGCTAGCCCAGCCTGCCTCTCCAGACATTTCCAATCCGCACTGTCCGCAGATTTTACTAAGCCGCTGAACGGTACAGGTTGGAAAATGTAAATCTATCTATTTTTTTTTTCTGTGTCGAGAATTTGGAAAAGAAAAGAACAGGGAAAGAAACTCAGCCCTAATCTCCCACCATGACACCAAGTCTCACCGTTTCTTGGTAGATTTTATTTGGAGCTTTTAAACACACACACTCACATGCTGAGTGTTGGTGTTGCTGCGTTTGTGTTTTTATGATGGCACTCCCTTTCTCACTTGCCACAATAACCTTTCTACTTTACTAACCGTTTCGGATCGTCCTTTTTAGTAGATGCATCATACTCCTCTTAAATGCAGACTATACGTTTCCTTATGTTTGAGATTGTTTTCCTGAGATAAATCGTCCAGCTTACAAACTTCTTTGCAACTCTTGATACGTATGGACAGACTGCCGTCCAGAAAGATCGTACAAAGTTTTAAAACCCCACGAGGAATACAGGGAGGTGCCAGTTTAATGTTAGGGAGTGAGATTGAAATTCAAAGGTGTGGGCATGGTAGTGGCTCAGCTAAAGACACCAAGGCTGCCCCTCCGCAGCGGACAGGTGGGTACAGCGTCAAATTGTGCTCTAGCTCATAGGCTCTGCCCAGGACAATTACTAGGTCCCAGTATAGGAAGCGCAGGACTAGGGCAGCTGTAGGTACGATGTGATCACGGGGCCAGTGAAGTCATCAAAGACCTGGATCCATCTCTCCCAAGCTCCCCGCTTTGCGTTTCCTGCACCCCCTGATGCAGAAACAAGAGCGGGAAAGAGATCAGCTCTCCTAGTGTCTCCTCCCCCAAAGTGAGGGTGTCCTTCCTAGAAACCCCCCCAAGGGACTACCTCTCTGGCCTCATTTCCTGGTTTTGGGTCCATACGCAAAGCAAAGACTGGCAAGGGAAGGGGAAAGCCTATTCGGAGCTTCTTAGCCAAGGTTTGCAGGGGAGCTGGCACCGCAGTTGTTTTCTCCGTGTGCTGAGCAGCTCCGTTAGCCGGGGTGCGGGAGGAAGTGGGTGTTGGAGAGGTAACTGCAGTGCCTCCCACAGACACCTTGGTTTTCTTTCTCCAGTCTCTGGCGCAGTCCTAGAACCATTTAACATTCTTTAGTAACGGTTTGTGCATTTCTGGGGTCCCTGCAACATCGACGCAAGCCCTGCGAGTGCGCGTCCGGTCCTCCCAAGTATGGAGTCCACGTGCCCTGGTTCCCTTCCACCTCCCTGAAAGCCCACCTCAGGGTGGGGCCGAAACCAGCGAGGGGTCTGCGCTCACACCTTTGGGAGGTAGGTCTCCTTCGGGCCAGAGGCAAGGGCACCCCTGTGGGTAAGGTTGCACCCAGGGGAGCACCTGTCCTGGTTTCCGCAGAGACCGGAGGTGTGTGGGCTGGTGCAGCAGGTCTGGCTTCCCAGGCCGGATCGCTGCGGCTCTGCACATCCCGTTCCAGCCCTGACACACCTCCCTGCTCATGCCCACCTGCTGTGGACGACCCGGAAGGACGGGCTTTGGTGGGCTGGAGCAGTGCAGAGAAATGCCTGAAATTCCTACCTTCGAGGATTTTGGAAACCATCTAGCTCATTTCTGCGTTTGGTTTTCCCACTCGTACAGATCAGTGGGGACATTACGTTTTATTGGAAAATAGTAAGTAGGGAAAGAATGGGAAAGCAGTGACAGAAGAACACAGGGCCCCAGAGTGAACAAAGCAGCCCACGTATTATATGAACTTGACGCCTTAGGAAGTCAGTGCTGTTTTGCATGTCACGTACACAGTTGGATGATAGCGTGCAGATGATGTCTCTACCAATGCCATGCCTGAGTCAAAGTATTTTTGGGCACCAGGGATATCAAGGGGATCTTGGATCAAAGCTGCCTCTTCCTTCGCACTGGTAGATGAGGGCCACAGTATGCTCATTTCCCACCACCCCAGGGAGTCATTGCTGAAGTTGTCCAGGTAGAAACCAAAACCAACCAACCAACCAACACCAGCAACAAAAAAACCCAACTTGTATGATTCCTGTTTTATGGCTACATAAGTATATTTATCACCTAATTGCATGCTCTAATCATGAGATTCCATACATTTTCTTCACTTACATATGAAGCATAATTATACTAACTACTTGCAGAAACAATGGTGGAAATGACTTGCAGCAAAAATGACAAACCACAGCGCCATTTCAGAAAGGTCTTCGGAGCAAGTGCTGCACAGAGGTGGGTCAGATGAATGTAACAGCCTTCAAGTGGCCATGAGCATTTTCATGGGATACGGCGCCAAGAAGTGACTCGAATGGTTTTGGAAGATTGGCCTTTTTAAAGCTGCATGCTCAACATAGCACTCCTGTGTGCACCGTAATCCGATTCCCGTGCGGAAGCGGGCTGCGTTCGGGGACCACCGTCTCCCTCCCTCCGTTGTCCTCCCTCAGTCCCACTGTACTTCCTTTCCCTTCTCATCTGTCTTTCTTCCTCCCCACGTCTTCCTTTCCTTCACGGGCCAGGGGAAGGGTTTGAAAGAGTTGGCTAATGGGGAGAAAGGGCGTAGATCCGGGGACATTATTTCCCACCAAAGTAATCCATGGAGCCAACTGTTTGGTGGCCGCTGGCACTGAAGAATGGGGTCTTTTAAAGACTTCTCACTTATCAAGTCAAAGTCCCCTGGGTTTCATGGCCTTCAGGGGCATTTGAAGCACAGGGTCAGTGTTGTATTGGAGAAATGATAGAGAGGGGAAGAGAAACACTGGCTACAGCGTGTGCAGAACTAGGAGCCTTTGAAACGAACTACGTCACTGAGAGGTCCTTAGAAGCCACACGCTAGTTTACCGCCATTGCCTCTACCATCACTGAAAATAAAATGTTTTCCAAGGGTAATTCTTCTGCAAGTCCACTCCTTTTCCTCTGGTGTTTTCTTCAAGAAAAACATGAAGCCAAATGTTCTGAAATGGTTTTTTTTTTTTTTTTTTTAAGTTATTTGTGGGCTATTATTACATTACTAAAATTTGCCCAGACCCTTTTCTGTACTTCACCTAGTGAGTCTTCTTTATTTAAAAATAGTAAGATTCATAATCACCTGTCCTTAGTTTACAGTTCAGAGCGTGGGTTTTTTGTTTTTGTTTTTCTCTTTCCCTTTTCTTTTTTGGACTAGCCAGTCATGTTCTGCTAAGGACAGTACGTCTTAGGTGTGTTCCTGAGAGCCCAGATGGAGCAAATTAGAGAGTGAAAGAATGGAGCTCCCACTGGTTCTGATTGGTTACGGTCGTATTAAAAAAAAAAAAAAAAAAATTGACTTGCCCTGCTCTGAAGAAGAAAGATGGATAAAATGCTCTTTGAACACACTAAGTCTTTTTTTTTTTTTTAAATGTCGGTACAGAAGGGTTGCATTTATATTTGGCTTTCCAGACCTGTCTCTTGACCTTCTAATTACTTTATTTGAAACAGCACTGAGGGTATAATAAACCTGGAGGTTGCCTCTCCTTTGCTTTATCATAAATTAAAGTTGCTGGTTGTCGGAGGTGAAAGTGGAGGCAGAATGTTCATTACTGCTCCAGTGACGGGTTGTCAATAGCCGTGCTTTTTAGTTTGTTCTAGTCAGCACTTGCTGTGCATTTTGTTGGACCGCTGGGAAATAAATACAACAAGATTATACATTTGGAATACCACAAGAGTTCATGGGGAAAAAAAAAAAACACAAATGATAAATTATACACTCGGTAGAAAGTGACACGCTATCTTGTGCTATTAACAACCAAAGATAATTGCAAGGAATTGTAATTGCAGTTTGCAACTTAGAGTGCACTGTGTCCGACATCAATCTTAATAGTGAACAAAGCAATTTATATTAAAACTTAATTCACTGGGTAACTTTCTGCTGTAGACACGGGAGTAACAGATGTAGCTTTTCACAAAGTTCAAAGGCATTGGAAACGTGGCAAGAAATGCTAATGCGGTAAGCCTTGGAGAAAGACTGCGTTCCCACTTGTAATGAAAACAAATGTATGTCATTATCTCCTAGTTGGTGTTTATTTAATAAACTATGCAGTTTGCACATTGGCGGATCCAGTGCCTCGGAATGGATGGAGAATGATGTTCCATTTGGAATCGCAAAACGACACTGGGCTACTGATTACGCGTCTGGTATAAATAACCTGCTCTACTCTTTTGGTAGCCTTCGCCTTAATGCTTCAGCGGCTTTTGCATGAGGTGTAGCAGCAAACGGGGGTAACTTTATTCATGACTTTCCTGAGATTGGATGTCTTTGAAGCAAGAAGGGGAGATCTCCTGGAATTACTTAAGAGAACAAGCATATTTGTTTTGTGAGCTTGACTGATGAGCAGCAGCGCCGCGGAGTGAAATCTCTAAACTGATTAGGGTTTTAGTTCAAATCATCTTCTACCTTTTTCATTAATTTATTCCTTAATGCTATTTGGCTGCTCTTCTACCAAGGATAATAATCTCCCACTCGCTGACCTCCGTGAGTGGGTGACCTGGAGCCCATAACTAATCTTATTTACTCGGCGGACCAGTGGAACTTCATTTACCTTGACTGGATCAAGGGCCAAGGCTGCTGAGGGTCCCCCGCCTGGTAACATTCCAGCTAATCTGCAGTGAGCGGGGCGGCGATACTGTCCCAGGGCTGTGGAAACTTTGGGCCGTTCCTCTTTCTTTCTTAGGAGCCTTTCCACCCCCTGCTTCCTTTCTCCCATTGTTTTGAAATTTAGAAAAATGGTAGAGAAGAGAGAAAAAAAAGGGGGGGGGCATGAGACCGTATCCGTGGTCCCACTCTCGTAACACAACTATTTTCATTTGAAAGCCAGTCTCCAGACCTGGGCCCCGTGAATCCATGGTTTCAGTTAGGTGTAATTGTTGGCTGCATACATGTTTGCATGCTGCTTCCTCATGGACTACCCAAGTGGTTCCCACATCGCTTCATCGTTTCATGCTTATGCATTTTATTGGCAACAGTAACCCATTGCGTTTATCTGCTGCATTTCATCTAATTATTTCCCATGATTGAAAAGTTGGGTTACTGCCACTTGGTTGCACGGCTATGAATAATACTGCAAAAAAAAAAAAAAAAAAATCATCTCTCTAGGTGTTTGCTTCATTTTGATTGTTTTGCTGGGGTGTATTATTGGCAGTGTAATTATTAGGTAAAAGGTACAGAAGTTTGTGTGGCTTTTTTGCCTTACATTACTGAAGTAGGTCCTGGGTCAGTTAGAAGAGTGAACATTGCCACCAGCAGTGTGGGGTTGGGGGAAAGGTAGGCGGGGTGGGGGGCAGACAGTTTTATTGCAGAAGCGTTGAGATTTGTCCTGGTTCTTCCACTTACACGCTAAATGGCATCAGGCAGGCTAACCTCTGAACCTCATAATTCCACATCTGAATAAAGGAATAATAGTACTTCCCTCGTGGATTATCATGGGTACATATTACTTTATGTATATCCAGTTTTTGGTTTAGTGCCCATCACATGGGAGGGCCACATTAAAGATTAGCTGTTCCTCGTGTTGTTATTACTAAAATGTCATTTCTACCTTATTTGATACCACCGTCTACTGAAGCTGCAGTTTTTAGGGGAAATGTAGTCCTTTAAAGCTCATTGGTCAGTGAACTCCACAATCAGCCACCTCTGCCTCTATTCAGTGAAAAATTTTAAGTTGCTTAGGGGAGGAGCCATCAGGAAGAACCTTCTAGTAACTGTCTCTGGAAAGTAGAAGTTTTGGAAGTGCTTTCTCTACATTTTTAACACTGGAACAGCTCTTGTTCCAGAACTCTTGTTACGTGGGCCTTGGAGCTGATTCTGTGACTGTCGTATTCATTGAGAACCCAAGGTCCCTACTTCCAGGTATTGGAGTCTGCATTAAATAACATCAAGTGTTGGTTGGTTTTTAAGTAAGACAAAGAACTAGGTCTCTGAGTTTTGAAACACTGTTTTCAAACATGGGTCTCTGTTAGTTTGCAGAGAAAAACTGGAACTCACTGTATTCTCTGATGACAATATGCATATGCTCCGTCTTCCTGAGACCTGAGCACACCACCATCTGAAGAAGGAGTCAGAGCCGCTGGCCCCGGTGACCACGTGGCCTCTGGTCACACAGAGAGTCCTCTGTGGACTCTGCCCACAGCTGGGCATTACCCACCCTGGCAGGGGCTGGACATGAATTTCCTGAGACCGGCTTCTACACACAAGGCATGTGGATGCCTTAGACCTCCCATCTGATGATGGTCTCTGAGTTAGAAATGATTTCTGGCCCAGAACTGATTTCTGGCTACAAACAACAGAAACAAATGATGGCTAAGAAAAAAAAAAAAAGCAAGAGAAGGAGAGAGATTCTCTCTTCCTCATTCATTCATTCATTTGTTCCAAGGGGAATGGGGTAGTTGACACAGCCCATGGAAGCTAACCCTGGCAGGAGAGGATAATCAGGCATTTATTTCGTGGGAGAAATGCCTCCTGTTTGGCAGCAAATAGCATGGACCAGAAGACAGTCACTTAAACCACATGGGGATTTCTATCTCCCTCACGTGAAAGAAATCCAAAAAGACTGGGGTGTTTATGGGGGCTCCGCCACTCCACCAAGTTCAGGGCCTCCTGACGTCTGCTCAGCCATGCTGTGGCATCATGGCTTCTGTCTTCCGTTTCCTTCAGGGTCACGAGGGAACCATCGCAGCTCCTAATAGCTCATCCGCATGACAGGCAGGAAAAAGGAAGAGAGGGCGGGGAGGTAAGTGTACTTGGCAGCTGAGTCACCCCAACGCCCCCCTTTTAAGGCACTTCTCTGAAGCCCCACCCAGCCGTCTCTCCACCTAGATTCTGTGGATTGATGAAGGAAACTGAGAAATGTCTTTCAGCTGGGTGCGTTGCTACTCCCAACAAAGTCAGGGTCCTGTACGGAAGGGAGAGGAGGGGAGTGGATGGCCCCCCACTTTCTGGCCCAGCCCCAGTGTCTGGACCAGACAGTCCACTGCCCCTGATTTGGGCCAGTATTACAGAGGAGAAGGCAGGAGAGCAGTAAGGCAGTGTCTTCCAGGGTGCAGAGAGAAGTCAGTGGATTGGATGGTGAACACTTCGGGCCATTCACTAAGGCTCCAACATTTCCTTCTTGCCCCCACACATTCACAACAGACCGTGTGGAGCAGGAACAGAGGGAGAGGTGCTATTTTTCTCACGCCTTTTTGCGATGCAGCGGGACAATCAATAGAAATCTTCGCAGTAATCATGTATTGATTTTCCTAGAATATAACTCCATTGAAAGTACTTTTATCCCCAAGAGTAGAAACAGTGGAGGCTATCACAGGAGGAAGTAGGTTTCCTTGACCCCCATCTGCAGTGCACAATTGATTAATGGAGAGGATAGTTGTGAGAGAGAGAAAGAGAGAGAAAAGAAAAGTCACTGGAAGGTTAATACCAGCTAAAGAGAAACACGGGTGTAGGACGTTTGGCTTTTGGTAAAAGTATAAGGTTGGGATAAGGTTATGATACCGTCTACGATGACATGAGATTTTGAATACTTACCATCCTCTTGCTGTGTACCCTCAGCCCCCCAAAACAACCACGGCTTAATTGGGGGAGCAGCGAGGCTGTGAATAGACACAGACCGATATGTTCAGGTTCTGGGCTGAGGAGCTGGCTTGATCAGGGAGTAAATTACACCGTTTTCATTTTTCTGAGTCATGTAGCCACTAAGCAGCGAACTAACACGTGAGCGTGCATCACGCTGACTGCTCCTTTGCTTCAGACCAAGCTACAAGAAAAAGAAAGGGAAATATTTTGGAACTCTCATTTTTATTGCCTTGCCTTAAGAAAACCCAACACAACACTCCCTTCCCTCCTCATCACTTCAATCCCTACAGTAACAACAGCAAAAAGCAACCCACTTTCTGAAAACCCCCCAAGTTGGGGGTCTTTGGAGTGGTTCTATGTGCAGATGTCTGTTTCCCAGAGACCTGGAGCATCGTTGGCTGATGACACTCTCCGGGCCTGTGGGTTCCACTCTGCCTCTGGCCTGGGCGAGTGCAATGTCACCAGAACAGAGGTGCTGCCTACTGCAGCAACCCCCAAATAGCCTCACACCCCACTGAAAGGCCCAGTAACTCTCTCCTCTGCAGTACCTGAGGTCTGTCCCGAAACTATTGGCTGCGCAAACGGTTTCAATTATATTGACATTGGCTCGATGCTTTCGGGACAGACCTCATAGACCTCTCGGGATGGCTCATTTTATCAGCACCTGGAGGAGTTGGTGTTTTGTCTTGGGGGCGGGAGCGTGGTTTTTTTGGCTTCCAGCAAAGCAACCAGTACACACCGTCAGATAAAGAATCTTATCTGTCAGCAGCACCCTTGTGAATTAATCATAATTCAATAGGCTTACTAATCAAGGTTGGAGATGGATGTTTTGATAGAGCCACCCCACTTGTCTAATCTGTCATCGGTGGACAGCTGCTGCGGGCAGAGGGACGAACTTGGTGACAGCAGACCTGTTTCCGATCCCTTCAGCCCGGCCCAGCAGCGGGGTGGCACCGCTGATCACAGCAGTGGACCCAGGCATCACACCGAATTAACTCCCCAGCCCTGTCCCCCCTCCCCACCCACCTGTTTCACAGCATGTTGGGTCGAGCTCAGTTCTTGTGAACCCCCTCAGGTGACCAGGGTTGGGGACAAGGTGTGCCAAGCCAAGTGACAGATCTCAGGGGTGATTACGGTGTCATTTGCAAATAGTGGTCAGAGAAAGACAACTAAACTTAATACATTGTCCGGCGTTCCTGGTCACAACCCTTGTCATGCTAAACATCACGGAAATCTGCACCCCATTTGACTGAGTTTTACGTTCTGGAGGCTAATGTGTAGCCTAGATTGCGTATTGGTTCAGTTTGATCGTATAAGTGAAAGCTTTTGTCCATTAATTTTTTTATCATACACAGAGTTTTAAATTCTGGGGTAAAATCCTGAGATAAGAAGTTACGTTGTATATTTTACAAGATAGTTGTGAAAACATCACTGCAGAAGGTTAAGGATGGGGTCGTTTTATGAAGGGGCGTCTTAACAGTTTTTCTTTTCTTCCCTGCAGTTTAATTAGTAGAAAGGTAATATTTCCTCCTTCTAGAAAGCTTGGACAATTCCAGAAAAGTCTAAATTAAAAAAAAAATAAATTCCCCGAACACCATCAGCTCAGGGTTAAATGATATTAATAATATATCCCCCTATTAAAAGTAAATAAATAATGGCACAAATACCTCCAGAAGTGGTGTCCCGGTGGGCTGAGGTGGAAACTCCACCGGAAACCAGGAGGATCCTGCTTTCTCTGAAGGTCTCAGTTTCCGCATGAAAAGCGTACGACCAAACTCACTCAGGCCATCAGTGTGTCTAACTTGCTGCCGGTGACAACTACTCCACTTCATAGGCCTCACCAGCCTCACTCAACGGATGCGCCTCCCTTTGAAGAGTGTCACCCCAACCCTGTCTGCAGGAAACAGCATTGGGCGAGGTGCTGGCCATCTGGTGAATTGTTGTTTTGGGGTTCACTTGCTGCTGCCTCAGCTTCCATAGTTCTTAACTAAGGCGAGACAATAAACGTTGCAAGTCCATAGAAATCAACTCTACCCATTTGCTTGAGGACAGATGCCTGGGCATCAGTGAAGCACTCTGTGTAGACGGCAGGCAGTTCATGTCCCAGCCCCTTTGCTGTTCTCTAGCGGGAGCCTCTCCCATCGAGATTCTCTGCTCCCCTCATCCCATGTCGCCGATGGCTCCCTTGGTCTTCATTTTGCTACCGATGAAGCTAGGATGACACAGGACTGCGCTGTTCATAGGGAAGTTCTAGAACTCTCTCTGCATAGCGTGCCACTAACACAGGTTGAGGGTTAATGGACATGTGACGATTATGTTGGTTCAACATCGTGCAAACAGGTGACGTTCCCAGGGCCACATAGATGAAATGTGGCCCAGAAATGAAATGAGACCCCTGCCCCCAGAGGCCTCTTCTGCATTTTTGGAGGTCTCTGCGTTTCTGGCCCTGAATCTGACTCACAGCAACATGAGGGAGATCTCAGATGACGGTAGAGCCTCCATCCCATGTCCTTCAACTATGTCTAAACGGGCTTGACAAAGATCTCCTAGCTAGCTGCCGGCTAGAACTCCGCTCCTGGGAGGAAAGGGTTTTCAAGGTCTTTTGAAGGGAGGAGAGAAATGAAAAGGTCTCACGCATGACTCTAGACCCCCATGCTTGGGACAGCAGGGGAGATTTCAAGGGCCCCCTCAGGGCCGTTAGTGCTTGTCCTGTTGAGACCCACCAGGGAGCACCTCATCGTGGGGATCCCCCCTGGTGTGCCTGGTGTGTCCACACCTTTTCAGCGTCATTGATGAAGCCGCTTCCTGCCACTTAAGGGAAACCTTAGGAATTTCTCTTTTTTTTTAGGTTTGTGCTCTTCCCTTAAGTAACCGGACTGGTCAGATGTTTTTGTAATTTCCTGTCGCGTTTCCCCTTTCTTGAATCGAACCTCAGTGGCCCCTGGATCTCCGGGTGCTAGCTACAAGTTGATTTCTTTCCTTCTCCACTGCCTCGTTTCTGAGGTCGGGATTTTTGTCGTCGGTAGCGCTGGCGGTCGTGATGGCCACGGCGTGATGAGCAAACACGGTGATCGCACCCCGGGCTGTGAAGCTTTGATTCAGAACAGCGATAGAGATCACAGCATCTCATATGGAACCAATTCCTGCCTGCCACCTCCCCCCGAGGCGTGGAGGAAATATCTGGTATACGGTTAAAGACCTGATAGATTAGACCCTCAGATAGGGTGGTGGGTCAAGACAAAGCAGAGAAACAAAACAAAACAAAAAAAAAAAGCTCGTGTTTTCAGCTGTCGATCCCATGGTAAGGTCCTTAGTGCCCCTCAGTGTTCTCCCGAGTTGGTCCTAATCTAATATTTGGCTCTTTAATGTTTTAAACATTGTGGCCGGACTGAGTTCCCAGCTTCCATGTGGCCTGTCTCTGTTAGCATCTCTGCGTGCGTCAGAGGGCATTCGTGAGGGCTGGCTAAGGGGAAGCCACCAGAAGGCCAGGCCCCGTTTACCCAGAGGTGCAGATGTGCAGAAATACAGTCATCACGAAGACTGCTCCCTTCTGGGAGACACACCAGTAGAATACGGGACCTGATGGTTTGGGGAGACCTGTGCGTGGATGGAGGATACCTCATTAAACCCAATCTCAGGGAAATCTTTGATTTCTGCACCTCCCCACATGTCTGCTGCGCCCCTCTTTCCTCACACCAGCTTCTGCTGCATCTCATGGCCGCACAGGCTGAAAGATGGCCCCATTTCTGGGACAATCAGCTCTGACTGGGGCTGAGGGTAGGGGTGAGAGTGGGTGTGGGGTGAGGCCACACGGAACAGATGTGGCTGTCAGGGATCTGTGGCTGAAACTGTGGGCATGTTGGAGAGGTCATTTCCCAAGAAGGGGGAGTGAGAGACATGGCCCAATGTGTTTCCACTGTATTACCCCTTTACCAGATATGAACCCTTGGGATATGAACCCAAGGGTTGCTGGTTCGATTCCCAGCCAGGGCACATAACCAGGTTGCAAGCCAGGTCCTTAGGTGGAGGCAGGTGAAAGACAACCACACATTGATGTTTCTCTCCCTTTCTTCCTCCCTCCCTGCCCTTCTCTCTAAAAATAATGAATTAAAAAAAGAGAGAGAGAGCGAGCAAGAAAGGATTTTAAAGTTCACCCAACACTGCTCTCTATGTGACACTACGGAAACTAAGGCTCAGTGGTTAATTTTCCGTAGGTCCTAAAGCTCATTAATAGTGTCCAGGGTTCATGCCTTTAGGTACAAGTATATCCTTAATCTAATTCTCTTCTATGCATATTTCAGATGCTAGGTTTTCCTATTGCCTAGAAGTGTTTAAATTTCATGGGATTTACATTTATAGTCCCTCATTTAATAAATGCTTTAAGTTTTTATACACCCTTCTACTCTAGGGAAACATAGGCAATGTTTACAAGGATAATGCAGAAACATGAGAAAATGCTGATGATTACCATTAAGTGAAAATAAAACCAAAATAAGATGAATGATTGCATAGCCTTTATGTTGAAAAATATGTGAAAATTACGTCCACACATGGATGTCAGCTAACTCAATTAGAATGGTGGTATTGTGTCTAACTTTACATTTTCCCTAACACTGTCCTTGCCTTATTTTTAGACTTTCAGAAAGCATTTTAATAAGAGCTAACCGAACCTGGCTGCCGGATGGTCTTGCCCATAGAAGTGAACTTTCCCCAGGGTAAAGTGTACCTTTCTTTATTCCAGCAGCGTGCGCGTTGAAAATGAACTCCTGGTAGCTATGGCTACTGCTGCATTAAATTAGGGTTTAAGGAGAGGCTCAGCCCCAGAAAGATGACCCACCAGGGGCAGCGGGAGGGTAAGATGTTTCCACATACAAATAGAAGCAGAATCTAGGAGCCGGGAGGAACCTTGCACCGTGTACCTTGACCCCTGCGGGCTTCAGGGCTGGTGACAAAGGCCTTGACCATTTCAGGTCTGTAGAGGCACAAGTTGGTTCACATCTAGGCAGCAGACTCCTTGGCCGAGTTTTGCAGTGAGACCGGACGACGCATCCCGCTGCGCTCAGCCTGGCAGGTGCTCCCCCCACCCCCAAGCCCCTCTGACTGCAGAAGTGGAGGAGGAAGTCCCGTCGGTCGGGCACCATCTGATTTCCAGTCTGCCCTCGTGCCAGTCCACGTGCAAAGCAGGACAGGGACAGCAAGGGAGCCGACAGAGCTTGCCGGGCTGGAGGGCCCACCTTGGGAAGGGGGCCCCCTGGTTGCACCCCCCCTTTCCTCCTGCGTGGAGGGGCAGACCGGCTTTTCACGGGGGAGGCTGTCGGAGGGAGAGAGCAGAGCCCAGCGACGACACATGCGCACACCTGTCAGGTGCCTTAAACCATTGCCTCCCATGCCCCAGCAGCCTGCCCTTTCTAGCGTCTCCCCGATGCAGAGCAGAGCACTGTGTGGCTCTAGCGTCATGAAGGCAACGTCTAGTGAGCTTGATGAGGAGGACAGGTGGCCAGGAGCAACCTCCCAGGCAGCTCTGCTTCCCTTCAAGTTGGAGTCTTCGTTTCAGTGTCGGTGCAGATGGGTCGGCGGGAGGGAGGAGACTTTGCTTCTGCGAAGCAACAATGTAGAGACCAGAGGGAGGAACAGGGGAATGGAGGTTGGATTTCCATCTCGGGGTTATCAAGTGTTTAGCTCTGCAGGGGTGATGTGGCCCAGTCATTCACTGACTGCTGCTGTTCACTCACCAGACTCCCCTGAGCACCTCGCACTGTACTGAGTACTGAGCAGACAGGGAAGACCGGAGAGACAGGGCCCTGCCCGCCAGGTACGCCACACTCAGGCCACTGCGTACATCTTGAGGGGTTGGTATATCAGATACTGTCAAGGGCTCCAAAGATGAACCCGTCACCGTCCTGAAGAAATGCAGATGTCCGTGGATTTATCCTAATCATCGTCTCTCCAGAGATTTTAATCATTTCTCTGGTCACTTGTGAGGCTTCTCACTTCCTGTAGGAATTTGTTTTCTGTATTAGGTTCAGATCTGCCTGTTCTAATTTCAGCTTCTTCTGTCCCTGGCTAGTCCTCAGCACACCGAATGGCCGTCCATGCCTGCTGTGGGAGGCAGGAGTGTGATTGAGCCAATGGTTCTAACCTTGGCTGCCCAGCTCTGAAGCTGGATTTAGTGGGGATTTGTTTGAACTCCTGCAAACTTCAGTTCAAATCAGAATTCAAACCTAGCGAGGGGTTGAGCCAACCATTGTAATGCTAACAGTGGGAAAAAAAAAAACAAAACTGACTTTAAAATAATCCTTTCAGGGACCCAAGATGAGTGGTTTGACCTTTTATTAATATTCTCTTCTTTTCCATAATAATGGTTTTCAGTCAACATCTCTCTAAATTAGGTTAATTCCACTAGGATCACTCCAGAAGAGAGGTTCCATCAGTGGCTTTGAAACCCTAATGGGATAAAGAAAAATCACTTATATGGTAAAAATCCCAGTTATTCTCATCAGATTAAAGACTTCCTACGGAATTGCAGAAAAATTTCACACACAGGTTATTTGAAACTGATTGCAGATATGTTTAAGCATGTAGAGAAATCTACCCTGAAGCTGTAATATTCCCAAGTTCTCCTGGAAGTTACATTCCAGTGGGAGAGACCCCTGTTAAATGTAAGATAATTTCCAATAGCCAACTAGAATATAGGGGTAAAGGGGTGGGTGGTAGTCGACACTGAGGTCAGAGAAAGCTTCTCGGAGTAGTGCCATTTGAACTGAGGTCTGAAAGACAAGGAGACAGTCACGCAGAGACATGGAGCTAGGGTTCTGGGCAGAGAGGCCAGGGAGTGCAGCATTCCAGAGACGGGAATGGATCTTGGAAAAATGGGGGACTGGGGGGCAATGTTCACAGGGCAGTGATGGCAGCTGGGAAGAGTCAGAAAGGAAGGTGGAGCCACAGGGAGAAGCCCAGATTTTTTTTTAAAGATTGTATTTATTATTTCCAGAGAGAGGAAGGGAGAGAGGCAGAGAAGGAGAGAGACATCCATGTATGGTTGCCTTTCACCTGCCTCCAGCTACAGACCTGGCTTGCAACCTGGTTATGCGCCCTGGCTGGGAATCGAACCAGCGACCTTTAGGTTCGCAAGCTGGCGCCTGATCCACTGTGCCACCAGCCAGGGCCCAGAAGCCCAGATTTGATTGGAAGTACAGAGAATACTTTAGAAAGCTAAACACTGACTTTTCGACGCCATCAGCAAAGAAATGCGCCTACGGTATGTGTTTTATTTAGAACCAAAGGAGAAAGCGCTGAGGTTCCTCCCCCTTTTTTACCTCAACATTGAGCTGTGCAAGTATTAGTAAAGTGAAAAAATACTTACAAGGGTGCTTTGAAAATTTTAAAGCCCCCGTAACTTTAAGAATATTGTTAGGAAAGCATTTGACCTAATTGAGGGTCTTATTACTTGACCACAGAGGAATCGTGCTAAACGGTAAGCAGATTCTCCCTCCTAGACCCACCTGGCAGTTTTGTTGCCATGGGACGCCTCTGCCATTTCCCATATTTCACGGAGGTTTAAGGGAGCAGGAGTGCCCCCTGAAGGCCCCAGACCCCGAGGAGAGAAGCCCCGTTCCGTCCCCTGTTCCCGGATGAGCCCGTGCGGGGCAGAGGTGGGGCTGTCCTGAGGCTGTGATTCCCAGGACGTCTCCCCTTCTGGGGCCACACTAGCTAAATGGAAATTATGGAAATAACCTGCGCAGGCAGCTAATAAATAAGAAGTGACAGGCATCACATACTAGGGGATTGCTGCTCCCACTGCCTCTCCTGCAAGGTGGAAGGTGTCTAACAACCCCCTGAAATGTGCTGCCGGGTCCGCAGGCCATGCAGAAGGACAAGCCTGAAGACCGGTGACATGCGGGTGACTGTTCCCTCTGACGCGGGCCCGGGGGACGTTTCTAAGAGCTTTGGGGTGACCTCTGGTTCCTCAGCGTGGCCCTTGGCTCTGACCTCTGGAAGAGATGAAGGAATTGTGTCCCAGGCCTGTTCGCCTACACCGGGACTAAGGAAGCCGATGCCTGTGTCCCCCACCTGCCACGGGCACAGGATGGTGAGCACAGCTCAGGTGGGGCTGTTGTCTGGGCACGGCCCCCACAGTGGGGGACCCCGGCAGGGAGGCTGTGACCAAGTGCTCAGCGATGGCAAAACCCATCATGGTATCATTTTTTACCGAATAATCCCACCAGCGCTGCCCGAGCCATAACGTGTGGCACCGATTAATTGAGCAAAAAAAAAGTGACTTGCATACGGTTGGCACTTCTGTTCTTATTTGGACAGAAAGCGCGATTGCACGAAGAGCAGTTCGGGAGGAAGGAAAAAAGCATATGTTACTTACTGCTGGGGGTGAATGTTTTTACGGATGCTACGTCATTAATAACTCCGGCACACCACACCGACCCGGGTCGGCCTGATAGATTAAACATGAGCTTTCTCATTATTCCGGTGGCACTGCGCTCTCTCCAGGCTGATATGTATTCCACGCACAGTCAAGCCTTGGAGTTGACATCTTCTTCTAAAATTGTTTGGCTGTAATAAATATAAAACTTTCACCGCTGATGTAAAGCCTTGCTGGTTGGCATCATTTCCTACCCCCTTTTAATTATTCCTGACACTGTGGAGAAACATCTAATATAAATCTGTAATGTGCACTGATGACAAACTACACGGTTGAAGGACCATGTAATTTCTCCACAATTAATTAAAGTGCATGGAGATTTTTTTTCCCCTTCCCTTTCTTTCTTTCTTTTTTTTTTTTTTTTTCCTCTTTTTTAATTTTTTTAATTTTTTTTTTCCCCCAGCAGCCAGATGCCACTGACTGGCTCAAATAACACTGCTGTCAACTGTAAAAAATTAAGATCCAAACCGTAAGAAAGGTACTTAGATAAAGAAACCAGATGCCGGGTTATTTGCGATCCCCGCGTTCATCGTGATGTAAGCCACCATTGTTCCACATCTGTAGTCCCACAGCCTTAATGATGCACTTAACTCAGCAAGTCTGTCAGCAGTTGATTTGCACGAGCCGCGTCACTTTTGTAAATCTTTTTATTAAAAATTGAATGGTGCCAGTCAGCAGAGGGAAGAGAGACTCTGGAAGGGCCTGTCCGAGGAGGCGGCCGCCTGTTGGCGCCAAGTAGCGGGCGCTGGTGTTTATGGGCACGTGCGTGTGGTCACCGAGCCGTTCCAGGCTGATCTAGCACCTGGAATTGATCAAAAGCAAATTAATTTTCATTTTCAATTAGGAATACAATTAAATTCAAAGTGGTGGTGGTGGGGGTGTTGTAATGTTTACTATGGCTCCAGCGGTCGGAAGGCTTGGGGAAATACCAGATGAAATGTAATACACTTGTGTCTTTGCATTTAATTCATTCAAGTGTTAAGGGGAAGGCAGGGGCAGTGGGGGCTGATGCTGCAGCAGGAGCTGCCCCTTCGTGCCCTTGGGCAGGATTTTAGGGACGGGAAAGAGGCAGGGCAGGTTGGGGGAGAAGTTGCAAGCCGTCCCTTGGTGGCCGGCCGCCCGTGGCCCCGCCAGCGCCAGTCCCAGGATTCGGCTCTGCTCAGGACCGGAGGTGCTTTCTGAAGAGCCTGAACGAGGAAGGAGGAATTTGGCTTTTCGTTCTGCCTCCAGCTTGCTGGCTCCGGGTGTCGGGGCCGTACCTGGCACACGGATTCTCCTTCCCAGTCCGGCCATCATCCGAGATACTGAGGGATTGTGTGAAAGCAATCTGGCCCGTGAATGCCTCATGTCACAGGATCCTAGCTCTTTTCACTTGACTTCTCTCTCCATTCAACTGCTGCCTTTTGTTGGAGTAATGGAGCAGGGGCCTGCGGGGCGGGCAGGATTTCTCCCGGCTGCCTGGGGAACAGTCGGCCCAGTGTGCACGTCACGGAGGGTGGCCATGTGGGCAGCGTTGACCCTGATTTTAAGGAAAGTCCATTATTTGTCAATTATAAGACCTTAAAGTCCGGAGAGGAGACTCGGCGCGCTGGTTTGGGGACCAATGGCAGCAGATTGGCAAACTGGAAGCCATGTGTACCTCTCCATGTGTACCTGCCTGGGGGGGTGGGGGGCTGGCCTTGCTGCATTGATGCGAATCTTCCAAGCAGACATCTGAGTCAGCGTCTTTGAAAAAGCAGCGCGGGTGATAAATATTTTGTCATGTGAATAACAATGAAGATAGCTTTAGATAATAGCTTACATCTTTCTCAGGTCCTCCGGGTGATGGATTAAGAGGCAGGAAAGGTTCTGGGTCAGGGCAACAGCTGCTTTTGGTGCAAGATTATTCCAAGCAGCGGGGACAGCCACCACCCATCCTCAGAGCTCCAGGCCGTGTTTTGCTTCACTCCGCCCCCACCTCCCCAGTCCCCCTGCTAGGGTTTACGTTCCCTCCCTGCGCCGGCATTTGTGCTTTAAAAGAAGATTTTATTACTTCTGCTACATTGGAATTTCTCTTTTTACTAACAGTTGGCATGACCGCAGCCTGAAACCGCGATGGAGTTAACACACGGAGATCAGTTTTTTTCCCCCTTTAAAGCTATTCTTGACTTTTATTTTTTTAAGGGGGAAAAAAAGAGAGAGAGAGAGAGAAGGCTCCAACAAATCAACAGAACTATTAGCTTTCTGATTTATTTGCTAGAGAGAGAGAGAGAAAAAAAAATCAACATGAAGTGACAGAAATACCAACACAGACAGTAGGAAAACATTCTGCACTCAGGTTTCCAGCGAAAATCGCATCCTTAGCAGCTGGTTATCTGGAGATAGACATCTTCAGTTTCCTAATTGCAGAACAGAAGTGGGATTTCTTTTTCCTCTAAAGTGAATTAAATGATCCATACCTTTGACCAAGTTTTCTGGACTTTGGGTTCCAAAAAAAAAGTTTTCCTCCTGAGTCTCGTATTTTCTTATTTGCTCACAGTTTCCACCATTGCTGGTCTACATTGCTAACACAGTGAAGGCCAGAAAAGTCTTCAGGATCCTGGGACATTAATGCTACCCAGTTAGCAGAGGACGGGGCATATTTAGTAAATCCACCCCTCTTCCCCGCCCCCATAAAGCGAATTAGCACTGAGAAGAATTTATCTGGCTGCGGATGGGCAACCTGGTAGGTGTCTCAGGGTTGGAAGTTTCTAAGGGTGTTGGGACCATGGCTTAGGGGCGTTCAGGGCAGTCTAGACAGCTGTCCTGGCTGCGCGTGGGCCAGGCTTTGAAGCTGACACCCCTTTCTCAGGGACTGTGGCTCAAGCAATGTATGCGCCTTTGATGGGCGTATCTTCCCAGTGCAGTTGGTGACCAGCCTTTGTATTGCCCTCCCTCCCGGGCTTCCGATGACCCATCTCCTGCAATGGGACGTTCTTGGCCTTGGCCTACAGCTGACATCACTTTTGCAGTTAATAAGGCCTCCAGGATCTTAAAGGCAGCCTTCGTGTCTTAAATCACGCCAGGTAGCGATACTTCATTTCGTTTAACACGGTGTTTTAAAATGATATTTAAAAGGCAGCGTCTTTTGTCTCCTGTGCCCTTGGCTGGGAAACAAAGGAAGTCTCTTTTAAGAGGTGTTTTACATTTTATGACTACTGAGAGAGGACATAGTTCTTTAATAGGTATACGTGTAAGAGAGTTCCACGTTATAGGTTTTCAGAGATTAAAGGCTCCAGGGCAAGGTTGACTGATACCATCTTTGAAGGGCAAAAGAGCACGTGGAAACCTCAGAGGTTTGGATGCCAAAACAGAGCGCTCCCTGAAGTTGTGGACACCAGAAGCCCTCCTGAGATGGTATTATTCTCATCAATAATAGCGTTCTGCCAGGACCGTGGCCGAGGGCTGCGCAAGACGGATCATTCTTGTCTTATGCTTCATGGTTATGGGCATGTAATATGTTCTTCATTGAGCCAGGCAATTGGCAGAGACGCCAGTGCATTTAAGACTTGAGTCTACTGGAAATGAGACTTGCGTTCTTGCCAGGAATGGATGCTATCCCGTGTCCACCACTATCACACATCTCGATTTTTTTCTTAATCCTGACTCTTAAAACAATAATATCAAACAACTCCAGGGGAAAAAAAAAAGTTAAATATTTCCATATGAAGAGCTGATTAAATTTGTATGGTTTTCTTTGCAGTAAAAGCGATCCGGGATGAAACGCGGTGCAGTTGGCTGGCTGGGCTGGGCTGGTCCTGCCGGGTCCTCAGAGTCCTGTACCCGGTTCTAGGAGGAGTGCCTGGCGGCTGCCCTGCTGGGGGCCCGGGCCTGAAATGTCCACTCCCAGGGTGTCTGGACAGTAGCACGCAGGTGACGCAGGCAGAGTCAGCAGTCAGCTGGCTGAGGTCTTTCCTCTTACATTGCACAGTCCTTTCTGTCCATCCCTTGTCAAGGGCAGATGGAGCCATTGTGAAGCATTCTGGTTGGTAGCAGGCATACTCCACCAGTTGGGGTTCTTTTTTTTATTTTTTATTTTTTTAAGATTTTATTCATTATTTTTAGAAAGAAGGGCAGGGAAGGAGGAAGAAAGGGAGAGAAACATCCATGTATGGTTGCCTTTCACCTGCCTCCAGCCACACGGACCTGGCTGGAGACCTGGCTTGCAACCTGGTTATGCGCCCTGGCTGGGAATCGAACCAGCGAGGATTCTTTGAATTGCAAATAGGATGGTGGTGAGGGGGAGAGCTTGGCTGGGATGTTGGGAAGGCCGTGCGGAAGATGCTTAATGGCTCAGGTGTCTCAAAGGGTCACGTATCTGGCTTCAGGCAGTCTTGGGTTCCAATGAGGTGGCTGTCACCTGTGTCCTTTTGCTTCATACGTTGCTTGTACATCCTTAGCATTGATCCCACTTTCAGTCCCACTATCCCCACTTGGTCACAGGATGACTGCCAACAGTTCTTGGGGGCTCTGTGTCCTGCTGCGTTCTCATCCCCTGGGGTCCTCAAGTTCTCAGGCCGACTTGCCTGGATGGTAGCTGGGGGGTTGGGGGAATGATGATGTCAGGGTAGATGTGACTGGCCGGAAGCCTGGGACAGAGGTTTCCAGGAGGACGAGGTTTACAGACAGCTGGGGACAGAAACAAGAATGTCTCTCACCGATGCTGACGGCTGTCCCACCAAAGCAGTAGGACAGGGAAGCTGACCTCTTTGATTGGGAAACTCGAATGTTTTAGGGGAATCGCTATTTATGGCTCCTGTTTTCATTCTCTTTCGAACACAAATCATAAGAGCCAGGATAACAGCCCCTCCAGGACTCAGCCATCTGTGTCCCCTACCAGCCACACATTCTCAGGGCTCCCCTTGGCACTGAGGCAGGAGAGCACCTCCTGTCTTTGGTCCTCATTGAAGTCCCAGATCTCTATCTTGGTTGACCAGGATGCTTCCTTTTCCCCTCCAGGCTTCCAAAGAGTGTCTGCTCCCATCAGGTCTCAGCTCCAAGCTGACTCAGTTCTGTGGCCTTGGGTCCAGAGACTGAACTGCCCTGCTCCACCTCTGGTCTCTCCCTGAACAAGGCCAGGCACTTAAACCAGGGACACACGAAGCACCTCGTGAGTACGCCTCAGCCGGGGACAAGCCAGGTTCCCCCCACTTGGGGACTTCAGTCTTGTGGTAGCATAAACGACAGATCTGACTCTCAACATCCATCAGGCTCCAGGGAAGCCCATGTGCGCTGGGCTGTCCTGTCTCTGTTGGTCACGCTGAGGGTTTACCGTGGGCCTCCTGACAGCCCCGCCCCAGCCCGTTGCCCTCCGAGGATTTCTCTCTAATGAACATTGTACATATCCCAAATACACAAGGGCACGTTTGAAACGCAACTGTGTCATTTTCACAGGCCACTTGAGCCAGCTCCACCTCCACCTGGCGTCTCCCTCAGCATGAAACCACGCACTGGTGACTTCTGCCTGGTCGCGTGTGGCGTCCGCACCCTGCACGGTTCGATCCTGGGTGCATGTGTGCATGTGTGCGTGTGCGTGTGTGTGTGTGTGTTCCTTGAACACTTTCTGCAGTTTAGTTATTTGTTGCAATTATCAAGTTCATTTTTCCCTAATAGATGTGATTAAGTATATTTAGCACTGTGTAATGAGTTTTCTGCCTGGTTGCATCTTAGCTAATAAGGAATTCCTCAGCGGTCCCTCTGACAGCTGCGCGAGTCCCAGGCCTGCGCGGCCGCCGGAGAGCCCTCCCGTGAGCTGCCGGCATTAGAGAAATTAGCTCCATTACACTCACCATAAAATCGAGGCTGAAATTTGATTACTAATAGACCCTCCGTTCAAGTAGAAACTGGGAACGGGGTGGCGCCTGTGGGGAGGAAGGTGCACGCGTGTGAAATGCCCGCAGCCACGTTCTTGGTGCATGCGCTGGACCCGTCCCACCCATCCTTCTCGGAGCAGCCGGGCTAAGGTGCTGAGGGCAATTAGTCATTGGTGGCTGGCTGCTATGATGTACGGTTGCTTAGCAACGGCCCCTGAATTAAGTCTCCAGAAGAGGCATACAGGGAAAGACAAGACAGGAAGATGAAATAGGTACCGTTTCAACGCCTAGGTGAGTCGGTAATGAAGAAAGAGTAAAAGGTATCTGTAATCACAGAGAGGGCTGAGTGGGAAATTAGGGCGAAGGGAAAGGGAAGACGGAACGTAGATCTGCCCTGGCCACGTAGAACAGGAATGAATGGCAGCTGAACCAGCCCCACCGCCACGAGAGAGCTCATTCTCTTCCTTCCACAGTTGACGGCGATCCCCACGCAGGCAGGACTCGGGGCGCGGTATGTACCCAGAACACAGACGGAAATTCATGAAAGGCCAAGATGGAGCGCCCAGCTTCATCCTGGAAATCTTCAGAACGAGCTACATTCCGTTTCAGTCATGTGCTGCCGGGGACAGGGCCCGGTTCTCAGTCCACCCTGCTTCGGGGCGCCGCGTGGAGCTGGTGTGCTCGTATGCCGTGCCCCATGCTCCATGGGAAGGAAAAACCCTCTCCTGGAGCGGCCGAGACCACCATCTCCATTTCGTTGGGCTCAGCTGAGTTCGGAGACGCTTGGCAGCCTGAGGTGGTGCCCTGAAGCGCACGATTTAGGGAGTTGCTTCAGCCTGTGGAAGGCTGGGTGAGCCCAAGAAAGCGGAACAGCAGCCAAAGACCTTGATCCAGACACGGAGCCTCGCTCAGGGGCCTCCTTATCTGCGCCACGCGCTCCGTCCGGAGGTCTGCGAAGGTCCAGGGACCCGTTACTGTTCCCAGGGCTGCTCCGCAATTAGTGTTGAAACACTGAGATAAAGGAAGGATATACAGGAATTAAAAACAGATAACGTAAACACTAACAAAGAGCCTTAATCCCCGCGGCTGAGCGGTTTGCATGTTTCCCTCTGATCAGAATTCTTAATAATATCGAGTGTGTTGCAATTCAATAGCGATTCCCTGGGAAGGAAGGAGTCGATGCGTGGATTACAAAAACAGCGGAAACGGGAAGAGCAAAACGCCTCCTCGTGTCTTTCCGTGACTCTCAAAATAAAAAAGCAAGACGATACGAATAAATAGTACGTAAATTAAATTACCCAGGAAGGTCCGTTTCGGTTTCCTTTGGTTCCGATCACTTACGGGCACGATTCAACCCCCCATTGCCCGGTGATACGGTGTCAAGAGGGCCCCAAAAGCAGATCTTCTGTGTCAGGACGGGACATACTTTCTCTCCGAAGAACAGAGGTGCTTCGGCCCTCCCGGCCTGCACTGTATTTTCGGGACCATGTATAATTAACTTGGGGGTAAAAGCAAACACCTGGAGGCTAAGGGACAACAGTGGTGTGCGTAGCAACACAGTCTGTCTCCTGGCCCGCGGTTCTAGTCGGAGCACCTGAGGCCAAGCACGCACGGCGCTCCGACCTTCCCTCCCCAGCCCCGCCACGTTCCCCAGCTGACCCTCCTATGCTAGTTGGTCAGCACCCAGCCTTCCTGCTGGATTAGAAACGCTGTGATGGCACCTGCCATGTCCCAGCACCCAGCACAGGGTCTCGGGAGGGGGACCTCGGCGAATGTCGGTTGAATTTCGTTGTTATCTCGGGAACTGGCCATGGTCGCCAGCCTCTACGAGGGTCCCTGCTGGTCCCCGACTCGTGGTGCTCACACCAGCGTCAGGTACAGCCCCTCCCTTTCAGCGCGGGCTAGCCGGGGTGGCTGGCTCCTGACCAGACCAACGGGGGAAACCAGGCCATACAAGGCATCACGGCCTCCTGCAGCCTGTTTTTGTCTGGGCCACTCGCTCTGGGGAGCCAGCTGCCACGCCGGGAGCTGTCTTTTGCAGAAGGTGGGGTGGTGAGGAACGGGGGCCTCCAGCCCACAGCCGTGTCAGTGAGCCGACCAGTGTGTCTTCCGGCCCAGCACACGCCTCCGGCAACAGGACTCATACGTCGATGACAATCTGGGGAAGAGACCCCGACCAGAGCACCCGACTCTTAAATCCTGACCCGCAGAAACTGAGATAACCGTGTATGTATGTGTATGTGTGTGTGGGGGGGGGCGGTAATTTATTATACGGAGTAAATAGCGAATGCACTGGCTGTTTACCACCCGTGCCACTTCGTTCACTTGCTCACCTGGCCAGTGTTGGTCGGGTGGCAGCTCTGCCAGAGGTGACGCTGGATGTAGGACGTGCCAGGGAAATCCAGGCACGCGCCCTGCCTTCGGGAACCTGGGGCCAGGGGGGGGAGATGGAGACATAAACAAGAGCATGGAAGTGCGGTGGGCACGGGAAACTGGGCTGAGGTGGAGGGGCAGACACCGGAGCGGTCCCTTCGGTAGCCTCCAGCCGTCCTGTTGCTCACAGGCACCCCACCCAGCACACGCCTTCCCTGCCGGAGCGGGGCGGCCCCACCGAGGACAGCAAGGTGACATGCTCTTGGCCCTGCACCGCAGTGCCTCTGTGAAGCCGAGGGGGTTCCAGGGGCTCGTCCAGGATGGCCCGTTGCTTTATCCACCCCTGGTCTCCCTGCCACTAACACCCTGTTCCCTCAGAGTGTTTTGATTAGAAACAAATCGCCTGATGATTTAGAACAAAAGCACATGTGATGTGTTTTAATGCTTTAAACACCTGCTGGATGTGTATAGTACATGATGCGTCACTCGGCCGGAGGCTGACCGTGGCGGGAAGATGCCTCATGCATGGGGCCTGCGGACCAAACACTTCTTGGGAACGCCAAGGTACCACACATGTCAGCCGGTAAAGCCGCCCCCTCTTGATGGTCAGTTGTGAGTCTCAGCAGAAAACACATCTCCAGAGGGACCCGGCTATCGTGGCCCTTCTCGTGGCTGATTCGTTAGTAGACCCATTTCCAGGACCTCATCCTCTGAGCCACACCGAGCTTGCCCTGTGCATGGGTGGCCTGGGGTGGCCGACCGCGGCCTGAGGGCGAGAGACAGAGTTGTAGATGGGAAATGTCTCTTTGCACTAAAGAGGCAGCTCGGCGGGCCTGGGTCCCCCGCCCTCTGGGTGGGTGTCTTGGGTACCAGAAGGAACAGGGCCAGGCATCGAAGAGCCCCAATAATACCGTCAAGGTTTAGAGATAACACCAGGGAGGGAGAAAGTCGGCCTAGATTTTTCTGGTTTCCACTGGGAAGCGATAAAACGCTGGTGCCGCCCTCTTGCAGGTGCGACTGATTTAAGTGGGAAAGGCAGACAGTCTAGGAATTATGTGGCTTTCCCCCACCTCTCCTGCATGAACAGGGAGCTTTGGAATGATTCTTTGTTGCGTTTAGGACCTCTATTTGCTTCTTTTCCCCCCTTCTCTTAAAAAAAAAAATTCTTCCTTTGTACGCTGCCGTTGTGTCTTTTTGCTGCGGTGGTTGTTGTTTTAAATAGGGGAACTTGTGAAATGAGACTGCATAAAAGATGGACTTGTTTTATATTCGGGATATTGCCTGTCCCTCAGATCTATGTGTCTCGCTTATGGAATGAACCGAAGCAGGAGAGATAAACTAATATTTTGTCTAAGCTCAGGCAGACAATACGGATGATAAAGATGTTTCATCTTCTTATGCATGCAGAAAATATGAAAAATCGTAGTTTACACAGATTTGCTCAATTCAAGTGTAAAATTGGGCCCCTCGATTGCCCTGGGCCACCGAGGCTGCGCTACCGAAGCGGGATTTACCTTGCAAGCCGAGTGAAAAATGATCAGAATATTAGACTCATCTAGCCCACATTAAGAAGCCATTGCATTTCCCGACAATTTTATGCCATCTCAATATGAAAACAGAGCAATTTCAACTCCTATCAGGTTATGATCGGCAATTACAGTTGCATAATCCACCTCGTCATCTCTTGGCGGGGCCTTTATTTTCCCTCTTGGTGACATTCCTGAGAAAGTGCCTGATAAAAATGTCATACATCATCCCTGCTTTAGAACTCGTGAGGGGGTAATCTGCCGTGCCTTGCCGGGCCCATATTCATCACCGGATTTTTTGACTCGGAGGGGTCACGGCTCTCATAATTTCCCGTTTGATAGCGTCCTCGCCGGCTCTGACAAGGGCTGCGGAAGGCTCCGGCGGTGACGGGGGGAGCCAAGTGCCGTTCCGGCGGGGGCTCATCACCAGCCATAACGCCACGTTGCCGTGGCTCAGGCTGCATTTGGCCGTTTCCAAGATAATTAGATCCGATGTCAACATTCCTTTATCACCTGCATCCTTTTGTGCATCTGCGTGTCAAGTTGTTATTTCCGGATTTATTAACACCCTCCAAGCCCCTCTCTTATCTGTCAGCCAGCGCGGTGTCTGCGTTGACAGTTGTAAAGTTAATTACTAGTACTAATGAGCATCGGGCTTTGGGTGGACATGCCGTTTTGGACATTTAAAACTGTAATTGGTTTTCTCTTTCCTTGTGCAAGGGCTTCAGTGCGGAAAACAGGGTTTTGTTGTTGTTGTTGTTTTTAAATCTTCCATTTCATGTTGACGTTCTGCATGCAGTCAACTTATCTTTTATTCAAAGGCCAACCCGCCCCGCCCCCCAATTTCAGTGCTGTTTATTTTTAAAAGACTGTCTTTCCATCATAACTCCACAAATGGTTTCTTTTGTTCCTTACCCCTCTTCCAGCCCAGCAACGTGGCCATTTCCTAGGCCTTGAGAATTTTGGATGGTGGGGTGGGTGGGTCGGAACACGGGCTGGGTCAAGGCGGGCCTTCCATTCAGTGGGCCGACTGCAAATCCTCCACTTAGACCTCCCCTCTTTTCAAATCTGGCGCTGGATTCAACAGAAAGACCCGGGGAAGGGAGAAGACTGGATCAAATGAAAAGCATCAGAAGCAGTTCCCTGCGTGGCTGATCCTGAACGAATAGTAAGCACCAATATTTACGTAGCTTTCCTGCTGAGCTAAGAATCACGGCCACTCTTTCTACAGCATCCCTTGTCCCTTGTTGAATCCTTGCAGGAAACCTAAGAGGTCCACACCGGCATCCCTATTGTACAGGTGGGGAAACTGAGGTCTAGGAAGGTCCAGGAACTTCCTCAAGGTCTAACATGGAGGGAGCGGTGCTGGGATTAGACTCCCAACCAACGCAGCCCAGAGCCCAGTCTCCTAACTACCACTCTGTAGACACAAAGTACGCTTTCAGGAAAACATTAGCTGACTCCTGGGGCCTGTCCTCCGGAAGAATAGAAAGCAATCACTTACCAAATCAGAAGGGCTCATTTGTATTTCAGTCCCCGTCAGACAGGGAGCCGGTCTGAGTGTAACGCCAATTATCTGCAGCATGTAGTTTATGGAGGTGTTTTGTCTGCTCTGTTCCGGCAGCAAAAACACCACTCCCTTGCTGCTCTTCCTAGTTACTTTCTATTCATCATTAGCTGCCATTGTGCCAAATAACTACCCTTCCCGGGCATCAATCATCTATAAACATACTCTGGCTCAGAGGAAATTTCACCCTGGCACTGCGATCGCAAGATAACCATTCTCATCTCTTGCTGAAGCATTGAGATTTATTGGCTTTCAGTGGGCAGCGGACCGGGCATCCCTCCCTGCTGAAGAGACTCCCACTTGCATTTATTCTTATTGCATTTAGAGATTCGAAATGGAGCTCCCGGAACCCCTGGAGGGGTCCCTTCCCAGCCGGGGTGGGGCGTTATTACTTATATTAGATAAGGGGAGGACTCACAAAGCAACACTCAGTGATTCAGATGATTTTTTATTTCCGTTTAGCCATGATGACAGGATGTCATAGTGAAATGACTTCAAAAGTCATTTTTCCCCACTGCCCTGGTTCTGCAGCCTTGTCCCTGAGGGCTCTTCCATTGTACAGTGTTATTAATTCTGCTAACTTTCAGACTTCATTGCTGACAACAGGCAGGCCTCTTGGCTTTCGCAGCCTATTACATTAAATTTCCCATCAAACCATGTCAGCCTCTGAGGTCACAGATTTCGAGAGGAGCTTTAGATATTTTGCCATCTGACTTCACGGGCAGGTGTTTTCTAAATTGCTTTTAGGTGTGTTTTTCCAGTGTCAGAAATCAGATTGAACCTATTTAAAAAAAACAAACAACCACCAAAAAAACCCAACACGGACAGGGAGTGCTCATCAGGGTAAGGACAAAGGGGGCAGGAGGCACACAGGGGCAGGCGGGAGTGTTGGCGTGTTGCGTACCCCTGCACACGTGCACCTGCGTCTCCGGTGACCTTGCAAAGGGAAGACAAAGCCTTCCAACTAGACGCCATCCCTGACCCCACCCGGTGACTAGTGTCTTGTCGACTCTGGTTTTCCAGCACTTACTGAAGCCCCCAAACGTAACTCAGCTGCCCTGCCGAGCAGAGCTGCGTCCCGGTGGCCTTGACTTTGGAGGGGCCCGGGAGGGTACTCCGGGCAGGCCAGGGAAAGGAGGGTGGACCTGGTTTAGGGCAAGCCAGCCAGTTCGCGTGTTTCCCTGGATGCGTCGATTTGGACATAGTCTTGTGGCATTAAAATAAAGGGACAGCGGAAGCCTTGCTGCCGAGGAACATGGCCACAAGCACCAGGCTGCTGTCACCGTTACGTTCTGAAGGGAGCCTGTCTGTCGGGGAGAATGGAACCAGGGCGCCACTGAAAAATAGAAAAGAAACGAGATGTTATTTTTGAAGCAGTCAGCTCTCGAAAAACGATGACCGATCGTTTGGCAAACCTGAGGTACCCCGGAAATGTTTAGTTCTGAGGGGTTGCAGTTCATCTTTCTGCTCTAAAGATGACAACGTTCAGCTCTCAGTTTGCCCTGGAAACTTGGGTTGACCAGCCAGGTCCCTGAACTGCGGGTGTCCATGTGTGTGAGCAGGACATTGACAGGCCTCGGGGGTGGAAGGGAAGGAGGGTCCACTTTCTGGCTTGCTTCGTAAACAGCTGGTGCCTCCCCTGTAAGCAGGTGACAGGAGCTTGCAGGCAGCACCGAGGTGAACGCTGGCCCTGTCCCCTTTTTGCTTCTGCTTTTTGGAAATCTCCTGAGCCCATCACGGGCCACCTCCGCCTGCAGGAGGAGGTGCTGAGCCAGGCGAGGACCAAGGTGTGGCTGCACTTCCGCCGCTCACAGCCATAAGGAGAGAGAATCATTTGTGGCACTCTGGGGACAGTTTTGTCACCCTGACAGTAATGCTGTTATGCGCCGGCTTGACACACAGGATGAATCCATAAAGACAGATAAGTAACTGTGAAAGTGGCTGGGGATCAGGCTGAGTGCCACCACTCACCTGCAGTGACAAATAGATAGTCATGAAGGATTGGAAATCCTGCCCAACACGGAGATCTGTCAGCAAAGAGATGGACTGCACCCCGGTGACACAGGCAGCTGGAGGGGAGCACCCTCCGGTGAGCGCACCCGAGGGTGTGCATGGAGGTCGACTTTGCATTCGGGAAGGTTAGGCTTTTCAGAGAGGGGGGCACGTTGGTGCGGGCGGGAGAGGATGATTTCTGCACTCAGTAGTTTTCCTTGTGAAACGGAACTGTGGGTGTTTGGGTCCGTTTATCAGGACTTGTAGCCGTATTTGGTTAAGAAAGCTGAGTTTCTATTTTCCCTGGGATTTTTCAGACCAATAGGGGTCCCCATCCGCAAATCAAATGACTCCAAGTTTTGCTGGTTAGCAAAATACGACCGCAAAGCCCCGTCAGGGGCACCGGGCCAGGGGTAGGCACGAGCAGGGACCCTCATGGTCATCTTCTGTGCTGAAAAGGTTTGTTGTTTCTGGTGGGGAACCTGTTTCTCTTCAGTGGAAGAAATCCCAAGGTGGTCATCCGACCGAACGGACTCTGGGCTGGCACTCCGTGCCCACAAGGGGCGAGGTCCAAATGGAACCATGCTCCGCACTGTTGCAGCCCGCTGTGGTTATGACAACAGAGCACACCGCCTCTGTTGTAATTATTCCTGGGGTCATCAGCACCTGCCTGCAGCCTGCAATTTCCTAGGAAGTCATGACATAGACGTGAGGAGAAAAATAAGCGTAAAGGATAAGAGGCAAATGCCCGAAAGTCACAATCCGGGGGAGGGAGAGAAGCCTAGGGGTTTTGTACAGCCCTTTGGAGCTCTGTCTTCCACCCTGAAAGAATGTTCTGACCCCGGGGGTCCGGGTGACTGTCCTGGAGTGAGCGCCATCCTCTGTTTGAGCACGTGTTCCGCAGAACAGTGACCAAGATCACTCGTGTGTGCAAGGAGGCTGCGGCACGTGGGGGACAGAGATTCGTCCATCAAGTCCTTGCTCTGACTTTTTCGTGCAGTTTTTTTTCAACTGAGGAATTACGGTAATACGCCTCTTCTTCCCCCGAAATGAACCTTCGTGCCCTCGTGTTTTCATGTCTGCCACCTTCCTTGATCATGAGTGGAAGTGCCCTTCAGCCTTGTCAACTACACTCACCCTGCTCATCTCAGTTTCAGGAGCTTCAGGCAGGGGACCTGGCTGTGTTCCTGGAACCGTTTCCTCAGAGCCGGGGACCTGTGGCTTCCATCTCTCCTGCCGCAGATGCTGCTGCTACTGTGGTCACTCGGTCACTGTCACTGCTTCTGACGGCCGCTGTCCTGCCTAGCTGAGCCCGTGCAACCACATAGTTCTTTAGATACCCCTGGGGCCTGTTTGCTGGTTTTAAGAATCTTTGTTTTAGTTGATAATTTTTGGAGGCGAAGAGTATTTGAAAGCAATTCAGCTATAATGAAAACATGGTTTTTTGGGGGCGGGGGGTACCTTAGGTTCTCCGTTTGACACGTTTTGACCCTGGCTTTCTAACCATGATTTAAATTCCGAATTTCCAGAAACCTTATTAAAGATGTCAAGTTGTGCCCCAGCATGGTAAATGTCTTTGTGAACTTTGACTCCCAAAGGAAACTCCATTTTAAAGAGAATAAAAGATCTTCCTGATAAATATGTTCCTCATTTGGGGCTAATACTTTCAGTCTGAAGGCTGGGGCAGGGACGGGCCAGGCAGCCCGTGGCCTGGCTCCACTTACCATCCCCGAGCCTGTGACCTGGAGCCAGGGTACAACCCAGAGCATGAGATTTTTCTTTCGCCAAGATCACTTCTGTGATGGGACATAGATGTCCCAGGGCGCACCTATTAAATAGGCCTGTGAAGAACAGAAGGTGAGCCCCTCACCACGGTGGGGCTCCAGGCGAGTCACCGGTGCTTCCAGGCTCTTTCTGTTAACTTGGAGTCCTGCTGCTCCTCTGGCTTTGTCCCTGGCTGCAGGTCCCTCACTTGGATGGGCACCAATGCTCCTGGCTCCTACCCACCTGTTCTCCTGGGACGGCCACAGTGGCCACTGTCTGGGGGTACCGGGGGCCGTGGGCGCTGGAGCAGGTGACCACTGAATTGTGCCTACGCGTGTGGTCACAGTTACTCTTTCTCTTGGCCCTGTTCTCCCGTGTGTGTGCGCCAAATTCACAGTCAGGACACCGAGTCCCAGAATTCGTTAATAAAAAAGCATCACATGTTGCCACTTCCCTCAGTGTGGGCTCCAAACCCCACTTGTCAACAAGACTGGTATGGGGGAGGGCTTTCTCCTGGAGCATTTCACTGATCTCGTCCCGGGTTGTCCCCGTGCTCACCAGGCGACATTATTCACAGAGAACATGGAGCCAGCTTCATTCGCTTCCCAGGAATGAAAAAATTAGTTTGGTAATAAGGCACAATTAAAAAAAAAAAAAAAGAAGAAATCTACGTGCCCAGCCCGTTGTGTGCACCATGCCTGTCAATACCTGGCGTCAGCCCGGCCTGGGGCTTGTGAGGGACGTGGGTGTGTTTGCCACCCGTGGGCCGTGGGTACCTTTGGAAGCTGTCGGGAGACCTGGTTAACTGACATAGGGACACCCTTTGAAGGTGACCGACCACATCGCACATCATTGCTCTTGATCCTCTTGGCATGGTGACATGCGTAGGCCGATGCCATTGGCTCTTCTTCACAGTGGGCAGAGGCCCCATTGCTAAGTCTGGGCTGGGATGCAAAAGTAACAGTATTTTCACTGTCCCAGGAGAGTTTCCTTGTCCCCTGGGCCCTCATGGTAGTCTGTGTGCCAGGGGGACAGGGGATGATGCCCCACTTTGTAGATGGAGAGGCTGAAACTTAGGGAGGCTGACGGGCTGTCTCGGGGGCACGGCAGATGACAGGTGACACAGTTGGGAAAGGCTCCCAGGCCTTCCCACTCTTAGACCAACAGCCTTCCATTACAGCAGGATTACCTCCACAATCAAGGAAATCTCAAGAACAAAGCTACTCTTAAGTCTACGGAGAGCTTCACCCTTAATATGATTCCAGATTCCCATGTCAATCAAGCTGCAGTTCCCGGAGAGGGGAGATCGCAGCAAGGGCAGGGCCCTTTGGGTGGCTGCTCAGACCCGGCTGGGGAGGGCTCCGCAGAGTGCCCCACTCCCAGGACACGTGTACCGACCCGGTGGCGTTGGAGACTCCGATGATCTGGACCCGCACCGACTTGATGGCCTTTTCGCCCACGCATGCCCAGAGTATTTGCAGAGGGCACCAGCTGAAACGCGAAGATTCCAGGTGGATGTAAATGTGCAAGCGTGCCCGGGGTTGCTAGGGGCCAGCCGGAGAAGGTCCCTGTCCGTGGGGACGGTGGTGGCCACTCTCCATCCCTCGGAGCAGACCCTGCAGGCGGAGACCGAACAGAGAGACCTCCCCCGTGCCCCAGCCGCCCCCCACCTCCCCTCATCAGGAGGGAGGCTGCCCCTCTGCAGAGCTGGCTGCATCTGCAAAGGTCAGGCTTTAATTACATGCACAGTTAAATGGAAATACAGTAGAGAGGTCACGCTCATATTTCTCGGGCCTTCATTAACGTTACCGCCCTGTCACTCTCTCTGTCCTCGGGTTTGTAAATGAAAGTTCCTTTAGTACGTGTAAGAGGATTATTTATTTTTAATTGTTTTCCCTCTGGAAGGAGAGGTTCCTCTTTCTTTTCTTTGAGTCGTTTAAAAGGAAAAAAAAAAAAAAAACCACTTCGCCTCTGCCTTTCTTGCTCATTTATTTCAAACCCTGTGCTTTTTATAGTCTTTTTTACCTACTAATGCTTTTGATGAGAACACAAGCAAAACCCAGCCAACACGAACAGGTTGAATGCCACATCTGTGCTGAAGATAGCAGCACACTTATTTATGGCTCCAAGAAATGGGGTCTAAATTACCTCTCCGCTCTTGCTGGAGAGTGGCTAAGCGGCCATTATGAATTATCCTTAATTATAGCGATTTCCTAAACTAATAAACCTGCTAAATCTTTATTGCAAGGGCTCGCGTACGCGGCGCATAGAAAGCCCGCATGTGCCCGGCATCAGCCACCAGCTGTCTGACGGTGTGTTGCTGTTTCAGCGAGGGCTTCCATAAATTTTATGTTGGTTCTATCAGCAGTCAGGCCCTATCACTACCCACAGATGCCGGCAGACATAAAAACGGCTCTCTGGTGAGCCTAAACTATCCCTGGAAGCTAGTTGTGTCTAATGTCCCGTGTAGTATTTGTCCGGGAAAGCGCCAGATTGGAGGGTTATTTACAGATGAATATTTCCATCCAGTTAGTTCAGAGAGGCCTCCTTAGCCTCCGGTGGCTGGTTTATTTGTATGCTAAATAATCCACCAAAGGTTCATGTTTACTTTCTATAGTAGTTTCTGCGAAATGCAAACAAGGGAGCCAACTTCAGGTGCCCGGAAGTCCCCCCAGCCCTGTTTAAATGCAGGTCAGAGCCACCAACGCAGCCTTGTGGAGGGGCTGTCGCTCAGTTTACACATTCTCCTCTTTTTCTTCTTCTCTTTTTTTTTTTCCCCTCTCTCCTTCCTCCAGATTAGAACTGGAGCTTGTTGCTTTCCTAGGAATTTCTGGCTGGACTCGATTTATTCTAAACTGGTCTTTTTCAGGGCCTGCCACCGTCAGCTGACCCCATTAGCCACCCCCACCCAGCAGCACCCACACACCTGCCCTCCAGAGAGTCCCCACAGTCCGCTGGGCCGTCCTCTGCTGTTGGAATGCCCTTGTTGCCTTCCCAGTCTTTTTTTCCTCCTCACTCTTGATTTTTTTTTTCCCCTGGGGCATTTCCAAATCTCGAGATTTGAAAGGACAGCGAATAGGGCCTTCCGCTTTTCTTGGAAAGCCCTGAGCCAGCCGGACTGACCTCCGTCACCCCGAAGGACGGAGGAAGAAAGTCCAGTTCTCAATGACTGTGGCCTTTAGCGGCGCTCAGAATACACGCTCACCTGGGTGGGAAGGGCGGTGGTGCCCGAGGGAGGTGACAGGTACCTGGCGCCGTTGTTCAGGGTCCCCCAGGACATGGTTCCCATGCACCAACTACCTCTCTGTCCCCACCGTGTGCCAGCGTTGACCACCCTAAACATTTGCCCCTAAAGAGACGGGGAAAATAGCCTCCTTCGTTTTCCGCCAGGTGCTGTCAAGCTCATGGGAGAGTTCAATAGCAGTGCTAACTTTTTATTTAATAATATTGATTTTATCATTTTTACTACTTACCATGGGGATGGGTCGGCTGATAGTGATTTGACCTCCCTTTGTGCGTGGCTGTGGAGCGCTTCGTTAAAGCTATTGACATCCCTCTCTCTTCCCCCACTTCGTTCCCAGCAGCCCATCTCAGCAAATAATATTGAGATGCAGTAACTGTTCCCTGATATTGATTTCAGATTGGGTTCATCACGCCCTTTCTGGGGCCAGGCAAAGAGCAGCAGCCCACGGGTTTCTGTAAAACCCGTGACGGCCGCAAGCTGAAGGATCATTTGCATCTTCCAAGTGAAAATATCACCCCATCTATGTTGGGTTTTTTTTTTTTAATTACCCAGGAAAATGAAAGTTTTTTAAAAAATCTTGCTTATTATTTTTTTTGTGCATCCATCGTTAAACTGATCTCCTCCGTTTTATGCTGGGCTTTATTTTTTCCTGTCATTTTAATTTTTTTCAGGGATACTCGACGATCCATGGGTCCCTGGGCTGATAGGAACTCTGGTTACATTTTAAGCTTCCGGGGTTCAGAGTTTGGCACACAAAGCCAGAGCTGGGGCTGCTCTCACCTTTCGGGCCTAGAAAAGGCCCTGTTTTGCCTCCATTGGAGTCAGTGGAGGGGCAGCATGTTTAAAAGAACAGGGGGCCGGCCTTCCAAACCCAGGGGTCCTCCTCCACGCGTAGTAAGGGTGTGGTGCAGGCTGGATGGGTTCCAGTATTCATCAAGAAAAGTACTGAAAACCACCAAGCAACTCATACTTGAAACCCTAAGTTTTATAGACCAAAAAAAGGCTACATAGAGAATCTGCGCCCAGAGGAATTATAGCTGAGTGGTGGGATTGCAGGGTATTTATATCTTCTTCTTTGAATATTTCTGTATTGTTTAATTTATTTTTTGGAATTAGGAGAAAGATCCTACTCACATTATTATTATTATTATTATTATTATTATTTTTAGAGGGAGAGGGGAAGGGAGAGAGGCGGAGAGGGAGAGAGACATCACTGTATGGTTGCCTTTCACCTGCCTTCAGCACGGACCTGGCTGGAGACCTGGCTTGCAACCTGGTTATGTGCCCTGGCTGGGAATCGAACCAGCCACCTTTGGGTTTGTAGGCAGGTACATTATCCACTGTGCCACCAGCCAGGGCTTCTTGTGTGTGTGTGTAGAGGATTATAACTCCAACATGTCCACTGACGGCCCCACGGATCTCTGCGCTGAGAGAAGCGGGAGAGACATCACTCCTGTCACTGAGCAAATCCAGTGGGGATCGCAGAACCCAGCCGTTGCCGCTGAAACAGGTGCAAGGTGGTTAGGAAGCAGGGCCCTGGAATCCGACAGGCCTGGGTCTCATACTGAGCCCTTTCTCTTGCCAGCCGGGACTTTGAGCAAGTTCCTTAACTTCCTCTGCACCTCCCTCTCCCCATCTGGAGGATGGGTTACAGAGAGGATTAAATGAGATGGTATATGTAAGCCCTTAACAGAAAGCCCGGCATCTGGAAAGCCGTCAATAAATGGTCCTTGTCCTTAAGGGGATCCAGGCAGCACCGCCCTCCGCAGGCCAGAGCTGGAGTGGGGGGAGCAGACCGAGTCCCCGCAATGGTGATTTATTTCTGCCTGAAGCCCAACTGGGACTCAGCTACAGGATCTAACACATAGCGGATCTGCAGGACAAACCTGATGTCAGAGAGCTGGGTTAAAGGCAATTCATTTCTAACTGTGTCTCTACATGTAGCTTTGTTTTTGTGCTTTTTAAAAATTGTATTGTTGTTGTATTACACATATTCCACCCTCCCCCCACGGTTCTCCCCCACCCCACCTTCCCCATCCTCCTTCCCACAGTCAGCCCCACACGTCATCCATGTCCATGGGTCTCCATGACAGTTCCTTGACTAAGCTATTCACCTTCTTTGCTTCTTTCTCCCCCTCCCTCCCGCCTCTGCACACTGAGAGTCTGCTCCTTGTTTCCATGGCTCTTGTTTCTATTGTTTCTGTACTTCTTAAATGAATACATGTTTGTATCAGGAAGGAGAGTTATGGGCCTGTATTTATGGTTCTGAAAACACAGTCACCACACTGAGAGCTGTTTGGCCTAGCGTGTACCCCTCCCCCGAACACACGCACACCCCCGCCCCTCCTCCAAAGCAAGAATTCTTCCAAAGAAACGCTCAAACCCGTGACAGGAAGCCTGCGCGTATTCCCAGCTCTGTCACGGACGTGGCTTCGCCGTTCAGGAGGGTCCTCCGTCCCGTTTGGCTGAAATGCCTCCCACCGCCGCGGGCGGCACAGGATTCTCCCCTGCGGACAGCCGTGCCCAGGGCTGAAAGCTGAGAATGAAAAGCAGCTCAATGAGAGACTTGGCCCCATTGCTGGAGCTGGCTTCGTGAGAGACAGCGAACCTTTTGCAGGCTACTGGACTTCGGAAAGGTGACAATTCGAGCAAATGAAATCACGGTACCTTTCATAGTAGTTTAACTGGACTCCGACTTGGCACGCAAGGGACCGCTGAAAGCTCTCTTCAAGGAGCTAGATGGGAACCCTACGACCCCTTCAGCCCACCCCACTCACCTTCCACCTGTCCAAGCTCCGCACCGCTCTCCGGACGGACACGTTGGGGACAGAGACGGAGGACTACCGTGGGAAAAGGCTGAGACCCTCCAGCGGCCCGAACGCCGGCCTTGCGAATGGCATATCTGTCCCCCTCAGTCACGCACTTGAAATAGCTCAGCTTTGTGGCAGTCAGCACAGGCCCATTTATTTTAAAAAGGCAGAAGGAAGGGAAACAAACTTAGGCCCGCTCTCCAGCCTGCGCGGGTGTCAAGCTGCCCGCGTCAAGGGGCCGCGAGCAGGAGGGGAGCGGAGTGGAGCAAAGCCGCTCCCAAGAGGCGAACCCAGCACGCGCCTCTTAACTAGAAATCCCCGTCAAGGAGCCCAAAACAGCAGAAAATCACCAGCGCTGTCAGGCACGGGACCAAACCCCCGTCGGGCGGCAGGGAAGGTAGAGGGAAAGGTACGTGTTGAAGAGGCAGGTCGTTTGAAGACGCACTTGTAGCGCGGGTTCGGAGGCCCTTGGCAGGTTTCGAAGGAGACCTTGTCCTCTTTGTTTCGTCCCTGAGTCCTTCGAGTTGCCTGGGTTGAAAGTGATTCTCTGATTCCAAGTCCATCTGGTTCACCCACCCGGCCTGACCCCTTGCGTCCGCGTTCGCTGTGACGCTGGCGTTGGGGTTGGCCACCAGTGCCGGGAGAGGGGACAAGACCGAGTGCCCGTGTGGCGCAGGCCACCCCAGACATTGATTTTTGAAAGGTTCGTTACATAAATGCTGGCATCACAGATTGATGTCTCTTTAAACCAGTACCTCGAGCAGGACCGTCCAGGGAATCGGAAAGATCAATGGACGGTGTTTGAGCGGAAGGCCCGCGGGAGAATCCCGACGCCTACATGGGATCCATCAATTTAGGCTTTCTTTAATTATTCTAATTCCGGGCAGCGCGTTGGGAGGGCGTTGGTCCGAGGAGCAGGTTTGTTTGTTCTGTGTTTGTAAGTGGGGCACGCTGCCCCCCGTTTTAGGGGCAGAGGGAGGCCAGGCTGGGGGCGCACGTCTGTTCCTCATTGGTGTTTTGAGCTGCTGTTCCGTAATTAAAATTTTTGATCATAGCCTAATTTTCCCAGACAGTGTGGCCGTGGAATTGACAAGGGGCTGATGAATGGGCCGACCTCGGGGCCAGGAGGCTGCCGGGCCGTCCCTCACGGAAGGCAGGCCGGCAAAATAAAGTTGATGGTTTCGTTTGTGCTTAACCCTTCACCTTGGCACTATCAATAGATTGAAGACATCATTTGTATCTGCAAGTGTTTCTTTAATTAAGACCTTCTAAAAATCTTTCCTATTGATTCATTCCATTATCCTATTGATTAACTGCACTGGATCATGTACTTGGTCTTCAGTGGAAAGCAGCAGTCTCGGCCGCCTGCCATGACTACAGATGCCGACCGCAGGCAGCCGGCGCCCGGCGGTGGGGTTCTAGCGACACCGCTGAGACAGCTGGTGTCCCGCTGGAGGGGTGGCCACGCGCGGAGCGCCCCTCCCACTTCCACAGCAGCCACTGATTTTGGAAGTTGCCAGACTGGCTGCAGGGGGCCACGGTGGGCTTCTTGCATCTGAGGAGGCCCCCACCTGCCCCGGGTCAACCCAAGAGCTGGCCAGCGGCTTCCGCCCCGCTCCTGGGTGTGCCTCTAAATCATCCCCTAGTGTTCAGAAGGAAGAAACCTGTGGCTAAATGAGTTCTTGGACCTTGTGTTTGGAAATATTGCCGAATACGGATAGTCTCACTCGGGCTGGAGCTTGAGGAGAGAGGGACTTTCTAAGGGTGGGGTTTGGAATTCTGGGATTCACGGCATCAAATGGGATAAAGCGCTCAGCACGCAGTAGGCACTCAATAAACCAGTCGTTGTTGACCTGCCAGTAATTCATTTCCCCTCCCCTCACGTGTGTCCCACAGCCTCCGCCATGCCTTCTCCGCCTCCCCGTCCTTCCAACAGACCGGGGGACAGGTGGCCTCCCCAAGGGTCAGGATATCTTTCTTCCCAAATAGAAGCCAGGGGGACAAAAAAACAATGTAGAAGCAGGGATCCTGGGCTGGAAGCAGATTAAAGAATGTGATGTCTTTCTGCTCCAGCTCTTTAGTGAGCAAGTTAATGAACCCTCAGAGTGAAAAATCCAAGGGTGTTGTAACATCTCACTGAAGCGAGGTCATGACGGTCGTCAGCTTCAAGGTCAAGCCTGGTCTGGGTTTTCAGGAATGCGTGTGGCCCCAGAGATGATGCCAGTGGATTCTCTGTCATCCCCAAGGAAGAAAGAAAGTCAGAAAGTGGCCCCCTGTGTGTTTCGAAGGCTGGCTGGTAGGAGGAACTCTCCTTCGGAAGGTGCATACTTGAAATAAGAACATCCCCAGTTCGAGAATTTTAAAGTCAAAATTGAGTGCACATTCAGGGCTGATTTGTGTTACTCGTGCTTACTTTTATTAATTGCCAATTGTTTGTGCCAAGCCAAGTGCCCGGTTTCCCTTGGCTCCAGACCTCATAGGGTTGGGTGTCCTCCTTTCTGTCCAGAGAGCAACATTATCCAATGAACAAACATTTTCTCAGGCCCGGGGCCTGACTGTCCTAATTGCCAGTCCCCACCTCGTAAACTTTGGTAAGTGCCTGATTTCTACATTTCTGTTCATTTTGTCATCGTGTAACTAGATATCCCAGACTCCTCCAAAAAAAAAATACCAAGGAACGATTTTAGATCGAAGTGTACTTTGCATAAGGTAAATTATTTAGGGAATACAGTAGAAAACATTTTTAAGGCTCAGTGTTTCCTTGTTGCGTTTTTAAGGAGCATGTTTTAAATTACCATGGAATCTGTCTTCATAAAAAGCATTTTTTGAAAACTCAAGAGAAGTTTAAAAGAGAAGGTCTATAATTCTGCCGTCTTGAGATAAGCGCTATGAATATGTTTGTCTGTTATCTTCCACTCCTTCTTCAACATGTACATACTTTTTAAAGTGAAATTAGGATCGTAACGTTTCATAGCATGCCTCTTTTCACTTGCTGTATATCATGAGCAACTTTTCATATCTTTCAATATTTTCTGGGAACATGATTGTTAACAGAAATGAATTTCCTTTTACAGCTAGGCCACATTTACTTAACTTTTCTCCTGTGGTTGCATATGTAGATTATTTCCTATTTTTTCCTTAATGTAAAATGCCAGGGTGAATATCCTTATCTGAAAAATTTCTGTGGGTCTCTCTTACTTTAGGTCAGTTTCTTAAGAAACTGAATTACTGGGTCAAAGGACGTGTACAGTTTGAAGGTTTCTTTTACATATTGCCAAAATGTTCTTCCAAAAGGTTGAACCAGTTATGTCGGCTCCATAGCCATGTGTGAGCCGACACCTGCCATCCTGCTCTGCCTTTGCAAAAGCCCTGGAAAGTGTGTGTGTGTGTGTGTGTGCGTGTGTGAGTACGTGTGTGCAGGTGAACTGTTCCAATGTGATGGATAGGAAAATAGTATCTTCTTGATTTCATTTCTTTTCCTTTGATTACTGATAAGGTAGAAGTATTTTCTTATATTTAAATGACTAGTTCTTCTTTTGTGAAATATTTGTCTAAGTCTTTTGCCCATTTTTATTGGATGGGTTTTTTTTTTTTTTTTCCTCGTTGATTTGCAGAATTTTTTCCCCCAATGTTTACTTATTTATTTTCAGAGAGAGGAGAAGGGAGAGAGGAAATGAGGGCAAGAAACCAATGTGCAACAGAAATGTTAGTTGGTTGTCTCTGACACACCTCTGATGGGACCTAACCCACAACCCAGGCTTGTGCTCTGACCAGGAATCAAACCTATGACCTTTCGTTTCACAGGCTGGTACTCAGTCCACTGAGCCACACCAGCCAGGGCCTTTTTCCTTTCTTTTTAATTAAGAAGTGTGGCCCTTTTTCATAGATAGAATCAGTTGTTTATAGATAACCATATTGGGTTTTCCATGTAGACATTGAGCTATAGTTGAAATATCTGCTAATAATGGCAATGTAATTAATGCACTTTTACTTTTTAGAAAATGGCTCAATTGGCCTCTGATAAAAAAAAGATATATGGGAAAGAATCTGACAGCATCAATCCAGCCCGAGGTAACTCTCCCAGGACACTACCAGCATTTTATTACAGTTGTCAAAAAAACAAAACCCAATGATTTTATTGTTTTGATTATTGAGATCCAGCCGCAGATCAACTGAGCAATTAAAACCTCTAAATAACATTCTCTAAATTGTCAAACAAAGAATTGAGTCCCAGTGGAAAGAACTTAAAAAAAAAAAAAGCATAGAAGAAGATAGTTTTCTCTGTAATGTCTGTGCTGGTAAATGGTTGCACTAATTGGAATATACAGAAATATTTCACTGGTGTAACAATGCATGGCATCCTAATAAGATTGCGATGACAAGTTCTCCTCTCCATGAAAGGTGATGTTGCTGCATGTTTCTCATATACATGGGCTCCTGTGTCTTCCTACGACATGTTATAAATGAAATTTTGAGAAGAAGTTCATCTGGTTTCCCAAGTCTTGCCCATAGATGAAAAGCTTTCTTAAAAACAGGACAACAGAATCTTGGTTCCTGTTGTTTTTGTTTAACTACTTAGAATAAGACACCTTAAGGGATCATCTGGGAGCAGAATAGAAAGGCTCACACGAAACGCATATTAAGCTGCTGGTCCTAAATCCCACTCGTCTGCCCCCGCAACGTGTGAAGCCAGGTTCCCGCCTTTCCCCAGCTCAGGTGGCTGGCTGAGTGCAGGCTTGGGACAGTTAATGACAATCTTCCAAGACAAGCAGGATTTAACATCAATATCCCTCTGCCTGGTAATCTATAGGCTCTGGAGGTGGTGAGCCCCAGCAGGGTTTTGATGATTTTATGATGGCTCGTGTATATTTACAGTGTGTTTAAAACACTCTTTTTAATTATCCTTTGAGTGACAAAGCTTAATCTTTCGATCTTTATCTGCACCTCCTGCTGATGTATGTTGGTTAGGTAACTAAAAAGCAGAAATTTCACAAAGCCAGAGCTTTTTGCCAGTAATTACACCGGCGGAGTCAATAGATGATGATTACCTTGCCTTTCTCCTCTTCAGGAGAATAGAGGGGTCACTTTATAAAATCTTTGAAGGTGGCCCAGATTTTTTAAAGCAGCGCCCTGGAACTACAGAAGAGCTGCACAGGAAAGGGCAACATTTGAGTTGCACAAAGCAAAGATGTATGGGAAAGAAGATCAGAAACTCATGTGACTACAGTTCTTGAAACACAGCGATCTCAAAACCCCATTAAAACTTACGTCCTATGCATCTCATATGCGCTATGTATATATTACGTACATATAAACTATCCTGCGGATTAAGCAGTGCGTGCGTTTGGAAAACTGATTTTTGTTAGATTTAAGAGCTAAAGAAATAGGCCACAATCATTTAGCCTGTCATCACCTACATTAAAGTGCTTCTTTCGGACTATTTCATTTGAAACCGGATGAGGGCTGGCATTATTATTCTTTGCTGCAAATGAGTCAAGGCACGTGTGTTAATAACAGACGCTTAGGATTTAGAATTAAATATTGAACCTCTGTCTCAATTTTCCAGAGTGATGAGACACATCCACCACGCTTTTGGAAAGCTCTTGTTTCATATAATAATAGGTCGAGTTTTTAAGCAAAAGCAGAGGAATACAATTTCAGTTTACCGCTCTAGGTGGCTATTGACATATGTGATGAACTGATAAAAGTGAGTGAGCACCATCATCATCCTCTATAAAGGAACTCCAGGCTGCCTAGATTCCTCTCCAAAAAAAAAATAAAAAAAATGAAATCTTAAAAGTCAGGGATTGATTTGCCGATTCAGTGGGATATTAAAGGCTGAGGCTGTGCCTGCGTAAGATAAGCGTTCTATATGCTAGACCGACCTGGGGAAAGCTGTCCTGTGGCCAGCTGGTGTTATCGACACCTCAGAAGCAAAAACCACACATTCTGCCGTCGGACAATTTACTGTCCCGAGTAATGGACATTGTGATGGCAGAAGCTGCCTTTGGGAGCCCAGTAGGCAAGAGTGGAGTCACATAAAGCCACAGACCTCAGACCCAGCCCGACACCTGCAGAGTCATCACCTGCTTTGACCTTGGGGTGGGTAAGCGTGACTACCAGGCGTAGCTCTGTCATTCCTTCGAGCGGTGTTTCTCTAGCATCACCGGTGAGCCCTACTCAAAGCCAAGTGTGCACCGCCCAGGCCACGCACATCACAATGGGGCACATTTGGTTGTGACTTCGGGATGTAGGCAGCAGTCGGACAACAAGGGGTTTGTGCCAACAGATGAGCTGACTGAGTGCCCCGAGGCAGCGGGCAGGCAAGTGTTTGTGTCCAGAGGAATCGTCCCGGCACTGGGTGGGCAAGGGTGCAGGCAGGTGAGGGGTTTGCTGTGGGGAGCTGAGTCAGAAGGAAGAGGTTCCGATGCCAGGCAGTTGGATCAAGAAACTCAAAATCAAGTTAAGAGATGGGCAGTGACGGACCAAGGTGGGAGCAGGAGATGCATCCACCCCAACCCTTTCCTCTCCCCGTACTGGCATTGAGGGGGCACATCATTTATAGAAGATTTAAAAACAGTGATAAAACTGTCAGTCCGCTTTTCACGATCACTCTTCCCTATCAGTGGTAGAATACGTCTCCCTGAAAAAAGTCTCGATGCATCTAATTTCTAGATAATTTCTGAATTGCCCCTGAAGTTTGTAGGTGTGTGTTTATATAATGTTTCAAATGATCACATTCTAGTAACCTACCCTTTCATAAATATTGCATTGTATGTAGGCGTTTATTCTGAGAACTGTCAGGTATACCGTCAGCAACTCACACACTCGTACACGCTCAACTACACCTATTCGTTGCAAGAGTAAGTCCTTGACCCTTTGGAATTGAGTTCCCTTTGCGTGTAGTTTATGTCTTCAGCCACTATGGTGCTTCCGAGTCCCGCATCTAAACAGCAGATTGGAGACAAATGGTGATAGAGATTAACACAAAGAAACAACTGCACTTCAACTCTCATCCCATGTCTCCCCTGAAACTCTTGAGTTTTTGGTGGGAATTAAAAACAGTGGAACACTTGACAAACTACTCTGTGTAATATCCATCAAGTGACCGTTTTAGCTCCTACATAAAATATTTGAATGTAAGCAATATTTCATTCTTTAATTGTTAACGGATTATTTTAAACTAATAACTCAGGAGAATTGTTGATCTGGTTGTTGTGGAGAATGATTTTGTGTTATAGAGGAGAGGGGTGGTGTTTCGAGGGCCTGGTGACTCTGGTGCGTGCGGACACAGTCAGTGACAGGAAGGACACGGGCATAGGATGGACAGAAGCCTTCCCGAAGATCCTGTGGAGGCAGGAGGTCCTGTGAAACCTGCAAGTGTAGCAAACCCCAAGTCCCCCAATTCTAATGCTAACACTGGAGAAAACGTCAGAGACCACCTTCGTGCTCACACGGAAACAGGGCTGGACTTGAGTTTTCTGTTTTGCTGTTCAAGAGTAGAAGGGTAATGCATTTTCTTTCCCCAACAAAAACATCTCTCTTGTTCCTGGGCATATGGCAAGGCTCCTGGAAGGGCAGGAGAGGGGCGACTGACCAAAGTCCATGCACTTTGGAAAGAGATCCAAGAATGGGCTCATGGTGCACACCCCCCACCCTTCCCAAAGAAGGCAGTTAGACATTATTTCAGATCGTTTCCTCGCTGCGTCCATGTTTCAGGAACCTTGTGGCCGGCCCCCAGTTTCTGTTGCCCTGTCACCCAACCTGGGGCTTGTGCACGTGGCTGAGGCAGCCACGCTGGTGCTGGCGTGGCCAACGCAGAGAAATCCAGTCTGACGCCCAATCAGGATACGTTCTCGGGCCGGCGCGTGGCCCCCGCGTGCCTGACAGGCCGGCGCTGGCTGCGTGCAGCGCACAGAGGATGTAAATGAGCACAAGCCATGTCCAGGCCGTGCCAAGCCCTGTAGCCGGAGACGAATTAGATTCGAACGACGAATAACAAGCGTTATAAATCATTAAATGCCCCCAAACACCGTGGCGCTGTCTGGATTATGGCATGCCCGGGGCGGTCGGACGCATCTCTCAGAACCTCAGGATGGACAGATGGGCAAACTCAGGACTTTCCTGCTCTGGAGGAGGGGCCATTATTTAAATTTATATACAGTGGAAGCCCCTGGAATTCCATCCTGATGATTAAATCTGGATGATCATAACATCCAGATGCATTACACAGTGACCTTCCCAAATGAGACGCGAGCAGAGGTGCCACGTGGCCCTGGCCAAGGACACACAGAGTTCGTTCGACAGGCGATTTGCTTTGGGTGCTGGGTGGGTAGGGACGCAGCAGAAAGAGACTGATTTTCACTGTCATCCGTTGGTTGGGTGGCCTCAGCCCTTCTATGTCAGTTAGAGTCACCCCCACTCTGTTCATCTGAGAAATGGCTTCAATCAGATTCTTCCCCCTAAATCATCACGGAGGGGCACGGGAACTCTAATGTCCAGTCGTACCAATTCCGCACACCAGTACCAATATTTTCCGTAGGAGACATGAAGCCTGGAGCTTGGGATGTCCAGCCCAAAATTCTGCCTTTGATAGGAGATTAGGAGTGGTAGACACTCAAAATACGTACTATGGATCCCTTGTGCCCCATGAATTAGTTATACATAATCCTTTGCAGGTTCTGTCTTCCCCTAAAGGTAAGGGAGAGTCCTGGCCTCCACCGCAGGGTTTGCTGATGGTCAATAAGGGAAACATGGGGTTAGATTTATCAGGTGGAGGGGGCTGTATTGTCTCCCACACAGTTTGGGGAATCCTTGTGTGTTCATCTCTGACAATAAGCAGTTTTTTTGTTGAAAAACTAAATCAGGTGCCGAGGGATTGTCCTCTATTTCTTCACTCAGGTTCAAGGACCCGTTTTGGTTGCAGCTGACAAAAGAAATTAAAGACAAACTTAATGAGAAAGGAGAAGGGGGAGCCGTGTGGAGGTGTCTTTTTTTATTGGCCTTGCTGTCTTAGTCCTGAGTGGAAAACAACACGTCACGTATGCACGCTTCCTTCCTTGTCAGAAGCAGAGCTTCTAAAATGTATTTTTAAAATTGTGATTATGTTACAGTGGTTTCTATGTACCATAGATTAGATTTTTATTAAGGGTATTATTAAATAACTGGTGTTTCACCAACATCTAATTAAATCTTCTATCTAAATTGAACAGAAAATTATGGGGCAAAAAAAAAAAAAAAAAGCATTTGTAGCAGACTTTATTACAGATAAGACCATTTTTTAAAAAGACTATTATTTGTTCATCTGAAGAATTTGAGATCAAATTTACAAGTAGCATCCTCATCAAGTTTCCTTTCTGGGCTGCTGAGCCCTGGTCCCTTGAAAGCGGCCCATTATCTCCCCCTCTTTTTTATTCTCATGTCCTGGTCGCTGGCAACACGCCCACTGTTTAAGGTTACTTTCATTAATTAACCGAAAGTTAATTTCTTTGCAAGCAAAATCTCTGATCTCATTATGTTGTCTTTAAAGCTGAAAGCTTCAGGTTTTCTGGCCTCCTTTGATGGCACAAGAAAAAGCGTGCTCTTTATCTTAAGGGACACCATCTCCAGGGTTTAATTTAATAGTCCTTGAAATAGTTACAGCCCAGCCAGGCGGACTGCAGTAATATGCCCGTTTTAGAAACCCTGGGCTTTGTCATGGGTAGAGGGCCCAGTGACGGGCACAGGTGTGGACCGCAAGGGATCTGGGTCCAAGTGAGTTCTGCTTTTTTCAGTACCTCTTTAAGGCCTGGGTCTGCACCCTCTTTGTACCCCACCTGACAACAGAACGAACTGCCTCACCAGCGTCCCTTCTGCAATGGGCCACTGCCCAGCCACCTTCTCCTCGGAAGTTTCGGGCGGTTGGCATTGCGTCGCTGCGTGTCACCACATTTAGTAAGCTGCCTTTTGTTCCTCCCGTGGAAACGAGGCCACCTGGGTGGTGCAGGGTGTGGGGAAGTGGTTAGGAGCCTGGCAGGCCTGGATTTGACTCCCATTCTTCCCTGGGACCAGCTCCACGTCCTCGATGAATTACTGAACCCCTAAGCCTCAGTGTCCGTATCAGTCACCTTGAAACTATGGCACAGAGTTAAGAAAATTAAATAAAGTACCGGATCCACAGGCGATACTTAGTCTCTTTCCCTTGACAGCCCTTCCCCACTGCAAATGTGTTTCTAGATTGGGGGTTCATTCTGATATTGGGGGGCTGGCCTCTGGATTGCCGCACCAAAAGGAGCAGTTTGGGGAATGGTCAGAGTCCACAGAGCATGTTTGAGGTGGGTCCGATGAGTTGGGCTCCGTACTGCCCCAAATGCTCTTTTATAGACCTGGGGACACGAAAACTATTCTCTGTCTCTCCGAGTTCCCTTCACCCTCAGTGATGAAACCGGGTTGCTTTCTGGAGCGTTAAATGCAGCGCGTTGAGAGTGGCCAAAACGTCTTCTGAGAGCCGGCCGCCAGGTGTAGGTCCCACGGAGGGGACAGCACTGTTCAGGTGGCCCAAGTCTCAGGAGCCATCCAGAAACACGGAGAAGCCCTTTGTATCCCACTGAGTCCAGCGATGCTGCAGATGCACGGCTGAGATTTTTATAGAGTCTGGGGCAGTGGCGGGAGGGCTGTTGGGGGGTGGGTAATGGACAGACAGACAGCCACTGCTGATGCCCGAGAGACTGGGTCTGTGCCTCTTGCATACGTCACCTGTCCCAGTTCCTAATGAAGGGTGCAGTTGACTCAACGCGGAAGCAGGTCAAAGTCACTTAGGCAGAAAATCCCAGATCTCAGGAAGGAAAGTCGTGTGCCCCCAGGGCCCGGGGCAGAAGTCAGAGGTCCAAGGTAATGCATTGGCAAAGATCCTGCCTCCTTTGGTGCCTCGCTCACAGCTCCCCATGCTTTTAGGTGGAAATATTGTCAATGCTATTGATCGGTTGATCTGATAATCCGGCAGGCTTCCTGATGTGTTAAGTTGCCTACTTTTGGATGGCTGTAAGTGTGGGCTGCAGTACGGGAGCCCCCAGCGGGCCTTGCTCAGACCTTCCACACTGAAATTGCTACAGGCATGACAATTCCAATTATTCTTTGGGCTGTCACAGTTAACCCTTCCCCAGACAGTGTTTCCCTAGTCATCCATATTTTCCGGCCTTCCTGTAGACTAGGAAATAAACAAACAGATAACATTTCGTGTTCTGCACTGGGCTTCTAGGGTCTCTTGATTTATTAGCATATCTTTCGGTTGCATGTTTAGGTTTTAACTTTTTTAGTATAATTGTTTCTGTTCTGAACATAACACTGCATTCTCTTCCTGCCTTCGCCTGCCCTCCATGGCAGAAGTCACAGTCACCTTGTTCTTTGTCCTGTGCCCGTCTTGAAATATCCCATCAGCCTTACCCCTCGGTTTAAAAATCCATAGCGACTTCATGAAAAGGTACATGATTCACGGTGGACCAGGACGGTGGTGGTAAATAACCCACACGGTTGAAATTTGTTAAGTTGTGTATTTAGAGCCGGATCTGGAATAGCTAGGAGCTTAAATCCCCCCTGATCCTGGTTTCCTTGCGGTGTTTATCCACCCCACCCATCTCTGGCCCCGGTCTCTGAGCCTCCAGCCTTGCCGAAAGGGTATACAGAGGTACCGGTGGAAACCCCCACCTCCACCTGGCTGCCGGACACCTCGGCTGTTGGGGTCTGTAGTGTCCATTTCCTCTCCAACCTCCGTCCACTGCGCTGCATGTCAGTCACTCTCTGCGGAAAAGGCAGCAGGACTTTGCAAAATACCATCATCAACAGCAACAAGGCCTCCAGGAAGAGCGAGTGGAGCCCGATTCAGATGTTTTAAAAACGAACAACGAACCCTAAGCCCCTGAGCGATGAGGTTCATCGTGGGAGCCCCAAGAAGCCCTTTAACCGGGGCAGAATCCTATAGCGCAATTATACACAATTTCACACCCGACTGGAGCTGTTATCCGAGCAAAAAAATGACCATTTTCCCGCGGGCGCTAAATGAGCCGCGCGACCCTGGCATCCGGCCGCGGGGAAAGGGCCACGCGGTAGGCTTGCAGTCAGCGTACTTGACGGAAGGGCACTGCAGGACCCAAAGGGTTAATCATTGGTCCTGCTCACTCGCGGCAGCCACACAATTAAGGGCGAGATTAGCAGAGATGAAAAATTTATTGTGCAAACGCAGGGCTGGCCCGCAAAAACAAAATGATTTCACCGAGCTGTTGCTCCCTCGCCATAATCCCTAACGATCAACTCTCTGCCCCTCATCAGGGGGGAAAAAACTAATTGCAGCGAGGACAGGACAAATCTTTTCTAATCTGCGTTGTCCTTCCTAACTAAGTCCCAACCCATTTGTATTAACCTCTGCTGACAGAGTCACATGATGGACATAATTTCTTATAATTTACCAGCTATGGATCTAACCTTTCTTCATCAAATATTCATAAAGGCAGGAGCCTCAACGATTTTCTGTCTCTCCTCATATTTACAGCTTGTTGTCTTCTTCCTTTTTACAGTAATTTGGTCACAATTGAAGTCAGATGGAATTAACGTTAAATGCCTTTAGCAACTAAGGTGCCTAAAAGCACAGGCTTAAGAGAGGGGTGGTGAACCCCGAGGGAGGAAGCTTGTGTTCCCCAAGACCCTGGACATCTCAAAGGCATTCCAGGGGGGCTGCCCCTCCCCTAAAGGGAAAGGGGAAGTCAGCCAGAGAATCAAATGCCATTGCTGCCTCTTGGCCTGCTCCAGTGTAGCTCTCTCAGGCCCGTTGGGGCTGGGGTGGGGTGCTCTGAGGTGAAGTGGAGAACCCCAGGCCCTCCTGGGTTCTGGAGGTACTGGAAACCTGTGCTCGGCCAGACCCTGTCGGATCGGGCGTGCCCAGAGGGTCCTGAGGGTCCTGAGAAGCATGCCAGGGGCTGCCATGGTGGACAAGCAGAATGGTAGGTGCCTTTCTTCCCAAAACAACCCTGAATACCCGACCGCCATTCCTAAGAGCACTTTTGGTAGCAAAACATCTGTTTCCACTTTGCATCTTTGTTGCTTTGACAGCTTTCTTCAGAGACCCGTAGATGAAAGAAGTTCTGTAAAGCTTAGGTGTTTGAAATAAGACTGGTCCCCCGGTCTTCTTTTGTTTTCATTCTTCTCTCACAAGGCTTTCGTTTGGGCAGGATGGAGGGAGATTGGGGAAGGACCGACAGTCTGAAGAACCCCCTTTTCCTACTCCAGTCCTCAGTGACCCCAACTTACTGTGCCGGTAGGTGTCGGTTCACCATGGTTGACTTTAGAGTCCCATACCGTCCAAGCCAAGGACCTGCTTCTCAGTGAGTTCCCAGAATTCTGACTGGTAGACAAAAAAATTAGAAATACAGACAGTTATATTCTTGAAGAACTGAGTCACATCCTCAGCTAAAGTATTTTGTTTCTCTCACCAAATATATTTACTTAAGTGTTTTTAATTTTTTTGTTTTTTTGTATTTTTTTCCCATGATCTTTTATCCCCCTTATACCTCCCTCCCCCCTTCTCAATCCGCACACCATAGTCCACGTCCGTGGGTCCTTTTTCCTTTTTGCTCCATCTCTCCCCACCTGCCCCGTCCTGCCCCCACCCCATAGCTGCCACCCTGTTCTCGATCAGCCTGTCTCTATGTTGCTTGTTAGTTCAGTTTGTACATCAGATTCCACATAGGAGTAAACTCCTATGGTATTTGTCTTTCTCCGACTGGCTTATTTCACTTAGCATCATGTTCTCCAGGTCCCTCCATGCTGTCGCAAAGGGTAAACGTGTCTTCTTTTTTAAAGGCCAAGTAGTATTCCGTAAACTAAAACTCGCACAAAGTGCTCTTGGACCACTGTTCCCCACGTCAGACCTCAGCTTTTCAAGTACTTTGCTGCGCATTTACAGACGTGCAGATATACCCATAGGAAATACACGTTTTCCTTGCCGGTTCTGTACAAATGGTTATTCTGCTATACAAATCAATACCCAACTTGTTTTCATTAATATACCTCGATAATATACCTCCTGTTTGGAAATCTTCCCCTGTTAGAACATACAATATAAATCGGTTTTAATCTGTTAAGTGTTGCAGAGAAGTCCATAGTGTGGATGTACCAGAGCTTAGTATTATTCCCACAAGTTTGGTTTCCAGTTTTTCAAATGATAAGCAATTACACAAAACATCATTATCTAAGAAAAATAGGTGACTGGACTTTATCAAAATTAAAAACATTAGGATATCAAAGAACATTTGCAAGAGAACGAAAAGACAACCTACAGACTAGGGGAAAATGCCGCAGACCAGGGAAGTGATAGAAGTTTGATACGTAGAATATGCAATAAAGTTCTAAATCTCAACGATGGGAGACAAACGACCCGATTTAAAAATGGATTTGATTAGACTTTTCTCCAAACAAAATCCACAAGGAGCAGATGAGTACATTGCATAGGTAGCATCATTGGTGATTCGGAAAATGGAAGTCAAAACCACAATGAGAGACTGCTTCCTACCTGCTAGGATGGCTGCAGTAAAAATATAAAAATAACTTTTCAAAAAATGACAGGTGTTGGCAAGGATGTGGAGACATTGGACCCCTCAGACATTGCTGGCGCGATATACGTAGAGTCACCATGTGATCCAGCAGGCTTGTTCCTAGGTATAAACCCGCAAGAATTGGAAGCAGGGATTCAAATAGGTAGGCCTTGCACAACAGTGTTCCTCAGAGCATTGTTCACAACAGCCGAAAGGTGGGAATAACACCGGTGTTCATGAACAGATGTGTAGATAAACGAAATGGGATATATACATACAGTGGTTCAAACTAGGGCTGCAGGGGCCTGGATTCTGGTCTCCTGACTCTGCATGTCTGTTACCTCGTTTTTAAACGGAGGGGGTACAAGATGCGATTAGCTCCTAAGAAGAGTGGTTCTGTCAAATTCGAAGTCTAGAAAGAGCTAGCCATGGGTGTCAACAAATTACCTGGCTGAAAAATGAGCATTCCCTCCTCTTCCCTAGAGCACTGGGGCTTCATGGCCGTTGAACCTGTTCCTTCATCCTCGTACCGTTCTCACAACGGGGAAATAATTCACAGACTCACTCACTGCCTGTCCAAGGACCTTTCTCCTGGGAATGAACTTCATAAATCATTTCAAGTTAGTGGCCATGACTCCCAGGTGCTTATGTGAGACCAGCCGGCAAAGGACATTAACTTGGAGCCAGTCAGGTTGCTTCTGGTCTGTAGTTGCTGGCCTTCTGCACGAATCTCTCCCGGAAGGCCGGCTACATGGCCGACCCAGAGGAGACTGTGGAGAAGGTACAATTGGGCTACAGAGATCCCTGCTTCTTCCTCTGTCCCCAGGCAGGCAGAACCCATGTGCATCTCTGGCTCACCAGGAAGCAGTGTGATCTATCCACGAGGTGACTTCAAATATCCTCCTTAAAGTAGCTGCATTTAAAAAAAAAATTTATTTTAAAGATTTTATTTCATTATTTTTAGAGAGAGGGGAAGGGAAAGAGGCAGAGAGGGAGAGAGACATCAATGTATGGTTGTGTTTCACCTGCCTCCAGCCACAGACCTGACTGGAGACCTGGTTTGCAACCTGGTTATGTGCCCTGGCTGGGGAATTGAACCTGCGACCTTTGGGTTCACAGGCAGGTGCCTTATCCATTGTGCTACCAGCCAGGGCCTTTTATATATATTTTTTTAATCATTTTTTTTTTAAGATTTTATTTAAAGTAGCTGCATTTGTAAACGCCTTTACCTCTTCTCCCACAACCAAAGGCCTGAAAGAAAGGAATGAGTGGGACACTTGGTGGCATTTGGTTGGAAGCCAGAGCAAGAGGTGTTAGTGGAGGGAGGGCTGAACTTGTACCTCTCCGCTCACACCACACTGGCTGGGACATCCAGCCCTGGCCTTGCAACCTTACTGGTGGGCGCCTTCGGGCACCAGGACTTTCGTAAGCCTGTCTCCTGTTAGAAAAAAGTTTGAATTAGGAGCAGCAGCATGTTCTCCTGTCTTAAGGTCTAACCTACCAGCTAGCGCTGCAGAGAGAGCGTTAAGGGATTCTGTGCCAACTGCCAGGTGGTCCTGACTGCAGATGTGTTCGTCCAAAACATGTTAAATTCTAGCTTCCCCGTCTGCTTGGAAGCCTGGCCTCCTGGCAGGCCGGCATGGGGACCGCGGGTTCCAGCAACTAACCAAATTCTTGCTGCGCTGGCCTGTCTCACACCGAGCCCCGGCCTGTCCCCGCTGTCCCCACTCCTGTGCTGCTCAGTCAGGAGCCCGATGTCACCATTCGGTGGCCTGCTCTCAGAGCAGGAGAGGTGGCTTGTCACGGGCCTCTTGCTCCCAAACTCTAGTGTGACATTCTTCACAAGCAGATGTCATCCTTGGATTCTTTAGGCCCTTCTGAGTTTTTGGCAAAGAAGAAGGCACCTGGGATCCAAAGAGGGACTGAGGGTGACTTTCCTGCACAGGGACACTGACTGGCGCCCACCCCTAAGTGGCACAGGGGGAGAACTCGGCTTCATGCAAAGGCCTTCCTGGGGCCAGGGGCCCTGGCACGAGGCGGCTGGGGCTGGTTCATGCTTGAGTTGACCGGGTGAAACTCCAGGGCTCCGCAGCCACCTCGCTGCACAGATGAGCAAATGCTCCTTAGGGGCCCTTCGCGAGGCCACCCCGCGAGCAAGTGTGGGACTTTGCACCAGCCCATGGAGGACGGGAGAGGACAGACTGTGCTCAGTAAACAGATCACGGCCGGTCTCTGGGCCGGCGTTGTCCTCGGAGACACCCAGGCCGAAAAGCTGGCCTTGTGGTGATTAATGAATAAACCCACCCAGGTAGCCCCCCCGTTTGGTGGCCGCACGGCAGTCTGTCCGGCAACTGGTCCCTCCTCTCCGAGGTGGTGTCGCCAGCAGCCCAGCACGGACTTCCGTGGGAAGCCTTCAGAGTTTGCTCTGCGTTCTATCGAAGAGCAAGTTTTAAACTCTCCTTTCAAACCAAGTCATTTTAGCAGCAAAGCCGGCGCTGACTCAGGCCCGCTCGCCTTCCGAGGCTCTCAGCAGATAGGGTTACCCCCGCCCCCGCCGGCATGCGCAGCCCGACAAGGGAGAGGCCGGCGCAGGTTGGATGGGAGCTGAGTTCTGCAGATACACATCGGGTGAACTTGGCTCCTCCAGGGCCTCCCTGCTCTCCGCCGGCGTGGGGAGGGGCCGTCGGGCCAGGGAAGGGTCTTCAGGAGGATAGTTTTGCTTCATCAACTGAAAACTGCGTGTAGGCTGCGCTTAGAAGTTGACTCTTCTCAGATGACCCAATTCCTGGAGGAATGAGAGGCTTTCTGCCGCGTCCCGGGACAGAGATCCTATCAGTCCGGTGCTGAAACCCTTCAGTGGTTTGCCATTTTAGAATAAAACCAGTCCGTCCAGTGGCTCCCAAGACTCTGGTCCTGTCTCTGCCCCCACCTCTTCCCTCCCTGTCACCCACAGTGGCCTCCGTGCTGTCCCTTGACCAGCAGGTGACTCAGGTGATTCACTCTGGCCTAAAACCCCCTCCCGTGGGTAGACAGCCAGCAAGCCACTATCTCTGACCGCTGGCCGCTGGCCCGAGCCCCCCTGTCCATTTCTCCTCTCTCGTCAGTGCCCCATCGGATCTGCTCCACACACTTAGCTGTGGCGGAAATTGTCTTCAGATCCATTTGCTTACGTTGGGTGGCCAGACTACCCACGTCTCAACCTGTCCCTGTCCTTTCTTTCCTCCTTAGTGTGGAACCTGAGTTTCGATGGAGGAAATAACAAGGGTAGTGTGTCCAGTTGAAAACCTGTACTTCCAGCCTCTTCTGCAGCTGAGCGGCCAAGTTCCCAGTGGTGAGGCAGAGGTGGAGGGCAGTTGGCCATCCTCCTTGAAGAGAGGGGGCCCAGGTGGATTTTACTCCTCTCCCCTTTCTTCTGTCCCTACTGGGGACTCCAGATGTGGGGGCTGGAGACCCTGGACCGTGAGGTGGCCTCATGGATGGCAGCCATCAGCTCAGGGCAGAGCTGAAAGGCGGAGGGAGGAGGCTGGGTCCTGTCTGGACAGCTGTGGACTGCTTCACGGGACCTCCTTAAACTCCTTTCATATGGAAGATAAACGAACCTCCATGTGCTTTAGATGTGGTTACCATTAGTCCCTCTTGCTGGCATCTCAATGCAGTTTACAGCTGATACTCATGTTGATTGTCTGTCTTCCCCCATGACCTGAATGGAACGTCTCTGAAACCTGGAAGTGTGTCTAGTTCACCACTATCTCTAGAGCCTAGAACCTAGTAAATGCTTATAGAATCAATGAATGAATGAACACACACACACACACAGTAAAAATAAAACTCCTTCTGCCTATTCCTGCGCTGCCATCAGGCAGGTACTTAGGAAGCCATGTCCAGTTGTCATCATTCTTGATCACCGACCCAGAAGCACAGGTATTTACAGGGGCCAAAGCAATGTTAATTTCTAAACATTAGCCGCAGAAGCACTGTCATCCCGTTCCTAGGGGAAGACAACACGGATTCGCTGTGGATTTTACACTAGGATATTTCTACATCTTTCGCGTTCAGGGGCCTTGTTAGCTCGGCAGCCTGGCGCCCGCCCTTCTGCAGAAGGAGCTGACCTGAAATGTCCACTTCTTCCCCAGGACAGGCACGTCGAGTTGCTTATTACCACTAATCTTGGCATGAAATGGCAGCTTAGAGCATCTATGGATTCCTTGACTGGAGGAGAACAGTGCCTGGTGGGATGTATGAGATTGTGTGTGTGTGTGTGTGTGTGTATAAAATATATACAGGTCTTATCTCTGAGGGGATTAGAATGTCCCTGCAAAAGTAGTTTTTGAATCAGAGTAACAGTGGCTGGTACCACTTCCACGTCCACCAACTGAGGAGGCGCAGCTGGGGTTGGAGGAGGAGGGGCGACATTGCCATCGGAAGTCAAGCAAGGCCTCCTGGGTTGGCGTGTGGGTAAGCAGCAACCAGAAGGGTCCGGAGCAAGCTGCAGGGGTCCAGGGTGGGAAGAGTTTTCAAGGTCAAAGCAACAGCCGATGCTAATCCCCTGAGCGTGTTCTTCGCCCCTCCGAGGAACAGCAGACAGGCCAGCACGACTGGAGCAAAATGAGCAAAGGTACACACGGAAGGAGAGGAGGTCACAGGGTCGGGGGTGGGCGTGGCAGGCCAGGCCATGGGGGTGCGTGGACCATTGTCAGCCTTTTGACTGTTACTTGCTTTTAAATCAGTGCACAGCAGAAATTCATCAGATGGGGGTGTCTGATAAACCGGTGCTTTTTCTTTTACCCGCCACTCCCTCCTGCGTTCTGAATTCGGACTGCCCCCGTGCTGGGGTGAGGCTACCCAGAGTTTTCCACTGCAAGTGCTCTTGACCTGTTAGCGAGCTTGCTTACAGCAGAGGAGAGAAACAAAGGCCCCGTGGCCTCCCGCTCCGAAGGTTAAAATCAACTTGGGAGACGTTTCTCAGCATCGGAAACCCAATTAAGCAGGGCCCACGGAAGTATCTCTGAAATCAGCAGTGCAGTGGAAATAGACTGACAGGTGAGCAGATGGGGGAACCATCAACTCCAATTTATTTCACGGCTTACAACTCCGATGAGCATTCCAGAGTCAGAACAGCTGGCCCTTTGTTCCGGGAACCATTGTCCTGTGCTGCACCCATGTCTCTGGAGTGCCTGTGGGCCGGGCTCCGATGGCGGTCTGTCTGTCGGTGCTTGACCGTCCAGGGCAAAGTCCTGCGTAGAAAACAGGCTCTTGGTGTGAACCAGGTCCCTCTGTCATGTCCGCTCCTTCCACTGGTCACGAAGTTTCTAGATTTTGGAAATTAGTGACAGTCATTTAGCCTTCATCTTCATAATGATTCGTGACCTACGTGACTCTCCTTATCTGATTCCAAGTAGGCGGAATTTAACCAAACCGTCCGAAAATTACAACCTTCAGATCCCTCCAGAAGGAACGTTTCCCAACCACGTTACAGCGCATCCAACAATCACAGCTGCCTTGCATTTCTGACCGCTCGGTTATTCTGAAATCCTTCTGAAGTTTGAGACGGTCCCACGCAAACTCCTTAAGTTTCAAGCAACAGGGAAGTCACAAAATTTGGAAAGGGTTATCTTTCGTCAATCACGGTCCTTTGTAGGGGACCGCGCTGGCGGAGGACAGCGGAGAGACCGTATTCTGTGGCTGAAAGGAGGGCTTGCTGTTACCCGGTGCGGATTTTGTTCCAGTAATGGCATCAAATTGGACCGTCTGCCACGCCGCCGGGATCGCATTAATATGGCTCATTCATACGTCCGCCCGTTCGCCTCTCCTCCCAGCAGCGGAGTCCCGGGCAGAATATATTTTCCTCCAAAGTGTTTGTTTTCATTGTTGCCCTTTAAAAATAATGAGTTCATTCTATTCCCTTGCAAGGAGGGTTACCCTAGACCGCTTTGAAATCGTAGATCTTTTGTTGAGCGCATTTCTGCGGTGGTTCCACAGCTTTGTGCACCGGGGAACCCAACCCGGCTTCTCCTACAACCCCTCACCCAGCCGCCTCGGACTCGATACATATAATTGTCCAGCCTATTTGACCTTTATATTGTTACGTGCGGCCAGGTAGGAGTCAGGCAAGTTTCAGGTGACCCTATCATGTGACCAGAGCTCAGAGGTCAGCGGCTCCTAAATGATCGGCTGTCAAGGTAGCCCATTCATGGCGATCATTATGTAACCGACGAGCTGACAAATGAACCGGGAACGAAATTGTTCTCCGCCCTCCGCCGCCTGGGTTTACAGCCAGCGGTAGACCAGGCCTCTCCCGTGCTAAGCGGCTCCACGAGCCTGCCTGGCGCGGGAGGGAGGCCTGCAGGAGGCCCGGCCGGAGTGCAGGGCCCTTGGAAGTCAGTCAGAGGTTCACAAGAGCCAACCCCAGCGAATTACATGCGAGTTCTTTATGGACCCAAAGGCTACCCTCCCCCGCCACGTCCCTCCCCCTTCTGCCTGCAGCACCTTTGAGGCCTTTGGGGTGGATTCACATGGTGCCGTGTTTGCCCGAGCGGATCTGAGACACAGAACAACTCATGACACTGGAAGAGTGTGGCCCAGAGCTTGGCGCCTCCACAAAACTACCGTTTTAAGCAGGGACCCACCGTGGTTCTTTAGAGGTCTGCGTTTGGGGAAAGTACAAAGAACGCGAGGATTGGAGTCGGGGAATTGTGCCAAATCCCGACTGTCCTTTGTTTCGCTGTGAGCTCTGAGATGAGTTCGTTCATCTTGGGGGGCTCAGTCCCTGCTCTGAGAACAAACGTTTAAAGGGAAGATGTGTGCAATGCTTGGTACTCAGTAGGTCTTCATGGCTATTTGGAATGTTTTTACCAGCCCTGTCCCGGTCCTCTGGTCCAAGAGGAGATGCCATTGCGTGAGATGGAACTTCTTTACAGCATCTCCCGCACCAACAGGAAGCTCTGAGAACCTTACAGGGACCGTTTTTGCGGGGAGGAGATGCACGGGTTATACGACACAGTTGTGTGAGCTGAGGATTGCGGCCTTTGGTGGGGACAGCAGTACCTGCAGTAGCAGGGAGGGTGGCCTGCCAGCCCCTGGGGAAGAAAGAGTGGACGTGTCTTTGAGGAATTCCAAGACCCAAAAGTGTCCCCAATGTTGATTCCAGCAAGGAACTCTTGTGACCCATTTCTCCTTATTGTTTGACCGCCTAGAGGTACGTGGGGGCACCTTTACCCCTCACCCCAGGGTCTCCTCTTGGCAGACCCTGTGACGTAGACCCAAGAAGGTCTCAGCGGTGATCAGGAGGGTGACAAGCTGTCATCAAAAGAAATATCTTCTTGGAATCCCAACTTGGAACCTTCAATGCTCGTCTTCATTAAACAACACAAAACTAAAACCTCTACTCTTCATGGTTATTGGGCTGTCTGGTATGTGAACGTTACGTTTCAGAGAAATTATAGGTGGTATTGGCGGTGAGGAGCAGAACTGGGAACTGTGAAAACCATCGCTTGTATAGAAAATGGCTTCTGAGTTCCAGATCAACGTGTTGGACACAGACATAGACAGGAGTGCAGCTTTGTTCTGTTCCCTTCTCCCTCCAGTAAGAACAGGGCAGACCCCCCAGTGGATGCCCCATAATGAATTGGGCTGATAGATCAACTACGTTCCAGATTAGCAAGGTTGTCGTGCCAAATGACACAACGAGTCTTTGAAAAATGGCCAGGTGCCTATGTGGCTCGACGGCATTATCTTGGTGCCCAAAAGCATTCCAGGGACATTTGTCTTTTAAAGCCCTGAAGAAGCCTGTCTTACTTCTTCCCTGAAGTGGGAGGTCCAGAAGTAGGTTCTTACGCACTTTGAAGTCAAGTCAAATCTCGCTTTTCAAGTGGTCGCGGTTGAAATATACCACCAGCTATAAAGGTATATTGACCCAAGACATTATAAGAAAAAAATGAAGCTGACCCACGGGCCAGAGTTTGGCTTTTCCTCGCCCTGACGTGTGTTGACTTAGCTGATCTGGAAACATTAACGTGTGCTGCGGAGCCCGGAGGCTAAAAGCCTTTCAAAGAGGTGAACGCGCTCTTCGTGGGGACGCGTTGAGGCACCGGTTTCGCGCGGGGGCTCTGCCGTGGGTAAACTGAGGTACACAGATTTAACAAGCAGGTTGCATAAAACCCCTTTGTCAAAGGAGACCCTCGTGGTAGACATGATAAGGAGCTATTATGTCCAACAGTGTCCACAGTAACGGAAAGTCCCAGAAGACAAATTATAGATTCATTAACTCACTTTCCCCTTTTCAAAGGATGTAGAGTGTCCAGATGATAATAAACTGGATTGTATACGCTCCTCACCACTGACTGAGACAGATCATTTGGAGCAAACCACAGTGAGACTATTAAAAAAAAAAAAAGCAGTATAATGGGGCAGCCTCTTAACTCAAAGATTAGGTTTGAAATGTAGTGCTTAAGAGTGACACCGTGGAGAGTCAGAATTACCCACAGAAATCCCTGAACCTGACCTAAGGTACTGTCAGGGATTTAGATACCATGTTATGTGAAAAATACCTATCTATTTAACTTTTTTCATCCTAACCCAAGAACATGCTTCTTGATTTTAAAGAGAAGGGAAGGGAGGAAGAGAGAAGCACACATGTCATAGAGAGAAACATGGATTGGTTGCCTCTTACCAGGGCCCCGACTGGGGACAGAGCTCACAACCCAGGCATGTGCCCCCGACCCGGGATTGAACCCACAGCCTTTTGGTGTACGTGACGCCACACCGGCCAAGGCGAAAAATGCCTGTTTAAGCATTGGCATCACTCCCTCCACGGGACAAGATGCTATGACTCTTAATGAGCCCAGAGAGACTGAGAAGAACAGAATGTTCTGTCTTGTGGGGTCTCAGGTTCCTCCCAAATACTAGGCCGTTAAGAAGACGGCCCTCCCTCGACCTGTTGTTCCCCGCTCCCTCCAGCTGATGGGTTTGATGTGCCGCCACAGTGCAGTGTGCGTGCCAAGCCGGCTAAACCCCGGTGCTGGCCTTAAGCTGTTTGAGGGGACGTGCCTGGTGACACCCCCAGGGCTCCCGTGGTGCATGGGGCAGAATGACCATCAACGCCTTGTTGTCAACTACACAGTTCTCGTAGCTGCAGAAGAGGGCTGATTTTCCGTTGTCAGATGTTTTCTGATGCTGTCAGTCCAGGTGGCCTCTTTCATTTCACATGGTAGCGACGTTCCAAGCACCTCTGCCCAACATCGCGTGACCAGCCGCGTTTTAAAACCAGGACCTGTGCCACGCAGGAAAGGGAATGTTGGGGCATAATTACACATTGGCGTGGTCCTTTATATAGTTTAAAGAGCGTTTACGTGCCTTATTTGATTTTCATCTTCGCCTAAGCCACAAAGCAGAGGAGCATGCGTCTCATGGAGCAGTCAGGACACGAAGGGGTTAAGAGGGCTTTCTCTACATTTCTTCTATAATCAGGAGAATTGTAGTTTATGGTCTTAAAAGAGGAGCATGTATCTTTTATTTCTACAGACATCTTATAGACGGTTACGTGAGAAAACATGTTGTCAGGCATTTGCCGTAGTAATCATTTTTCTAGAGATGTGAAAAAACAAAACAGAAGATGTGTTTGCTTCTTCCTTTCCCCCCGAAAATCTGAACCTCGTGAGAAAAGCTCAGTGGTCAGTCACAGGGTCCCTTTTAGCCCAAATGGAAGCGCATGGAAAAGTCGGAACCTGGTGGGAGGGGCAGCCAGCCAGATGCGAAGGGGCGGGCTCAGCCTCTCCTCACTGACCAAGGACTGACCTTGGATGACGGGGCCCTCACTCCCCACAGGGGTCAGGTACCTCCCTCCCTCTCTCTCGGGTCATTGTGAAAACCGAGTAAGACAGGGCTATGCGTTGAGTCTCGGAGGTGTGTAAATAACGTACAAAATGCAATTGTCGTTTTACTCAAGAGTTGCTCACTCCTTTGCCGTTAAAGAGTCCCTTCTCCTTGCGTCCCCGGTGACGTATGCGTGGTAGCATTTCGCCACCAGGGTCTAGTTTTTTGTGCTTCTGTAAAGTTCATTTACCCCTGACGAATCCTTGGAAGGAATCATTTCTCCTGAAATCTTCCGTTATCGCTTCATCAAGAGTAATGGAAACATTACCTGTCCTTCTTTATTTGTGGCCAAATTCAGCAACAAGGAGGAAGACTGTATGTGTTTTCTTAAAATCAATGGCCAGCACATTACTGTGAAACCTATTGATTAAAAACACAGAGTCCAGTGTGAGTCATTTAGTCTGTGAAATGATGCAACAAGGGGAGAAATTTCTCCCCTGACTTGTGCATTAACCTTTTATTGACTGCTTGCCTGCCCATAATTAACACACACTTTAGCTAAAGTGGTTAATTTTAGCATGGCGACCAGCGTCCACTAATGTAGCTGTAATCCTGGTCATCCAAATGGAAGTGTCACCCTGGGGGAAATCAGCGGGCAGCGGCCCCCCTGAGCTACACCTGTGGGGGGAAGGTGGGACCCTCTGGACAGTCATTTGCTCGCTGGCCACCAAGAGGACACCTGTTCTTTGCTTTTTCCTGTTCTGCCGCTAGATCATCCAGGGAGAATGATTCATAAGTAGCAAGAGTTTGGGGGTGGCTTACGCAGTTCTTTGGATTGCAATGATACAAGTGTGGGAGGAAGAGAGAGGAAGTAGGTGTGATTTTTCCTTTGCTTCCTTGAACGGCTTCAGGAAAGGAACAGGGCTTCCCAAGTAGATTCAAGTTTAGTCGCTACCCCAAAGCATTAAACGTAAGATGTTTCTTCAGGATAGGAGATGGGCGGAGAAAGTGGAAAGGGGATGCTGGAACTTTCTTACTGTTTAGCTGGGCTCGGAATGACCTGCTATCTTGGAAACCCTGGGAGGAAAATATTTAACTTCTTTTGGAAGGATCACACACCAGGGGATTAGAACCTCTTTTCCTGTAGCTCTATGCCAGTTCTCTGATGGTCACTCTTCACTCTTGCCCCCAGCTGGCTGGGTCATGTGCCATCCCCTAAGCCACTCCGGGTGGCTGGGAGAGTGGGGTGCACTAATTAGGGTTAACTGGTCATGGCCATCCCCTGACTGTAGAGGTAGGACCCACCCCACTCAACCACCCAGCGTGATGAAGGGTGGATTCTCAGGAAAATTAGAATTGTTTTTGCAGGAACGGCAGAAATAGGCACAAGACAACAAATGCCCACCATAGGTATTTCTAAAACGTTTCTTAAGAGAATTTGGGGCCCCTTTCGTTTGCCAAGGCCTACCAAGTCTGTGTGCTAAGAAGCAACCTGACTTTATTTTGTGTCAGCCCCACTCAAAAAGTCCATACAGCACCTCGTATGGATGCCAGGTCTTCGGGAGCAACGGCTAAGTCCTTCCGAATCTGGGCACCCTGCCCTTTCCTGCAAGGGTGGAGCAGCCTGAGTGCATAGCCCACACCCAGGAATGCCACACCGGGATGGCCTCAGCGACAGGCTCAGTCCCATTCCAGCCCGAAGGAGGAGTTGCTTCTGTGAACCAGTCCGGAGGAAGGGATTGTCACAGGGGCAGTTGGCATGTCTCATCAGCTCCCTCAAGTCATAATAGTGCTCATAGTATTTGGTGATTACGAGAGCTTACTATGTCCTAAGCAGTGTCCTAAAGGTGTCCCATGCCCTGCTGAGTTCATTCATTCAACCGTCACAACAACTCGTTTAGTCAAGTCCTGCCATCCTCATCCTCACCCTTCCCACCCGAGACAGGAAACGGGGACTCCGCTGGCCCAGGCACTCCAGGGGCCCAGGGGGCCATACTCCACCACTACCCTTCGGATCCCAGCTTCCCCAGCTTGGGAAATGGAGGCAGAAGAGAGGCAGGACCGGTGATTTGAGCAAAGGCAGTTAGGGTTGGGAATTCTCAATCCCGTCTCTTTCACTTCCACGGTCTGGCGTGATGATGGATCAGACAAGAGGTAACGGTTTGAGTTGGGGCGACTGTCCTTTCTCACAGGTACATACGTCCCCTCCAGCGACAAGCCCTCTGCCAGGCCCCACATTTTGGAAACTGGCGAGGTGCAGGGGACATGAAAGGAAGAGCTTTAAAGCAGCCTGGAAGGATCTAAATTAAGGCTCCAAAGACACCCAGCAAGGGGATCTACCTCCAGCCAGAGGGAGGCGTTGAGCAGGGTCAGCTCCTAGTCCCTCGGGGCCTGTGCGGACGGGGCAGTTCCCACCCCAGCCAGTCAGTCCATTGAAGAGGAGAACAGCAGCAGGAAACAGGGTGCCCCTCCCCTGGAAGGAAAAGAAGGTGGGTTCCCATGGTTTCTCCGCCCGGGCAGGGCCCAGGCATACCCAAAAGCTGGTTGCCGTAGGAGGCCCGTCCCGAACGTACCCAGCCAGCATCCATCTAATTGAAACCACTTGCACAGTCATTCCTCTCAGGACAGAGCTTGGATTCTCCACGCCTTCTCGGAGCGAGGGGGCGAAAGCCATCCGACGGGTGAAAAAGCATCGCTCGCGACACACCCCCTGATGTTCCGATCACCTAGGTGGGTCCGCGGTCATCGCGGGCCTTTGATCTGCCCATCCAGCCTTCCCCTCTGGCTCCCAGGCGGAGAAGAAACTACCATTTAAAAAGCTGTACAGAGTATTTTTCTTTTTGTAATTAGTTTCGGCTCCCCTTGAGTATTAATTTTCCTTCTCCCTTCCAGGTGGTTTAGGGGCTGTCCCTGGAACCACGCAGCGAGCACCCTCAACTCCAGAGTCCAACCAGCAGCGAGTTAAGGGAACGCACCCTCCGTTCTCCGGGCCGTGCGGGGCCGCGTGGCGCTCACAGTTTAATATTTATGCTAAGAGGATTGTCAAAAGCAGCTTCTGTTGCTTTAATTCTTGTTTTAAATAAATAATGAGAACATTTAAACACATTACTCTTCTTGGGGCCCCCGAGGTCAGCTAATCTTATTATTTATGAAGTGATGTGCTACATAATAGTACTTAGCGCGTGTTAACAGACGCTATTATCAGGGCCCGATGCGGGAGTGGAAGATATATTGGGATGTTCCGTGTAATGTACGGCGGACGGCGCGCCCAGGATGCTGGTGGAGCAATTAAGCAGGCGGGAAAATAGGTGTTAAGTTGAAGTATGTTTTCCTGCGGGGAATCCCCTCACCATTAATAACTCCCCGGAGAAGATGTCTTTTAGCCAGGGGGCTTCTCCACCCTCACGCTTGGCAGTAGGGCAGGGTACGTGGTTCTTTGATCTCTCCGTAGTTAGCCCTACGCCGAAGACAAAGAACGGGCAGGACCGCTTCTCCACCGATTCAGAGAAGGTGGAGGAACCCAGGCGCCTGTCCTAAATACGCTAACAGCACACAGTGCCCAACGGAAGGTGGTTTGACTTCCGATTTTTTTTTTGGTGACATCACTGTGGTGCAGAAGCCGTACATCTGAAAAATCCATGTGTGTGAGATATTCAACCCTGGGAGCTAATTAAGTGTCCTGAGCCCCTGGGAGATAGCCTGGCCAAGCCAGGACGTGGGACGGGTCCGGTGGATCAAATGAATTTTTGACTTAAAATATTCCTAAGATAGGATGGCTTTCGCGGACGAAGCGCCCGGCCAGTTGGGAAGCACTGGCCTCCCCCCCTCGGTCTCTCTCGCTGTATTCCTTCCCGTGAGCTACAGGGAAGCAGAGAAATTGTTCCCTCTCTGCTGCAATTTGTGCTGCCTTCTCCCTCATCCTCTTTTCCTCTTCCAGGTAAATCAAGCGAAAGCCAATTTTCAACAAGCGGGTCTCGATGCCCACCCAGGTGTGGGGAGGCTGACCCTGGCTTTTCTTACAAGCCGCCTATGATAATTAATTTCTCTACTATTGATGAATAAGCCATTTAATAAAAACCATGATTTAAGTGTTTTCCTTAGGGAGGAACTCTCGCTAGCCTCTTAATTTAATTCTGTGGAAGTTTCCCCCCACTTAACTCACCAGCGGAAATGATTATTAACCTCTATTTGCATATATCCTTATAAATCGGCCTCTCCTTGGAGTGCCTTTTCCCGAGCACCGCAGGCTGGGACGCTTGTAAATCTCCGGGATCTCCAAAGTCAATCCCGCCCCGTAATATTGTTTAATCTATTCTTGGACGTTTTTAATGCAGTAAATTTAATTTAATCTTTCCCGGGTAATCTAGTAATACATTGAAATCCCACAAACCTTTTAAATCTGATAATGGCTTAATCACACACTTTAACGAACAGTCGAGGTCATGAAAATATAATTCACCATTGTAAAGGCAGGAGTCACTCCGTTTCCCTGGCTACTGGTTTCTCGAAGCCACTGGAGAGAATACAAATCTGGGAATTGAGGGGGGCGGGGCATAAATAAACCGAAGAAGTTTCCGGCACCGTGCAGAACAGTTCTGCCTTATTGTCAGACAATAAGGCTTTCTGCCTCGCAGGGTCGCTCTCCCCCACCACCGCCACCACTGCGCAGGGTGGTCCTGGGAGCGCGGGGCCGGGTCGCCTCAACTTGCCCTGGGGTTCGGGTGTTCCGGACACTTCCGCCCACCTGCACCTTCTGTTCTTACTCTTCCAGGTGCCAGTCCCGAATGGCTCGCACTTTGCCCGCAGACCAGAAGCCCGAGTGCCGGCCGTACTGGGAGAAGGACGACCCTGCCTTGCCTCTGCCGTTCGACCTCACGGACGTTATCGCGGAGCTGAGAGGCCTGCTTCTGGAGGAGAAGCCCGAGAAGGAGCCCCGCTCTTAGGGGAAGGACGCGGAAGGTGCTTTCGGCTTCCCTCCTCCGTCCCCGACGTGGGCCTGAGCAAAGGCGGTGAGGGAGACCCGGCCGCAGAATGGGGCGTCTGGGCGCCAGTTAGAACCCGCGAGGGAAGGCAGCCGATGAGTATCATTTATACGATGTTTGAAAGTGGCCCAGTGCCCTCATCTTCTTTGGTATCAAACACCCGCCCCCCTCTTCCCTCCCTGCCATACTCCCCACTTGGATTTTTATCGTGAGCCATTCAGCTCCCAAGGCCAAGGTCAGTGACAGGGGTGAACCCAGCCTGTGACAAAGCCCAACCTCCTTTCCCCCTTCTTAAGCCTTTGTAGAGACTCAAGAGCAGGTGACCCTAAGGTTTGCTGGGGGAACCACAGAACTTAAGAGACAGCCACCCCGGTTTCTCACCACGCTGCTCGGAAGTAGGTGACAGCACCCGGCGTGGCAGCCGCTGGCCACACGTGGCTTCTTAACATTAACTTTAATGGTGAAGTGCGCTAGCTGCACCTCTGGTGCTGGACAGCCACCAGCAGCCACCGACTCCCACGCAGGACAGCGCAGGGACCGGACGTTCCCGTCACTGCGGGAAGTCCTAGCGGGTCATGCTGTTCCGGTTCTCTGCAGCTGCTGCCCGCCCAGGTGGAGGAAATTTAAAAAGACAAACGAAATCACTGAAGAGGACTAGCCTCTTGCCCTTCGCCAAGCAAGACCTAAGGAAAAGCCTGACCCAGGCCTTGCACACTCTCCTCACACCCGGAGGGAGATGTGTTGAAAATGAAAATAAAGTTGGCCTCCCTTTAGAAAGTTGCCCTGGTCCAATGACAGACACCGCCCCGTTCACGTGGCTTCATGGATTTAGCCAGCATAGCCTTTTTTTTTTTTAATAGGCCTCCTGTTTGCATACGGCAGGTGAGACTGAGGCTTGATGCTCCTTCCGATGACATTGGAGCATTAAAGAGATGACACATAAAAAAAGAAGAAGAAGAAGAAATGTTGAACAACTAAAAAAAAAAAGAGATGACACAGAGCAGAGGTTGAAACCTGGGCCCTGGCCAAAGCTCCCACTAGCTCTGTGACCTGTGGCATGTTAACTGCCTCAGTTTCCTCATCTGTATCATGGGGATACTGGAGGCGCCCACTCACACGGTGAAGCGTTGATGAAATTGTCTGGCTACAGACTAGTGTTAACAATTTCTGACATGCAGTTAAGTATGCAATAAATATTAGAATCATTATCAGTAAGCTGACCCAATGGGGACATGTCCACCCTCCCTGCTCAGTCCTTGTGCCAGTTTTGTCTTGTGATGCCAGACCAGGCACCCTTGGGGCCCTCTGGCTTCGTGCTTTATTCAGCTCCCACTGTTTATTCTCTGTTATATTTTGTGAGGGCCAATATGTGGGAAATTGGGAGGTTTCATATAAAATAAAAACGCGTGCTGTCTCTTTAGGATTCAGGTGATCTGGCAGCCTTACGCCGGCGCGGCAGTGAGCTGTGCATACTCCACGGTGCCCTAGTGTCATTTCTTGTAACCCCGCCCCCTCCAAACCTTGCTTGCACCCCTGTAGTAGAAATAAATACTCCTATTTAGTGCTTACCCCAATATACCTGTATGACGGCCACGCTATCTTTGTGGGCTGCTTTTTCTAATGTGTCATGTATGTCCTAAAACATTCGTAAACAATAAAAAATATTAGAGAGGTGAGCGAAGACACCAAGAGAGGTTCTGCGGTTTTCTCCTCGGGTGCCAGTGGGTGGGGTGCAGCTGGAGGTGCTCCAGGTCCTCCAGGCAGGGCCACGCGATGGACAGCCGGCGTTGGAGAGAGAAGCCTCTACCCACCGTGAGGCCCACAGGTGAGGCAACATTTCTGCAGAAGAAACGGCAACTTTCAGTGTGTTTGCAGTTACGTGTGCTCTCCCGGGAGGCTTCAGGGATGCAGAAGGAGAGGCAAGGGGCAATTGAACAGGGTTGCTGGGGGCCCCAGCCATCAGCTCAGTTCCTGCCGGGCCCAGCGAAAGCCCTTTGTCCCCTGTGAGCCAGGGAAGGACTTTCCTGTCTCTGGGACCTTAGTCCCCGGTCCCCGCCTGCTCCCTCTCATACTTCCCCGCACCCCAGCCATCTTGATGAAGCGGCCTGAAGGCAGTGCTTCCTCCCGCTCTCCCCCCTCCCACAGCTCAGTGTGGCCGCATGCCAAGTGCTGGGCGTATGCAGTGGTCAGAATGGGGACCTACCCTGTAGTGAGACACAGACACACGACCTACAAATAAGAAAGATGCTGTAAGTGCCAGGGAGGGAGGCCCCTGGGTGAGGGACAGAGTGCCGCTGGGAGTGGGCTAGAAGGTCTGGGAAAGGTGGTGGCGGGAAGAGCTTCCCAGGGGAGGGAACAGCGGGGACCAGGGCCTGAGGCAGGAGAGCATTCGGGGTGGGCAGAGAAGAACAGAGAGGACAGTGGGGGACCTGCAGGTGGAGGGGAGGCCAGACCAGCGCTTGGATTTGAGTCCGATGCCCAGAGGAACTTGAGGTCCCCTGCAGGGAGGGGCGCCGTAGCTGAGATGATGTTCCTACACTTTTCGCTCTGGCTACTAGCCAGATTCCCCAGGGTCTCCGACAGCAGGTGCCTCCATCCAAAGGCTCAGCGTGCCCCGCATCCTGGAGCAAGGTCTCATGATAGGTGCGCACCCAGGGAGCGCCCCCTGCACCCCGCACCCCCGCACCCCCGCTGCTGCACCCATCCGGCTGCATCCTGCAGCCTCCCGCCCAGGACGCAGTCATGGCATTGCTTGTGACATTATTTTACTCATGAGCTTCTGAACCCATCACTATCCGAGTCAAGGGGTGCTTGCCACGTGACCCCTCTGGCCCTCAGCAACGGATACTCCACGTCCAGGAGGCGGTCTTGCTAAAGCATGTTCCGGGGGACGGTATTTTCGAACGCAACTTTTGTTTCCTTTTGTTTTCCTGCTCCCGTGAGGGCTGATTTTCCCACTGGGCGAGGTGCAGGCATGTGGACCCCTGCCACGCTAGGCGCTGTTTATTCTGGAGGTCTGTCAGGGGCCTCTTGTTTGAAAAGTCAACCCCCCCGAACAGAGCGAGGAGGAGAGGAGCCACGCGGATTAAAATGCGCCCGAGTGGCAACGCTGTTGATCCAGTTTGCCTTTGTGACTCGGTGATTAAATGGTGGTTTTAATTACGTTTCATTGGGAGCCACGGGTGTCGCGGTGCTGAAATCAATTTGACAACCATAAAGGGGGAGGGGAGGCCCAGGGGTATTCTAATGATTGCAGCTGCAAGGAAAGCGGGCAGCTTGGGGGGGCGAGGGGGGGAAGGGGAGAGGCTGGGGAGACAGCCCGGAATGACTTCCTGCCGGCCAGGGGGTCCCTGTGCCTCCGCCAGGGGGTCCCTGTGTCTCCAGGAGGCGGGCTCGGCACTGATGCACCTGACTCTCGCTCACCTGAGCGACCCCCAGGCTGAGCAAAGCCCCTGCAAAGTCAGTTTCTTGATTCTCTTACTAACAAGGGAAAGCGTGAACGCCCACCGCCTTTCAGCACTACGCCCTCTTCTCGCACGCCAGCCCCAGTGCCTGTTGGAGGTAAGGCCCCCTTCCAGCCATCGCGCCCAGACGCCCCTCCCCGGCAGAAGTCGGGTCCCCTCGCACCCCCGCTCTGTCCCCTCTGCTGCTGTTGCTGGTCAGACTTCTGAGTCCTTTGACTTATGGGGGCCGTAGAGTCCTGGTTCTGTGCGTGACCCTAAGGCTTCCCACCCTCTCAACCCTTTGTTTACTCATCTGCAAAATGGGAACAAATAACAGAGGTGTATCCATCCCCTGGCCTTGTGCCTCCGCACGTGGAAAACGCCTCCGGCATTGCCTGGCGCCGACGGGGCTTCCATACTGGCAGCTCCCAGGATTAGTAACCCAGCTTCCTGGGACAAGAGCTGGAGCTTTGTAACTTGGGCCAGTCACGGGCGCTCTCCGGGCTCCCGTCTTTGTCTGTGAAACGGAGGATGGCGACGCCTGGCTCACGGGACTCTGTTGCCGTGATCACGCGTGTTAAGCGATTCACATCATGTCTCCTCGGAAGTACCAGGATGATACATGAGCACCCCCACGTTCTCCCATTTGCCCCTCGCAGCTTCCTACGCGGACGGCGTGGAGCTTTTTACAAATGAGATACCGTGAAAAATGATTCTTTAGTATCCCCGGGACTGTGGCAGGATGGGGTCACCCCTGGCAATTTGAGATTTGTTGAAAAAATTCTTGCCACCTCCGTCTAATGGATGATCTGTGTACAACAATTGTTTATTGACTGGGAATGTCTAAGTCCCAGGCTCGGTCTATTTCCAGGGGAGGGGGAAGCATTCATTAACTTCCAGCGTGAGATGCGGGTTCCTTTCCCGATGGCGCAGTTCATGGCTTTGCTTACATTTGCTCTTCATCAGTCCTGCGAGAATGGAGGTAAAATAGTTCCCCCCCCGCACCCGGGTGTCAGGCTAAATGGATCACAGCAGATACGGATCTGTTGGCCTGTCTGCACTTGCCTTGAGACAAAATTCATCAATTTTACCAAAGCCACTGACGAAACATGGCACCAATACAAATAAGTGCTCCAAGCACAGGGCTCGGCCCGTTGTTTTTAATCTGGTAAGTGCGGCGGCTTCCTGCTGAGATTGAGGACAGCGCCACGACCCCTGAGATGAGGACAAAAGGGTCAAGGCCGTTTCAGAAGTTTAGGAATAGTACAGTGGTTCTGGCCTCCGGGTGCTCGGGGCCATGCAGCCCTTCTTGCTAAGTGACTGTCCCCAGGAAGGGCCTCTGCTGTCTGGCAAGGTATTAAAGATGACGTAAAGACTACACCCTAGTGGGGCCTGTTTCAGGTGCCCCCCTGCCCTTCCCAACTTTCGAGGCAAGGACAGGGTCTGCATGCTGGAGGGAACCCCCTGGGGAAAACTCCCCCAAGCTGCGCAGCACCCCCATTTGGGAGGACTTCGGTGCACACCAAAGCCCGGTGCAAATCCGAGGAAGGAGGAGGATTTATGTCGTGAACCAGTTTACCGCGGGTGGGTAACGGAGGGGTTGGCGAACGTGTCCGTCACTTCGCGTCGGGCAAAGCCAGTCTGACTGCGGAGCAGCACACGGCCCACTTTTGAGGCCACGGGGAGCAGCCGGAGGTGGGGGGACACAAACACCTCTTACGCCGGAGTCGTGGCTTCCAGACGAAGGCCACGGCCTCTCTGAAGTTCTGCAGACCCCACGCCCCCTGAGAACCACGCCAGACCGGAGCGGAGGTGTGCTGAGCATTTGGTAAAATGAACCTGGGGCCTTGGGCCACGAGGAAGGAGGGAGCGTGCCTTCATTTGTGTCTTTGCAAAGCTGCCGTTCCCCAGCCCGGAGCGGCAAGAGCGCTTGCTTTATCTCGGGCCACGCAGAAGGCTGGCTGCTGGCCTCCAAATCGTCAGAGATTTCCAGTTGATTACGCCTTGATTAGAGACAGGAGAGAAGCAGGCCAGGTATATAGGATTCTCATTGTCCTCCCCTCTGCTCCCGCCCAGGGTCAGGCTGGGAGGGCTCTCAGGGAAACACGGAACAATCAAGCCCTGTTTACCACGGGCGCCGATTTTTTTCTTTTCTCCAAATCAAAACAGAGTTTAGTAGGCAGCATATTTCATACATGTCCCTTGATCAATAGAATGATCTGTCAGAACCCATTAAAGCCCCCATTAGCCTGAATGCATTCAAAGCTAAACTAGTGGATCATTTAAGAGCCGTGGTGATTGTTTTTAATATACGGTACATTGATTTCTCCCTGCCAGCAGGAACGTAAGTTTGAAACTAACTGTGTATGACGGAGGCTGCCGTGTGCTGTCTCCAGCGCTCTGGGAGAAGCACGGTTTCCCTCCGACCAGAAACGTCTACGTATGGTTTTTAAAGAGATGCAGACCCTGGTGGGTTTCCCAAGGTTTAGGCAGGATCGGGTTGTTATTTTCCCCCTGAGTTTGCTCCCATCCCTCCGTGGCCATTAAGTGAGCTGTGCCTGCAGGACGGGAGAGGCCTTGTCGTCAGGAACCTCAAGTGAAAGGCGGTGGGGAGATTGTTCTAAATGCATGAAGCCCCAGCCGAGGACGCAGTCGATGTGGGTCTGACAGTCTTGGGCCAACCCAGCCCTGTGCCCGGCGCAGGGCCAGGCCCGCCTTCCCTGGCCATGTTTCCAACTCTCAGTATCGTTGACCCTTCTGCCAAAGCCAGAGTGGGTTCTCCTCACAAACACCCACTGATTCCTTCCTACACACCAGACGCTGTCCTGGGGGCACCAGGTCCCTGTCCTCCAAGTCCTGTTCTTAATCAAGACGCCTGGTTTCAGCCCCTTTGCTCATTTTAGTACAACGCTTAAGGCCGAGACAGCAGCTTGGCTACGGAAGTCATGCTGTGTATCTCCGTGTATCTCAGAGAGAAGGTTTTTACATGTTGTTCCCACGTTACAGATGGGGCAATTCAAGAAATTGGATTTCGAGTTTCTATTGAAACTTGGTATGTATTGAGAGTTGGGGAGAATACCAGCATTCTTGGGCCCACCTCCCAAATAAACCTAAAAGTATGTTGAAGGGGGAGATGGTTCCACATTGCTTCTGGGAGTGGCCTACCCCCTCCAGTTCCAACCCAGAAAGAAGAAATTGTGTCTAGAAAACAGTGTGTGTCATTAATCCTTTTCTCCTTGGGCCACAAAATTTTTGTGATGTTTTAACTACCCAAACAGGCCATTGGAATTTAGGGTGCAGAATCTTAAAATCATAGAAGCCAAGATTCATCACCCCAAATGCTGGTGTGTCAAGCCAAAGTCACAGCAGTCAAATCTAGAGCAGCTGTTGGCAAATTATAGCCCGCAGTCCAATCTGGCCCGCCACTTGTTTTTATAAAATAAAGTTTTGTTGGAACATGGCCAGACTCATTCGTTTACATATTATCTATGGTTGCCTTCCTAGAGTTGAATTGCAGGGACCATGGGGCCCACAGAGCCTAAAATATGTTACTGTTGGCTTTTCCCAGAAAAGATTTTCTGACCCTTAGCAGGGGATTGTCTTATCACCTATGGTCTTGCATATTAATGAAGCAGCATTAGGTCTAGTCCTTAGTAATGACTAGGCACATATCAACAATGAAGTTGACTTTATGACAGTGTCCCAACCGAAGCACTCATGCCAAGACCATGCTCTACACAGCAATGTGGGGAAAAGCACTCAGGGGTGGCACCAGTTCGGGGCACGGTGGAACCCAGAGCAGAATTGAAGGCTCTTCTTGATCTTCTTGAGGTAAAGAAGCTCTAGTGGTTCAGTGAGGGGACTAGGGGCAGACAGCCCGAGGGGACGGAGAGTCACTTCCGGCTTTCAGGTTTAGGTGTGTCCCCAGGGCAGGGAGCCACAGCTGGGTCCCCCCTGTAGAGCTGGTACCTTTCCCGAATGTTTCCGATCGTTCCGAGCCATTCTGCTCCAGTCACCATGCTGGGACTCTCCTCTCGCCTTGTTAGGAGAGGTAGTGTGGTCTGGTCTATGCTGTTGATTTTACCAGCGGGCCCTACGCTTTCTAACCTGTAGGGTGACTAATATATCACTATAAAGGGTCAGCAAACCTGACGGCTGCTCATTTTGTGGCTGGCGTGCCGCCCTTTCTGTTAAGGGGTCCCACGGCGCTCATTTACGCTCAGATATTAGAACTTGAACAAAACTGGGAAGTGAACCATGTCATCCATTGATTCCTTCTTCGTCTGTCCAGGGTTGTTCTTCAGTTTCTGACCCACTTAAAGTCACCCTGCCCTCGGGTCTGTTTGTCCAGACTCCTAAGAGAGCCTCCGTCTCTCCTGCCACACAGCCTCTCTTGCCACCTGAGTCCTTGAGTCGCATGGACGTCACTCCGCGTGGATCATTCTCCTTTGTTCTGTCACCGGGCTATTTAGGAATCCTGTTTTACTTGCCCAATTCAGCTGCCACAATGGATGATAAACTACGAGAGGACGGAGCTCACAGGGTCAAGTCTTTACTTCACTTCCATTTCATTATGTTCCTCCATCCTCAGGATAACATTTCAGAGCCCCCAAATCATTTAATATTCATTAGCCATCCATCCAGCTAACTTCTACCTGACACATAATAGGTGCTCAATAAACATTTACTGGCCGGCTATTGGTTGGCGGGAAAATCTGTCATCACCATTCCTGCCCTTCCTGGAAGGTTTCCTGGTCACAGCTTACAAGGCCATTCAAAAAAATTCACCCCCAACCTCTTTCTCCAGCTTCATCTCCCAAAACTGGCTTCTCACCTTGGTTCCAGCGACACCCAATTGCGTACTGTGCCCTGAATACTTTGACGGCTCCGGTGCTGTAGCCTAGGTGGGTTGGCCATGAACATGGTAGAGCTGAGCAGCAAACAAGGGAGAGAGCTGGGAATGGGCAGGGCTAGGAGACTTTGCTCAGCAAAGTGCGTGTCCCCAAGGGCCGTTGGATCAAGGAGGTGCTGACATGGCAGCCTAGTATCTGAGCTGGAGCATGACAGCAGGGCCTCAGGCGCTCTTGGCTTGTCTGGGAGTAAAAGGGACAGGAGAAGCACATCCAGAAAAGAGCAGGCAAGGCCCCTGTGTGGGACCAGGGCCCGGCCAAGCTGCAGAACATTCATTTTAGAAATCCAGGCCCAACACAGCTCAAGAGAGCTGTAGGTGCGCTGCCTTGCCACGGAGGGCAAGGGGGAAGGCTGGATGAGCTCCGTGGACATGGTCCTGGCACCCTGGGCTTGGGTTGGCAAGACTAATTTCAGGTTCCACTGGCCCAAAGTCATGATCGCCTCTTAACTATTTGACCCAAGAATTCAATTACAGGTGCTCAGCAAACACACACACACACACACACACACAAGATAGCATAAGGATTCTATTCCCAAATTGCATACAGTGAGCACACAGAGTGTGGGGAGATGGGGGACACAGAGGCAGCCAGTAAACACGTGAAACCGTGATCAACGTCACTAGTCACAGGGGAGATGCAAATGAGCCCCACTGTGCGCCCAGGAGGATAGCGGCCGTTTTTAAAGCAGTGATGCCCTCCCATGCTGGCCAGGCCATAGAGGAACTGGGTCACTCGGGCATGGCTGGCGGGAAGGTAAGTTGGTCCGGCCGCCCTGGAAAACAGTTAGGCAGTTTCTTATAAAACTGAGCATGGAATTCCTGACCCACGTGACCCAGCAACTGCAGGACTGACCATGGGTCCTCCCAAAATGCAACGCAAATTCACACAAAACCTGATTGCCCATACCAGCTCCACTTGTAGTAGTCCCGAACTGTACACAACCTTCAGTGGGTTTGAAAGCGTTCTGCGCCCCTTGTCATGTGGGGGCAGACGCAGTCCCTCCGAATGGGCCAGAGTTGGGACTGCTTTCGGTCTGCGTGTAGGACATCTTGGGTAGCGCCATCTGCAAAGATGGCAGGGATGCAACAGCTACCCATTCTTGAACGATTCTAGAAGCAACCAAGATCGGGGTTGGGACTGAAGTTGAGAGGGACCACCACCACTCCCATGTAAGTTTTTGTAAACAATGTGCTGAATATTCTTTTACAGTTTTTGTTTAATTTCATAGAAAATGGGGAAACTTTCTTTTGGAGAGAATGTATTTTTGCTGCCGCCTCTCTGGTCTCATCTTTGATGACTCTCTCCACCTCCACTCCTCCCCCCAGCATCTCTCTCTGCACCATGCACTCTGGCGTCCCTGCCTCAAGTACTCACCCACCTCAGGGCCTTTGCACTTGCTCTGCTGAACCCTTTTCTCCCAGATATATACCTCCTTTAGGTCCACTCCTTCACCTTCTTTAGCTCCTTCCTCAACTGTACCCTTCAAAACCTCCAAAATGAGGCCTTTCTTGACCATGGCCTTCATAGTCCAGTATGAAGAATTTTCACATGAAGTCCCAAATCACATCGTTAATAACAGCCTTACTGAGCTATCATTCACACAAGATAACCAGGGTAACCATTTTAGAGCTGATGATCATCTTACCCTCATCTAGTTTAAAGAAATACATTGTGTGGATTCTAAAATGCCTTCCCCCCACCCCTGACCCCCCAGTTTAAACTCCTGACATCAGGGCGCATCTTTCCATGAAAGCCTGTCCCAATTCAATTGGCAGCATGTAATTTTTTCCTCTCTTAGTGATACATAAAATAACGGTGTGGCTTATAAACATTTTTGAGTTGATGAAATGGGATACCCACACTTTCCATCCCCATTTATCCTAACGCGCTCCAAGTACAGGTGTCCGCTGGATAATTGATAAAGATGTAAAGTGCATCCTTAAACAGCAATAGGAAGAGGTTCCCTTGGGGTTAGGGAATGTCACCAGGCGGTGGGGGCGGGGGAGGCATTGAGTTTGCAGCTGCTTAGAGTTCATCTGTACGGGGTGGGGAGGGAATCGTTTTCATTAATTTATGATTTCTTGCCCTTCTGTTTGGCATCTTTCCCTTGGTCCTCTCTCCTGTTTCTCTTTTTCAAATGCTTGCTGGGGGATTTCTTTTCTTTTGAGCATGTTAAAAAGAATAATACCGAAAAACCTTCACGGCCGCTCAGCCTTTGAAAAACTGACATCAAGGTGAATGTCGAGTGGAAACTCGGGGCCTGCCAGGCTGCCACGGGCAGTTTGCATTTAAACAAGTCGTGACTTTGATTTAAGAATTTGACTTGATGGGTAATCTATTCCCAAGCAGGAGATGATGTATATGCTGTTTCCATCAGAAATATCAGGTTCTGTGTGTGATGTGTTTATTTCTCTGAGTGGTTACGCATTTAATAAATAATGCGGTTCAGTGGGTATTATTTTCATTTCAGCATTTAATACCTGTGCAATGCGTCTCAGATTCAAGGTTGAATGACACCTCATAAATTATGAGCTGTTATTAGCAGCTTTCTCATTGCATCTTAATTATTAGGCTGAAAAAGGAGGGCAGGCTTTTATACGCATTCATATTTTCTGTTTACAAGGCTTTTGCCGACATCTAATAAATTTAATTACCTCTAATAAGAAGAGGAAATGAAGTTCTATTTAGCAAATTCATAGCTTTGAAATGCATCTTGTAGCTTTATGAATATGGGGCCAGCTCCGGGAAGGTGAAAGCCGTTTAAGGAGCTCTTGCCGGGTTAAACTAACTGCAAAACTGTTAAATTATTTTTGTTTCCATTTTATTGCTTAACCTCCAGGGTAAACTTCAGGCTACCTGATAAAGCAGCCACTCAGGAACTTTAAACTTTACACGCTTTCCCCCGCGGGGCTCCGGTATGAAGGGGAGGTTTCTGCAACATAATTTCAAATTTGGAAATGGATTGTGTCTTGACCTACTTATTTTCAGAAGCCGTTCACTCCCGACTCCTTGGCTTTGCTCCTATTACAAATCTATTGTTTTGTTTGGTATTTCTCTTTTCCCGGGGGGGGGGCTCCCAGCTGGTGAGGGGAAGGGGAAAGAATAAAAGCAATGAAGACCCACTCATTCTACCTGCACCTCTACCATTTGAATCCGGTCCACAGTGAACTGGTCTCGGGCTGCCAAAAAGACACGTGGGGATCTCAGATCAACCACTTGCTGCAGAGGGTGGGAACGTGAGGAGGACCACCGGTCCGGAGAGGCTGTGTTTGGGGGAGCGATCAATCCCATCAAAATATTTACCAGCTTATTTGGTAAGGCATCAGCCTTACAAAACCGAATTTGGGTTTGTTGCTTTGGTCAGGTATCTTCCCGCAGAACACGTTCAGGCACCTAGATTTTCATTTCTTGTGGCACATCAGCACGGGGACCTTGGAAGAGCCATGGTGCTTAGTGGTGCCTCTTCCTTGGCCCCCTGGACCCTGCTAACCACTGTGCTTTCTGTCTCGGTCACTGCAGCTACTCCAGGGGTCTCATGTAAGTGGAAGCGTATCATAGTTGTCCTTCTGTACCTGGCTTTTTTCACTTAGCATGTCTTCAAGGTTCATTCGTGCTGTGGCCTGGGTGACAGTTGTCTTCTTCTGTAGCACTTGCTCCTACAGAGCGCTCTGATGGCTGTTCCTTCCCGTTCAAAAGCCAGGTACAGGAGCTGGCCCTGTACCTGTGGGGTGGGACAGGGCGGGGCTGCCTTCTGTAGCTCCGTCAGCTCCGTCACTATCAACATGGGCAAGCCTGTCACCTCGCCTTTCTTCTAGAGTGTCGGTGAGCAAGAGCCAGGCTCAGCCTAGACCCCCACTCTGGCACCCCTGGACTGCCATACCTCCAGTCCACTCCAGGGGTCTCTCACTTTGCTCTCGGGCACCTTCTGAGGTTCCAGGACCACATCTGCCACAAGAAGAACCATCCTGGGACACATACTTTCATGTAGGTCCCTGCCCATCCGATGGCTCCTCATTAGAAGCTGATACTGCATGGCCATGATGGCCAAGGGTGGTGTCAAGGCTGACAGTAACTATAGCAAAAAGGAAAAGCCGACACCGAAGTTTGGATTCTCTCCACCCAACACCAGCACCCTTCCCGCTTCATGAAGGAGGCTGGCCCTGCCGCCTCTCACCCCGCCCCAACCTTGTTACCATGTGCTGGAGTTAGAGTTCCTTCCTGGGCAAGAAGCAGCTTCCTGCTGCTTCTTTCTCTCCCTACATCTGCTCCAAAGGCCTCACTGCCTATCCCTTTTAAGAGGAAGGTTCTAGAAATCAATTAATATTATAATTTTCAACCCTGTCCCCTGCGAAGCCAGCCGTTGACTCAAAAGCAGGTGCCTCAGCATCTTATCGGAAGCAATGTCTCCCCGCCTCCCACACAGTGCAGAGGGTCTTATTTAATCATACATGAACAAGCTCCCCAAGTGGGACTTACTCCAAAGAAAAATCCCACCCTTGTAACAAGTCCATTCCTGGAACTGCCAAGGGTTCAGAAATATGAGGGTCCAGTCTCGGACCACCCTGCCAATCCCTCCTCGTTCTCAACCTACAGACCGACCGCTCACCCCACAGCTGCAGAGAGATACCAACCAGATCAGTGGACTGGACCCTGACAGCATTTCAATCTATGACCCCACGGGCATCCACAGAACCTCCTGTGAGGTTCTGTGGGTGTGTTCAAGACCCCAGTCAGACAAACCGCCTGAACTGTTTGAGTTGGAAATAGCAGTGTAATTTAGGATCAAAGCTGGGTTCAGAAAACAAGACTTCAGTAAACAGAAAAAGTGTCATTTGCTCTGCTAATGTTGTGACAAAATCCTGGCATTCTAGAGCTAGCGGGATGTTGGAAAGCAACTCCTCCCATGTTCTATTTTTGAGGCAGGAGGCCAAGATCCGAAACCATTAGAATACTTGCCCAAGGTCATAGAGCTAGTGAAGTTAAAACTGAGTTTATCGCTCCCAGGGAGTGTGACTGGTGTGTCCAAGGACCCTCAGTGCCTAGGCCTTTAAAGGATATGGGAGGAGCCCTGGCTGGTGGCTCAGCGGAGTGAGTGCTGGCCTGTGAACCAAAGGGCCCCTGGTTCGATTCCTAGTCAGGGCACAAGCCTGGGTTTCTGGCCAGGTCTCCAGTTGGGGTATGCGAGAGATAATCACACATTGATGCTTCTCTCTCTCTCTTTCTCCCTTCCTCCTGTCTCTCTAAAAATAAACAAAATCTTTTAAAAAGAAGGAATACATCTATTTTTAAAAAACATGGTAACTGTACATCTCTGTTTTAAGGAGTGAACTTTTCCTGTTTGAGTTGACTAGAGCAGCCATGTGCCATGAGGAGGGACATCGAAGGGTTGCATGTGGGCAGGGTGACAGGCACATATTCCAGGAATACATTGTGGGCCAGGATGATATCCAGTTGCAACTCTCTTTTAACTAATTTGAGAGGAACAAGTCATTCATAGTTGCTTTAAACTCTTTAAAAGATGGAGACAGATATTGAGCTCTCCTCTGTGGCCTTTTTCAAATCTGCTGGCCTCTGGTCACAGCCTGACCCAGTGATGGTTTTCTCCTCCCTGGAGAGCAGGCCGTGGTGGGAGAGAATGCCTTGGCATGGAGTCCATTTCTGCGGTAGGATCTGCCACCTCCGTGGCTCGGGGACACCTTCGCTGTCCTACTCTCTGCAGGGCAGGTGGTCTGAGCGTTGTGGTCCTTGTCTATCTGAGTGACCAGCTATAGGTTTTGCCCCATGAAAGTTGTGATTCTGACCAAGCCTGACTCTGGGCCCTGTTGGCATTCACTCATAAACCTGTTCGGAGTCCTCACAGGGTCCTTCGGGGACCTAGGCCCTCCCAGACCAGGGAGGATCCTATATGAGTCCTGGACAGATCATGGCCCTCTGAAATTTTCAGGGTACCCGTGATCTGTTCAGGGAGAGCGTCTTGTTCCCTTCATCTACCGAAAAGCTCTGCAATCTCATAGGTGAGGTCTAAAATCAGATCATGGCTTTTCTCCGTCTCTGCTCTAGGTCCCTGCTCACCTGGCCCGGGGTTCCAGGCCTGTCATGGAAACAAATGAAGTAAGGCCTTGAAAGAGGGACCCCTGGTGTGTTTCAAGGGAAGCCTTTGAGCCTCCTGCCTGCCCCGTGGCTAGTCCAGCAGATGCCCCCAGCATTGAGCAGCTTGCAGTAGAGGGAGGCCCGTCAGGGGCTGGCTGAGACCGGTACTTACCATGGGGATGAGAGGTGTGATGAATTTGTTGCCTAAGGAGATGGATCTGTCATGCCCCCGGCCTCACAGCCACATCCCTAGGAGGGATCATGCCATTGATAAGTGGGAGGTGAAACACCCCGCCTCCTTCTCATTTATTAGGACTTAGAGAAAATGAATCTGGTTTGGACCTCTCCGGCGTCCACCGTTCCTCTCAGCAGGGAGGTGGAGGGTCCGGGGAAGGTTAGGACCCTGTCCCCGGTGCTGTTGGCCAGCGAGTTCAGAGGCTGCGGGAGGGGGATGGGCCCCGAAACATTAGGGAATGAAGTTTGCAGTCTGACCCCACTGGCCATGAAGGTTAAGGAGCTGGTGACAAGTGATGATTTCTCAAGGGCGTTTTGTTTGCAGATGGCTTTCTAGTGATTTAGGCGGGTCGTTAGTGGATCAATACCCCTCTCCGGAGTCTGAAATCCAGGGCTACTTGATTGCTGAGTCCCGCAGTTATTTCTAGTGAGTGATTGTGGCCAACAGCAGGGGAGTCTCCTTGCTGTTTGGAGCTGCCACTGGTGACCTACTATGTGCCACACGTTGCCCTGGATGTTTGGGGGTTTGTACCATTAATCTGCATAGTATTGTAGATGAGTCACTGGGGACCACACCAAGTGCCCAACCTGGAATCTTTTCTCTCTCTCTCTCTCTCTCTCTCTCTCCTTGGGAGGGTGTGTAATGTGGTTAACCTTCCTGAGCCTCAGTTTCCTTATCTGTTAAATGCAACAACAGATGCTAAGTCCTTGGCCCTATGCCTAACACAGTCAGTCTATGTCCTTTTCATATCATGGGGACCTGAGGACAGGAAAGAGGAAGCATGAGTGGATTTTGGAAAATGTGTATACTTCCTTGAAAGATGCACTAATGGTGTAATTTCTAGTTGAGTGGGACCTGCTCAGGATGACACAGTAATTAGGTCCCAGGCTCTAGAGTCAGGCTGTCTGGCCTCACATCCCAGGTCTGTCACTCAACAGCTGTGTGATCTTGGGCAAATAAGGTAACCATTCTGTGCCTTCACGTCTTCATTCACAGAGTGAAGATAACAATAGTCCCTATGTCCTAGGTTGCTGAGGAAGTGAAAAGGGTTAGTACTTGTAAGCCCTCCATGAATGTTAACTGTTATTTATCCCAGAAATATTCACCCAGCACATGCTCATGTGCCAGGCATTAGGGATGCATCAGAGAAAGTAAACAATCGTCCCTGTCTCGTGGGATTTATATTCCGGTTTGGGGGTGGGGGTGGGGGGAGCAGACAGAAAGCACACAGACCAGCAAACAAGGCAATGGTGACAAAAGCCACCCTTTGCACCTAAGTAGAGCCGGGGGAGTGGAAGTTGATCAGGGAAGGCCTCTCTGAGGTGACGTTTGTACTCATTCCGAGAGACATGGCCACATCTGGGGAAGAACATTCCAGTCGGAGATCTGGGGGCAGCCAAAGAACTGGCGTGTTTGAGGGAGAGGAGGCACAGTGGCAGCTGCGACTGAACGTGGCGGAGAGATGGATGGCTGCAGGGAAACATGCCAAGAGCTCGGTCACGTGTGGGTGGGGCATGAGTTCGACTCATCTTGGAGAACCTGTGAAGAGTCTTGCAAGGGGCATGGCGTCCCCTGATTTTCTCTGATGTTTAAAAAATAGTCCAGCTGCTGGGTGGACAAAGGAAGGGCGGAGAGCAAGTGATCGTACAACCGGAGTGGCCCAGGAGCCAGGGGCGGACATGGTGGCAGCAGAGATGGGGCACGGTGGGGACAGCAGGACCCGGTGTCGGTTAACATGGAAGCTGAGGGGAGGATGGGCGTGACTGAAGATGACCCTTCAATTTGGGGTCTGAATTCTTCCAATTTCAGTAGCTTCGGTGGTTTGCTGCCGTAGCAAACAACCCCAGAATCTCTGCGGCTCTATTTGTCACATAGGTCCCAGGCCAGCTATAGGTCACTGGACTGCTGGTGGAATCTGCTCTGAAGGTCAGGTTCCTTCAGGGTCTGGCTTTGGAAGGAGCAGAGGACTGGAAAAGAGGAGGCCTGGCAAGAGCACCGGGGAGATCTTCAATCATCCGCCTGCTTCACATCCTCACACATGCCATTGGCTAACGCATGTCCCTTGGCCTTGCCTAATGTCAACAGCTGTGCCCAACGTCGATGGCAGGGTTGCGTATTCCTCCCACAGGCCACACTGAGCAGGAGTCAGGCAGTGAGCAGGATCCTCCCACAGCTGCGAAGTGTACCATCTAGTGCCATTTCTGGAGACCCAGGTGGCGGATGGTGGGAGGAGGTAAGAAGCAGTACGTTTGGGTGGACAACACTGACAATTGTCCCTTCTCCTCCCATCATCTGAGTTCCCAGCAGGAGCTCCCATCCAATGCTAATTGAATGAGTGGGGTACCAACCAGCCTGGGACTAGAGCATGGAGGCAGGGCAGACCTGCTCCAGAGAAGACTGGATAGTCTAGAGACCAGGTGAATGGCCCTCAAGGGAAAGGCTGGGCACCCAAGCCTTTCTACTTTGTTCATCTTCTCATGTCTGACCACTGAGTTCTTGGGGTGAGCCCAGATCCCCCTCCTTTGTACTCCCTCCTCTACTGCAGGCTCAGAGTTCTGAGGGCCTCGGGGGAGGTCAAGCGACGGTGACCCACCCTCCTTTCCAGGGATCAAAAAATGGTTCCCTGGTGGAACAATGGCCTGACCATCTGCGATATGTTAACTGCATAATGGAATGTAACTCCAAGGGCTTTTAAAAACATGAAGAGAGATTTTATTGTAACTAATCGTGATGGATGGTAAGTGTGGTCACACTAGGACCATAAATCTCGGTGCCAAGCCAGCCTCGAACTAAAAAGCCGACTAAGTCCACAGTTCAGAGAGCCTTGTCCTGAGTCCCGGGCAAGTCCCATGGGAGACATTTGGAGGCCTCATCTGCATTAGGAGGGCAGCCGTCCTCCCTTCAGGGACCCCCTGACTGCCCAGGTCCCAGCTTCTCCACCGCGAGACAGTCACCGTGGCTGCTGGTGCTGGAGTGATGGGTCACCATGTGACACTCCTTCAGTTCCCATCATGCGGACAGGGGGACAGGCTCACTAGAAAGGGACAGGGCAGCGGCTTTGGGGGCTCCAGCCCCCCCCCATTTAATTAAAGAGAAGGATGAGTCACAGATCGGGGTGAGCTCTCAACAGAAGAGATCATGTGTAATAGTTTCCTTCACGCGTTCAGAACCATCTTAGCTTCCGTGAACTTGGGCAAGGCTCTTCCTTTATAAAGTTTATTTATTTATTAGTCAAGTCAAGGTCTTATGGTCATTGGTGAAGGAGCAAAAACCCTGACCTTAGAGTCAGAAGTTTTGGACTCAGGACCCAGCTCTACTACTCTGTGACCTTGGGCAAGTCACGTCACTTCTCCAGGCCTCTGTTTTCTCACCAGTCATCTGTTAAGTGGGCGCAATTATAACCCAGGCTACCTAGTTCAAAGAGTTGTGTGAGGAGCTAATGGAATCAAATGTCTTTCAAAGCACTTTGTAAAACATTAGAACCTATTGTTTTTATTCAATGTGAATGTGGAAATCAACTCACAAAGTATTTCGAGATATTCTTTCCTAAGGGGAACAAAAAGAAGGAAAAGAGAAAACTAGATTAGCCTCACTTTCAAAACAGAGATCCCGTAAAGCTTGGGTTCTGTTCCCATCCCCACCCCCAGCTCCAAAGGTTGGTTTGTTTATCTTGAAACTCAGCATTTTGGAATCTGAGAATAAAGATGCTGAGATTTTCATATGGAGACTGGGACACATTCGTGCTATGAAAAACTATTTTTCTGTGAATTTACCACCCAATACTTTTATCGTCTGCTGGGCCACAGGGCATACGGTGGGTGAGGAAGAGCATACTGGTCTCACCCAGGTGACCATTCCTGTCATCAGGAGTGGCTAGATTGCCCTCATTGTCATCATAAAGTCAAAGAGAACTATACTGGAGCCCCCTGTCCTGGGCCGACCTCTTCTCTAGCCCTGTGCTGCTGATATTGGGGGTTCTCCTGGACCCTAGATATATCTAGATGCTTCCCAGAGACTCTCCATGCCACCCACTGAATGCATGCTTTTTGACGCTTGTTGGATTACCTTTCACTCTTTTTCTGCAGCTTCCAGAAATACTTAAAAAATGTGGGTCCCTTAGTTACATTCCTCTCCATTTTCTAGGGTAGCTACAGATGGTCTCTTAGTCTTAGGTTTCTTCCACGGAATCTTGAAAATGAGAGGAGATAACCATTGGCTCAATTCTGAATCTTAAAACCACCTGTCAGGAGGTGTAGATATCTCCCTGGGTGTGTTAGGGTCATCGTTGAAAGCTAAAAGATAACTCTTGGGAGTAGTCTATGGAAAATTTTAAAGAATACGGATCTGGTTTTGTAGGGAATACAAATTTGATATGCGTATGTTAAATCCATCTTATTACAGTATTCCCATTTTTATATCCTTATTTAATACACTTGAATCCTTTTGTTTTAGGATTTTTTTGAAACAAAATAGCATTGATTTTTATTCTGAGAATCTTTCAATGTAACAGTTAACTAATTTATCTGGTTTTATATTTCATTTTTAGTCTATATAGTATGAGAGTAATATCTGATTTTCTATGATTTTTTTTAGGTTTGTGTAATTTCTCCTCCTTCCTTTAGAAAGGAACATGTAGATTGTTTAATTTCTTCCTTTCATTAAAATATAATTTAGAAGGAAATACCCCACTTTTGTTCTATTAGTGGCCACCTTTACCTTTTTCAAATGCGTCTTTGATCATTTTTCTCTGTCATTATAAATCAGCATCTATCAAGCCTTCCCATGTGTATAATGGAAGATGTCTTGAATTTGTCTTTTACTTCATTAAATTGATTTTCTGCAGGATCCAACCTGCTGTTCAGATGATGGTGTTTAATTAATCAATTGTGTTTTCCCTCCATTCACTCTTCCCTCATCTTAGAGTCTCTTCCTCATCATAATTCCTCTGGTGTCCAGATTCAACGTCCCCTTGAATACGGTTGAAAAGTCCAATCAGAAATGTCCTATGGCTGCCTGCTTCTTGCCCTGGGTCCACAGCACAAGGCGATGGTTTCTCTTGCACCCTCGGGTGGCCTCTGTCCTCTGGCCTGCAGGCCCTGCTTACCTGCGGAGCTCTCTCTGCCCATCCAGCAGGAGACCAGCTCTTCCTGCCCCCCCACCCCAAGGGTAGTTTCTGGGGGCTTTTGCTTCCTAGGCAGGCTGCTCTGAAAAAGGAACAGGGATGAAGAACTGGTCTCTTGGGTCCCTTCTGCCATGTTTAGGGGTCACGTTTATGAAGAGCAGTGGTGACAACCTCTTCAGTGATGACTGAAGAGGTGACAACAGCAAACTCTTTACTGGCTCTTCATGGCCTCCTTTGAGGAGCAAAATAAAAGCATACAATGTCACCGAATCAGTGTTGGGCCTGTCCCCAGACCATGGGTACTGTCTGATCTCATACAGAGATAATGAAAACAGGCTTCTTTCAGTGACAGTCTCATCTCTTAAAAAGACACTAGTAGCTGCCCTAACTCCTATCACAATTGATTCATCAGCCATACTTATGGACAAAGATTAGGTCCATGATGCTGAATATATAGCTGTCCTACACTAGTATACAACTGGACACAGCCTAGAGGTCCAAAAATGAAGACTGATTGATTGGTTAAGGCTTGGTGAGGCTTTAAATAAGTCACAAAACCTTGTTTGAGCTCATTTTTGTAAAATCTGTGTGTGTGTTAGTGTGTGTGTGTGTGGGGGGGGATAACTGAGTAATACATCAACATGTTAATATGTTAATCTCTGGTGAGATAATTATAGAGAGTAAACCTTTTTATTCCTTTGCCTTTATGAATTTACCTGCTTTCTCTTTCATGCACTTGTAGTAGTTTCGTATTAAGGGGAAAAGGTATTTAAAAACTATTTTTTGGAAGATTTTGAGAACTCATGGATGTCATCTTCATGTTAGATGATTTTGCTACCATCTTGCCTTTTCCCCTTAAAAGAACAAAATGAGAAAAGCTGGGTATTCTGGACATATTATTCATGAGAAATCATGAAATTCATCATTATAATCCTGTTATACCAGAAGATTCTAAAATAGCTTCTAAATTTTATATATATATATATAAAAGGGTAGAATTCACTTGCTGTATACATACATTTAAATTTATGTTAATATTTTAAAAGCTGGTATGCTGTTTAGATAGATGACATTCACAAACTCATGGAATTCTTGAAGCTCAAAGCATCCTAGGGGCAGTGGTTAGCTGGAGCTGGTTGGAGGTGACTGGAGGCATCTCTTCCTAGCTACTCCCGCTGTCACACCTGAGTGGTACCTTGAAATCAGCTGTCATGGGGTACTTACACCACAAGAATAGGCAAACACAAGAAATCAGGCCTCCTGCCTTCAAGAGTTGCTTGTTTATCAGAATATCGTGACTTTAAGGATGATCTAATCCATGAAGGAACTGGGGCTGGGAGATGGAAGTGACCTACCTGCCCAAGGCCACATGACAGCTTGAGGACAGCGTGGCCTCCCCATTCTCTTTGGCTTCCTGGTGTCCCAGCAAGGGCTCTGCGAAAACCAGCCCGCCTCAGTTTTTCGCTGAAGACCAGTGTGTTCATTTCATTCAGAAGCAAGGAACACCTCACGGCTAGCCTGAAGAAAAATGATTGGGGTGCCCGCAACTGTTACTTGGCTGCATGCGGATTCCCAGAGAGACTCGGGGTGCTAGCTAAGGATAGTTAATCTACCTGTGCAACTCAGCGCTACAGGATAATTGTAAAAAAAAAAAAAAAAAAAAAAGAAAGAAAGAAAAGAAAAGAAAGCTTAAGTCCCTGTATTAGACAACACAATATTCTTACCATTTGTGCAATGGATTTGTTAATTAAATTGCTGCTAAAACAATATTTACTTTTCACCTAAAAATCAGCAGAATATCCATCCACGATCAATACCATGTTGCCCAGAGGCATCTTCTGCTTCAAATTTGCTTCACAAATCTGCTTCAGGTAATTTACACCCAGTCAATAAGACATGTTTCAAAAGCCACTTTCCTTCCCAGCTGGCCATCCTGCTCTAATTTACAGTTGGGTAGAGCTGCCAACTATACACACCTGAGTTAAATGTAATTTGTAATAGGATTTTTTTTTTTTTTAAGCAGTAGTGAAAGATTTGATTTCGTCTGTTCGGTATGCAAGTAATCTTTGGCTATTTCGGGATGGATAAGTGGAAAACATAAATTGCTTCTGTTTCCCTTTCAGGCATAATTTTTGGTGGTTGTTATTTGGGTGGGGAGGGAGACCCTTTGGGGACAGCGAACATGTTGGCAGGATCTCAGGGTAATAACTTGAGAGGCGTTATTATAGGTTGGGCTTAATTTTTTCTGAAGGAAAGGAATTCTTTATTCCAGGGGTACATCTTTCCCCATTTCCTTTCATTTGGGGGAGGCAAAGGCCAAGTAAGAGTTGTCCAATTTCGGCTGAGCAGAAGGTTTACAAATGAATAAATACCAGGGCTTGATGACAACCAAGGTTGAAAGCTGTATAATTAATGCCAGAAACTGCAATTAACGGGTACAGTTTGGGTCCATCTTCGGCCACAGGTGGGCACCAGCCTCAGACATTCTCTGGGAGGTGGTCGCTCTGCTCCCACCCCTCCGCTTCCTCCCACCAGCTGCCGGTTGGACGGGTGAAGTCCTGAGGATTGCATGGTGCTCTCTTTTTTTCCTTCTGGGTTGATGTGTTTATTACTTTTTGTGACACCCGCTCCCAAGTCAGGAGAGAAGCGGTGGAGACTGCAGAAAATTGGGAAAGTTATCAGAAGCGTGGCGCGCTCGTGGGCGATGTGGCTCCCAGCGTTTGTGGCGGGTGGGTTATTTGCTCTCCCTCACGTGGGAACCTGGCGGGGAATTACCGGAAGCCGAGCGTTTAAATTGCTCTGCGTTGCGCGCATCGGGCCAGCAGCTCGTTGGAAGGAGAGCTAAATTGAAGCTTGGGGAAGTGGGAGGTGCTCCGTCTCTCTGTCTCTGCATCTCTGTTTTCCAGAATGAGAAGAATGGACTGAGCGTCTGGGTGACGAAGTGGCCTCAGAGGGCAGGGGCTGGCTTGGGTGTGATGTAACACTTGTTTTCTGGGATTTGTAGGGGGCAACTCCCTGCCCCCACCTACCTCTCTGGCTCTGCCAGGCCCCAAGACCGTTCTATTGATTTTTTTCTTCTTCCTCGTCCTTCTTTGCTCCCCATCCCCTTGAAGACTCCTACCCTAGATATGTGCCACTCTGCTGGGGAACTAATGACAAATCCATGCCTAGCAGCTTGCTCCCAACATCCCTCTGTCCTCTCCCAGCCCCGATACAGGCCCCTCCTAGAGACAGCATCTTCAATCAGCAATTCCCTCAAATGGGCTTTGAAGACCTCCTAGCACCCAAAACCTTCAGATGTTCTGTCTGCATACCTGCTTCTCAAGTCACCCCAAAGGCCATTTGTGTCAGGGTGATATCCCTTCCCTTCTCCCTTTGTGTCCTTCTTCCGAGAATATGGAGCTCTCAACCTGTAACAACATTCCACCATAGAGCAAGACTATCTGAATCTGGTTGGCTATGAAATATTTGACCCCAATGAATATGTTAGCCGGGATTTCCTAAGGTATACCAGATGGCCAAAGCTCCAAGATGGCCCAGACTAAGAAAACTTACTGAATTTTGGATTTACTTTTGGGTTTTCCAAACTCATCTGGCCAGGGAAATTATCATCCTACATGGTAGGCCTCATCTGGGATCTGAAAAAACAGTGCCTAAAAGAAAATGTAGTCTCTCTTCCTTTCCTGAAAAATCTCTTCCTCATTGCCCAAGATACTGATTTATAGGAACCCAGTGTTCCACAGAGAAAACCTGGGGAATGTTTCCTTAAGTTGAAGGAGTGGCTTTCATGGTGGGGTTTTGAAGCACCATGCCTGGGGGCAGGTGCCCTTAAAATCACAGCATTCAGAAAGCAGCTCACTTGGTTGCCCCAAAATCCTATACCTAAGAGCAAATGAGAATTTAAAGGGCTGATTGATGGATACAGTAAAGGACCAGAACTTGCTTTTCTCCAAGCCCCTGCCTCACCAGTGTTCTCCAACACCTCTGCCATACCCTTCAGAAGAGGCAGGAGGCAAGGGCCAAGGCTGGCAGGCAAGCCAGGTGAATGATGACATGATGGCTCATTCCCTTCAGCGGACCTGACACATGTTCAGCCCAGTGGGATCCATCCGGCTGGCTTTGGGTATTGCTCCCAGGCTGAAAAGTGGCCTTTGACATTTGGAGCAAAGACTGGTGGCTTTTCTCCTGCAAACACACAATAATCTGAGATTTCAAATTCAAGAACGAGGTTGACATTCAACAAACCGCTGGGGCCATCAATATTCCCACTGTTCATAATTGGCAGGTTACAATCATAGTATATCTCGTTCCTTCTTTTTCTGTCCAAAATGACTTTGATGTTCAAGAAAGGTGACCCATGAGAAAGGCATAGGCACACAAATAGAATAAGAAAAGGCAAGAATGATGGTTACTTGATGATGACATCCATTAAGGATAATTCATGCATTTTTGCAAAGATATCATGCACGATGCAAAGATAACTCATTCAACGATGCATGAATTATCATTGCCCTCTTATTATGGGGGTTTAATGCAATCAGTCTTTGTAGAACTGGTTGCACAGAGCAGTGTGTGGAATGCCGAGGGAGGCATAAGAGTCTTTTGATAATAGACTCTCCTCAGAAGAAAGCCTGGAGTCCATCTTGGGAGAGTATGATGGGCTAAATCCCCTCCCACCAACCCACCCCAGATCAATATGTTGAAGCCCTAATCTCTAGTACCTCACAATGTGACTGCATTTGGAGGTAGGGTCTTCAAGAGGCCATTAAGTTAAAATGAGGGTGGGATGGGTCCTAATCCAGTCTGACTGGCAGCCTTATAAAGAGGAAATTTGGATACTGAATATGCATGCATGCAGGGAAAAAGACCAAGTGTAGGCACAGCAAGAAGATGGCCATCTGCAAGCCCAGAAGAGGCCTCAGGAGAAACCAAACCTGCTGACACCTTGATTTTGGACTTCCAGCCTCCGGAACAGGAGGAAATAGGTTTCTATTGTGTAGGCCACCCAGTTTGTGGTCCTTCATTAGGACAGCCCTGGCAAACTAATACAAACTAATACATTGTACCTGTTTTCTGCTCCTGTGTCCAACTCTTGCTAGAGAAAGTGGACATTGAGGAAGGAGAGAGGATTGGAATGGGCTTGAGCATCAGTGGTGGGGTAGACTTTCCCCCACAAATCCTTGTGCCACTAATGAGCCCTGATTGTCATTTGGGAGACTGAGGGGGAACCAGCCTGGGGAACTTGAGACAAGTGTGTAAGTGGCCCAGGTTGTTTCCTGAGTGGTGACAATGGGTCCATGAGATCCTACCCTGCTGCCTCATTTTTTTGGATGAAAATTGAAGTTTTAGCAGCATTGCCTGTCAGATACCATCAGTGACTTCCATCCTCCCTGTTGGTGACTTGAGGCTCCAAAACTTGGGTGCTAGTTTCTGTGGAGCTGAAACAATGAAAGGGACATGTGAGGACTCTCAGCTATTCACTTCAAAAACATGTTTTAAAAAAATCTAGAAACTGCCACATGGCCAGAGATGGTCATCAGAGAGCCTGCAGATGGAATGAGGGTTTGGTGGAGGCTAGGAAGAACTACTCTAAATAGCACTGGAAAAAAATGAGCATTTAAAAAAAAAATCTCCCACGGATGTCTGCATCATATAAATCTAATAAGACAGAGGGAAAAATATTGGATTTATTTTTACAAGTTAGCTATGACCTTCCGACCTTCTGAATGGATTCACTTCGCACGGTTCCTCTTAAGGGCCTTAGGGTGACGACTAACTCATAAAAATAAATCCAATATTTTCCCCTTAGCCATGTCATAGCTGGTGTAGGAATTCAGATGATGGAGCAAGGAAGGTGGGTTTTCATTTCATTTGACCTCCCTTTATGAGAGGTGTCGAGCCTGCGGCCCTGGTGGGGCCGCCAGCTCCCAGCCCTCCTGTAGCTGTGTGCAAAGGAGGGACAACGGGGCACCTGCACAGGGACCAAGCCCAGGGCAGGCATTGTCGGGGCTCGGTGGCCAGACAGGGGCCCTGGTGAACCTGCTTCCTGGCCTGAGGGCAAGAGTGATCCCTTCCTGCTGTTTGTAGGGGGTGGGGAGGGGCGGATTTATAAAATGGCCTGCTGGTCTTCCATGACAAGAAAAAGCCTACTTTTGAACTACTTTAGTAGAGTAGCCTAGATTGGGTCTTCCGTAGGCCAGAAGTGCCCCCTGGATTGGAGCCTTGGCCCTTGTCACCACCAGAGACCTGGTTTGTGAAACAACTATGTCCTGAGGACCTATGGCACCGGGCACATGATGGCACTGAGAACATGGGGTGTCAGTGAGGGCCTTGGCCAGGTTCCCTGGGGGCTGTGAGGCTGAGTGGCCCCTCAGCCTGGTCCTGAGCTGGGACTAGTCTGGGCCTTGACACCCCCTAGTCACTAAGTGCAGGTCCACATGGTGGTGCTTGTGTGGGGGTGGGGGGTGCTGCTGATGGAAGTTCTTTAACCAAGGCCATTCTTGAAGGGGGATGACAGCCGAAGGCTCTCTCTACTGGCACTGCCAGTGGCTGGGGCCTGTCATCCCAAGGTGGGCTCTGTGCCACACATCACAGCATCCATTTCGATGTACCCATTTCATGCAGCAGGAAGGAGAATAGGCTTTCTGGTGACTGAAAAGAGGCCACTGGGGCAGAGACTGAGGTCCTCCCTGGCCAAGGTTACCACTCTCTACACTGAAACCCAGGCATTGTCCTTGACACCTCTTTATCCCTCTCTCCCCAAAGTCGGTGCAGCAGCATGTCATACTGATTTGTGCTCTGTGCCTTCAGAGACCCTGCCACTCAGCTGTACCCACAGAAGGGGTTACTGGAGCCCTGACACATGGCTGCTGAGAAGGACAAATGGTGCAGCCCCGTGGGAATGGCTGGCAGTTTCTCAACCAGTCAACCACGCAAGTCCCATAAGACCCAGCAATTCCGCTCACAGGTGTATGCTCAAAAGTATGGAAAACAGGTGTTTGCTCTAAACTCTACCCAAATGTTCACAGTAGCAATATTAAAAAATGGGCACAAGGCAGAAACCACTCAAACATCCACCAGAGGGATGACTGGGTAAACAACAGGTGGTCTTCCATGCAATGCAATGGTACTCAGCCATCACAAAGAATGAAGGCGCGATACGTGCTAGAGCGCAGATGAAACTTGACAATATTGTGTTAAGTAAAAGAAGCCACAAAAATATTACGTGAAGTTAAAGAAGATATAAAAGGCCACATAGTATTGTGTGATTTCATTCATATGAAAGGTCCAGAGTAGGTTAAGTCCATAGAGAAGGAAAACAGATGAGTAGTTGCCCAAATTGGTGGTGGGGGTGGGGGGGTGACTACTGAATGAGTTTCTGTTTGGGGTGATGAAAAGCTGAGACCCGATAGCGTTGATGGTTGCACAATGGTGTGAATTTACTCAAAATCATTGAATTGTATACTTAAAAATGGTTAAAGCGATATGTTTTATGTTATGTGTATTTTACCATAATAAAAAAAAATCATATGCCCTTTGACCAATGCTGCCTCACTTCCCCTTCCCACCTTCCCCAGCCCAACCCGAATACCCAGCCCTGCTGTTCTCTGCCTCTGTAAGTGGGGCTCCTTTAGATTCCTCATATGAGTGGTGTCACCCAGTATTTGTCCCTCTGTCATTTCACTTAGCATAATGGACTCCATGCCACCCATGTTGCTGCAAAGAACAGTCTTTCCTTCTGTTTTTAAGGCTGAATAATATTTCATTGTATTTATAAGCCACTTCGGGGAGCAAAGGGTAAAAGTTTCCATTCTGCAGGAGAAATGAGTTCTGGAGATATAAATACATAGCACTGTAACGAGAATGAATGCTGTTTTGCATACCTGAAAGTTGCTAAGAGGATAGATACTCATTTAAATCCTGTGAACGCACGCAAATGGGAACTATGCAGAGTGACAGGTTTTAACTTAATTGTGATCTTTTCGCAGCGCATACGTACATCAAAGCATCGCATTGTACACCTTAAATATGTACGATTTTTATATATCAAAGTTATCTCCACAAAGTTTAAAAAATGATCTGTTGTTTCTTGGAGTTCGGATTTAGCTGGGCATCCTGGGTCTTACTGGGGAGCCCTGTCCCCAGCAGGCTCTTGTGGCTGCTGTCAGGAGCCCTGGTGTCTTCTTCCCAGGGGTACCTTCCCCGGGCTGTCCCTCTCCTCCTTCTGGTGGCCCTTCCCTTCCCTGCAGCCTGGACAGGTGTCTGCCTGAGACTGTGCCCAAACTCTTACCTGCCTCTCAGTTGGCAGTGACCTTGTTACCCAGTCCCCTGGGCTTTGCTTGCAGGGAAAACCCCAACTTTGCCCAGAACCTTGTGCAATATTTTTTTGGACTAGTTAATCGGCTCATCTTGGCACCAGGGGAACTTGGGGGGAGTTTTGAACTTCCGGATGCCGCAGGCCCTCCCTCCACATCCCGTATCTTTCCTCTCCAGCAGCACCTCTGCGGGTCAGCACCGGCTTCCCCTCCATCCCGATATTTAATACCAGCAATATCCTCCCAGCCTCCTATGACAGACAGCGGTTTGCCTCCAAGAGCACAAATTAAAGTGATGCCACCAAGGGCATGAATGGTCTTAGCAGAATCAACATGGAGCACATTGGGCATTCCCTCTTTCATATCGAGTGATTAAGGAAGGGACTGCCCTCCCAGCTGGGCCTGGGCTGAATACCAAAGAGGAGCCTGTGTGCACTGGGAAAAAGGGGGAGGGGGGAGCCCCCAGCCACCAGTCACCAGCCTGGGCTCAGCTCGCTGGCTCTGTGGGGCTGTGGGACAGAAGGGAAAGGTCAGGAACTCTCAGCAAATATTTGGAGGGCTCTTCCCACGCCTGGTGGGTTTGGATACAAGGTAACCCCCTTCAGGAAGGGGTACAGTAATTCCTGAGCAAATGCCAGGCCTAACCGGTGTATTCCACGGCTGAGCCAGTGCACTATACCCTCAGGGACAGTCCGGGGAGAGAAGATGAGGCCAGCACTCCAGCTTGAGGGTTGATGCGGGCTATCACCCACTGATGAATGCTGTGGTGTGACACCTGTGGCATTGAGGTGTACAGTGTTTTGGTAGCTATACAAGTATTTATGGAGCATGGGTAGAGGCCAGAGATGCTGCTAAACATCCTACAAAGCACAGGACAGGCCCATAACAGATTTGTCCAGCTCAAAATATCAGTAGTGCTGAGGTTGAGAATCCTCATCTAGGGTGACGATGTGGCGGTGAGAAGAGTCTTGGGTGGAAGTCAGAGAAGCTCTGATGCTTGGGGCGGTGCAGGTCCGTGAGGAAGGAGTGATCAATGGAGTGGGAGGAAATTTGTAGCAACAGTGGCCCGTTACCATCAATTCAGTGATGGTAAACAATGACATGGTTGTACACTCTTTGTTGAGATTTTTTCCTTTTTCTAATTACTGTTTTACATTTTCCATTACAGTTGGCATTCAATGGTATTTTGCATCAGTTTCAGGTGTACAGCCTAGTGGTTAGACAAACACATACTTTACAAAGTGATCCCCCCAGTATTTCCAGTACCCACCTGGCACCATACACAGTTAATTACAATATTATTGAATATGTTCCTGTGCTGTACTTTATCTCCTCGTGACTAATCTGTAACTACTAATCTCAGCTTCTCAATCCGTTCACCTTTTTCACCCAGTCCCCCCTTCCCCTCTGCTGGCATCTTTTCCATTTTCATTCTTCTTCCCCAAGCGAGATCTATGGGCACCCAAGTTTGAAGCACCTGAAACACAAAACCACCCTCGAGGCAGGCAGTGTGGCAGAGAGAGAAGGACACAGGCCCCACCACTTGCTAGCTGTGTCTCTTGGCCAAGAGGCTCAGTCGTCCTGAGCCTTCTTCGTTTCTTGACCCAGAAAATGGGTTTGTGATGGCGATCTGGGAAAAGAATAAATTTGGTACAAAATAAGTGCTCAGTTAGTAGCGGCTCCGTTTACCATCCCGTGGCAGTCTTGCTTATAACTTAATCTTAGATTTTTATTCAGTGTACTCCTAAAAGTCTGCCAAAACCCTACTGAAGACAGGACTGGCTTATGGGTGAGGTCTCTGGCTACTTGCTCCCCTTGCAGATAAAGTTTGGCTGGTTTTCTAGGTCAGGGGTGCAACCCTCCCACTCTGTCCCTCCTCCCCCTCATTCTGGTCCTTTGCATTAAAGATGACCCCATTGGTAGGCCTCCTGTGACACAGTGGGTTCATATATATATAATTTTAAAGCAGACTAGCAAGCAGGGGGGAAAAAGGCACCAGACTGAACACTCTTTGAGGACCAAGCCACACCAGATCCTTTAAAACTTACTCACTCATGTTCTGTAGCGAAGGAGAATGAACTTGAACCAGCCTTCACCCAGCTTCCCAGGGTTTGGCGTGGGACGGGGGCAAGGGTTAAGCGATAAACTCCAGGAAAACATCTTATTTCAAGTCTCCTATTTCAATTTAAAAATTTAATAAATTTAAATCCCACTTCATAATCTATCAATCACTGTTCATTTTACTATAATAATAAAATTTTATATTCTTTTCTAGCTGAGTTATATGATCTCACCCTGCCCCCCAACCTTTTAGTTTTCCCAAGGCTCTGAAAGACACTGAATACCGCGGGAGGACCGGAGAATCTCAGCCTAAGGTCAAGGCCAAATTGATTCCCGTGATCACCCACATGCCTCCTCAGGTGCCAGGTCCCCCTCGGACACCTGGAAGGCTCTTCATGAGGAAGGGGCTGATGATCGAATCAAGGCAAATGATTTTGGAGAGCATAATTCTGGAAGAAAGGCTTTGCCTGGACACTGGGAAGATTCTGGAACTTTCCATAGCTCTAAAGAAATTTTGATTTTATTTGTCCAGCTGGCAGGAATTTTCCTACCTAGAGTTTCAGTCGTTAGCAGACAGTTTCCCACTTCTCCGGGGCGGCCTCTGGAAGGGCCTGGGTGTCCTTGGTTATAGACACCCTTCGTGTCCGCAGACATGGCCCGGATGTCAGAACCTCCCAGCAGGGCCTGGAGAAACAGAATGTCACAGATCATGTCCTCTCCTTTGCTTGTTTTTTCTTTTCTCTTTTAGAAACAACTCATCCCAGGGTTGCTCAGACACGGATGGAGTTGCTTCTCTCTGACACATCATGCGTGTTGCAGGGATGTTGGCGGAGACTCCACGAATGGAGTTGCTTCTCTCTGACACATCATGCGTGTTGCAGGGATGTTGGCGGAGACTCCACAAATGGAGTTGCTTCTCTCTGACACATCATGCGTGTTGCAGGGATGTTGGCGGAGACTCCAAACAGCAACGAACCGTTTCCTTCCTCACTGTTCCTGCCAAGACTGTCCTGAAAGTATCGGCTGCGCAAACTGCGTTCATTACATGGACATTGGCTCGGTACTTTTGAGACAGACCTTTATTTTTGGCTTATATGTGCAAAATGGCTCCAAATTTACATAATTAAAATGCTTGTGCCTCTCAGAGCCTAACAATGGGTAATTAACATTGTCACTTGTCAGCTAGGAAATACCTGCGAGGAGCCACCAGCACCCAGCCATTTTTATTTCGGGCCATGTCCTGTGATCATTTGGGGGTGATTGACTCACCCCCCCCCTCAACCCCGCTCCATCGAAAACGAGTGGAAGAACATGGGATGTCGCTCCCAGTCGACTCGGAAAGGCGGCTGGGCAAACCAGGCTTCCTGAGATCAGAACCTCGGTGCTGCGTGCAGGGTGTCGGCCTGACAGTCTAATTTAGAAGCGTTGCTTAAAATCTTAATCAGAGCATTGAGATGAACAGACGCCAGTTTCGACACCATGTTGGCCTGTTTATGGTTATCATTTTTAATAAACGTTCCGATGTTTTTACAGGTGTGGAAAAAGGCCCATTTCTGGGACACGGCTCTCCAAGGTTTAGAATCCGTATCAAGGGGAAAAGAAGGCATCGTCAAGAATGAAGATGTAACACATTCACTAGAGCTTGCCTTCCTTTTATTCTGCGGTTCCCTGAAAGCAATCTGCAGTCCTGAGCTGGGGTCCATCTTCCCTGCGCAGGCGGTATATCTTGATTGACACATCTCCAAATAAGCTTGTGAATAGCTTTCCGTATTAGCCGCCGAATAATTCAGATGTCAAATTATGGCTCGCAGACTCCCTGGCTCCTCTCGCGCCCCAGAATGGATTTTTTAAATATTTGGAGGAAAATATTAAATTTGGTTCGGGTTGGGTCAAAGTTCACATCCCTGAGTAATAAAGAGCCGCCGAGGGTGCTTCCTGGACTGCGCTGATTTTATTTCGTGTCGGACCGGGCTGCCGTGAGCTGGGTGCATTTTGCTGCTATTGGCATCTTTGCAGCAGGCCAAGGGTTTTCCTTGGACAGGAAGGGGAACAAGAATGAACAGAGGGGGGAAAGCAGGACACGTTTTCTCTGAGCAGGCCTCCTGGCTGATCTCACCTCTAAATGCACAGCTTTAATGGCACCAATTGGAAGAAGGGAGCTTAGTGACTGGTTTTCAGCTGCCTTGACACGGCACGGCCCACATTCCTGTCCTGCAAACCATGCAGACACCTTACTCTTGCAAGCCAGAGGCTCATGGCCACTTTTCATAATATTTGTTGGAGGCTCTGGCATGTGTGGCTGAGATCACGGTCATCATTACCGGCTGCTTTTTGCTGCTATAAATATTGAACTGAAAATGCTACCTGCCTGGTGGGGAGGCTTGCTAATACACCTGTTTCTCTCTGTAATCACCTATTGTTGCAAAATTCCCTGATAATGACACAGCGGTGCCTTCCTCATGCAAGGGGTACATTTACACCAAGTCGGCGCCCGAATTTCCATACGCAATTAGCCTACCCACTTCCATCCCTGCGCTTCCCTGTGATTTTACTGAAATGAAAGGTAATGAATGAAATCCAAGTACAGCCAGCAGCCAGCCAGCAACCTGATGTTCACTTTGAAGCGCAGTTCCACTCCACAAGCGCAGGGAGGAAGAGGACCGTGCCGCTGTTACTGGGGGAAGCTCCTGGCCAATGAGTCCTCCTCGGCCCCTGAGTATCAACCCTGATGAGCAGCCTTTATTCGCAACTGCTGCCGTCTTGACAAAAGGCTCCTGGAAAACGTGCCGAGGTCTAGTCTGACGAATGTGAAATCCTGCCTTGGCTGGTGGGCCTGATTATTGGTGGAACATCTCTGTAAAAAAGTGAGTTTCCCCAGATGCCATCATGTACCCTGAGAGAATAATTCGTAGGTCACAGGGTTTGCTGAGGAGAAGGGGACATGGAGCCCCGGCATTCAGGAAAGGAGAGACAAAGTATATCCTCACCTTTCCTGGAAAATAGGGACAGTCCTAAACTTTTGGAAATCTCGGGTGTCTGGGAGATGTGAGCCGGGTGGCCCTGCCCTGGGCTAGGAGGCAGCGCGCACCTGCTTTAAAGACGGGGGCCTTAAAACCAAACGAGGGGTGCACCCTTTGGCTCCCCCATGCTCTCTGCTCCACCGCTTTTCTCCCTCTGCGTGAACGTAAACATCTCAAGATGCCCAACGCAGAGAAGTGCCCCCCCGCTTTCACTGCACGGGGGACACCGTTGCTCCAACCCTCTCCAGCCGTTTCCGATGCCAGCACCTTTCCAACCTGAGGATGTATTTGCTTCTTTCTTTAGGGATCATGACTGTTCTGACCTGCACTGTAATAAATAGGAGGGTGATGGTGTCCTTATACCAGGCAGGGAGGGAGTACTCCGTGACAGCCTTGTCACCAGGCTGGTGACCGGGAGCTGACAGGTGGTGCTGCCCAGCCCAGCCCAGCCCAGCCCAGCCAGGGAACCATTCCCTTCGATTGCCTCTCAGTGGCTGGGCTGCAGTGTGGCTGCCTAATGACTTGCTGTCGATACAGTAAAAATGCTAACCGCCTTTACATCTAATCTATCCTGAGCAGGCTCTTTACACACATGGCCTTTTCCGTTTCTTCATTTTCAGAAAAGCCAGTCAAATGAGATTGAACCACATGGGCTCTTGGTACCGTGTTCCTGCGAGTGTGTGTGTGTTTTTAAAAAAGCCCAACGATTAATTTGGGAACACGGCATTTTGTGTTAAGCTGCCTTTGATGATTTTCTTCCTTGCCTTTTTTCTGAAGGGCTCTGAAAATCAATGCTATGCTTCACCACCATCCATCTTTATACAGTAATAAATTAAGTGGGAAGTATTGATATTTTTGACAGAGCTTTTAAAATTTACATACTAATGACAATTATACCCTTGTGACTGTTAAGTTCTGTTGCTGTGGACCGCTGTGGCTTGGGAAAGAGACACTTGCGTTTCATCTATTTGCTTGGATGTTCCTGAGTATCCCAGGCACTTACTCCCTTCATATCTCAGATCCAAGTCACTGGGAAACCCGGTCCCAAGGAGGGTTCCTTTCTTGCATCCCTGAAGAAGTTTTGCAAGAACTCAGCCAAGGACAGGTAGCTGGGCCTCAAGTTTGGCCATGAATGTGGTGGAACCAAATTAGGGTGAGACCAAAATGAATAAGGGGAAGGGAGGAGGTTCTGGAGATAACGTGGGAAATGGCCCTCTCAGCCCACATTCCAACCAACAGGTACAAAATATCCCAATATTTTACCTCTGGATATGAGCCCTCTCCTTCCCCCAAACCCACCATACAAACAAACTTAGGAATCTTGGGGAGGTTGCGGAAGTATTGTGTGCCTCTCCCATTCCTTAAGATTAACTAGGATTTTGAAATCTTGACACCGAGTGCTTTGCTTACCTCAGGATTCCAAATGGTTTTTGATGAACTCTGAGCTGGGGCAGAAATGGGGACAACCACGACCTGTCCCTCTCTTGCCCCCACCCTCCCTCAACCCAGGTTAGGGCATCTTCTCAGCCCTGGGTGAGACTGTTCTCCTGCAGTGACACCCCTTTAGCAGAGAGGAAATGAAAGGGGCAAGGACAGGGCCCACTATGTCAGTTTCTTTCATAAAATCCAAATCTCTCTCAACAATCGGAGTGCCAGCCCCAGGGAGATGACCTGAGAAAAGACCAGCCCAGTGGCACAGAGGCCTCAACTTCATTTGAACAATTATTGGGGGGGACAGAGACAGCCAGGAAGCTAACAACAGTTTATTTGCAGAGATCAATTTGTCCTTAATATTGATCGTCGCAGGCCTGTTTCATCCTATTTAAGATTCCACCAAGCCCGGACAGCAGCCACGTGGGTGCGATTTTTCCCTCTAGAATTCGCAGGATGTTGGGGGGCGGGCAAGTCCAGGAGACACAGGGTAGTAAGTTCTATCAAACTGGACTGCCCAGGGCAAGGGGCATGGGTTTTATTTGCATTTCTCCAAGGCAACAATAAATTGTTTGCTTGCTGTACAGGGTCTCTTCTCTCCAACCCCCAAAGTGGGTCAGCCGGGGTCCAGGTGCCTAGTGCGATAGGAGAGGCACACGGAACTTCCCAGGCTCAACCCTGAAGCCTTAAGCGGGATTATCCAAATACTTAAGATGCTGAAAGTTTGGCTTCTCGGTTTCCGCCGCACGGAGGTTGCTCAGTGACATCCAACTGTCCAGGAAGTGCCTTGACATCTGCAAAGAAAGGGCAGTTCGCGGGAGAGGTGTGGAGCACCCACTTTCATCTGCGGATGGGCTTCCAGGATGGTTTGGGAGCCCTGAAGCATCATTGGATTACATGCCGCGCTGAAGTGGGCCTTGCTGGACCTTTCTTCTCTTCCCCCCCTCGACCGCCTTTCCTTTGAGTGTTTTCGAAATAAAAGAGATTTTTTTTTTTTTTTCCCCTTCCAAATTGTGCTGGGAGACAAATTCTTGAACGGTGTCATAGAAAATGTTAGACAATATTCCTTACTGGAGCTATTGACATTTTGGATAGTTGTGACACTTTGATTTTTCTCCCAACATATGGATCAAGCCTGGCTGCATTATTGGACAGGAAGTCCTGATGAAAGGCCTTCCTTTATCTTTCTTTGTCTTTCCCCCCCTCTGTTTGTTCGCGGCTTTCTCTCTGAATATAAGCGTGGTTTTCTTAAGCTGTCCGGGGAGTCGTTATTGCCTTACTAAATATTTCATGGTGCACAGCACACCGTACCTGCCAACTGTCTCTTATTTGTTGTCAGAAATAAAGGGTTCATTCTTTGGAGGTGGGGGAGAGAGAGAGAAAGAGAAAAAAGATCGCAGGTTTATTCTATTGTTTTTATGTTCCAGTTTCTCCGCGGTGCCAAAGGCACAGCAACGCCTTTTATTCGCCCCGGACCCGGCTGGCCATTTATTTATTTATTTACGGCTTATTTATTTAGCGGTGGCGCCGCCTCGCCTATGATTTCCAGCGCTTGCTGCCTCGCAGTTTCCCTTCCTATTTGTTCAAAAGGGAAAAGTTCAAAGCGGCTGTGTCAGCCCAGGGAGAAGCCTGCTGCATGCTAAGCCTCCCGCGCCCGCCGGCGCTGACCTTGAGAGAGGAGCGTAAACGGTCGCATTGCCAACCTGCATGTGTGTTTTGTTAGACCAGGTCGGGAGGGGTCAGGGCTCACCTGAGGCCAGCGCTGGGCCAGGCAGCCCTGCCCGGGCCACGCGGGCTAATGCATTTTTAAAAGGGACATTCTCGCCTCTGAACGGGTCTAATATGGTCTCTATTTAAAAACCTGTCAGAATCCCAAGCACACACTCCATAAAATATAAATAAGTACTTACTGTTTGCAGATGTTGCTTGTTTTTCATAATGTTTGTATTTGAAGTCCCGAGTCTCCTCACTTCCTGTCAGGCTCCCTCCTGCCTCTCTCCCCTGTTTCTACAGGAACAAGGCGGGTTGGTGACTTCAGACTCCGATTTCTCAATGAAGACACTTGCTGTCAAATCTGGCGGCGTCCCTGGCACAATTAGCGCGCTCTTTCTCTCTCTCTCTCTCTCCACCTCCCTCTCTCTCTCTCTCAATACAGACTGAGGTTTATTTCTCCCCACAGCGTTGCCTGGACCAGCTGAGCCACCTCCTTTGTCAGTAGCATTTGCAAGAAGCTTAAGTGTCAGGCAAAGGTGACTTTGGAGGCCTGAAAAGCCTCCCCACTGTAACTCAATAGGCCTGTGATCTGCATACTTGGATTAATTGGAAAGAAGTAGGAAGGGACCACGGGGAACTTCCAGTCATCATTCCTGAGGCAATTTCTGGATAGGACCTCAACCCCCTTTGCCACGTCCACCCCGAGAATCCCATTGATAAATTCCTGAGCAGGTGTCTGATGAACTTACATGTGTGTTGGGCAGCGTCCGGGCCATTGGCCCCGGAATTGGCCCCCATGATTCCTGCAGTGCTGTCCCTCACCATTCCGTCACCTGCACCAGCTTACCCCAGGCCCACACGTGCTCCAAAGACCCTGGGTGAGGGCCAGAGGGAGAGTGGCCTCCTGTCCCCATCCTTAGTGACTGCCTGATGGCCCGTGGTGGGCGGGGTGACAAAGCCTGACAAAGCCGGTAGGTCATTTATTCCCTTGTCCCCGATGGACGGATACTTGAAGAGGACTGTGGAAGTTGCTCTTTGCTCCCGTCCCACCGCCCTCCCGCTCTGAGCCTGGTCGTTTTCGTAACAGGCTCCCCGGGGCTCCTGCCACGCGGACTTCGAGAGCAAGGCGTGTGGACTGGCTGACATGCGCCATTTAGGCCTGTGTGTTTTATTTACCTTTAAAAAAAAAAAACTATGCAGTCCTTAGCCCTTCCCTTTCTTCCGAAACAATGATTTCCACCGCAAAGGACTCTGCTGTGAGCAAGACCTCCTCAACCCCGCCCCGGGTGACGCCACCCACCATCACCATCCTCAAGAACTTAAAGCTGGTGGCCTCAGTTCCAAATGACAGCTGAGAACCAATGACAACCCCCCTTCACCCACTTTAGCCAGAGATTCATGACAACGCTATTCGGTGGCAATTTGCTTTAATGTCTGTTGTTGAAAAGAAAGAAAGAAAGAATGAAAGAAAGGAAGATAAAATAAGGAAGAAGAGGTACACGCCACACCTTTCCTGGTTTCTCCACGGCGTCTGGGCTGTGAGGTGGTGGGCAACCCACCCAGGCCCCCGTTCGCATCAAGTCGGAGTTTGCTTCATCTTTACAGCACAGCAACCATAAATCAAGATGAAAATCCTTCAGCCCAAAAGCGGTACCAATTGATACAATTTGAAAATGGGCAGCCGGAGAGGCGGAGGAGAAAGCTGACATGATGACTTTTCTAATAGCAGAACGTTTAAGGTTATAGAAATAAAAGGCAGAGGGGGGATCAGGAGCTGGAATCTCTGCCTGCGGGCTCTCTCTCTCTCTCTCTCAGCTCCTTGGAAGCACCAGCAATTATTTCTGCTCTGGCTTTCCCCTTCTTTTTTCCCAGCCGTCTGTTTGAAACGAAGCAGAACCAGGCATGGCAGGCTTATCAGTGTCGTTAGCTGACAGGGTGCTCGGCACACACCTGCTTTTACTTGCTGCCATTTCAGGCACTAATGCCACAGAGAATGTTGCTGGGGTCCCTTATAATGTGTAAAGATTCATTTATTTCACCTTTTGAACCTCCCTGACCCTCTGGGCTTGTGTCAGCGAGGGGGTGGAGGGCTGGAGAGGTTGTTTTTTCTTTTTCTTTTTTTTTTTCCTGGCACTTAGAAGGAGCTGGCAATTAGGGGTCTGGCCCCCGGGCTGTTGCTATGATAGAATAAAAGGGGGTGGGTGGGTGCTCAGCCAGGGAGGCGCTGGGAGCAGGTCTGGGCTTGGGTGGCCCTAAGGGGACTGGGGGGTGATGCCTAGCAGAGTTCCCCAGGCTGCTGCCTTTCTGACCCTATGGGATCCCCCCTGCGGGGCTGGCTCAACACTTCAGCACCCTGACCTTCAGAGACCCCCCCACCCCATCCCACCCCACCCCATACCCCATCACATCACATATTAAAATGCACCCACCTCTCCCTTTCCCTATGACTGCTGGAAAGATTTTCCAAATTCATTTGGTCTTGGAAAGGATCTGTCTTTGAGCAAGTCAGCCCCTCACTGCATTGACGATGGCTGAGATGCATTGGCAATTGCCATACGCTTCTAGGAACTTCTGAAAAGGGAGAGGTGGCTGCCCTTCAACCTGCTTTCCAACATGAGGGAATTTTGATGAATACTAAACGTCGTCATTAATGAAGTTGATACCCTACGAAGTTTTGCAGGCGTTTTCATAAGATACCTATTTATTTCAATTTTATGGTTGGCTTTTCATATTTTGGAATATACGTAGTTAGGTCTCAAGCATTTTGATAATCCCTGAAAAGCAAAGGCTGATGGCCCCAAACCTGCAGACGCAGATGCCTGATGATACCACCCCCTCCCCTTTGTTTCTTGCTTTCCTTGGATATGGGTTTGACTTACACATTTTTCCCTTCTGAAAGCCTAAGGTCTTTGTTCCCTAGGCAGAAAAACACAGTTCTTGTTGGTAGACATCACTCTCTCTGAGGACTTGGACTTCGGTTCCTTCTGTCTTGTATCTATCTCATGACTGGTACTGGAGTGAGTGGGCATATTCCTCAACCTCTGTCTGGAAGTCTGGGGCTTCCTTTGTTTCTGGATGTTTCCTTCTTGACAAGAGATTGGCGATCTCATTTTATCTCCACTTCCTCCCCCTTTGCTCCAACCCCCTCCTCCTCTGCCTATCACCACAGTGTGGTCTGTGTCTCTGTACGACTTTTGCTTGGTTCTTTCACTTACCTTTTTCACCCAGCCCCCAAACCTCCTCCCCTCTGACAGCCACTAGCCTGTTCCATGTATCCCTGCCTCTGTTTTTATATTGTTGGTCAGTTAATTTTGTTCATTCACATTCCGCCTATGAGTGAAATCATATGATATTTGTCTTTCTCTGACTGGCTTATGTCACTTCGCATAATCTCTAGGTCCATTCAGGCTGTTGCAAAAGGTAGGATTTCTTTTATTCTTTTATTTTTTATTATTTATTTATTAAACATTTTTTTTTAAAGATTTTATTCATTATTTTCAGAGAGAGGGGCAGGGAGAAAGGAAAAAAAGGAGAAAAGCATCAATGGATGGTTGCCTTTCACCTGTCTCCAGCCAGGGACCTGGCTGGAGATCTGGCTTGCAACCTGGTTATGTGCCCTGCCTGGGAATCGAACCAGTGACCTTTGGGTTCGCAGGCTGGTGCCAATCCACTGAACCATGCCAGCCAGGGTACTTTATTTTTTTTTAATGGCCGAGTAGTATTCCATTGGGTAAATACACTATTTTTTATCCGCTCATCTACTGATGGGCACATGGGCTATTTTCAGGTCTTGGCTGTTGTAAAGAATGCTGCAATGAATGCAGGAGTACATACATTGCTTGGGGCAATGGGCGAGTGATACAGTGTAGAGTTGATGTTTTGTTGAGTTGTACCCTTAAAACCTATATGGTATTATGAACCAGTGTTCACCCCAATGAATTCATAATAAAAAACAATGAACAATAAAAAATAATTTAAACAGAGGTGGTTGTGGAAGGTGTGGCTCAGTTGGTTGAGTGTCATTCTGCAAAGCAAAAGGTCGCTGGCTGGATTCCCTGTCAGGGCACATGCCTGGGTTGTGGGTTTGGTCCTCATTGGGGTTCACAAGAGGCACCAAGCAAGGTTACTCTCTGACATCCATGTTTCTCCCTCTCTCTCCTCCCTTCCCCTTCTCCTATAAATCAAGAAATAAAGGAAATTTTAAAATCAAAGAGGTTAACTGTGCTGAGGTTGACTCCTCTGTTGTTCGACGTGTACCAGCGTAGGAGGAGCTCTTTCCCGGGATGTCCTGGGGCCCAGGGGAGCCCTAATCCCCCTCTGCAGGACCCAAGTCAAGCTTCCGACCACGGCCATCACTCTCTTGGGGTTGGGGCTCCCCTGGAACTCGGGAGTGTCTGCCAGAAAAGCACCTGTCCCTCAAACATAAAATGGACTTCTTCACTATCCCCAAGGTAACGATTTCAGGGTTTGAGTATCCTTTGCGAGCGCATGGACTTCTAAAGGGTCTGGTTTCTACTCTTGGTGGCAAAGTGTTCCTGGATTTGTGGTAAGGTGTGTTGTATTTGTAAAAACTGAACATTGCAGATGGAACCATCAGTTGGCTTCTATCTGATTCCCTGTCCTGGGGAATTTCATTCTTGCAGACACTACACAGTTCAAAGTTCATAGTCTTGAAATCTGAAGATTCTTCGGGATGAAAAAATCCTGAGTCTGCAGTCCTGGGATGTGAGTTAGCTCCACAGAGCCTGGGCATGTATGCGGGTACATGGTGAATTAATACTGGTCAGATCTTGTTACCGTGAAATAGCTGTAATGGCCACCATTCTTTTTACTTTATTGCTTTTCAAATATGATTTCATTTAGGCTTTGGCAAAGGTGAGGGGACTACCTCATCTTTCCTGTTTGTATTTGAGAGCCAAAATCCTTGGGGGAAAGGGATGCTCATTGAAATCATGTAAATTAAAGGGGGCATTTGCTAAGATATCTTGACAAACTCAGAAATAAGAATATCTAGTTTTAGCTGCCATCTAGATCCTTGGTGCTTGTTCTCATGATTGGTGAAGGAGGTTTAGGAAAGGTATAAAGTAGGTGGATTTCTTATTTGTAAGTGAAATGATGGTTGAGGTTTGGCAACTCTAAGTGAAGAAGTTAAATCTGGCTTAGCAAATAATTTAGAATAAGAAGCCAACTGAACGATGAAACTTCAAGTTTCCTCAGCCTAGGAATCTTCCCTAGACCTGTTAAAGTTCTTGAAATTGTGAGGTGAGGCACTCACAGTCACAGTGGTGGTGGTGGTAGCAGGTGTCCCTTGGGAAAAGGGACCATTCTAAGTAAAGAGTGACTGAAGAGCAGACATTTGGGGCTGGAACACAGACAGCATGGTGTCCTGGAGTGCAACATAAGTTCAAATTCCACTTTGGACACCTAGTAGGTATGTGACTAATTTTAAAGTAGACTGTTACCTCTAATCACAAAAGCAATCCTTACTTTATTGAAGGAGAAAGAAGAAAAACAAACAAACAAAAAGATACCCTCAGTCTCACACATTCAGAAAAGAACCTACCCTTCATTCTTTCATGGCTATTTTTTCAAACCCTGGTTCCCATACTGGCTGGCCTTGGCGATACCATGGATGCGGTTCCAAACCACTGCAATAAAGCCAAAATCACAATAAAGTGAGCTGTAATATTGCCGCTGGTAGAGGACATGCCTTCAGTGTGTAAAATCACAACATCTGTGAAGCACACTGAAATGAAGTATGCTTGTGTAGGCATGTCTCCGTCTTGGTCGGGCACTTTTGGATTATTGTAGGTCTTTGACCTCCAGAGCTCTCGACAGTTCTTTTAGCCATTTGATTACACCATGTTTCCCTGGGGGAATGAATGCTTGGAGCTTCCGACTCTACCGGCTTTGCTGATGTCACCCTTGAGCAGGCACATTTGTAAAGTTCTAGATGGAGGTATATATTTTGAGGACTGTAAACATTCTCTGTCCTTAGAACCATCACCAAAGCCTGGGACCCTCATTTCTCAAGATGCTCTGGGACAAGGAAGGGTGGGAGAGGGTGTCCTGGTCAAACAAACATAGGATGCCCAGCAGGAATGACGTTGCCTATTAACAACGTGTGAAAAGGTTTCGGAAGTCCTGTAATAAAGGAACCTATTCCTTTCTACTAAAGCCAGTACTTCCCAGACTTAATTGACCACAGAATGCTCCCCTCCCCCACCCCCCAAGGCTCAGCATGTTTGAGAATTCATGTTCCTGAACAAAGTGTGGGAAATGCTGCTCTAAGCTTTCTGAAGGCTTGCTGGCGTTCCCAGCTTACAGGGAGCCAAACTGAGACCAAAATCTCTTGTGATCTATTCTCAGATAGCCATGGGGTCACGGCAAAGCGACAGTGGAACCCAGGACTAAAATCCTCTGAACGCGGGCGGCCCTCTTGCCTTGTGCACAACATCTGCTTCTAGAAGTTTCTCTTCCACATCTGTGTTTCTCATAGGTTCCAACTCTAACGTAGAAGCCCATGGGGAGGGAATTCTGGGAAATGTAGTTCTAGCTTTGTGCTGCAGGGGAATCCTGGGCAGTGGGTTGTGGGGACGCTGAGTTGACAGCAGCAGCAGCGCAGGTGGGAGCCACTCTTTGCACCTGATGGAAATGAACGTGCGGGAGAAGCAGCACTATTGTCAGTGGGTCGGCTGGCTGGGCCTTGACGCTGTCCTGGCTTATGCCACATGTGAGTGCTGTATTCTTCTTCGCTGAATACTTTCCATCCACGCAGTGACTCTCTCATTGAGAGAAATCACATCAGAGGAAACGTTACATGCCTTCTACGAATGGAAAAGCGGTATCTTTTGCAGTGCATGTAAGAGCGCTGCCTGAAAAGGAAAAGCAAGACCAAGCTGTCGTTTCTAGCTCTGTATTGTAGCCCTCCCCCCGGGCCCTCAGTTCCCACTCCCATTGCAGCAGGCCGGCTCTTGCCCGAATTTTACCCTGTGGGCTCCATCCTCAGCTCAAAATGTTGACCCTGCTGCTGACTGGTAACTAGAAAGGCCTGAGTGCCAATCACACGGGTGCATCTGAAAGCGCTTTAAGGAGGTGACCCCGGGGAAGGTAACTCCTGGGCGGAGATTACTGTGCCTACCAGGCAAAAACTGCAGGTGGGCCAGATGAAGAAAGTAGCTCCACGATGTCCTTGAAAAGGTGGGATCCGCCTTGTGTGGCATCTTCTGCCAACCGGTCTTGGAATCTTTGGGGGAGGGCAGATTTTAAGAAGAAAATCTTAATCGGCTGATGGGATTTTTCCTTCCCAATGAAGCCACCGCGCTTAGAGCCTTTCAGAGGGGTGGGTACGAGCGGCTTCGACCCTCCTGAGGCTGAGTTTGAGGAGGTACCAGGAGCTCCAATGGGAGGGCAAGCCAGGGGCATCCAAGGGGAGAAAGCCATGCCCTTGGGCCCGGGAACGGAGCAGGGCTTTTCTGGGGTCCCTTTCCCATTGCAAGCCCCCAGAATTGGGTTATAGTTGAAATGAACGAAGGCTGCTGGGCGGAGGGGGTGGCTGGGCGGAGGGGCTGTCCTACTTCAGCAAGTTGATCAACGGAGCCCATTTCCTCCGGTTGTGCAGGCGTGGGAGAGTGTGCAGTAAGCGCTGTGTCAGTTTTGGGCCGGAATCCTAGCTGAGTCGGGCCCTTTCCCCCCCGCAATGCTCAGGCACTGCCTTATGGTGTCACTAGAGTGCACTTGGGCCTGCAGGAAAGGCCCTAGAGCTGATGCTGGGGAAGGACGCTTGGAGCCAGGCAGCCTGCCTTCCAGAGCCCTGGAGCTGGGCACCTGAAGGGTGCTGACATTCGTAGGGCTGGACACTCTGGAACTTGTGGGACCCAGGAAGGGATGGCAGGTATAACAGGGAAACCCAATTCCATGTGATTAGTCAGTGCTGTAATTAATCAGTTCCTGCTTTTTGATTGAATTCTTCCCTAAATGTGTGTTCATTTTGTAACTCGGGAAAGGTTGCTATTCACGCAAGGAGCATCAGAGGCAGTAATTAAACTATCTCTGAAATGCGCTCAGTCTCTAAGAGCAGACCTGTTTGATTCTGCAACGGAAATCATTGGTATTTTAACAGGAGGCAGGAAACTTTTGATTAGCAAGTGATAGATAAACAGATCGATGCCTTTTCTGGCGACACTTTCAGCTTCATTATTGTCCCTGGGAAAGATAAAGGGGTGGGGAAAAGGAGAAGAGATCACGGTGAGTCCCTTGGGGGCTGGGACAGGGGCAGAGCTGTGTGGTCCTAGGAAAGGGACCCTGGACCTCAGTCCCTGAGAGCCTTGTTCCTGACTTGGACAGTGGGAGAGGAGATGCTAAAGCCCTAACTGACCAGATTCGGGAGCTGCCCCTGCCGTCACATCGCTGTCCAGCTGGGCCTGATGAGATGAGATTCTCCCCGCAGCCAGGAGAAGCTCCTGATTGTCCGAATCTCTGTCCCCACCCACTGCTTTGTTGCTGCTTGCTCAAGGTCAGGGGGAGTTAAGACTGGAGATTATACCCTGTCAGCCGTGCCTTTTTGAAATATGACTCAGTGTAATCTCTTTCCACACCAGAGGAGAGATGCCAAAATCGCACTTCAATCGTGAGCTCACAACGGGCTTACTGGGATTTTAGCAGGGCTCCGGGGAGATAAGATCGTTTCTTCTCTCAGGGTGCCCTTTACCAACTTTGGTTAAGTGGGGCCATAACTTAGCAGGGGGCAGGCTTCCAGATGGCAGGGACCCTGTGCCAGCAGGCAAAGAAGAGGCCGGGCCACCCAGTGCTATGGGTCCCGGTGCTGGAGCAGGAGCTGGGCCCCGGGGCAGCTGCCTCCCATCCACACTCACACTCCTCCCCACCAGGTTTTTGGTATTTGCCACACATGGGTTCAAGTCCCAGCTCATCTCCCTCAGCTTCAGAGTCTGCATCTGTAAAATGGAGACTCAGGAGGCTCAGCGAGAATGTAGAGAAAGCAGGTGGCCCTTTGTAGGAGCTCAGTAAATGGGAAATTCATTTTGCTTTTTCTCATTTTGACCCTTGTGTAATAAGGTACCAGGTGAAGGGTGGGGAAAAAGTAAAAGGTAGCCAGAAAATTCCACCGCTGTTATCTGGGATACCTGCAGCTGTGGATTTGCCAACCCTTTCCTTCCTAAAGCACATCAGGGACACCCATCGGCGATGTGATGGCTCCCGATGACACGGGGTCTCCGTGCTTCAGTCACTGTACCTGCCTGTGCCCACACGGTGAAAGGAGACGGGGTTTGGAGGAAGCCCAGCGGTGCTTGCTGCTTGGGTGCCAAGATCCCAGGCCTTGGCCTCTTGCTTTAGCATGTTGATTCCTTGAACTTCCCCCCACACGCCCTCCTTTGCTTGTCTTTCTCCCTCCCCCTCCCACCTGCGCTCCCCTTCTCCCCCTGAGGACCAGGGCATAGCGGTTCATTGCAAGGGCTTTGCATCCGACAGCTGTCAAATCCTGCTCTGCAGGCGGTGCGGCGGCACGTCTGTTGGCTGCAAAGTTCATCACCTGACGGTGGTAGGACCCGAGGTCGCGGTGCTCACCGCTCAGCTCGCCGCCCCGCACAAGGTGAGGGCTCCGTAATGTGGCCCCAGCGGCGCGTTCTCCGGACCCGGTTTACTCCTCGGCCAGGACGTGGATGGGTATTTTCTAATCACCCGACCCGGCGCCAGAAGGGACAGAGTCAAATGGGATTCTTACAGAAAGAATCCTACCTGGCTGCACTGCTGCCGACCCTTGCAATGGCCCTGCGTCGTCCTTTCCATTGCCTATCACACCCATTTCCCGGGAAGAACCCTGGTTTCACTTCCGGCCAGTGACCTCTCCCCTCGCACCCTCGGGCACTCTGGGTAGGACTGTCAATCAAAGTGCTCGGCCAAAGGGTGAGGCAGTGACTCGAGGTTAACCAATGAGGTTCTCCTATTGCTTGCCCCGCCCCCTCCCTCCTGGCCAATAAGAGGGCACGTGACCTGAGCTCGGGCATGTGACCTGAGCTCGGGCACAAGGCAGCGCTCTCGAGGAATGGCTGGGGCTGGGGGCCCCCTGAGGAGACTCGGGCAGGCGCTGTCCCCCCAGGTACCTCTCCTCCGCCCTTTTAAGCTGGTATTTTGTCTTTCCCTTCGGGTCTGAGAGCTACCGACACCTTTGCAGACAGCTCCCCTCGCTCACGCCAGCCCGTGCTGGTTTCTGTTGCGGGTCCAGCCGGCCTCCCGCAGGTGTTCAAGGAAGATAGAGGGACCAGGAGGGAGCGCGCCTGGGTGGGCCGCACGGAGGGGCGAGGCGGCCCCCCTGCCCACACCTGTGCTCCCCGGCCTGCGTGTCCTGGGTGTGCAGAGACGGGCGTCAGGGAGCATGGTGGGCAACGTCAGCCGGACGTCCTGACCCCGGGCGCTCGTCTGAGAGGGGCCCGTCCTTGCCTTTGCCCGCTGAGTGGGTCCCCTCGTTGTCAGAGGCCCAGTCTGGGGCCCCAATGTCACTCAGCTCTCCGCCCCGGCTTGCGTGCCCCACCCCTTCTCCCCATGGCTGTTTCTCAGACTCGCTGACCCCTGGTTCTGGGCAGGGGGAGTAGAAGGAGAGCAGGGACCTCACTGTGATTTTTCTCTTTCCCAAACCCTCAGGGGCAAGTGCAGGGTAGGAGGGTGCAGCTCCTGCCTTCCGGCCTCCATAGGACCCCACCCTAGGCCTGGGAGGTCCCGCATTTCCCTGTTACCTGAGCCTCCCCTGGGGGCTGCTGTCCGCCCGACTCTGGCCCAGGGTAAGGCTTTGGGGTGGGAAGGGGCTCCTTCTAGTCTGACTGCCTATTGACTCCTGATTTATTAGCAGCTAGGAATCAAATGATCTGGCCGGCCAGCCAGCTCTGGCGGGCTGAGTGCCGAGAGATCAGTCAGGCCAGCCTGATGTATCTGTGGCCTGGCTCACCCCAAATCAATGCCGTGTACCTCTCCAATAGAGGCTCCCCGTGTGAGTGCATTGATTTCTGGGCCAGAAAAGTCCAGCGCCTCCGGCTGCCGTGCTGAGATTCCCGTTGTCTTCTCTGGCCAGGCCTAGCCAGTTATGTATGTTCCCATCATTTTGGGGGAGCATTCTGCAGTTTCCAGAGTATAGCTCTGGCTAATACTAGGGCTCCCCACGAGGGAGGAGGAGACCGTGACGCTTACCTCCAGCACGTGGGGCATGCTGGCTGCTGGACCCTGCTCACTTATTTAGTATCTCTAACTTCTCTATTTATAAAGGCTTTATTTATTTTTTTGCAAGTCTCCAAACCCAGTCATACTAGTAATGGAGGAAGTATTTTGGCTTAGGTAACTAGAGTATCTTAGAAGCTGGGCATCAGGTGTGGCTCTGTTAGGAATGAACACGTGCCATTGGGCCTCTGTCCTTCTCTCAGCTCTGCTGCTCTTAATTGGCCCCAGTCTGATGGTAGGAAGATGGTGGCCCATGACCCCAGGCTGAGCTCCTCAATCCTTAGGCATAAGTTCTGCCAAGAGAGGGTCTCTTTCCTGATCACGCTAATGATCATCTTGGAATTGACTTTTTGTTTTTGTTTTTACTCTGGTTTGGACATGGACCCATCCCTCAACCAACTAGCATGTCTAGAAAGATCTGCCCAGGCTGGTCAGACCGAGGTCACATGACCGCTTGCAGTTGGCTCCACTCAAGCCCTGAGGACAGAATGTGTGAGGGGTGGTCCCTGAAAGTAACACCTGATGCTGTTTCTGGAAGAATGGGATGGGTGCTGGGCAGGCAATGGCTGCCATGTGTCATAGCAAAGCTATGGGGCAGAGAAGGTTCCCAGCTTCTTCCAATAACGTTAGAGCAAGGAGACCCTCATTCAGGTCAACTGCATTCGGCTCATGAGGGTGCAGGTGGAGCTCCCTTGACAGGGAGCAGCTGTGTCTGTATTCTTTCACTTTCCCCACCTGACCAAGTCCTGACCTTGCCTGTGAGCAGCTCATCCAGGTCCCGGAAAGGAACCAGGACATAGATACAGGGTTCTGGGGGTCAGAGAAGGGGATGACCTTCTCCAGCTCCTGAGCAAGGCCTCCCCTGGGCTAGGCATCCAGCCCCTGCTCACAGGCTGATACTCTCAGCTTCCTGGCCAAGTCGTGTGGCAGTTTCTCTAGTGCCCTTGGAAGTGGCCACTGGTCGAATAACAGACAGAACCTACAGAGGGCTGAGAGCCTGAGATCTGGTGGGAAGAGCCAAACATTTAGCATCTGGTTGCAGCCAAGGGCTCTGAAGTCAGTCCTGTCCTGGGTTCAGACCCTGACTCTGCCGTTTCCATGGACAGGTGTTGTAATGGCTCTGGGCCTAGACATTGGCACGGGAAACAGGATCAAGATGGTAATAATAATGGTGGGTAATACAGAACATGTTATATGCCTGGTGCTATGGTTGAATTGTGCCCTTCCTCCCATTTACGTGTTGAAACGCTAGCCCCCAGTGTGGTTGCATTTGGACATAGAGCCTGTGAGGAGGTGACGAAGGTTAAATGAGGTCATAAGAGTGGAGCCCTAATCCTGCATGGCTGGTGCCTTATAAGAAAAGTAAGAGACAATAGTGCGCTCTCTCCTGGGGAGCGCAGAGGAAAGGCCGTGGGAGAACCAGCTGGAGGGGGGTTGACTGCAGCCAGGGAGAAGGGCCTCACCAGGAACTAACTTGGCTGGCGCCTTGGTCTTGCACTTCACAGCCTCCGGAACTGAGAAATAAATTTCTGTTAAGTCACCCACTCTATGTATTTTATTATGGCAACCCAAGCAGACTAACACAGACAGTGGCTTTGTTTTAAATATTTTCTATATGTTACCTTATTGAAAGTTTATGACAATCATATGATGTAAAGAGCCATTATTTGCATTTATAGATCAGTTACGAGCATTTGAAGCCCAGAGAGATTAGGTCACTTGCCCAACGTCACACAGCAAGTAAGTGGCAGAGCCAGGGTTTGAAACCAGGCAGCCTGGCTCCAGAATCTCAGCTTGAACCACTAAGCTGTACCTACTTGACTGGGTTGCTGTGCAGAGAAAGTGAAAATGACTTATTAGCATGCCTGGCCTGTGGGAAGTGCTCAGGAGGTGACAGAAATCCCTCCCTCTCCCTGCTGACCCGTGGCCTCATGGGCAGGGCTGGCCGTCATGCCCCTCACCCCTGCCTGAGCTGGAGAAAGAGCATGGCAGAGTTCCCATGGCAGGCAGAGTGGGCAGCTCGCTGCCTGGTGGCTGCCCCCAGGTCCTCACAGCACACATCAAAGACCTGCCCGCGGAGGCTCCTGTTTGCCCATCCCACCCATCACCCAGCAACACAAGCAACACACTGCCGCGGGAGGCTGAGTAAGCAAATGGGGAATGAAAGTGGTTTTACAAACAACAGAGCCACCTTGGGCAAGGTGTTTGTCTATAGGCCTCGTGATTTTTAGGTACTTGGCAGGACAGGGGACGTGGGCAGTGGGACCTCATCCAGGCTGGACGTGAGGTCTTGGGAGGTAGTTTCAGGGGTCAGAGCTTGATGACTGTCCCACCTGCCTATGGCAGCTTGACCCCCAAAGCGTTTCTGTTGTGCTGACGATGTTGTCAGTGGCGGTGAGGCAGGAGAGGCCACAGTAGTCCGGTTACTGACGTGAGAGCTGAGCGTGCTGGGAACAGAGACAGGGTGGTGGTGGGCGGGGCTGACCACTCCGTGTGGAAGGGCCAGGAGGCACCCTGCAGAGGTCCTGATTCTAGGTCAGTCCTCAGAGCCCGTCTTTAAGCACTCAAATCACAAAAGCTCAAAAGGGCAGCCCATTTTAGTGACCGTCTTCCATGACCAGGGGAGGCTCCGGGCTGGAGAGAGACCCTTCCCCCTTCCAAGTCTCCCGCCCTCCTTTCTCAAGGTGACCCTGGCCTTGAATGGACACTCTGTCTCCTTCTACTCATGACAGAGGGTGGTTATTAACAAAAGTGGGACTCACTGCTGATTACCTTTCCCACCCCATTAATTTTCATTTTCCTTGAATCCTTCGGGGCAGGCTGTGGGCTGAGGCAGTGGGGCCTGGAGCGTGCATGTTACACTGAAAGGCACTGCGGTGGCTTGCTGCAGGTTTCTGAGTTACCACATCTTGCCCCAGGGCCAGGGGGTTTTCTGCTCGGTGTTCTACCTACACATCTGCTCCCACTTATCATCAGCTCATTCTTCTCTATTTCCCCATATAACCCAGAGTCCCTTGCTTTAAACCCTATGCTAGGAGCATTGAGAAACCACAGGTGGGCTAGGGGAGCCATCTCACACCTGGCCAAGGGCCCCAGCCAGCCGAGAGCTCAACCAGGGCAGAGACTGGTGCAGCCCCAAGGCTGACCAGGAACTGGCTTCCCCTTTGGGGAATCTGCTCAGTATAAATGATCAACAGGGGGTCTACTGGTACCATAACACTTTAGTAGGCACAGGTTTGCCCATGGAAGTGGTTCTCAGCAGTCACACTGCTGAGCTTTTCCTAACTTCAGATGCCTGGGCCCTGTCTCCAGGGATTTAGTCTCAGTTGTTCCAAAGTCATTCTAATTATTCATCCATGGCTTCCTCCCCTTCATGGGAGTGCGCGCATGCCTTATGGACATCTCCCAAGTAATCTGTTTTACCACTGCATCTGGTCAACACAAAGGAATGAATCTCTAATGATGAAATATAGGGAAAATCGAAGTCATATTTTGGGCATAAGTCCCTCTGAATGAAGGCAAGCCCTCATTGCATAATTTACATGGCTGCCTATCTTTAGATGGGGTTCCCTGCTGAGGATGAAATGTGTGTGGTTTTTTTTTTCCTTTTATTAGGAGGAGCTCCCAGTTACAGAGGTGAACAGTGTCCTTGGATGCAGTAAGAGTGTTCTCTGCGAAAAGGTAGGAAAAGGGTAACACAATTGCCCTGATACCATAAACAAACCAGCCAGAGTTGGGTATTTGCTCTGTGGACAGGGGTGGTGGTCCTGAATCTATGGGTGGTTCAGAAGGGAGCTGGCCCAGCCTGGAACTCATGGGGAGACCTGGAGTTGTGGAAAAGCCAGGTGCTCAGCGCTCTGGCGCAGTGGGCTCGTCCCGGGTAGTGTGGACCGACTAGAGCTGGAGCACTGTGTGGTGGGCACAGGGCTTTGCTGTCTTCTGGAGAGAGGTTTTGGAGAGTCTACTGGCCACATTTTGAGCTCCTTGTCCCTGAGGCCTCATCTCCTGTATGTGGTGGCCCTGGACTTTTCTGTGGTTGCTGAGGCTCCTTGCTCTGCCTCTGCGATGGGTGACCAGGCTGCACTCGTTCCCTGGGCCTGCGAAGGGTGAGCAGTGTGTGCCTTAGGGACCTGCGCCTGCCTGGGGTTCAGGGGCCGTGCTTGGGCAGGTGGGCTCTAGAGCACAGATTGGTTTCTCTCACCTTTCAGCAAGCTGGGTCTTAGAGAATGTTCAAAAACAGGAATTGTCCCCACTCTTATGACCCTGTAGCCCAGTCCCCGCTACCCCGTGGCAACTCTTCTCAAGCGGAAAAGGGGGTGGAAGGAGCTGGAAGTGGGTGGGCCCATGGGCTACTCTGTGTAGGGCTTCGGAAGCTCAGGCGCCGGACCGTCTCGGATGGACCGAACACCCGGGTGGTGCGGGTGATGTGGGAGGCCTGCGGAGAGCGCAGGGCTGGAGCCAGCACGAGACGGGCGGGGAACGGCTGAAGCAAAGGCCTGGCAGTGGGTCTTCCACGTGGCCAGCACCTCTGCTCGGGAAGGAGAGGGGTGTCATAGTTTTGCAAGTGCAGAAACTGATCATCGAGTGAACGGGACCAGGACATAGTGCAGTGGGGTGTCTAGGCACCAACCTTTTGTGTGTGGGCTTATTTATTCACTTATTCCCCTACTATTTTCTCAGTGTTGGGAGTTGCTTGAGTTGCTCTGGATAGAGCAGTGAACCAGGGAGAGGGGTCCCTGTCCCTGAGAGCCTCCTTCTGGTGGGAAGGAGACGGGAGCATGTACACAGATGAGATGTACTGCAAAGATGATAGACCATGGTGATGTCATGGAGAACGACTGTGGTGGGATGGAGAGAAAGGCTGGGAAGAAGTCAGGGAGGACTTCTCTGAGGAAGCATCATAGACATAAGGTATCAGTAGATATAGGCATGGATCTATAAACAGATACACGTATACGTGATATGTAATGATAGATATCACATCATATCATGTTATATCCCACCAAGTGAGGGTAAAGGGGAGGCAGGAAGAGCAATGCAGGTGGGCAAGAGCCCTGAGCGGGTGATAAACTAGTGTGCCCACTGTGCAGAAAGATGACCATCGCTCCTTGGGGCCCAGCGGTAGGGTGAGAGGGAGAGGAGCCTGCCGGAGGGTGGAGACGGGGCTGGGGGCACTTCCTGAAGTCTTGTCATCCCAGGTGCCGGGGAAAGACATGGGAGGGTTTTCAGCACAGACGTGTCGAGACCTGCTGTAATGCTTTTGTCAGACTGCGTTGGTGGTTCTGTGGAGAATGGGTCGGGGTAGAAGCAGGGATGGATTGGGTCCGAGGACCCTTCCCAGGGCGTCCCGCCTCCCTTGCCTCCCCCCAGGCCCAGTGCGGGTCCTCAGAGCTCTGGAGGCACCTTTGTGTTCAATCTGGGTTGGTGTTTGTAATTAAGTTGATTTGCGTGTCATTGATGTTGCTCCCCGCCAACCTGTAAACAGGGCTGTGCCAATGCAGCCATGTTCTGCACAGCACAACTGCTCGACAAAGCCCTGCTCCTTCCGCAGGAAGGTGGGGTGTGGGGGGGCAGCCAGTAATGACAACAGAAATCGTGGTCCTATCATTTTTATGTTGCTAAAGAGTGGCAGCCAAGCTTTCAAAACAATACATGTTCTCAGAAAATAGCCCTGGCTTCAAGATGCACAGGCCTCGTCCTGTTCAAATCCCAAACAGATAAACCTCGACTCCTCACCATCTCCAGTTTGCTGCGTCAGAAATGAGAAGAGCTCTCAGATTCACTGTAGTCGGTTCTGTCAAATTGGAAATGCTTATGCTAATCGGCTTGCAGCATAAATGCAAAGTTGTGGAGTGTGTAAATAACCAATTATGAGGCTTTTAAAGGAGAAGCTTGTTTGGTTCCAAGAGATGCATTCTCCCCAGCAGAACTCCAGTTGCCTCCATAGGATACGGCTGTAATTTACAGCGTCCCGCAGTGTCTCCTTGCCCTGTTTATCTAAGGTATTTATACAAGAATAAACTCTGCCGAGATGAAGCAGTGTAGATTGAGAGGGGTGCGCCAAAGCCAGAGTGATATTGATTACAATCACAGAAGACTGGTGTCAGGTCACCTTCCCACCATTGATTGTTGATCGCTCCATAACGGACGTCCCTTCTCCAGCCCTCCCGTCCCTCCCCTCTTCCAATCACAGACACATTAATTGTGGGCAAATTTAATCATTGCTCCCTTGCAGTACTGTTGCGATTCTCAGTCATTTTTCACATGCGGTAAAAATCCGGGTGAGGCAGTGGAAGGGGCATTTCGAGGAGGCAGGCCACTGCAGAGATACAAGGCACCCCGGTCGTTCCAGAGGAGAGCGGGAAGCCCAGATCCTGCTCTGTGCCGGGGTGCTGGGCTGGGCAGAAGAACGCAAGATGGACTCCACTGCTAGGGGAAGTCTCCTGTCTTTGTTAGTAATGGCAGGCCTCACCCCCTGGGGCTGTGAAGGCGGAAAATAAAACAGCCTTGCAGGTGAACTGCCTGCTTACTTAACCCCAGCCAATGGCTGCAGGGGCTGGGCCGCAGACTGTCGCACTTGGTGCTAAGTGTGTCGTCTCTGTGGCCTGTTGGAGGGAAAAAAAAGGAAAACACTTTTGGGCTGCAAAGTTTAATCTTGCCAATATAGCTGAGCAAATCCTTACCTAACTTTGCCAAGTAGGATCTAAATTGTTACTAGTTTGCTTCCTTAATGTAATGGAGCACAGCACACACACCAGGTTGTGAGTTGTCATTCATTCATTCATTTTATAAGCACTTTTGATACCGGAGGCTGGGAATACGGGGGTGAACGAAATGTACAAGGTCTCCGCCTTTATGCAGTTTGTATGCTAGAAAGGGCAGTGCTTGTTTGTTTTTTAAAGCTATACAAACAAATGGTTTTCATTTGTTGAATAATTGGATGCTCTCGAACAACTAAATAAGGACACTACCCAAAACGTTTCATTGTGATAAGGCCATGAGCTCTATCCTCAACAAATTCTAGTACAATGTTGTAAGCAGATCTCTAGAGATTTTTCATCTTAGTTAACTTTATGCAGTAACTCCATTTCCCTCTCCCTCCAGCCCCTGGAAACTACCCTTGCAAGTCTTCGAGTTTATGAATTTGAGTGTTTTCTCTTGTAAGTGGAATCATCTCGTTCTGTATCTGGTTTATTTCACTTAGTATAATGTCCTCAATGTCCATGTATATTGTTGCATATTGCAGAATTTCCTTTTTAAGGCTATATAATATTCTATTGAGTATATGCATCGCATTTTCTTTATCCATCCATCCGTCAGTGGACATGCGGGTTGTTCCCTATCTTAGCTATTGTGCGTGGTGCTGTAATGAACATAGGAGTACACAAATGGCCAACGGGTATCTGAAAATGTGCTGTGCATCACTAATTGTCCGGGAAATGCAAATCCAAACCATAGTAAGATAGCATCTCCCACATGTCGAGATATTTTTATCAAAACAAAGAAAAAAAGGTAACAGGTGTTGGCAAAGATGTGAAGGAACTGGAGCACTTGAACACCATTGGGAGGAATGTAAAATGGTGCAGTTGCTATAGGAGACAATTTTGAATGTTCTTCATAAAATTAAAACTACAACTACCACATGATCCGGCAGTCCACTTCTAGAAATATGTCCAAAGGACTTGAAAGCAGCATCTGGAGACCTTAGCATGCCCATGTCCAGTAGTGGTTTTCAAGCTTTAGCATGTTTCAGAATCATGTGGGGCAGTGCCTAATATATCAGTTGCTAGATTCTGCTCCCCACCGAGTTTCTGGTCTAGTAGGTCTAGGGTAGGAAGTTAAAGGTGCTGCTGCTGGTCCAGGGAACCCCCCTTTGAGAATCACTGCACCAGGATATTCAGTCTGATTGTACATTAAAATTACTTTCTTTTAAAAAAAGATTTTATTCATTATCATTTTTAGAAAGGGGAAGGGAGAGGAAGAGAGACATGAATGTATGGTTGCCTTTCGCCTGCCTCTAGCTCCAAACCTGACTGGAAGACCTGGCTTGCAACCTGGTTCTGTGCCCTGGCTGGGAATCGAACCAGCCACCTTTGGGTTCATAGGCCAGCACCTTATCCACTGTGCCACCAGCCAGGGCTTCACCTTTTGAAAGCTTTTGAAAAGTGCCAGTACCTGGGGACCCACTGCCAATAATTCTGATCTGTCTGAGTTGGGGTCTGGGGAGGGATTTTTTTTCTTCTTCAGAGCACCCCAGGTGGTTCTGTGTTTTGACTTCAAAAACACTTTCCTTAATCTAAGCATGAAGAGTGGAGGATAGAAGCTGTTAGCATAACAACTAAGCGCCTGACAGATGTCCTTGGCCACCGGGCTCCATTCCTTGCGCTGGCGAGTTGCTCAGTCTTCCTGTGCCTCTGTGTCCTCGCCTGTAAGGAGAAGCGTGCCCAGCTCCCAGCTGTTGTGAGGATGGAGGGAAGTCAGCTATGTGCCTGGCGAAGAGCGGGCCCACGATGCACGCTAGCTTTCAGTGTTGTTCTCTGCTAGAGTGGTGCACACAGCGGGGCTCTGCCAATTTTCATTTAGTTACTCAGTGTATTTCCAGATAAGTGCCTTGCCTGTTAAGACAGCAGCAGAGGCTTAGTCTATTTGTCTTGCTTCGGCTTGCTGTTTGCCCTGATGCTGTCTGGAAGCATCTCTGCCGCCTGCCTTCTCTTTCTTCATTCCACCCCCAATAATAAGGTCCTCCTGCTTCTCCAGCAGTCCCAACTGCTTAGCAAGTGTCTTGCTTGCCACTGTGGAAACATTTGTCATCCCGTGTAACTAGGCAAACCGCCCCACCTGGGATGTGTCTGATGGCACACCGGAGGTGCAGCGGCAGGAGAGCCAACGATTCCTGACACGAGCCCTCAGACTTGCCACGGGCAAGCGTCAGAAGCTGGGGGCGCGGGGCAGAGGTTTGATTGGCAGGCCAGTTGGCTGCTGTCTTCATGGCTTTCTCGTGGCCCACTGTCGTTTGTGCGGTGTGATGAAAAGCCCTCTAATCACTTTAGGGTGGGGAAAGGATGAGGGGGCCCAAAAAAACTGGGGCAGGAGAGCACGCGCGTGCATGGGGGTGGTGTGAGGGTGCAGCGAGGGCACCTGGGTTGCTCTGGGAGGGTGGTTTGGGGTGGGTTTGGGGTCCACAGGGGGACAGGCAGGGAAGAGAATGTGTGCTGCTGCCTTCTCCTTGTTGGACCTCACGCCAGCTAAATTTATACATGGGACCTGCGGAGACCAGGATCCGGATGAGCGTCGGGTGGGGAAAGCAGGGGCCTGGTTCCAGGGCCAGTTGCCCAGAAGCTCTTATGAAACAGCAGGCTTGCCTTTGCTCCTTTTATCCCGTGGTCGCCCACGCACTGAGGCCATAGGGCCTAGTGGAAGAGAACGCCCGCTCTGGGGTCAGAAATAAGCCTGCATGCGTCCTCACTGCCTCCCTCTAGCTAGGTGACCTAGGGCGAGGGCCTCATGCAGTTTGTCCCTCATCTGTAGAATGAGTGTAATAATAGCCCGGTAGCCAGAGTGCACGGTTGTCATAAGACTGAATGAGATCATGCTTGTAAAGTACTTATTCTGCCTGGTGCATGGTAACTGCTGACCTTCAGCCAGCCAACAACTACTTGTTTATTAAGCCCCACTCTGCCTCTGGCCCGGCACGTGTCGCTGGCATGCAGGGGTGAAGAGGGGAGGTAACACCCTTGTCTTCCACACATACAGTGGGGCTGAATAAACAACAAAACAACAACCAAACATAAACAAGAGGGGGATGGTAGCACTAAATGACACACAGATAATTAAAATAGGGTGCTGTGAAGGAAGGCGATGGGGCCCACTTTTCACTGGGGAGACGGTGGGGCCCTGTGAGGAGGGCTGTGTAAGCTGAGATTCGTGTTAAGAGGAGGCGGCCTTCTGGGCAGGGCCAGCATGTGCAAAGGCCCTGCATCTGGAGTCCTGAGCAGAGAAGGGCCAGAAAGGAGGCGCAGCTGTTGCTGCAGAGTGAACCAGAGGGAGAGTGGAAGGAGATGAGAGGGTGGGAAAAGTCAGGAACGGGATTCTGTGGGGCCTGGTTAGGGCTTCGGCTGTTCCTCTGAGTACAGTTGCAAGTTTCAGGTGAGAGAGGGACTTGGTTTGATTTCTGTTTAAAGATACCAGGAGCTGCTGTGGGACAGTGGATGGAAGGGGTGAGAGCAGAGGCAGGGAGTCCAGGGAGAGGCCTCCCGCCGTTTTGCAGGGGGAGATGCTGGGAGCTCAGCTGCCTTGCTTGACTTGTGCCTCCATGCTGTCCTCACCTGTGGTGGGAGGGAACCCAAAGCCTCCAGTTCAGCGAACCTCCCATCGCCTGCCACCCCAACACTGCACAGTGGCAGCAGTGGGAGAATGGCTTTGCTCTATTTTGCTAGGCATCACCTGCCTCAGGGAAGGGAGCAGAAAGCCCCCAGACCCCATGGCCCACAGGCCTTCGGCTTTCAGCAGGCGGGGCTGGGAAGTGGCTCCCTGAGCAGGCAGGTTTTCCTGGGATGGCACTGGGCGGCTTCCAGGGGTTTTCTGGACCACGTCCGTTCTTGGAAGCAAGCACATCACCAACATGTGTAGGAAACATGCGTGCTCCGCCTGCTGCCCGGATGCCCGTCCAGCCCTTAGGAAGTGGCTTGGAATTTTCATCCTCATCTCGCCAGGTCCATCTGGTTTGGATGCCGGAGGAGCTGAGCCTGATGCCTGACTGGCTGTTGCTGGTCCTGGAGCCCTTGTCAGACTCGGCTCTAGGTGAAAGCCACAGCCTTCGGGGGAGAGAGGAATTCGGGAGCCATGAGGGGGGAGAGTGGCCGCCCAGGAAGCCTCGTGTGTCCGTGCTGGTGGCACAGGACTCCCTGGGCTGGTTGGCAGCCTTGGGTCTATGAATTCAGGCTTCTGGGAGCCCCTGCTCGCCAGCACGTCTCATGCAAGCAGAGAATTAGATTTCCCATTAGGCTCATGAATCCTTCTTGCCTGGTGTCCTGTCTAAGCCCCCAACTCGAAGAAATCACTCCCTGTTTTGTGCTTTCTTAAGCCCGTCTTTGGATCCCTTCGATTTTTACGGCTGACCATTTTGCACGTGAACTAAGTACTAAACAAGCGTTAGGGCCGCTTTGTGCACCAAGTGCCGCAGAGGCATAAATCCCACATTAACCTCCTAAAGAGCGGCCGCGTGCATTTTAATAAATGTCCCGATGGCTTCGGCGTCTAGTAGCCGAATGGGATAAATGCACATGCATTACAGGATGTGATGAACCTTTCTATCAAAAGTAATAATAAACAGACTGCTTGTCGGGCTCGGTGATTGGGTTACATTTTTAAACAGTATATTGAGAGACAAATCAAGGTAGAGCCGGGCCGATTATGTGAAACGATCCAAGGAGGCCCAGCAGTTCCCAGGGCTTCGCTTCCAGCAGGTGGGCATCTCTCTTGCCTCGTGATGTGTTTCCAATTCTGAGCTCTCCTCCTAAATGGTACCAAGAGAAACCAGCAAATTAAGAAATCTTTGCTGCACTCAGATATTTAATATAAGCAGCCAGATAAAGGCCGGGACGCACATCATTTGTCAGCCGAATAAAAATTCAGATGAGGTATTTTCCTGACACGGTGCCAGGCACCATTAGGAAAGCATTTTATTTTCATGTGTCAGTGACGGCACGCGGTTGGGTCCAAACTTCGTCGGCCTACAAGGTGTTACTTGAAGCCGGGCACAGCACGGCCTCTGTCTCGCACATCACGATGCGGTGACTGCGTCCCAAGGCTGCCGATCCATTGGCTCAGCTTGGATTTCCACTGACAGCTTCAGAGGTTAATTAGCCGTTCTCTCCTCAACCTGGAGCGGATAACGTACCGTGCCAGTGGCCATCTTGGATGTGCAGATGTTTTGGTTTGGGCACATCTGTAGGCAATCACTCTGCTTTCTGGGCAGGAATGGTGTTTTATTATGGGATTAGATGTGTAATCTTGGATAAATAGTAGAAATTGGAGTACTTCAATTGGAAGACTTGTTTTCTGTCCCAGAGAGCAGTGTAAATAGCAAACCAGAAACCATTCGTTTACTATTGAAGCAATAATCGAACTTGCCAGTCTTCCCCCTTCTGGGTGGACCTCAGAGGTCAGCTTAAAACTCATGGCAAGCCAGGTGCAGTGGGGTGTCGAGCTGGCACAAGATGGGGAGCAATGGCTGGGGCCACCAGGGGATCTGGGCATGTCCTGAGTACCTCCATGCGTTTTCCAAATGTCTTTCCCCCCGCCCTGTGTGAGGGATGCGTCCTGTGTCGGTAATGATTTCTTTTCCAATTCTGGCAATGGGTACAATGGTGTTACTCGGTTTTGTCTTACGTTTCCAAAACAGATGTACCAGCCCCTGTAAACTGATCTGTGATAATGCACTTAATTTTAGTATTCAATGTTAAAGGTAAAGACCAGTCACTTAAAGCAGGAACATGTGTCACTGCACTGTAAGTTGGCACAGGACCCAGCCTCCCCCTTGCCTCTTCACTGTCTGGCACTGCTGTTGGCTTCTCCTGGCGTTTGCCCTCCTGTGCCTGCTCTGTTTCCTCTCCCACCGGGGGGCGTCTCTCCGGGGGCCCCCAGCCACTCAGCGCCTTCTGTAGAGGGGCTGCTCGCCCGCCTCGGGTGTGTTTCCACGTGTGCTGGAGTGTGTTGCCCGGGCTGCAGTGAGGCATCTTGAAGTCATGTTGGACAGCGGAGAGCCGTCGTAATGAATGGTCGATGAGAGACGAGCGCTCCCTGACCAAGATGCCGACTAGATGTGAAAGCAAGTTGGGTGATAATAACCAAACATCTTTATTCATGAGTAAGGGCTGAAGTCAAAGCCCTGAATTTTTCTTTCAGAAAATGGGTTGTAACTTCTTAACAGTGAAGTTCATGCTACTCAGAGGCACACCAGTAGCAGCAGTTAGTAAAGTCATCCTGACAGTAATGAGGCACACCCCAGGGATGGATTGGAGGGGCTTGGGATGGTGGGGTGCAGGGTGATGATTTTTCTTCCAGTACAAGACATCAGACCCCCAAACTTCTTAACCGCTGAGCATAACCCATGGTGCCAACTTCTTTCTGAATGATTCCTGGTGACCATCCCTAAGTATCATGGCATTGCTGAAATGTGTACACTTTGACCTTAAATTTAGGAGCATTAAAGGCAGATGGGCATCTTTTGTACCAGAGTTGGGTGGGGGTTGGAGTACAGACTGCCTTGATTTCTGGGGTTGACCTCTGGAAAACAGGTGCTAGGAGACACCCCTGTAGATGAGAAGGCTCTGGTAAAGGTACACGTATTTGAATTCTGGAGACCAAGAGAGACCAGGCAGAGTGTGGGAACTGGAAGTGGTGGGCACCTTTGGGGTGCTCATTACTGGAGGAGGGCATGAAGAGGTAGCAAGGCCAGGTAATAGAGGGCCTGTGATGGGGAGTTTCACACCCTACCCTTAGGTTGATGGGAACCCTCAGAAGGGAGTGGCATAGTTGACCTGTGGCTTAGAAGGATCACTTTGACAGCTCTGGGGGCGGGACTGAAGGCACAGAGCTCAAAGGAGAGATGTTTGTCCCTTTTAGTTCTGACATCTGTGCTTTGCTCACCTGTGAGGACCAATGGCACTGCTGGGGCGTTGTGTCCTCGTGATTCCCCGCTTTGTTCCATGTTGACCCATTCCATTCCTTTCTTTCACCAACGCTTTTCTGTCTGAGATTCAGATAGCTCCCTTCCCGTTCTCATATTCCAAATTCTCCATTTTGGCCCAAAAATTGGAGAGAGCTCTATCCTTCAAGTGAAGCCCATCAAAGCAGAGTACTGAAGGCCAGTGTGGGACAACACCGGTGGCATCAGAATCTTCTGGAGGACAAGAAAATACAGATTTCTGGGCCCCACCCTCAGAGTTTCTGATGCAATGGGTCTGAGGTTTTACATTCATTTCTAACAAGCTCCCAGATGAGGCTGCTGCTGCTGGTCCAGGGACCACTCTCTGAGGAGCAGCGACAAGACTCTTGGTCCCCGCAGCCCCTCTTCAACATGGCCAGTGGTCCCGGAGCCTGCAAAGGGACGGCCACATGGCCCTGCGTGGCACAAGCGGAGATGTTTTCCTAAGCAAACTTCACAAGCTGAATGCAGAGAAAGGGCCCCGTGGCTGGGATCTCTGTGTGCGGCTCTTGGGATTTTGGGGGGCAGAATCATCTCAGCTCAAGCCATACATGGAGGGTCCTGTTCTTCATCCAAAAACAACACGGCAAACAATAATTCAGTTTGGCAGGGGCACTCTCTGTTTAAGCATACTTTCTCTTAATTGAATCACCCTGCAACAGGCTTCCAGACATTTGGATGTAAGCTTTTGGAAATTCAGCCCATTTTTCTCAGATATTTTCATTCTTGAACGCTAGGCGGGGTGCGGGGCTGAGAGGTGCCGAGAGAAACAATCAGACAGAGATTATTCTGCTAGCGATTGGAATGAAGATGGAGAGAGTTGTTTCAAGAATGGAGTTGTGGGAAAGATGCGTGTTCTGGAGCTGGGCCCACCTGGCTGGAAGTCCAGACCTGCCGCTCGTTGGAGTGCAGTCCTGGGCAAGGCATCGATCCTGCTGAACCTTGGTTTCTGCATCTGGAAAGTGGAACAATAGCAGCCACCCTGCAGGACGCTGTCGGGCTTGGGGGTGGGGTGCAGGCAGTGTGGCGCGCATGTGGGTCCCCAGTGAGCTCTCAGTTAGTGTCCTTTATTATTGTAAGGCCACTTTACTATTTTTCTTGATATTTTTGCATTTGCTCAGCCAACCCTGCTTCACTTATGTTGCAGAGTGAAAAAATAGGAACATCATATAAAGTCTCCCCTTTTCTTCTTTCTTTCAGAAAATCTGGCTCAGGGGCTCCCTTGGTGTTCTCAGTGAGGGGGCAGTTTCTGATAATACTTGGGGAGTTTCCTTTTTGATAGTCTGGGGACATGAAATGAAAAAACATTGTTTAGCCTGGAAAAAAAGGAGCTCTCCCTTCCTCCCAATCTACACCTTTTGCCGCTGGGACTGCCCACCAAGGAAAGTGGACCAGAAGGACTTTGCTGCATTCAGGCAGAGCTGTGCTTACTGTTGGTGGCCTTGGGTGGGTTGTGTGACCTCTTTTAGCCACAGTCTGGGTAGGGAGGCTGGACAACAAATGCAATGATCATAACCTCGGCTTGCCGGTGTCAGGCGCTGGCACCTGATTCACATGTGTCATCCGTTTCATCCTTGCAACAACCCTGAGAGATCACTACTATTAGGCAGGGTGAGGTGAGTGAGGCAGGCATTTATTTGCCTTGGGCATGAAGTTAAAGAGGGTGCCAAAAAACTTGATAGTCCAGAAAATATTTTAATGCAATTTTTACAAAGTAAATGCAAAAAGAAAAATGCATGATGAACAAATCATCAGACTTTTAAATAAGACAGCCCCCTGCCCTGCCTTTGTGTGACTTGACCTCATTCACCTGACCCCACTTCACAGATAAAGAAACTGAGTCTTGGGGAGGCTACCGCTCCTCCTGCCTTATGATGCAGGACCTTCTAACTGAGGTGTAGTGGACGAGGCAGGTGGCCTTCATTCTGAGCTGAATCGTCCTCTGTGGGTCTGTGTCCATTCGCCCCTCACAGGGGGACAGGAAAAGAGAGAGCCCATGCAAGGGGGCAGGGCCAGCTGGCCGTTTCTGCTGCTGCTGTCGTTCCTGTTCACCAGGCGTCCAGAGCCTGCAGCGCACTTTGAAATCGAAATGTACCAGGAAGCAGCCTGGTAAACTGAGCTCTTCAGTCTTCGGAGGCACCTGGCTGTACTTCAGAGAGAAATTGGATAAAGCAAAGACAAGACCATTGTCAGGGCCCCCAGATGGGAAGAAAAGGGAGAACTGGATAGCAGAAAAGAGCCTGTAGCTACTTGAAAGAGAGCACCCGGGGAAGGAGGAAGGAGCTACACATAAAAACATTTTTTTTCCTTAATTTTAAAAATTACTTTCACAAACACTAGTTCATCCTCCAGCCACAAGAGAGATGCCTTGATTTCCACGTCGCTGTTGAGAAAACCGAAGCCCAGAGAAGGCATGGCATTATTAACTTAAGGTAGTTTAGTAGTTTGCTGAGTCTTTCTTTGGAAGAGACTAGGGTTCAGGTCTTCTCCCATTTCTGCTCCTTTTACTAATAATTCCATTTCATCTGCTACGCAGAGCGTTACACTCACTGCAGAGTTTGTTTCTGTTCAACTCAGAAATGCAGTGCTAGACACATTATGTCTTTGATTGGGAAGGAAGCAATAGTTGGCTCACCCAAAATCTGTATGCCACAAACATGCCCTCTCTCCCTTCCTGGGCACATGCAAGTGAGTCCTTGAACCAACTTTTTGGAGTTTGCACTCCTGACCTGTCAGTTTCTCTGTGCTTCTATCAGAATCTTTTGGGATGTCAGTGTTATCATTCGCTTCGTTCATAGGAGGCTGTGATGAAATGACCCCAGGGAACCTGGTTTCCCTGCATCCGTGGCCTCACGACATGTCATAGTTGCCCCTCCCATTGATTGGGGGGGTCTGCTTCTGCTCTGTCCTAAGTCTCGTAGCTTGTTGTGGCTGCATTGTTCACACCAGCCTAAAGGTGGAAGCAACCCAAGTGTCGCTGGACAGATGGATGGATGAACAAAATGTGGAATATGCATGAAATAGAATATGACTCAGCCTTAAAATGAAATTCTGGCATGTGCTTCAACATGAATAAACCTTCAGGACATTAAGCTAAGTGAAATAAGCCATTCGCAAAAGGACAAATACTGTACAATTCTACTTGTAGGAGATTCCCAGAGTAGTTATATTCATAGAGACAGGAAGTAGATGTGGTTGCCGAGAGCTAGTGGGAGGGCAGTTTCATTTGGAATGTTGAGAAAGTTCCGGAGATGGATGGTGGTGATGGTTGTACGGCAATGTAAATGTCCTTAATGCCACCAAACTGGACACTTAAAAAGTTAAAATGGTAAATTTCATGTTTTGTATATATTATCAAAATCAAAGTCAAAATTCTACCTGGCTGGTGGCACAGTAGATAAGGCGCTGGCCTGTGAACCCAAAGGTGGCTGGTTCGATTCCCAGCCAGGGCACATAACCAGGCTGGGAACCAGGCACATAACCTGGTTGCAAGCCAGGTCTCCAGCCAGGTCTGTAGCTGGAGGCAGATGAAAGGCAACCATTCATTGATATCTCTCTCCCTCTCCACCTCTATCCTTTCCCTTCTCTCTAAAAATAATAAATAAAATCTTTTAATAAATAAAAATTCTAAAATGTGAAGACAGGTGACTTTGAACCCTAGGCCAGAAGAGGCCTTGTAGCCTCTGCCTGGGCCCTCATGGGACATGGTCCCATGGCAGGTGGACAAAGAAGCCAGGCCAGCGGTCTTGCTCTCGCTGGTCCATCAACTGGCTGAAGAGTTGAAGCTAGGAGCTTCCCCAGGCACCTCTGCTGGATGCATTTTCCCAGAAAAAGACACTGAAAGTTATTTAAAAATACCCAGGACCAAGGATTGCTTCCCCAGTGAGCTCCATCAGTTCCTGCCCTCACTGGACCCTCAGGTTGGCTCCCTGGACATTCTACAGGTGAGAAAGGACAGCACCCGTGGAACACACCCATTTAGCCTGGACCCTGCTCCCAACTCCGAGTCAGGCGCTGAAGCCCTGAATGCTTCCTGAGGGGTCTGGGTGTCGAGAAATAGCCTATCTGTGCCCCACATGGAGAGGCCAGGAGGAAAGACAAATGTTTTAAACTCTCAGCCACCCAGCCTCCTGTTCTTGATATTTCCCTAACATATGCTAACATATGCTTTCCTCAAGAACTTCAAAAACCTGCTTTTAGCAGCAATGAAAATAGGACCATGAGTCCAATTCAACTCTAAGCTTCACTGTTTCCCTCTAATACCATTACCTCATGTACAGAAGAAAATGTAAATCTAAAATATGCTGGTGATTATAGCCTTTCTTCCTGACAGACATCGTAATATAAATGCACATAAATTGAATTTCTCCTTTAAAGAAATCTGAATACCTTTGGAGCATTTTAGCAAATCATGTGCAGGCCTCGTGGCACCACATCAATGATCTGCGGAAAAGCGATCTGTCTGTAGCATGACTTCTGCAATAGAAGGATGGAGCGGGGCCGGGATATGCCAAGAAAAATAGGATGGACTTTATTGATATTCAAAATTTATTTTATTAAACTTGCATAAAAGACAGAGACGTGGGGAGCTGGGGCTACCAGGGAAGGAGCTGCGAGTATTAACTCTCTGAGTCCTGATTGTGCCATCTGCCTGCCAAAATGAGGGAGAATGTGGAGAAAGGAGGATAATCGCAGATTTACGCATTTTGTTTCGTCTTGACTCTGCTCACTGGGGCTTGCTGCGGAGGCCTGTGTTAACTATTAAGTCCGACGTAATGGCGGGCAGTGGGAGTGGAGGCTGCGGGGCATCAGATGAGAGCTCCTGGGCCCAGATGTCCCTGGGGGAAGCAGAGGAATGTTTGAACAGTCTTGTGCTCACCAGCCCGTGCCCGGATGGGAGGGTGGGTGGGAGCTCAGCTCTCTCATGTGTCTCCGGCCTAGTGCAGGGGTTTTGGGGATTGACTGCTGATGTCACGGCTAAGCTGGCAGGGTTAAGTCATCACCATCATCACCATCACCCACTCTTCATTCTCTGCATCCTCAGCTTGAACCTGGTCCTCTGTCTGGGTTCCTCATTCAGTCTGCATTGGCATCTTTGAAAGTGACCAACACCCTGGCCCCAGTGCCTCTTTGGGCCTGTGCCCAGTGGGTACCCAAAGTCCCCGAGGCTGGGGTTTGGGGGCTTGGCCTGGAGTCATCCACTGTATGGAAACCTCTGGGATACTAGGAGAGATGCTGGTGGATTTTGGCCAGGTGGAAGTTAGGAACATTGTTTTGGTGTCCCTCACCCACAAATACTGGTCCTGTATTTACAGAGGGTTCTTGTCCTCCAGATGCAAATGTGATCAGTGTTCCTTGTGAGCCCTCTGTCTCAAGTAAACCACAACAGACAGTGACTGTAGGTGTGTTGCCTTCTACCATCACCTCCCGGCTGCAGGGCCTGAAACAGCACCGTACACATTTCATCTGTTGAGAAGCCAGTGGCGGCCCCAAATCTTTTGGGCTACCTGGAGGAGACATCAGGTTCATTTGGGCCACTGGTTCAATTTGGTCTAGGCTCCTGGGAACCTCTTCTTTGATACATTGAACTGTGCATCTCCCTTAAAAACAAAACCACTCCCCTTGCCTGATCAGGGATAGGAGTCCCATGACAGCAGCAGGGTCTGCAGGGTGAGCAGGGGGCGGGGTTATACAAGGCAGGGTCTCCTACTACCAGCTGCCCAGGTTGGAATCCTGGCTCTTACGGCCTTGGGATTTGGGGCAAGTGACTTTCCCTGTCTATGCCCCAATGTGCTCCTCAATAACATGGGGATAATGCTGAGACCAAACCACATGAAGTTGCCACCAGTGGCACTTTCACATGGCACATTCTCGTGGGGTCATTGGGAGGTTAATGAACAGATGCCTGAACGCACTTAGCAGTGTGTGGTGAGAGCTCAGAAGTGTTGGTTCTGGTGTTTATTCTTACCTGTCGCTTTCCCATCCAGGAGAGAATGAGCCCTCAGAGGGGCCTTTTTCCTAGGGGTTTGCTGGACTCACGGGATGTGGGGAGGAGAGAGGGTACAGCTGCCCCAGGTTCCTGTCCTCTCCTGCCCCGCAGGCCTGCATGCAACGCAGGAACGCTGCGCACTGCTCCTCTGTGACAAACGCACCGAGACGAGGGGGCAGCAAGTGGGGCGCGGGGTCAGTGGGCTCCGGAAAACTAGTCATCAAGATGAAGAAGAATTGAATGCGCTGTTTAAAAAAATCAGAATTAATGCACAAAATCCAGGATGGACAAAAGATCACAACTGTAGAGAAGACAGCATCTGGCAGAGGGCAGAGCAGCGCATTTGGTGAGGAAGGTGGGTCAGACCTCTGCGGGAGGGAGCGGCTGGGGGGCAGCCTCCTCCCGTTTCCTCTTGAGCACGAGTCCTCGCTGCTCCTCCTTTTCCATCTGTTACCTCCAGTCAGGACTTCATTTTATTTTTTATGAATTTGGATAACTTATTTGTGTTTGAAAGAAATCCAGCAACAGCAGCTACAAGCCGTGGGTTGCGGTGGCTGGATGCTGGGCGAACGGGGCGACTGCCAGTGGCCACGGTGGCCCTCTGACAGTGCTTGTTGCAGTCACGTAATTACTCGTTAGACTGAGCAGCGCTGATTTATGGGGGATCAATCTTTCTGCTGGTCTCCGGTCCGCAGGGTTCCCCGCCAGGAGGTTGTCAGAGCAGAGAAAACAAACAGGCGGAGTTGCAGATGTGGAGGCGAGGGAACGGTGCTCATCCTCTGCCTCCTCACGCCAGGGAAGCCCTCGGGCCCTCAGCTGCCGGTCTGATGGCAGGCATCACGGGTCAGGACAACGGTCGTGACTTTGAGCGCCTAGGACACTATGCCAAGGAAAGTGGTAGGCCCATCAGGAAGGTGACCCTCCTTTCCCCTCCCTGGGAGGCAGAGGGTCATGATTTCCCTGCGACTGTGTAGAGGCTGGGTGACCGGAGATGCACACCCCACCCTGTGCAGGCTGGCAGATGAAGGAAGGAGAGAGATGGACAAAGGAGTTTGTTTTCTTAATACCACGGGTCTCTTCACCGGGGAATTGCTCCTGCTTTCTTAATTGATGGTTCATCCACTTACTTAGCACATTTACATTGACTACCCATATGGGCCAGGCATGGTTCTAGGAACTAGGGATCCCACAGTGAACAAATATGGGGCCCCAGCTCTCGCAGAGTTGGCATTTCTATGCGGGGTGGGGGAAGAAAGGTCAGGAAGAGGTGACACATGCTGAGAAGAAAAGTGAAGTGGGTTAAAGGGAGAAAGTATGTGTAAGGAGGGCTACTCTAGATGGGGAAGGTCTCTCTGATTTGGGGACATTTGAGCAGGGATCTGGGTAAAATGAGGAAGACATTTGGCTATCTGAGGGACAGGGAACAGTAAGTCCCAGGGCCCTGCGTCATGAGTGTGTTTGGTGTGCACAAGGAGCAGGGGAGAGACCACTGTGACTTGAATGGAGGGAGCAGTGGGAGAGGAGAAAGCAGTCAGAGAAACGTCTGAAGGCTTTGTAGGTTCTACGCAAACATGGGTTGCATTTTTAAAAGAACATGATTGAGGCATGTTTTGTGTATTAGATTGGTTGACCCTTTCCAAGTGTACAACCCAATGCTTTTAAAATAAATTCACCATGTGGCGCCACCATCACTCTCAATCTGTTAGAGCATTCTCGACAGCACCAGGACCCCTGCACAGGCCGGCCCTTCACCCCGTCTCCCCGCGCCCTACAGACAGCCGTCTGCGCTCTGTTCTTCACAGCTTCACCTGCTCTGGGCGTTCTGTGCAAGCGGAACGTGCAACATGCGGTCTCTTGAGTCTGTCTTTGTCCGCCGAGCGTTGCTTTCCTGAGGTTTGTTCTTGTCGCAGCCCATATCCCTACTTCGCCGCTTTCTCACTTGGATGTGTTTCAAGCAGCGACAAGAATCCACTGGAAGGTCTGAGCCCGAGAGAGCCTTACATGGACAGCACCTCTGCTTTGTCCGGGGAGTGTGCTTCCTAGCAGGTGGAGCCCCCACCTTCGGTGTGGGTGAGGGCCAGCGGCACCCTGTCCGCACTGAACACTCACTCCCCACCCTCCTCCCGCTCCCAGCAGCCACCATTCTACCTGCTGTCCCTGGGGACTTGACGCCTCTAGGGAACTCATGTAAGTGCAGTCATCCAGCATCTGTCTTGTGACTGCCTTATCTCACTGAAAACTGGCTTTAAGGTTCATCCAGTGGTAGCACGTGTTAGAATTTCCTTCCTTTTTAAGGCTGCCTAATACTCCTGTACTATATTTGCTTTTATTCTTTCTTTTTTTTTAAATTTTATTGTCGTTGTATTACATCCATCCCCTTTTTGCTCCCCTCTGTCCCCCTCCCCACCCACCCCATTCTTTCTGAAATGTACGTAGAGTGTACACTTACTTTAGTGTTAATATAGGAAGTGGTTTGGGTCTTTACTTAGAAGTTTGGTGTTATTTTTGAGATCAGAAATATGCCATAGGAACTTAACTCTTATTTATATATCCATAAGTTTGTGGTCAAATTGGTTTTGTCACATGTCATTTCATTTAAATAGCAGTTTCCAAGAGCCTATGGATGACATTGAGCACTTACTGTACTGCATTTTATAAAAATCTATTCATCTGTCCAATAGACATTTGGGTTGTTTCACCTTTAGGTGGTTGTTAACTAACGTTGTTGTGAACACGAGTGCACACGCTGTTTTCAGAATGGAATGACAGCAGAGACCCATCTGACACAACTGTCATGGGGTTAAGTGAGACAACCACGGGATGTGCTTAGCACAGGGCCTGGGCAAGTGCTGGACACCATCCAATAAAGACTCAATGACAATAGAACTGGTATTGTCAGTGATGATCCGTAGCCAAGCATTTGATGAGAAATGTCGCAGGACTGCAGACACAAAGGGAGGGCAAACGGAGTTTACTTTTTTAGATAGAAACGCAGTTTTTATGATAAAACTAATGTGACCCTAATTTTAAAATTTAGAAAATTGAGAAGGAAAAATCTCTACCTGTAACCTTACCACTTTACTGAAGTGCCAAGTTCTTATTTTTTCCTTCAGACACATTAAACAGATAGCATTACAGCAGAGGCAAACTGGAAGGGCCTGAGTTTTGGGGGGCTGGTCAGGGGTGTGGAAGGAAGCCCACGGAATACTCTTATTCCAGAAGAATCATGCTGTTGTTTTGTTTTGAAAATCCTGGGCCGGCTGGTTCAGCTAGCCTGGGATGCATTTTTTGACTTTGGCACTGAAAGAGAGAGGAATTTTAAAAAATGGAGAAGAAAGAAAGAAGAAATATCATTTCCGTAACTACTAGGTATTAATATCCTGTTTAATTTAATTTTGGCTTTCTGTGCTGGTGAGCTCCTTTCCCTGTAATGCACAGTGTCAGCTTGGCGGGAGTTTCTGACAGTATCAAAAGAGGATTTAGCTCTGAGCCCTTGCCATGAGAGTGTGTCTATCTGCGCCCAGCTCAGGCTTTCAGAGGAGAGCATTGTGTCCCATGAAGACGGTAATTGAGTGAATGAGGCCTGGCACCTGGGCCTGCACGGAGCTCTGATAAGGACATAAAGACGGGCTTAAAGGGCCTGGTTGCCAGAGGCAGAGAGGCTGGTGCACTTGGGAGGCAGTGCGCCCAGCCACCCCGTCGGAGAGCTGAGCACTCAGGCCCGGAAGCCCTGCAGAGAGGGAACTGGGCAAAGCAGAGGCAGAGCATTCTGTCCTCCGCACAGAGAGCTAACACTCTGGGAAGAGAAACGGGGCGAGTGGGGTGGGATTTGCCCAGTTGGCTGATTTGCCTTCTATGTCTTGATAAAAATGTGGTATTCTTATTTGGCTGACCCCTGCCTAGCAAGCTTGTATAAGGACAAAGGTCCAGCCTCACTCGCCTGGACTTGGGTATGTTCAGCCTTGTCTTGAAGGGCTGTGTGGTCACTGGAAGACTGAATCAGGGACCCAGGGAGTCTGATTGGGTATTTTCCCTAGTGAGTCCAATATACATCCAGCTGCCCTTGGTCAGGCCTCACAGACCTGACCCAGATTGCCCATCTCTCATGGGTCTAGACTCCTTTCCACTTTTGGGAGAAACAAACTTTTTCCTCTGTGAACTGAAGACACTGTAACAGATTAATGACCGTAGGATTATACCCATCCATCCATCTGTGTACCAACCCTCATCCATTATGCATTCACCAACCCCTAATCCATCCATCTATCCGTCCATCCATCCATCCACCAATTCCCCCATCCATTCCTCCATTTATATACCACCCCACCCCATCAATCTATCCATTCATCCATTGATTTACCACCCCATCCCCATTTATCCATCCATCCATCCAATGATGGAGAACCTGTTGTGCTCAGTCACTGATGGACAACACCTCTTAATGAGCATTTAATGGTGAGAGCTTTGGACAAGAAGTTGAAACTTGGATCCCTAACTAGCTGTATGGATCCCTACCTACCTGAGTCACTGCTGTAGAATTTGCTACAACTGGGGCCTGCACTCATCAGGGGCGAGCTAACTTTGTAAACCATTGCTCCCAGATTTCAGTGGCTTAACATCATATAAGTTCACTTTTTTAAAATTATTATTTTTAAAATTTTATTGTTGTATTACATCCATCCCCTTTTTGCTCCCCTCTGTCCTCCTCCCCACCCACACATTCCCCTCAAAGTCAATCCCACCTGTTTTCCATGTCCATGGTTCCTTTATAAGTTCACTTTTTATACATGATACAAATATATGTGCTTGGCTGACAGATGGCTTTCCTCCATGTCGTGACTCAGGGACCCAGGTTCCTCCCATATTGACACTCAGCTCCCCTCTCGCCCACGGAGCCCTTTCCGTTCTGCTGTTACATGAGGAAAGAGAGAGATGATGATTTGCTGTGGGAGGCCTGGGCGTGGTGCACGTCACTCCTGCTCTGTTCCGTCGGTCGGAACCCAGTGCCGTGGCACTGCGCACCTGCGCAGCCCGGCCCGCGCTGGCTGGGCCAGAAGCCACAGGGCCACCACGGCCCCTCCAGCTGGGGCCGGGGGGCGGGGGAGGGCGTGCTTTCATTTTTCAGTGATGCAGGATCTGCCCTCTTGGAGCACTTCTGGTTCTGCTGGGTTCTGTGGAAGCAGCTGAACGTTTGAGGGAAAACATCTAACGTGCTTGAACGTCTTTATAAAGCCAGTTCACATTCACAGAAAGGACTGATTCAAATGGATGCTCCCCAAACCAACTCTGTTCTCCCCATACAGAGCTTTCTGGAAACTTCCAAATGCTTATAGGGCAGATTAAACAAGCAAGAGGTCATGAAGTGCAGCTGCTATTTAAATATAAGTGTCTAGGGCCCCAGCAACTGATTATTGATAGGTGTTGAGTGTCACTTATGAAGTCCGCAGCCGGCCTGCCTTAAATAACTCTAAATAGTCCCAAATAGTCCTAAAGAGGTTTCTAGGGTTAGGTCACAGCCTGGCAAACGCAGAGAAAGCCTGGAAAATTCCTAGGTGGATTTTAAATTATTTTTCCTTTTCTTTTAAGCTATCAGATGAAGCAGCTGATGCAAGCTTTGGACCGAATTAAATGTTTCAATAACTCTATTTTTAAACCCCAATCTGCCGTAGGAATTCTGATTTGCAGCTGGCTTCGAAGGACATTCTTGAGGGTGTTTTGAAAATCTCACCAACAGCAAGGCTGGTGAAGTGAGTCATGACTGGTGTTTCTAAGGAAAGTAGGGTTGTTTTATTCCGACCTCTGGGGTACTCAGCAGCGTCATGGCAGACAGATAAGGGCCTAACTCACTGCCTTAGTCTGTTTGAGCCACCCGAACACAGCAAGGTGGCTTAAGAACAAATATTTCTTTCCCACAGTTCTGGGGGCTGGGAAGTTCAACTTCAAGGTGCTAGCCGATTTGGTTCCCGGTGAGAGCTCTCTTCCTGGCTTCCAGATGGTCTTTCTGCACAGCACAAAGAGACAGCTCTTTCTTTCCTGCGTGTCTTCTCATACGGGCACTGATCCTGTCATGAAAACTTCCCCTTCTTGGCCCCCCAAAGACCCCATCTCCAAACTGGGGAGTAAGGCTTAGACACAGACACCTCCCCAATGTTATGTCTGCTACAAATGCTGTATTAAGAAGCACCACGGAGGTAGGGTCACTTTATCGTGGATCAGGTAACCCAAGAGGTCTTGTTGCCCACCTAGCCCCCCATGCTGAGAGAGAGACAACATTTGCACAGGCAGGCCTGGACCAGCACCTCAATGTCCATGAAAGACGGGGTTCATCCTTGCAGTTCAGCATTGGAAAGAAACTTGGCTGCATAGGTAAACTCTTAAGAGGCCTGCTAATGCCAGGTGCTTCTCTCAGCTCCTGAAATCTCAGCCTTTTGGCCATATTTTCAAAGGAGAAGACAGCTAATGGGAGTCAGTTCCTTACATTAAAAAATATACACTTAGAGTTAACAGCACCAAACCACTTAAGTTGGCAGCAGACCAATTATTAATTAGATGAATGGCCTTTTATAAATCCCTCTGCAGCCTCTGGGCAACTGATGGCTTTATGGTCCATGCATTAGGGGATGGGGCTCCTCTGTGGTTATAATCACCAGTGTTTGCTGGCAGTTTGAGGGTCGTTGCACCAAAAACAGCTGCCCATGAACATAGGAGCCGTAGGAGCAATGGGGAGAAGATGGAAATGGGAAAGGATAGTTTAACCTGTGTGGCCTTCTTAGCTGCTTGATCTTAGCAAAATCCCTAGAATTTTAGTTTCCTCCCCTGAGTGTGTCTAATTGATACCTCCAGTTTTTCCCAGCCCAGCCTCCATATTCCCCTTCTTTTGAAAACAGCATCTTGGTTGCCCTTGAGAAATCATCAAACCATTTGGTTTGGGGGTGCTCTGCGCTTAAGATGGACGTGTGACCTAGGTATGGCCCATCAGAGCAGCACACCCACCCTCTAGCTCCAGCGATTGGTTCCCATCTAGTCAGAAGCGAAGCAGCTCAATTTGCTGGCCCCATAAACACAACTGTTATTCCAGATCCAGCATGCTTTAGTCTGGCATTCAGCTTTGTTCACGTTTGTAAGTTGAAAGGGTTGAAGGTTGGCAAGTTTCTCTAATTCTAACAAATATTGAGAAGGCTTGAAGAAAAACCTATTGCTTTTATAATACAAACTACAGAATACATGTAGAGTTCCTAAAGATTTTGGTTGATGGGATTGAGAAACACCAATTTAATGGAGAAACCCATAGGCATGTATTAGTCAGGGGTCTAACTACTGCTGTAACATACAGTGCATGATTCTTAACAGGCTTAAAACAGTCTAGTTTTCATCCATGCCCTAACCTGCTGACAGTGGGTAGCAGAGGACATGCTTGCCCAAGTCATGAACCAGAGTCCAGGCGGCTCTTTTGCCTGGTGGTTGTGCCACTGCCTGCACATGCCAAAACCCCTCCAGGACCCCTGATACATCTGTGTTCTGACGCCAAGCAGAGGCAAGAGAAAATGTGGAGTAAAAAACCATGCCTGGCAGTGATGCAGGTCAGTTCTGTCCACATCCCATTGGCCAGAACTAAGTCACATGGTTACCCTAACTGCAAGGGAGCCTGGGAAATGTAGTCCTGCTGGATGCCCAGGAGGAAAGGGGGGGAATGGCAGGTAGACAAGCAGCCAGCTAGTTTCCACCACACTCCAGTGCACAAACAAGGTGGTGATTCAGTTGACAGCATGTTTTATTTTTGTGAATGTGGTTCTCACAGGTATGCTTACTTTAGAGGACTGAGGGCACACACACACAAAAATAACCCCCCTCAAAGCCAGCTATTTCTCAGACTTTCTGGCTATATGAGATCTAAACTATTTATATATCACAGGCTTCCTGGTTCATTGAATGTCACATTTGCCCTATTTCATTCAACATTGAACATCAGAGTTGTAGGGTCCAGTGTCGCTCTAGTCATGCTCTAGGTATCTGTTGTTTTATTTATTACTGTCTTGAGCTGTATTTTGCCAAGAAAGCTGGAGTTTCATATATGTCCTGTCACCGTAAGGCTCCACACTAGTTCAATGGGTGACATTATGTGTGTTCATGAGAAAATCATTTCAAGGGCTACAAATGAGTCCTTTAGTAATACTCAGGAGTCATAATGTCTGTGACATAATGAACCTTTCTAAATTACAACCTACGCTAATTAGATCACTTATTGCTGCATTCCAGGCCCTGAAACAATTTGCTTAAAGTGATAGTTACCTCTAATGAAAAGATACATAACTGGAAAATGTCAGCAACCTTTTAAATCCTGCATGACTTATCAGGAGGACTGTCTAGTGCAAAGTGCTCGTGGGGGAGCGGCATCTTTTGTCACCATTTTCTCCTAGATTAGGCAAGTATTTTATGATCCCTTAGAAAAAGAAAGAACTCCCTGGGGTGGGAAGGACATTAGGTAAGGGTTAGCTGCCTCCTCCCGCCTTTTCCGGCTCTGCCCCACCCCAGTGCTCACCTAGAAAAATCCTGCCTAGAAAAATCTATGGTTATTAGCCACTTACAGTGTGGGCTTTCCTTGACTGCCTGGGATAACTGACCACCTGGCAGGGGGAGGTTCCTTGTCTCTTCCCTGCCCTGCCTGGGGCATTTTTTATGGCTTCCTCTCTGATGAGGTTGGGAGGGCTGCTCCCGCAGTGGGAGCAATGGAAAACAGGGTTGTGGAGAGGGCCAGTGGTGTTGATTCTAGGTTAGCAGACAGGCCCTCGGCAGGAAATAGAGCCATTGGAGGAGGTTTTCAAAAGGCATTTTGCAAAGGTGTGGGCAGCATGCAGAGAAATCCAAGGGGATGGAGGAGCTGTTGCCACCTGTAGGCCCAAAGGGACAAGGGGAGGAAACAGTTACCAGAATCCAGAAAAGAGAATTGTAGAGAAAGGACCTTCTTGAGCCACCTGCTAAGGTCTGTCTTTGCCTGTCCCAGGTACTCCAAGCAAGCGAGCAGGAGAAGAAATGCCCCAAACTCACTCTCACCTTTTCCAGCTCACCTCCTTCCCTCAACCCTCTTCTTACAGGGTCCTGTTGGCCCAAGTCTCCTGTAAGCTTGGGGTAGGGGTGGGGGGGCAGGAGGTCTTGGGACCCCTTTGTGCTGACCAATTGCATCAGTCTTCCGGGCCACAGAGCAGGGAGAGGAGAGAGGAGCAGAGCTTTGGGGGAGGGCGCACAAAAGCACAACCCAGTCAGGGTCTGCTTTGGTCCACTGTTTGGGAAGCTGTCATCCCTGCCTGCTAGGGCTCCACTCCTTTCCTTGTCCCCTGAGACCCTGATCTGCCACTGTCCTCTGGTAGGTGAGGACCAGCAATCTGGTAGCATGGGGTCTCACCCTTGGCTTGGCTTTTTAGGGGGATTGATGGCTGCATGTCAGGGGCATCTAATGACACCTTACTGGGGCTCCCCTCCCCAGAAAACAACCAGAGTGCGAGGCTTCCTTGAGTTTAAGCACCCACCCTAATGGCTGGAGGGTATGTCCTCAAGAGAATAAAGGAGTTCCCATCAGAAAATTAGGTAAAAATTATATCTACTTAGAAAATGAGATTTCTTGGTCATACTCTTCATTCTTTAAAAAAAAAAAAAAAAAAAGTTTAAATCTGCAACCCAAAAGGATGTATTTGTTGTCTGGGTCTTCTGGCCTCCAGAAGGGTTATTTGGAAGTCTGCAGACGGTACCTGGCACATAGTAGGTGCTGAGAAGTTCTTAGGGAAATCTGAGTGTTGGACCTAAAAGACAGCTCTCAGATTTTGAAAGCTTCTTTGATACCATTCCTTAGAAAAGAACAGAATCCATTTTGTAACTGAAAGCCATTTGTTTGCCTTCAGCTCGAGGGTCAATAATAATTGTGAGAATAGCAACAGCTTCCATTAATGCATTAGGTACCTTATTTGTTTCCCCACTTGATCCTCAGGTCAGCTCCGTGAAGCAGGGAGAGGTGAGGAAACAAGACCTGGGAGCTTAGGGCCCCTGTCCAAGCAGCATGGCCTGGCGTTGCCAGAGCTGACGGTGCCATCCAGCTCTTCTCCACGCGGAAGCTGGTGCACCATTTCTGCCGTCCCTGCTCTGCAGGCCTGGCAGTGGGAAAGAAAAACCCAGAAGAATTGCCAGAGATTACTCCTGCTGTTAAGTAGCTAAAGGTGTAGCTGTGGAGATGAGGCAAACCCTCCGAGAGGTGTTGCAGGAGCAGTAGGTTCAGATGCCAGGCTGCATGTGTGCACGTGTGTGTGTGTGTGGGGGGGGGAGTGCGGACAGCCCCCACTGCTTCAGCTGCTCTCTTTCCCCCCATCCTTTAGGACGGCACTCAAGAGTCACAGTCCCAGGGAAGAATCTGATTGGTTGAGCTGGAGTCATGGACACACCCACTAGGCAGGAAAGGGTGGGGCATCTTGATTGATAGTTTCACCAAAACTACACACAGTAAGGGAGGGATAATTTGCCCAAAGGAAATCAAGTTGCTGTCAAATGTCCACGATGCAAAAGACGTCACATTTCTAGATTTTCACCCCCACCCTCTACATCCCCACGAGGTAGATGGAACAGGTGACATTGTATTTATGCCAGAGGAGGGGAACCAGAAGCCTCGAGAGGGAAGCGACTTGCCCTGTAACACACAGCGTCCACCTCACTCTTGTGCGATTGCTCACCCCGCCCCAGCCCTTCAGGCTGCGCGGCCTGTGCGCTTGCGCGGGGCACCGAAGGCCCGGCTGGCAAAGGAGGGCGGTGAGGCCCAGACAACTGGGAACGTGCCCCATCCATCTCGGCTGGAGGCCGAGTGGGCCATGCGTCAGGGCAGGGTGAAGGTGCTGCTTTCTAATCGTTCCTTCCCAGGGACCAGCTCCCACTCCAGCTGCCCAGCTGTGGTGTCTGCTGTGACTCGTTCTGCTGTAAGAGGGTCTGGAGCACGCAGGTAGGGGTAATGGTGGGCTAGGGGCTCCAACTGAGCAGTGCAGGTTAGATGGTCTGGGTGAGAACCCAGGAAAGAAAGCAAGGTTGACCTGCCTCCATCCTGCAAAATTGTCAGCAGCCGTGAATTGCTGGCTTCCTAAAACCTGGGGATTGAACCTCCCAAAATCCCTACCCATCTAAAGCAAACAGCCCAGAGAAGGAACTTCTTATTCTTTCCCCTGGCTCCCAGGGTGGCTCAGAGGCCAAGAGAGTTTCTTTTCATTCCTGGTTCTGCTGCTCACCGGCTGTAACCTTGCGTAAGTCAGCAGGCCTATCTCCCTGGATCTCACTTTTGCAACTGCAAGGTTGCATTAGAAAACAACAATAGGTGAAAGAATACAAACAGTCGTAGGTAACGTACACTAAGTGCTTGTGACAGGTGCCAGATGCCTGTCCTCTGAAACTTAGAGCTCCTCCTGACTTAGTGGGGAGTTTTCCCTGGGAGGTAGTAACTCAGGAAGGGACCACCTTTCCCTGCCTCCCTGTGTACATGGGGTCTGTGTTCCAATAAAACGTTGCAAAACCAGGTGGCTGACTTTGGCCTACGGGCTGGTGTTGGCCTGTGGTATAGAATGTGCCCGTATATCCTTTTTCTAGTTTTGCCAACTAGTAACCTTTTCTAATCACCAGTTCAGTAACGTGCACTAATCTGTATCTGGCACGTGCAGGAATGTGGCAGGGCTCCAATCTTACTGTTAAATTCTTCCCACCAACACTCACTGAACCCCTCTTGTGTTCCAGGTGCTAATAAGTTCTTCTGGGATTTGGTTGTGAGCAGCAAAGGCGCTGGCTCTGCCCCCAGAGTATAGCCAGTGGATGTAGCTTGTGTGGATGAGCACCAGCACCAAGGCAGCGTGTAGGCGGCACTTCTCGTTCAGACTAGGCGTGAAGGAAGGCTTCTCACAGGACATGGGTGATGGCCTGGTCTTCTGAGGTCTGTCCTCAGGACCTGGCGCACCGCCCCTTCTCCTTCCTGAGGCTAGAGCAGAGGAGTCTCAACCCTGAGGAGATGGTGTAGGTGCTGCTTGGTGGGGTCCTGTGTCCCCAGATCCTCACAGGGACAAACGTTGCCTGCAGACTAGAACCTGCCGTGCGTTGTTATGGGGGGAGAAATGAAGCCCTGTTGTGTCGTCTGCTCCGACACTGTAGGGTTATTTATTACAGCTGCTAGCATTAGCCTAGCGAGTGAGGGGCCTGTGCAGCATCCCGTCGAACCTTCCCAGCGGTCCCACAAAATGTGGGTGTGAATCACCCCAACGTTACAGACACGGAAGCTGTGGCTTAGAGAGGTCAAGTGGCTCATGCAAGGCTAGTGAATTACATAGTCTGCGTTCTAACCAGAGGCGCCTGTCTCCAGAGTCCGTGCCGTTGACCGCTGTCTGGCTGATCCTGATCGATACCAACCCCAGCTCTCCTGTCCAGCCTGTGCTGCCGAGCCCAGAAGAAGCAGGGGACAGTCCTGTCCTGGGACTTGTGCTAATGGGATGAGACAGGATTTCCCCAGGGCAGGGACCTGAAGGGCAGAGGCCAGGCAGAAAGGGCAGTCCCTTCTCTCATCTTGGGGAGAGCCTGCTTTTTGAGGGGTTTGGAGACCTGGAGACAGCCCGCTGCCTGCAGATGTGGGCAGAGCTTCGTGCCTCAGACCCCGAATCTCCTAGGCCCTGGGGGAGAGATGGGGGGTGGGTTCGGGGAGGGGGGACCCCCAAGACCCTTCCTTAGTTCCTGCTCCCTTGAAAATGTTTTTCCTTGTGGGCCAGTGAGGCCCCCTCTCTTTGTAGCTGAGATGTCCAGGGCTGACAGGCTAAAACTGCTCGCTTGCTTTTAAGTGTCAGGAGATGTAAATACTTTTAGTCTTCAGTGGTTTCTGATTGAATATCCTTTTGAAGTAATGATAGCTATAATTTAAAGCAACAGTTACCATATTTTCCTTGCTGGCTGGCCGTCTTTGAAGCACTAAGTATAAATCTGCTTAAAATCTTAAAATAGCTGTAGCTCTGTCTCAATATTCGACCAGGAGCCAGGGAGATTCGGCCTCTAATTGCTGTCATCTGTAACCAATATCAGCAGCACAGCGCGCTCATGACAGGGTGGCTGGGAGAATTGCTCTGACGTGGGCAGGAAGGTGGAGGCAGAGATGGGATCCCTCTTGGGGACCCTTGGCTTTGGTTGGAGTTCGGGAGAAACCCATCCTGAAATTAGGACCAAATGGGCTCTGGGCTGTTGGAAGATTTTCGGGACTGTCTTTTCCAGGCCCTTCCAGGAGTCCAGGGTGGAAGTGAGAGGGGCGTCCCTGCAAAAGAGCTCAGAAAGTTCCAGGGTGGGCAAGGAAGGGGTGGTGGGGGATAGAATTCCCAGGACTTCTGCATGCATGGGACGAGGCACGATGTCCTCATCATTTGTAAGAAGGAGGGCTTTGAAGATTCCAGTGTGCCTGGTCAGCAACACGGAAAATGCACGATCATGTCTGTAGCATCTGGCAAACGCATTTAATATAGAGCTTAAATCTGAAACTGACTGCTGCATTATCGTTCATTCACAAATATTCACCCAGCAAATGCTTATTGCATCCCTACTGTGTGCAGGGCAGGGAGCGGAACGGTCGGCACTCCTTGTGTTCACAGGGTATGCTATGAGCACAGACACCCTCAGGGCCGGGAAGGGAAGTAAATAAAGGCAGGGGAGGAGAGTGCCGAGGGGTTCATGTTAAGTAGGGCTGCCCTCGAAAAGTGGCATTTGGTGGCATTCCATTTTTATAAAATCCTGTCGATGGAAAGTGTGCGAATGCATGTCTGTTCCACGTATTCTAAAAAATTGTGGTGGGGAACACTCAGAAAGGTAACAGTCTTATCTCTGCCAGGACTAGGGTGATGTAACTTTCTTTCTTTCCTGTGCTTGCATCTTCTAAATGTCTTCGGATTAGGATGCAATTACCTCGTGGTAATTGGACTTGGCAGTTCCTTAATCAGTTAAACGTACAGTTACCATGTAACCCATCAATTCCACTCCTGGGTACTTCCCCAAAAGAGATGAAAGTAGGTTTTCAAACAAAAGCTTGCCCATGACTGTGAACAATAGCCTTATTCACCACGAGCAAAAGGCACAACCAAGCTGTGTGCATCAGTGGGTAAGCAATTGGTGGTATAGCTATACAAAGGAGTATTACTTGACCATGAAAAGGAGTGAAGTACTGATACGTACTACAACAAAGATGAGTCATGAAAACGTGCTAAGTGTAAGAAGCCAGTGCAAAATGTTACCTAGTGTGTGAGTCTGTTTACATGATATATTCAGAACATGAAAATCCGTAGAGACAGAGGCAGAGTAGTGGCTGCCTAGGGCAGAGGTTAACGACTGGCCAGAGGTTGTCCTTTTCCGGGGCTGAAACTATTCTGGGACCTAGGCAGTGGCAATGGCTGCATCACGCTTTGAACATTCCTGAACCATGCGCTTTAAAAAATGGGTGAAAAGGTAAATATGCTGTTGTATGTGCTTTTCTGCAGTGAGAAAGACATGGTAGCTGGGGGAGTTCCTGGAAGAACTTAGTGGAGGTGAGGAGAGGGCAAAGCTGCTCATGGGAGGCTGAGCCCTGGACCTGACTTGTTTCTCTGGGCTAGACAGACACCGGGGAGGCCAGGCCAAGAGCACAGCGGGCGCTCGCCGGGAAACAAGCCGGGTGGCCCTGGAGCCCATGAAGGGTTAGTGATTTCCCACTGATGGTCCCTAGAGAGCGCAGCCTACACACGCGTGATTGAGAAAGAGCCTGTTTTTCTAAAACCCGGGCATTCCAGTCCCCCTTAGAAAAGGTTTCATGCTTTTTAGGATAGTGGGAATTGGGGTGTTTTTACCTGGAGAGGGAAGAGAGAAAGGGGACTGTCTCCCATCACTGGGGGCAAGCCCTATATCACACCACCTCCTTGCCCTCACCTCCCCCAGAGCCCAGAAACCAGCCCTGCAAAACCACCTTCCCCGTGCACCCCTGGGATTCTGCCCGTGCCCCGTGACTCACTAGCGTTTTCCGGGTCATTCTTTAGAGTTGAATGCCTCCTTAGGACAGAGGAAGACCTGAGGGTGGACCGTCCTTGCTTGATTCTCCGACTGTTTCTACAGCGAGAGGGGGCAAAGGCCTGCTCCAGGGGCCTCAGTGCCCACAGCAGCCCACCCTCCGCAGGGTGATCCCTGCATTGGCCTGTGTTCTGATGGAATAGAAGGCTGGAACTGAAACCACCCAGGAGTCTGAATCTTGAGTTGGGAAAACCAGAGAGGGTGTCTCCGGCAGCCTCGCCCTGGGTGCTGGTGGCTTGGACTGAGGGAAGAGTGAGGGCAGGGAGCCAGGCTGGTGTATTTCTTCACTTCTCTGAGCCCCGATTCCCGTCGGCAACATGTGGGTAGTTTTGGGCCTGTAAGGTGAATTTAATGTTCAGTGCCTACTGTGCTGTGCCTTGCACATAGTGGGCTCCTCAACTCTGTGCTTCTCTTTTTCTCTTTGTGAGGAAGGTGGGAAAAATTATCTTGGTATGCTGAAGTATTCTGTCTCCTTGGGACATTTCAATTTAACAAATATAAACTAATGGGCTCATCTATTTGCCAATTATTATTGCCCTCCTATGTCTTGAGCACCATCCTAGGTGCTAGGGATTCGGAGATGAGAAAGAAGATAGTGGCCATCCTCTCAGACTTGGTGGCTGGTGGGGAGACAGATAAGCAGACAGCAGGGAATCACAGGTGGTAAGGGCACCAATGCGCTGAAGCAAGAGAAGAGTATACTGTGAGAACCACTGCAGAGGATTTTGGGGGTTCAGAAGGACCCCTTGGAAGAAGACGGTGTGAGCTGAGAATAGGGGAGAGCTGGCATTAACTGAGTGGGAGATTCATTCATTCAGCACATGTTTGTTGTTGGGGGACAAAGAGACACTGTGCAGGGAGCCCGAGAAAGGCTGTGGAGGGACTGAAAGAGGACAGACAGGCTGGACCAGAGAGAGCACAGGGTTGGAGGACAAGGAAGATCCCTGAGGCCAGTGAACTTGAAGGAGGCGAGAGACATGGTCAGATCTGTGATTTAAAAGGTTCTCCCTTCAATCCAGGACATTTCAAAGTGGACCAGATTTCATACAACAGGGGTCAGCAAACTTTCCGTAAGGGCAAGAGAGCTGAAATATTTGAGGTTTTGTTCGACTCTGCTGCTGAAGCTTGAAGCAGCCATTGGCAATAGGCAAGCAAATGGGTATGACTGTGTTCTAATAAAACTTTATTTACAAAATGAAACAGAGGGCCTGATTTGACCCATGGTCCATAGTTTGGCAACACCTTTTATGTGATAGTATTAATTTCATCAGTGATGATATCGAAGTTAGGGTTTTTTCTTTAAAGTTCTTGTCTATTCAAGATATGTACTGTGGAAATGATGGCTGATAGGACATGAACTTTGAGATTATTTTTCTAACCTCCAGCAAAAACAACAGGATAAACGTATAGAACAAGATTGACAAAATGTTGATAATTGTGGAAGATGGATGATGGATGGACACATGGAGGTTCATCTAGCCATTCTCTCTGCTTTCGTTTATTAGAAATATTTTTGGCATGTGTTAGAAAATTTCCACAATAGAAGTCTTAGGTCTGTCTTGCACTCTTTTAAAGCAGAGTGGATAGTGCACTATGGGGGCCAGAGGACACCCCCCATTGAAGGCCGACACAGAGAGACTAGGCCTGGCCCTCAGTCCCAAGAAGTTGACCATCTGCCCTGACTGGTGTGGCTCAGTGGGTTGAGCATTGCACCATGGGACAAAAGGTCATTGGTTCGATTCCTAGTCAGGGCACATGCCTGCGCTGCAGGCCAGGTTCCCAGTTGGGTGCAAGTGAGAGGCAACCAACTGATGTTTCTCTTATGCATCAATGTTTTTCTCCATCTCTTTCTCTGTCCCTTCCTCCCTCTCTAAAAAATAAATAAAATCTTTTTTAAAAGTTGACTGCCTCCTAGGGGTGGTGAACGATGCCCCTGATAAGGGCAGCTGGGGAGAGTGGCTGGGGCGGAGGGAGCTTGTCTGAGTTCGTGATCGTGTGGAAGGGGCAGATGTGTAATGGTGCCGTATTCCACCACAGTGCTGGGCATGGCGTGGCAGAGACAGAGGGGCGAGAGGGGGTGCTGGAAGGCTAATGTAGCCTCATAGCGGCCTTGACAAAGGGAGCAGCCCTCCAGTCCCTTATTTCAAGTGAATGTGGGACTAAGCTCTGCTTCCCTTTAACATGAGTGCAGGGGACATGAGAACAAACTTTGGTTTCACTGGGGCTGTGAAGCAAAGCGTGGGGCTATGCAGGCACCCTGTGCCAGCCGCTGTCCCTGGGCATGAGCAGGCCTTGTGGAGCTGGAAGGCTCCCTGGAACCTAGGGAGGCCGCCAGAGGATGCCTGCCCCACCCCCTCTCACCTGGGCCCTGCTTTTGAGCTTAGAAACTCCCCCTGCCAGAGGGCTTACTCCCTGACTCTCCACTTTCTGCCCCACAGCGCTGTGTTCAGTTCCGTGACCTTGGACAAGTGAGCCTCTTACCTCCTCTGACCCCAGTTCGGTCTTCAGTGGGTCGGGGTGGGAACAGTTGCTTCCCATGCCCCTGGATGGCTCTGAGGCTCTGATGAGATAATGAGTGTGAAGTATAGGGACAGAGTAGGTGCTGAATAAATGGTGGCTTTTTTTGAGGCGCAGTTTTCCAAGACTCCAATGCGTAAGAACTAACATGCTTTCTACGCATGTTGGTTTTATGGCATGAGCACTTTCTGACATAGCTCTTCAAAGTGAGCTCTTGCGGGCTTGTGGAAACACCCTGCTGGGGAGGGGATTGATGCTGGAGGCTGTGACTGTCCAGGCCGCACAGCCAGGGGTCACTGGGACAACACTAAATTACAGGCTGACATCCCTGGAGTCAGGAGTGTAAGGAAAGTGGCTCCTTAATGCACAGTGCCTTGGGGACAGAACTCCTGGAGACCCAGCATGTTGAAACAGGAGAAAAGAAGCCTGCACTGTCCTCCCACATTTCTAGGTGAAGTGGCCCCTGAGGCCATCTTGCTCTGGCCCTGCTGGGGGTGGGGCAACAGGCTCCCGTCAGCAGAGCGGAGGACCCTTTAATTGGCCGCCTGTGCTTGTCAGCCTGGCCTCCCGCTCAGCCGCCCCGGGAAGGTGCCCGCCCGCTTGCCTTCTCTACCCTCCAATGCGCCAGAGGGGAGTCCGGGACCAGACACTGACACTCTGGGCCCACTGACCGAGAGCCTTCCTACGAAACGAGATCAGAGTAACTAATGGTGAAAACCACGTTGCTGGGTCTTTAACCCACCCTTTCATCCTTTGCACGTGCCCTGTGCACGAGAGCAGCCTGCGAATTTGAAAACAGGCCCCAGAGAGGGGAACTGGCCTAATGCAGAACCCTGGTGCCTTTCTCCACACGGCCCTGGGAGGCCCCTGTTCCTGTCTACCGGCCCAGCCCCTGCTCCCGAGTTCACACACGAGCACTGCCTCTGCTGGCACCTCTTACACCACTCGGTGCTGCTGCAGACGACCCCCAGCCCCGTGCAATGTCTCTCGATACATCTGCTTCTCTGAGTTACATTGAATAAATACATTGTTGCTGTCACAAAGACCTGAGTGGCCTATGGCTTCTGTGCGTATCTCCTACGCTTGTTGAAGGATCGCTGTATTTCTTCTTCTCTTGAAAACATCTGACCCTTGCAGCGTTCAGGTGACTGGGTGGTCCCCAGTGGCCGCTTTCTCAGGGTGCAGCCCTGCCCTCTGGGTGGGGAGGCTCTTGCCTTAGCTCAGTGCTATGTGAATACTCCTGAAGTCCCTTACGGCTCAAGGGAGAGAAGTGCCGTTTTTCACTCAACCTTGTAAGAGAGATGGACTGGTTGTGTGGCAAGTGGAGGGCTGAAAAGTGTGCTGTGGTGGCCTGCGGTAGAGATGCTAGGTCTAGACAGCACCCATCTCCTCCTCGTTCCTCGCCAGAGGCACCTAACCACCGAAGGCAGGAGCGCAGCCAGCCACCCTGTCTCCTGCAGGCTTTCTCGCGCTGTCGTTCAGCCCTGGCCAGTGCGCTGCACGTGGGCGCTGCTGGGAGCCGCCTCTTAGACGTCTCCTCAAGGAAGGGCCAGTGAGCAAGGCCTTGCTCGCCCTTTCGGCCTTCTCCTTTCCTGCGGCATGGAAGTGGTGGTCGTGGCCTCAGCAGCCTTTTTAGATCATGAGGTGACTGTGACTTGTACTTTGGGTGTCATATCTAAGAAGATGTCACCTTTCTCAAAGTCGCAAGGAGTCAGGCCTGTGTTTTCCTTGAAGGGTTTTATAGTTCTAGCCCTTGCCCTGAAGTCTACGACACATTTTGAGTTAATTTTTGAGCATGCGGTGAGGAAGGGTCCCTCATTCTTTTGCACGTGGGTGTCCAGTTGTCTCCGTCCTAAAACACAGATGGAATTCTAGGCCGGGTGGTAAATAGTGTTACCTCTTGGGCTCTGACCCATCCCTGGGACCTCCTAGATGTTCCAATGGCCCACACACTCACCTGTCTATGTCTGTCATGGCGGAGGCCTCAGGATGCCACCACTTTGGATGCCAGCGAGCTCCCTGTTGTGACATATCCTGGATGTCACACCTGCGTGTTGTGTGTTGATGCATTCTGAGGGTGGGACGTACTAATATCAATTCAGAGATGTTCCCTGTCCTGCCATTAATAGTCATGTGTTGTAACTTGAGGGGCATGGCTGGAGCAAAGAGAAGTGCCAACTCTCCTGCGGTCACCAACCAGGGGAGGCTGAGCAAGAGGAGACACTGACCCAGGCTGAGCTGGGCAGTCGGGAGGAGGCCTGGGAGGCAGAGAGGCAGCGGGGCGAGAAGTTCCCACTTGGCTTCCCCAGGGGAGGACTTGCAGCCCTCACCCCCATCCCCACAATTTGCTCTGTCACACTGTCCCTGCTGAGGACCGGGGAGGCTACCTGCGTGGGTTCCTCCTCAATCCTCCCTTTGCAGAGCAAGACTGACTTCTCCGTCCTGAAAAGACTGAGTGGTCGAGATGACATCCTTAGAGGCCTCTGGTGTGCAGACCTGGTGTCCGGTGTTGCCAGCAACCCGCCGACTGGGGGGCTCGCTGGGCCACAGAGGACCCTGCCTCCTCTGCTACTGCCGCCTCCCCTCTGTCCCTCCACCCCCACCCTCTTTGCTCAGCTCCTGTCTCCTGCAGGGACTGCGTTCCACACTCCTGGATAATACATGTTGGGCAGTGGCCCTTCTGCATACTGCAGAGCCAGCATCGAGCTGCGGCCTTTTCCCATCAAGAACTATTTACAGCCGGGGCTGGGCCGCCCCATTCTTCACTCCAGGACACCCAGGTCAGGGGCCTGGCCAGGAGGACAGACCCTGGTATGCAGACCTCCTGGCCTGGCTGCTCTGGGGACAAGGAAGGGAGGTCTCAGGATAATCAGGGAGAGCCTATGACAGGGCTTCCGGCCCCAGTGCCCTGGCCTGACTCACAAATGCTCCAACTGCGCAGTCGTGTTTGGGTGGTCAGGACTGACTGGGTATGTCTGCCCAGGTGGAGGGCGGAGGGCACAGCACAACTGAGAATAGAGTGGCCGCTACCTGCTGTCCTTGTGTAGGCAAATGCAGTGACATTAATAATTATAGTTAAAAAGTATTCAAGCATTTTAAACAAAATTATAGCATATATTAATTCTTATTTTATGAAATATTTAAAGTGCTCTTGCAAACCATCTAAAATGTATTTTTAGGAAAAGCCTGGTTTTATTGCTGAATTCCAAAGCAGCAACGCATTCCGTGAATACTGTTGTTTTCTACCAAAATATTTTGGGGTAACTTGTTATTTGGCAACAGATAACCAATACAGTGTCACAGTGTTGACTCCTGATGAAGGCTGGGTCATGAAAGCTCTTCGTCAGAGCCTGTGGCGCCCGCACTTGTGACATTGAGAGCATTGAGGGTAGTGATTCTGAGTGCCAGCGTGGAGAGCCAGACCGTCTGGGTGCGTTCCGTCTCCACCGCTCCCGGAGGGAAGGGCCTTGGCTCAGCTGCCTCTCACAGCCTCAGTTTCCTTGGCTTTTAAAGGGAGAGAATAACAGTGCCTACCTCACAGGGCCTTGTGAAGACTGAATGAGTTCATTCAGCCCCTACTACCTGCCTAATAAACACTAGTCGTCGTAATTGGCAGTGGAAGGCGTGGAATTCGGAGCAGCTGAGCGCAGGTGCTCAAGGTGCCTTAGGAAGCCGTTGTGGCCTATGAGTCCCCAGGAGCACGGCTGTCTGTTATAAGTACAACGTAAGGCGTATTTACGTCACTTAATGTCTAGTGACAGTGTTTTTTAAAAAATGTATAGAAGTACAGATGAAATTAATTTTAATAATACATTTTATTTAACCCAATAGATCCAAAATACTATCACTTCAACACGTAACAAACATATGATTATTGCAATACTTTACATTCTTCTTCCTTTTAACGTATTGATTCTCTGAATCCCAGAGGGTTTGGGGCTTATGGCGTTTCTCCATCAGCACCATCACATTTCCAGCGCTCAGCTGCACAGCTCCAGAGCAGCTTCCCCTCAATGAAAATGCATCCGAAGGTAACAGATTCAAGGTTATCCCCGGGGCACAGCCACTCCTGTGCCCTTGCGTTCCCTTCTTTCGCAGTGAGAGCTGCGGTGCCAGGCGGGCGGCGTGGCCAGGCAGCCGCGGGGAAGCCGGCGGAGTCACGGCAGCGAGCGCTCCACCCCAAACCCCCAGGCGCAGTGCAGACCCAGGCAGGGCGTTCTGGCTCTCCCCGGTGCCGGCTTGTTGAGTGAGGGCTGAAGTCGGGCTCACCTGTCTAGAAAGTGGGGGCAATGCTGCCTGTTGCCTGGGGGTGTTATTATAATTAACAAAAGGGTGTTTGTAACTTGAGGTAATTATTACACGCAAAGCACATCATCATGCGTGATGCGTTGTTCTAAGCATGCATTGACTCTTAATTCTCGCAACAGTCTGTAAGAGTCAAGGCAAACTTTGAATGATTCTTTCTGTCTTATGAGGGAGCAAAGCTCAGGGAGGTGCAGTCAGTAGGCCAAGGTCCGTGGAGCTGGATTTGACCTACGGCAGTCTGATTGCAGGGCCCACCCTCCAGACCGCCCCATCAAAGGCCTACGGTCTAGCATATATGGGTGCTTCATGAATATCTGGGTGTCCAGGGAATGAGTGAATGAATGAATGAATGATTCTCAGTTCCATTGTGAGGTCCGGAAAAGATGCACTCTCAGTCTTCCTCCCTCTCTCCTCTTTCTCTGCATTTTAGTTACTTAAAAACAACAGGACTTTTTGAAGAGTTCACACATTCACATGGTGCGAAAGGAGCAAAGGGATAGAGACTGAAAACTGTCCTTTCTGCCCTTGGCCCCCAGCCACCGAGGCCCTTCCTTGCGGTGACCACTCTGACCAGCTACTTATATAGAGGGACGTATATTCATTCCCTTGTTACTTCAGATGGTCAATTCAGACACCACATGGGATGTTCTTCCTGGACTGTTTCTTTGCTCCACGGAGGCTGCTCCATGTTACCAGAGGGATTTCTCACCCTCCATCCCATGCACCCCTTTAAGCCTTAATTTCTTGATCTGCCCCTTCCCTAAAGGAGGCAGTAGATGTTAAATAAACTGCATGGCATGTGCAGAGCATGGGGCCTATCGAATAGTAAGCACTTAACTTCATTTTAAATCACATGAAGAAGGGGAGAGGTGAAATGCACCCCCCTGAGGACAGGCCACTGGGGCTAACAGGCGGCTCCTGAAGGTGACGAGGCTTCCTGTTGGGCCCTGTGCACAGACCATGAGCCACTCGCCCCACAGACAGGAAGGGAGGAAGTCAGGAGCAAACGAAAATATGGACAAAGGAAACTTCAAAGCCACTGGAAAAAATAGAAAGGCCCCCACACACTGAGAGGCCAGCTCCCTGTTTCAGGTCTCCCCAGCCCCAGAGTGGACACTGCCTGGCTTCACTTTTCCTCAGTGTCCCCACGTCAAGTCAAGCAAAGTGGAGCGGAAGGAGGGAAATGTGTGGGGTTGGTTCACGTGGAGCCTCCAAATTCCAGGCTACAGTGACAAAGAGTGCACGAAGCCCAGGAAATGCAGCTCTCTTGAGTCTGGGCCTCTTGGTCCTGAGGAGGGCGGCGTGGGCAGAGGGTCCTAGCCCTGCTGCCCTCGTGAGGCCCCAGGCAGCACGGCCAGCGTCGGGCAGCGGTGTGGCTGCTGCGCCCGCTCAGGGCCTCAGGCTGGTAAGGAGGCCACGCACCCAGAGCTGGGGAGAGGCGCCTGCCTCTTGCTGTCATTTACCCACTCCTCCTCTCCTGGCCATCCAAGTCCCCTTAAAAATATACAGCATTAAAAGGAGAGTCGCATTACTTTAATCTACACAATCTTTATCGCCATTTAAAAGAGTTTTTCAAATTACCCCTGGAAACTCCCCGTATCTAATAGTTGTCAGAAAGGAAGAGAGAGGAAAGGGAAGGGGAGAGAGGCGGGGGAGGCAGAAAGAAAAGCAGGCAGGAGGCAGGGAAGCTCTGCTTTGTCAGGGAGAAGAAAATAAAGAGAAATCAGCCCAGCTTCAAAGGGCGCATTTCCATAATTGCCCTGTAACTTGGGCAAAATAAATCTGAGCGGCTGAGAAAAGCGCAATCTCTCAGATGAGTGCACTCCAAAGCCCGGGAGAGCTGCGGGCCCACTTGTTAGCGGTGAGGGAATGCAGGCTCGGCCTGCGCAGAAGTGACTCGGTCCCAGCCAGGCGGTCCCAGGCAGAGGGAGACCCTGCCTGCCTTTGTCTCCCTTCTGCACCCCGGCCCCCCAGACACACGACACACACACAGATGCACAGATACAGAGACACGCAGGCGCGCACACGGACACACGGATGTGGGGTCACACAGCAAGTAAACAAATAAGCACATTTCTGCGCACAGAAGGCCTGGCCGCCGTAAAGAGGTGGCAGGAATTATGAGGCAGAAGCATGTGAGTTAAGCTTTTATCCGAGAGGACCTCCCAGTAACCTGGTAACCTGCTCCTGTTAGAATATCCAGACGAAAGGCCCCACCTTTACTGCCATGCATCCTTTCTGGGGCCCGCTCTGTTACTCTTGCCGGGGATGGTCCCACCTCCAGGGACTTGGCCCTCCAGACACCAGGCTGAGCTGACCCGCCCTCCTTTTCCGGGACTGGCGTGACCTCCTGCCTGCACCCTCACATCGCTGACCCCCCTTGCAGGGCCAGGAGCTTTTAAAGACCAAAAAGTGCTGCACTCAGTGCTCTGTTCTCCTGCTTCTCTGTACAGAGCTGCAGTTTCTGGGAGAGGATTCCTGATATCGGTGGCTGCCCCCCTCCCTCCTGCCCTCCATTCGATGCCTTCCCGGCCTGGGCCCTGTCTGCATTTGGACTGAACTTTGTGTGCAGGCTGATCTGGGCCTCGTAGGGCCTTTCTTGTGCTCTCTACAATGCCAGGAACACTCCTAGCTGGTTATGACCGTCAGAACTGTCCCAGACATTGCCGTATGTCCAGGCAGTGGGGGATCGCCTGGCCGGGAAGCACTCTTAGGGCCTCTACCAGGTCTCTCACTCCCTCCCCGCTTAGGAAGAGAGAGGCCTGTGGGCTTCTCTGTCCAGACTAGCATGATGGCCCTTGGAGGGTCTGGAGTGTACTGACAGGAACAGTGACTGCGTCAAACCTACGTTGCGCACACGGTAGATGGACATTTTTAATGTGGTCAGCTTGGCTGGCTGGATCAGATGACAGCCACCAGTTAGGGTCAGGAGGCGATATTTGGAGAGGTTATGGGTCCCTGTCACCCCCATAATTATCTCTAGGTCCGCACTTATAAATTTCTGCCTAATCCTAGACAAGGGTAGCTATGTAAGGAAATTTGGATGAATTCACCAAATCCATTCCCCTCCATGTTGCAGCTGGTGAAAGTGGGGCCCGGAAAGAGGATGACACTTGCCCCCGTTTAGATGGGAGGTGCCGCTAACAGTGAACACAATTCTACATACCTGCAGTTAATGTCCTATTTTCATTTGATGGAGATAAAGGGTACACGAGACCAGGAATTATAGGGTGTGGAGGATATTTCTAGAAGAATACAAATAATTAGGCCCAAGGCGAATTCCTGACAGAATCTCCCAACAAACCAGTGAAGACATCTGACACCCTGTTCCTCTCTCTAACCTTCCAGAACTCAGGCCTAAGACAAGCAGGCAGGGGGGCAAGGGGGCAGGGACCTGGAGGTCCTGGCTGTGGACCTGGAGACTACCAGCCCAGCGGGGGAGGCCCCACCCTGTCCTCATGTCTCACCTGGGCCAGGTGAGTGGCTCCAGCAGCCTCTCCTGCTCTGGCCTGCCCTTGTCCCCGACAGGTGGGGCCCCACTTCCTCCTCCCTGTATTCTACTGAAAGTAAATTCCATTGCAAACTGGAAGGGGCTGTCCCAGAGGTGGGCCATCACTCAGGGAGTTGGGTGTGTTCCCTGGCCTGGCCATGCACTCCCACCGCCAGCTCCGTGCACACAAGGAGGGAGACAGACAGCAGCACACACTCTCCTCTGACCTAATTGATTATCCCCACACACCTTGGAGGGCTTTGCATGACCAGTCTCCACAGACAGCAGGAGCCCCTTCCGGGCAGAGTGATTGACATGTTTTATTTCTAACTGAAGCTTAATCAGGACCAAGGATGAGATTCCATAGCTTCCCTGTCTCCCCACCCTCCTCTCTCTGGCCTCCTTTTTCTCCTCTCTGCCCTGGTTTCCCTTCTACTTTTTAAATTGTAGGGCTGGACAATAAAGGGTGAAGGCAGTCCCCAGGATCCCCAAGAGGAGGGAGATAAGGGGGAGGACTGTGGGAGGAGGATGAGCCACCTGTTTCCTGGTGAAATGGAAGTGCAGCAAAGGGGAGCTCTCTCCTCTGCCCTTTCTTAGCTGAGAAGCCCATGTGGGGCTTTCTGCTTTTGTTTATGCTGTCGTATTGGAGTCAGTGGAGGGGCAGCTGAAGGGCCTCTGTAAACAGCGAGTGTACCCCACTCTCCGCTGGCTCCCGCACACACTGCTCTTTCAGTGGGTCGTTATCCCTGAAATGTAACGGGCCGAAGGGCGAACAGGACCCAGGGTTCCATGGGGGAGATCAGGGACAGGTGCTGAGACCTCTAGCTCTACCTGGCCTCCCCACACCTGTGCCCTCGGCCCTCGGCCCCTGTGGTGGCCCATCAGTGTGGAGAGGCTGTCTGGCTTTACTGTCACCCTCTCTCCCAGCCAGGGTAGTTAAGTTCCCTTTGCTTTGGTTGAGCTGGGTTTTGATAGGCCTCAATGCAGACACTTCACTTTCATGGGTGACAGAGCTGGGGCGGGGTAGGGTGGGGTGTGGAGCAGAATGCTGCCAGGAGGTTGAGAGGTGGGGTCAGAGATTCTGGAATATAATCGCAAGAGTAGGGCAATTTACCCTCACCCAGCACGTGCCAGCCCCCCCTCCCTTTGACAAACACCTTTGGAGGTAGGTAGGCATCTACTCCATTTGCATAGCCAAGGAAATAGGATGCAGAGGAGTTAATTATCTGCTCAGTTTCTCTGGAGGCGAGGCAGGGTCTGTGTGGGGAGGCGCTCTGCCTGCCATGTAAAGCTACTCCTGCCGACAGGCCTCTGCCTTGGTCCCCAGGCCTGGCGTCCAGGTTCAGGGCCCAGCCAGTTGAAGCTGGCTGCACATGCTGGGGGCACTGTGCCCAGGGCCAAAGCCAGCCTCAGTCTTCGTGTGTGACCAGGGAAGGGCGACACCCCAGAAAAGAGAAAGTAAGGGAGAGGAGGAAGCAGCAGAGAGGTGTCCTGATGCTGGGAGCAGGGAGTTCCAGCTTCGAACCTTCGAACCTTACTTGCCTGGTGTCCTGGTGCCCTTGCCTCTGCCTCACCAGCTCTCTGTGACCCCGAAAGAACCCACCTTCCTACTTGTCCCTGGGGTACCACTACTCCCCGCCACCCCCAAGCGCCTGCGATGTGTAGGGTAACAGTGTTCCATGGCCTTGGTGTACAGCTCTTCCCAAAGGTCCCTGGACTCCAGAGAGATTGGAGATGGTCACCTGCTACTCTGTGGAGCAAACACCTGTCAGCTAGCCACCTTGTAACTGTACAAACTGAAAGGAGGGAGGAGGATACAGAAGTTACCCCCACTTTGTTCCCCAGCATGACCCTCTTCCTGAATTCTCTACTTCAAGTCAAAGTTGGCAACTGGAGAACTGAAAGAAAAACAGGGTGCAGAGGGGGTGCGACACCCAGCAGAGCCAGAGAAGCAGCAGGGTTGGCCCAAGGTGGGGGGGAGAGGGAGGGAAGGAAGGGGAGAGAGAGAGGGAGGGCGGGCGGGTGAGCGAGCGAGCGCGCGAAAACACCCTTCTGTCCTGTAGAGGGAGCTCCAGCCCCAAATTTCCCAGCTCCCTCCCCCAGGCCGGCAGCCCCTGTCCGGCCTGCAGCCCCAAGCAGCCTGGATTTGTGCTACTGCCGGACCTCTGAGGGCTGTCCTTCCACGGCGCCCCGACAACACTGGTGTGCCAAGATGCACAGACGGCGCCAGGCCCCAGGGCCCCCAGCTTTCAACTTGGGCTGGGCTCAGTAACCAGGAGGGAAGGATGTGCACCCCTAGCTCCGTATCCCCCATGGCCGCCACCTCCCGCTCTTGCTTCTATAAGGAGGTATCTTTGGGGTGCAATGTGTTGGGAAGAGGGTTTCGATTGGCGTGCATGGCCCCTTATAAAAGCCTGAACTAACCTCAATTGCGCCTAAATAAGAAGGGGCGAAAACCTCTAGCCTAACCCCTCTGCGTCCATGTCATTAGAAGATACCCCAAGATCCAGTGGTTGTGTCGGTGGACTGGAGGGTCGGGCCTACTTTCCCACCGACAGCCCTTGCCAGGAATCATCCAGGTTGCCCACCTACTTTCCCACTGACAGCCCTTGCCAGGAATCATCCAGGTTGCCCACCTATCTCCCCTGCCCAGTCTCGGGAACCCAGGTACTCCTCCAGCTGCCTCTCCTCTCTGGGTGCACCCCCAGCCCTGCCACCTCCTCCCCTGGCCTCTGTTCTCCCCTGATCACAAGGTCAGACTTGTTTCCCCACGTCTGCTGATTGCAGGGACTCCTCACACATGGGGGGCGGGGAAGAGGGCACCAAACAGAACAACAGCAACAAAAATGATTCCTCTGTGAGCAGCAAGCGGGTTGTAGTCAAAGTGGCAACAGCTCATTTATTTAGCCAAAAATAGATACTTTCTTGTACAGTTTGGTTCACACATATGTACATTTTCCTGTATATACAAACAAGTCAGATGCGCTTATTCTCACTGAAACTCCACCCCCCAAAATCAACCTCACAGACCGATTCCACAAACTCAGCTAATGTGGGGTACAGAAGCGACTTGGGAAGGACCCAGGGAAACTTGTTTTATTTCTCTTTTGTTCGGTTTTCTTTTTTTAGGTATTCATACACAGACATGCTTACAAGTCATATCTATACAGAGATCTTTTTTTTACAATTATTACAATGATTTAAAAAAACTTTTTTAAAGAACTAGGATGAGGAGAGAGCTGACAAGACCAGTGCAGCGTCCAGGTGGTTCTGGGGCCTGGAAGAGAGAGGCAATGGTAGCATAGGGCGTGCGAATTAGGGGCAACTGTGCTGCTCTTAGGACCCCGAGACCCAACCTGGGGCTGAGGCCGGTGGCAGTGAGGTGTCACAGTGTAAAATGAGGTCAGCTACACACGTTGGTCTTCAGGTTTAACTGTAAAGGAGGGGTTCAGGGGCTCAGCGCCAGAGGTCAGGGTCTGGGAAGGAGGAGGTGGGCTCCTGGGCCAGGCCTGGCATGGGGTCGCTCTGCACCAGATCCAGAACCAAACCCCAGTGCTTGGACTGGGACAGGGCTGTCCCACCGCCCCTGGGCCCCTGGAGACGAAGGAGGGTGTTTGGTCCCCTAGCTGCGTTCCGGGGATGGGGGCAAAAAGTCCATGTTTGTTCCCGTTCTTTACTCCCCCCCGCCTGCCCTGCTGCCACTCCCACACACACCTCCCGTGTCTTACCGCCTGGGCACGGGCTGGAAAGCTGTCTTGAGTAACTTTTTCTCCACTTCCAAGGCACTACAGCGATCTGAGGGAAGCGAGGGAGCAAAAGAAGGGCCTTTAGAGCGCTTTGTTCCGGCCCCAGGGCCGTGGGTGGTAAAGAACCTGAGCCCCTGGGGTCCTGCCCTTCTTCCCAGGCCCAGGAGCGACAGATCCCCAGAACCCAACCCCCCGCAGGCTCAGCAGTCACCTGTTCCGCCCTCGGGCTCTGCTGGCCGAGCGAAGGCGGCGGCGGCAGCAGCGGCGGCAGCGGCCGGGTGACCCGGGGCTCCCGGAAGTCCCAACAGGTGTGGAGGGGCCGAGCCGAGCAGGGAGAGCGGGTGTGGGCGAGGGCCAGGCGGCGGGCGGGGGAACGGCCGGTTGGTCCAGGCGGGGAACTTGCCCAGCGGCGCGGAGACGAGCCTGTGCGCCGCGGCCGGGGAGAGCTGCAGGGCAGGCGGCGCGACGGCCGCCCCGGGGGGAGAGCCCCCCGCCCCCGGCGGCGAGCGGTGCGGGTTGTCGGGGCTCGTGGCCGTTTCGGCCAGGGACCAGATCTTGGGCTTCTGCAGGGCGGAGGCAGGCCGCGGAGCGGGCGCACAGGGGTCCAGGCCCGCTGGAGGCGAGGGCGGAGATGGCGGGGCCGTCGGAGGCTGCGCCGGGCCCAGACTCAGGGGCGGCAGCGGACGCTCCTCCGAGCCCTCAGAACTGGCGTCCGAGTCGCTATTCTTGGAGTCCGAAATGGGTTCCAGGCCCAGGTCCTCGTCCCTGTGCGCCGCCCCAGCCAGGGCCAGCTCAGGCCCCGGCGCCGCGCCATCTACGTTCTCCAAATCGATCTCCTCGTCCTCCTCTCCGTCCCCCAGGCCCTCGCCCGAGGCGTCCTCCTCCTCCCCACCCAGCTCCTCCTCCTCCAGCTCCAGCTCGCGCTTGCTGTCCTCTTCGTAGTCCTCCTCGTCCTCCTCTTCGCGCTCGCTCCCGTAGGCGTTGCCCTCCTCGTCCGTGCGGCTGCGGGGCGCCCAGGTCATCTTGTTCTCCTTCTTGAGGCGCCGGCGCGCGTTGGCGAACCAGGTGGACACCTGGGTGAGGGTCATCTTGGTGATGATGGCCAGCATGATCTTCTCGCCCTTGGTGGGGTAGGGGTTCTTGCGGTGCTCGTTCAGCCAGGCCTTGAGCGTGCTAGTGCTCTCCCGGGTGGCGTTCTTGGGACGGGACGGGTCTCCGAACTGGTACTGGCCATATGGGTAGAAGGCGGGGTGCGGGTGTGGAAACGCGGCTGCCGTGGCCGGATGCTGCACCCCGGGACTGTCTTTCAGCTCATACTGTGCGCCCTGCACGCACACGGGGAAGGAAGGGACAGCGCGGGGGAACGCAGATGAGCCCGGGTCGTGGCGGCCTCCACCCTCCCGGCCCAGGCCCGGCTAGTCTCCTCCCGCGCTCGCCTTGTCCGGCGCCCCAGCTCCAACACAACCCCCCTCCCCACTGTTGGGGGCCTTACCAGCTGCGGGAAGATGGGCAGCTCGGTTGCGTAGGGCAGGAAGGCGCCGTAGCCTTGGGCGGCGGCGGCCGCTGCCGCCGCCGCCGCCGCGTAGGGCGCCGCGTACACGGACGAGAGCACGTTGGACAGGGACCCCGAGGCGGCCAGTTCCGAGGCTCCGGCTCCGGGGCCGCCCCGGGCCCCAGCGTTGCCGCCACCAGCGGCGGCCCCCGGGCGCTCGGGTGGGTAGAGCGGGCGGATGTACTGGTATCCGAGCTGCGGGAAGGACATGGTGGCCCGCGGGCACGGACGGGGAGGGGGCCCGGCGTCCGGGCCGCCCTGCTCAGCGCTGCCCGCGGGCTCCGGCGCGCATCGGGGGCTGGGCCGGGCTGGGGCCCTGCTGCCTCCCCGGCTGCGCGGCGCTTCGCGGTCACCTATTGATCTGCTCCGCGGTGGCGGCGAGGAGCCAGGTCAGGTCCGAACAGATTGGCGAAGATTCCCCGGGCTCCGGGCTCTGATTGACATTTCTACGGCCCGCAAGCCCCTCCTCCCCGCGGAGCTCCCTCCTCTCCGCAGCCCGAGCGCCTCCGCCGCGGGCTCAGCGCCGCCTCTGCCCAGCAGTGTCGCGACAGCGGCTTCCTTCACCCTCCTCCAGGTTCACTCCTCCTCCTCGCCCTCCTCTCCCGCCCCCTCCGCCCTCTTCCCCGATCACTTCCTCCTTCGGCTCTGTACCCCTGCTGCGCGCTAGGAAACTCTTCGCTTTCCCTTTCTCTCCCGACCTCCTCTCGGCCGCGTTCTGTCCCCTTTGCAGCCCGCCTCCACCTAATCCTGCCCCCGCCCTGCCTCTGTCTGAGTCCTGGACTGTGGCCGCCGAAAGTTGTGAATACTCGGGGGCTGCGCCGGTGGGGGAGGGGGAGAGGTGTCCGTCTCTGTCTGTGTGTCCGTCCCGCCCTCACTCCCTCCCTCGCCCTTCCCCAAATCTCAGGTCTGACGTCGCGCCCTCTTATTCGACTTTTGCTTGCTTCTCCTACCCAAGTCGCCAATCGCAGGGGAGGCTAACCGGCGAGGCCCACCCCGTGGAGACCTAGCGCGGGGCGGGGCAGGGGCGGTAGCGAGACCCTGGAGCCCGCGGTCCCTTCCCGCCCCTCTGGCCTGAATGGCTAGGGGAGAAGTGGGAGCTGGGGGTGGAGATGGGGGCCAGAGGCTCGTGGACTAGGTTCGCCCCTCCCGGCCTCCTGCCCCTCCATACCTCTCTCCCCGCCCCAGCAGGAGCCTGGGTTGGGACCAGACTTGGGTCCAGGACTAGCGGGGAACCTGAGTCAGGCGGCCCCCTTTCCAGCTTGCACCCCAGCAGGCTGGCTACCCAAGGCAGCGTTGGGAGAGAGGTAGAAGTGGGGTATGGGTGTGCATTTTGGTCCACCTTCCAAACCCCTCTTTCTGCCCAAGAGGCTGGGACTGCTCCCATCCAAGAGAACCAAACCCTGAAATTAGCCACAGTCAGGCTGCATCAGTGTCCAGGAGCGAATTTCTTTTTAAAAACGGCAGGTTGTCGGGGGTGTGGGGAGGCTGCAGGGTGGACAACCTGGGGATCCCCGGGAGCAACGAAGTGGATCCTGCCGGTGCCCTAAACGAGGTGGGATGGGGGAGGAGCCAGGTGGTGAAGGCTTCAGGAACTTCCCCAGAGCCCTTGGAGAAGTTCTTGGATTGGAATTTTCTGTCTAAAGAGATCCTTCGTTTTCCGCCTCCTCCTCCCCTGCTCCCTGGCCTCAGCACCAACCTGTTTGCTTTCTGCGAGGATTTTCCCACTGTCGTGGGTGGGGGTGAGAGGCGAGACTTTTCGTTTTATGGTAGGGTACATCCTAAACCAAACCTGTACCCAAGCACCCACCTTCACGGATTAAGGCGTGCTGCCGAGAGCACGACTGAAATCCCTGAACTGCAGTGGCGCCCCCGGCTAAACGCTTTAGGCCGTGGCCGCGGTGCCAGCCCCCGCGCTCAGGGCCAGCAGTGGGAACGCTTAGGGCTGACAGGATGGCAGCGACTCTGCCAGGGAGATGCAGCCCCGGCTCGGGCGGGCACTGGCCTCCTGGTGCTGACTGATGGAGGAATCAGCCCGAATCCAGCAGAGGGGAGGCATTGGCGGTCTCGCCTGCGCTCTCTCCAGTCTCAGCAGCTCTGCGGAGCCCAGCTAAGCAATGGACTCCCAGGGGCACCCAATTTTCAGCCCACGTCCACTCGCCACCCCTTGCCACCACTCTCCGTACAGGTCCGAGACTCCACGAGGAGAAAATGGGGGGAGGACAAGGGCACGTTTGGAGGCACTCGGGTGTAGGGTTCGCTGGAGAGGACTGACCTGTGGCCTTCGCAAACGGGGTCCCCCTCCTCCTTAGCTCCTCCCCACCTGATTCCGCCTGAGTCCCAGCATTGGCCTTAGCCCTGAGAAGGAGGTCTAAGGGGCAGCTCTGGCTTTGAAATGTTCCCCAGGCTCCTGATTTCGTTTGGAGTTAAAACTCTCAGAGGAGTGGCACAGGGAATTGTGAGCTCACCTTCTCCGGAAAAGTCCCAGGGTTCAAAGTTAAGGGTAATGATAACATTATATCCTGGAGTGTTTTCCAGGCGTAGGACTCAAATTCGCACCAAACCAGGGCAGTACCAAGAGGGAGGTTAGGAGGTGGGGAAACAGGCTGCACTTTTAAGTGCTCGATGCCTGAAATTCAGCTCAGCTCTTTCAGGAGGAAAGGAGAAAGCAGTAAGCTCTAGAGATGTTTCTTCGGCAGTAATCAGCTTTGGACCTGGCCGTGCTGGTCTCCGGAGGTGGGAAAGAGGCCAGGGACTGTTGGGGAATAAGCCATGCAGGAGTGGGGGAAGTCGTGGCCCATAGGGCAAACCTCCAGAAGAACCAGATGGGACCCCAAGAACCCTGATTAGATCTCCCCAGGTGCCCAGGTCCCAGGCAGAAGTGGTCTCTCCGCAAGCCTGCTCCTCAGCTCACCCTGGCCTTAGCTTGGACAATCCGAACCCCACTTGGGACTCGGCGTCCTACGCAGCCGCAGCTGAGCCTCCAATGCCACCCGGGTGGTGGAGCCTGGCTACGGACTCAACTTGCAAGTCGGAGGACAACCGAACCTTTTTCAGTGATTTTTCATCCAAGAGTTGGGGTCAAAGTGACACCCTGGTGTAGGGAGGAGAAGCAGGTGCATTGGGAAGTTGATTTGGAAAAGGCTTGCGCGAGCATAAACATGTTGCAGGCAAAAGCTTCTCCATTATGTTGCCTTCTTCCAGCGTGCCCAGCGCGCAGAACAGCTTCGCGGGCTTGCTGTGGAGGCTCAGTGAGCATGGCCCAGCGTGCGGAGAGTGCACCCGGCTGGCGTCCAGAGTCAGCGCCGGGCGCACACAGTAGCGCTGGCGGTGCGCGCTGGAATCCCGAGGTAAACCCAGGGCTCTTGGGGTCGCGCCGTGCACCTAGGGTCGCCTTGTCCACTTTCTGCCCCGTCTTCACGCAGCCCCTCAGAGCTCGGGCTGCCGGTCCGCTTTCCCTGCCTAAGCCTGAGATCCCGGGGCTGCGGGCGGCCCAGCGATCCGTCCGCTTCCTGCAGACGCCAGCGCAAGGCTCCCACCGCTCCCTCCCCCCGCGCTTGGGTTACAGGTTAATGAAATGCTCGTTTTCCTCAGTCATTTGTTTTGTTTTCCTGCAAAGTTCTGATAAGTAGCTAACCAACGAAGCTTGTAATTACAATCTTACAGAAACCGGGCCGATCTGTATATAAATCTCACCATCCAATTACAAGATGTAATAATTTTGCACTCAAGCTGGTAATGAGGTCTAATACTCGTGCATGCGATAATCCCCTCTGGATGCTGGCTTGATCAGATGTTGGCTTTGTAATTAGACGGGCAGAAAATCATTATTTCATGTTCAAATAGAAAATGAGGTTGGTGGGAAGTTAATTTCTCTCCGCTCTGTGAAGCGTAGACAAGAATTTAATGATTTAATTACAGTTGTAAGCCCTTTCCATGAGACTTAAATTGAGCTGAGAATATTTTTTTTCCTCCCTCTCTCCCCCTCTCTTCCGCATTCTCTCTCTCCACTATTAGCATCTGCGTGGGCGCCTGAGTGCGTGGCCTGGTATCCGCACGGGAGGCATTGCTTCTGGCCAGGAACCCGGACTGGAGTATCCCAGGAGGCGCGGCCGGTGTCCTCCAGAGCTGCCCCAAAATGGGTTGATGCTCCCCATTGGCCTCAGGGCTCTTCCCTGGGTCCAGAGAGACAGCAGGGAAACTAGGAGAAACTTAGCCAACTTTGCTGCCAGCGAGAGAAGGGCCCCTCGAATGGCTATGGTAGCAGCAGCCAAGGGCAGGATGACAGGACCCCAGCCAGGCCCCCGCACCCCGGAACAGGCCTGGCCCCCAAGGAGGGGTTGGTGGCAGGCTGGCCCTAAGGCTGCTTGCTTCCCCACTCCACCCCTGCGCTCCCCCTCGGGGCCCTCAGCAGCCCGGGGTCTCCAGAGCAGCTCCGACTCGGCAGTACCCAGCACGGCCTGGATCGCAAGACCCGGGCCCTCAGCCCCAGCGATTTTCTCGAGCACTTACATTCCCTTGCCCTCCTTTGTCTTTCTCTCTGGTCATCTGTCTGTCTCCCCTCCTTTCTGTGTGTTCCATCCCAGGGCATTCATTTTTCTTCCTTCCTCTCCCTCCCTCGTTGTTTTATTTTCACCCCCTCTGGACCACTTTTCAGCTCATTTTTCTTCATTCCGCTCCTCCCCTCTTCCTTATTTTCTTTTCTTTCTTCCTCTCCCTGACTCTGGGACTGTGTCCCTCTCCTCTATCCTCATCTCTCATTCTTTCTTTCCTTCCCCTCTCATTCTAATCTTGTTTCCTTCCTCAAAGTCTTGGTCTGTTTCTCAGGTTCTCTTTGCATGGCTGTATTTTCTCTTTCCCTCCACCTTTCTCCGATCTGTTCCCTCCCCCAGTGGATCTGCCTTCCCATCCGTGCCCCCGCCCCATCCATCCCGGCAGATGAATATGCTGCGTTATTGGATGCAAGGCCAGGGCCGGGTGGTGGGGCTGGCCAGCCTAGCACAGCTTCCTCATGCATATTGAGGAGATGGTAATGAGAGAATTTGCATTGTTGCATGGAAATGACGTGTTCCTTGCCATCATTCAGAACTGGCTAGGGCGGCAGGGTGGCGTGGGCCCAAGAGAGACCCGCAGTGGGCACCCGTCCTGGTGGTTGCAGCTGGCCCTCAGTGGGTTCCTGGGTGCTTGGGACCTCAGGGAGGCAGTGAGCTCACGGAGGGGGAGCCGGATGCGTCTCCTTGGGCTTCTCCACAGGTCGGTGAGCTACTCTCATTAAAGCTTCATTATGGAAGCCCCTCCTTTCTCCCTTGCCCTCCCGACCCAGCCCTTGGGCCTCTGCACTGCCTCCTTTGGTGTCTCCTGGTCTGTGATGGAGCCACCAGGAAATTAGCGCCTGGCAACGTGGTCTAATGGCAATAAATTGTTTGCGATTCCTTGTGATACATCACAGGATCAAACACTGCCGTGCTGTGTGCCCTGCTCTGTTAGTCTCCTCCTCCTCACCGTGGAGGGAAGGTGGTTGTCAGGTCCTTCTGCTGTGGGGAGACCACTCCAGCCTGGGCTCAGTTGGACAGAGCTGACCTGCAGGGCTGGGGCTCTCGAGAGGGACATGTTCCTCCCTGAGAAGATCCAAAGAGCTCAGGAGCCAGGACTCAGGCTCGTCTCTCAAAGGATGATGGTTTCTGAAGTCAGCAGCGAGGGCCCAACTCAGAGTTGAGCTCAGAGAACCCAGGTGCTCCTTGCTGGGGAGTCACAAGGATGTAGCACCCTGGTGCTGGATGCAGTCGAGGGGAGACCCTGTGAACCGGAGATGTTCACCTTCCCCCCAATGTTTTCTGCCAGCTGCGTGCTAGGAAAAGCGAGAGCTCTTGGTCCCCATCTGGTCTGGTCTGGAACTGTGTGTGCAGGGTCAAGTTTCCCCAATTCAAGCCCTCCACTACCACCGCCACTATTGTTTGTGTACCATTTTCCCTTGTATTGACTCAATTCAAATGCTCAAATACCTGTTTTTGGAAAGAAAATTTGATAGGGCTGCTGTAAAAATGGAAAAGTAGATATTACTTACCATAAAAGGAAATTGTAAGAGATGAAAACTACTAAAACTAAGCAATATTAACACATTTTGGCCCTGTTGCTTGCTTAGGAATGATTTCCAGAGGAGGCTGTGTGTGTGTGTGTGTGTAGATTAGCAAGTGTTAGAAGTGTAAAACACTGAATTTTTCTCAGAAGAAATGAGAGAATTGAAAAGGAAATATTTCTCCTTATTCAACATAGGAATTTATTCTTTGTCTCCACCCCACCTAAAATCATGTTGAGGATGTTACATTAGTACATTGGTTTATGGCTTACGAAGAATACATTAAAAGCGTGAGATTCAAAAAATGACACGTTGCATTATTATTATTTACCAAATAACAATGTTAAACCTGTTCAATCAGTATCACATTGAATTCTCACAACAGACCTACGAGGGAGACACTATCTTGGGTGACCACGTATGGTCGTGGAGGACACTCAGGGAAGAGGGGAGCCCAGGGGCTGGAAGCTAGTCCTGCGTCCGTCAGACTGTGTGCCTTGGCCTGTTGGGCCTGCCCTGGAAGAAAAGCACCTTCCTCTAGTGTGTACAAAGTCGGAGGATGACCTAGCTCTTATCTTAAAGGTGTGCAGAGCCCAGACTAGAACCCCATCTGATAGTGTTAACTGTGATCCCTTGAGGCAGAAGGTAGGTGTTCCTTAGGGATTTGGGGAGGTGTTGCTGGTGTGTGGGAGGGGAATGTGGGAAGACTAGTCTCTGTGTGACCGGAGGAATATTTGGAGAGGACCCTGGCAAAAGTACAGTGGAGGTCAAGGGTCCATTATCCCTGCTGAGAGCCCATTTGCAGGGATGAGAGGAGAAGGTGATTGACCTCACTCTGGGTGCTTGGGCCTGTTCTCTCCTTCAGTCTACCCATGACTTCATTGGCCAGAGTTCTGCCTTCTTCCCATTCACGCTCTTTGGAAATTTCAGATCCTCAAAGACAAACTGAGGAATTGCATTGTACCAGAGGCTGCAAGTCAGGGGTTACCTCTGGCCACATTTAGGTGGTGGGGAGGAGGTAGGAACCAAAAAGACTAAGCTCAAAGGGCATAATGATCATGGCAAGCTGTGCCTTCAGTCCGTGTTATTTGGACACCGAGTTCCTATGCACGCCAACGGGGCCGGTCCCATGTGTGTGTCACCTGCGCATAGTGTCCTTTGCTTAGAAGCTCCTCGTTTTTGGTTTAATGCCCTGAGATTGCCATCTTGAAATTCTTGAGTCACTTGTACAAGGGGTCCACGTTTTCAGTGCACTGAGCACTGAAGAGGCTGGAAGTGGTCTTGCACTCAGGTGAATGAGGAGCCTTGCAGGCCTACTCGGTAGGCTGATGGACCTGCCCTGTTTACCTGCCCGAGTCTACTCGTTCTGGGAGAGCGCTGGGCCTTGGCCGGAGCTCCACCGCATCTCGGTTGGGTGGAAGCAGCCAAGAAGGCCCTGGCTGAGGCCAACCCGCTTTGCACTACCGTGGCAACCCGAGGGGGAAATCCAGCTGGGAAATTAGGGCCCGTGATGCGTTTGTTAAGGAAATGCTGCTTGGACTCATTTTCTGCAAGAGAAAGAGGTCTTGAATTCTGAAATGTTTTTGAAACATTTGGAAAATCCCACTTTAATCACTGATGACAGTTTGACACTTTTCCAGCTGCTTCGAAGCAGTAGACCAGTCAAGTGGCTCTGCAGGGCACAGGCTGGCTTGCTGGGGTATGTGTGGGCTCCAGCCTGTCTCCCTCCTTCCTGGTCCTTCGTGGCTTTGCGGAAAAAGGAAGAAGATGCAGCACAGCCCAGGCTCCTGCCATGTTCATGCCAGCCTGCGCCATCTACATTTGGGGGTTAGCTCCTGAAAGTGACCTTCTCTTTCCAGGCCTTGGACTCACCTCCTTCTGACCAGCCCATGACTAGGAGCCTTGGTGTCTTTATCTCGTTACAGCCACCTCTTGGTCTGTTTTGTTGACCCATCGGGGGCCAAGACAGCCCTCCGTCTTCTTACCTGCGTCTCCCATGCACCGGCAAGACCTGGGAGTGGATTATAATTCCTGTTCCATGTTCAGTGTCTTGAATAGTTAAGTCTTAACTCTTCACTGTGCTCAAGCCCCACTTTGCCTCCCACTCTCTGGGGAAGCTTGGGAAAGTTACTTGGCTTCTTTGTGCCTCTGTTTCCCTATCTGTAAAATGGTTGTGAGAAGAATTAAATGACTTCACACATGTGAAGTACTTATGATGCATAATGGAGTGATTAGGCATGTAGTTATGTACCTTACATATTTTTAAAGCCATTTCTCCCCTTTATTATTGTGTAGGGATAGACTGTTTCCTCTATCATATTCCCATCCATGAAAGGCGGCGTGTACATGGGTATAACACTTCCTCCCGCCAGTTGTGTTTTTAAACCCTTCACATATGTTACCTCACTGAAATTGTTTCATTCAATTTAAAGATAAAGAATCCTGATAATGCAGAGAGGTTAAATAACTTGCCCAAGGTCACACAGCTAATAAGCATCAGTCAAGGTTCGCATTCAGATCAGTCACACCCCCTTCCCCCAACTCTTAGCACTGTGATCTGCATGCATATAACCAATAAGTTGCTGAATATTTACTTTTTTCCAATAAAATTATGAACTTCTATTAGAGAATAATGCACGTATCCAAAATGCATGTGTCATTAAGTATAGAATGCATTTATTTTCCGCAGTGAAAACACCCATGTAACCAGCATTCACATCCAGAAACAGAAGATGAGGGCCTTCGGGAGCCCCTGGGTCTCCTAGTCACGTCACCACCCCAGGGGGACCCGCTAGCCTGACTTCCAACAGCATAGCTTAATTTTGCTTATTTTTATACTTTATGAACACAGAACCAGACTGTGTGTGTTCTTTAGTTTCTGGCATCTTTGGCTCAATATTCTATATGTAAGAGTCATCCATACTGTGCTTGTGTATATGGATTGTTGCTACTCATTACCACATGGTGCCCAATGTATAATTTATTCTACAGTTGAAAGGCATTGGTAGTTTTCCTGAATAGTGCTGCTCAGAACATTCTAGCCTGTGCCTTTTGGTGGACAGAGATGCGTTTCTGTTGGGTGTGCGTACGGGAGGGGGACATGCCTACGTTCAGCTTCAGTAGACACTGCCAGCATCTGGCCAAGGATTTTTCCGGGACGCTGCGTGGCCGTGTCAGGGGGGGTGACGCGGGGGATGGACGCTTTGTGAGCGATTTCCCTTTCTGGAAGTAAGACATGACATTTGGACCTAGTGGCGACCAGAGCCATCAAGCATGCCAAGGGGCTTATTTATGGGGTTTTGTTCAGGATCCCACCTTTCTTTAATTTCGGCAGGATATCCTCTTCCTGTGAAGCGAGCCGAAAGCGCAGACCCTGCAGGTTTCACGCTGCCACTGTCAGCTGAAAGCGAAGGGCTCAGCTAACAGTGGTGAGGCTGACCCCTCGCGCCCTCTCAACCCACCCTGTGTGATTGGGCAGCCTCCCTGGGAGGCCGGCCACAGGCTAGACTCCGGGGACACTGGCACACAGGCTTGGCTGGATCCCTGATCTCGCAGAACTTACCTTCTTCTGTTAGAACCATGGGCCCAAATAAAGTTCAACAGGCATTTTCAGAGCGTGGTGAGAAAATGAACAGACTAACTTGGGAATGGGAAAGCAGGCAGCCCCGGGAAAGCCAGTTTAAGGACAGCATTGTTGCTGTGCTTGTCCCGAGCATCTAAGCCATTTTGAACAAGAGACCCCCACTCTTATTCTTCCCTGGCTCCTGTGGATCAATCATGCGGAGGGTCTGGACAGAGGTGCGGTTGCCATCTCTTCTGGGGTGGAAAAGAAGGCACTGTGCGCGCACCTCCCACTGTAGCCAACCGCAAGGAGGTCCTCCGTGCCTTCTCACCCCTTCCCTGGCACCCTCCTCTGTCCGCATCCCCGAGGCTCTGAAGCCTAGGTGAGTGCAAATCAGAATCCAAACAGAGCGGCCGCTTTTGATGCGGGCTTCCAGGGGGTAGAGACCCTGCTGTCCTTGTCCTGCGGGTGATTAATGAAAATGGGGCTTTCTCCATTGTGCAAGCCAGAAGGAAGGAAGGAAGAGTGCTTGGAAGGGAGGGGGTGTCCAAGTGAGGGGGCCCTCGGATGCAAAGGCCCCCAGATGGGGAGTTTCATCCTTTGGCAGAGAGCCTCCTGGGGTAGTTCTGGGGAGCCGGATGGGATGGTGGCCCCGGGTTGGGTCATCAAGCTGTGACCCCTGGGTCATCTCTGTTGCACTTTGATGCTCCAGCCGCAGCAGCAAGCCCAGCTCAGGCCCAGGGAGCTGCTGCTGAGCATCTGATACTCCAACCAGAGCCAGACCCTGGACTAGCCCACCAGGATGTTCCCAGCTTCCCAGTCCCGGCAGCCGGGCTGGGGCATCTGTAGATAGGACCCCTTGGTCTTGAGAGCAAGCCTGCTTCTGCCATGAAGCCCTTGGGCAGTCCAAAGAGTGAGGAAATACCAAGAAAAAATGTTCCGAAAGATCATGATTCTTCAGACATTTGCCACCAACAAGCGATTGCATTCAACCAACACACACAGACTAGCATGCGACGTAACTATGCTAGAACGGGTTTTATATTCCTGTTTGTAGTTTGTTAGCTCTTTGATGGGACCACAGTGTGAGGATCAGCACCCCGTCCTGTGGGATAAATGCCGGTGGGTCCCTCTAAGGCACGTTCTTCACGGTCCATCGGAAGCCCTGCCGTGAGCTACTGGCATGGGTTTCAGTGGCTGTCCTCCCTTCCCTGCCTTGATTTCTGCCACCTCACTGTGCTCTGGGCCCCCCAACAGATTCCCTGCACCCAACCCTTTTCTCAGGGTCTGCTTCGGGGAGCCCAAGTTAGGGCACCGCCTTAGCAACTTAGGTCTGCCACACCCTTCCCAGAACCCTGACTATCCTTAGTTTCCAGTCTTACATCAAGTTAGCCTTGGCAAATCCCTTTACCTGTGAGGGAGCGAGACTTTTACCTCTTTGTTGAAATAGCGTTAAGCTATTAACACCCGCATTTCTCATTTTTCAATATGGTTGTGAACCTGAGTGAAGACAGGGAAAGAATGAAGACAAGGGGCATGTATGGAGCCCGCGTGGCAGGTCCCTGCTCCGGTGGGTATCTGCCACAAGATCCCTTCCCCTTCTGGCCCCCGGCGTCCCCACTTTTTTGAGGAGTAACACCTTCTCAGGCCTCATTCTGGGACGGCACAGGTCCTGCCCTGGCTCCACGGGCAAGAGTGCAGTGCTGGCCTTGCTCATTAATTTATGGCTTGTCCCAAGACACAGTAATGGGATTGAGATTGAACACAAGACTTAGAGCTAGTTTGATACCTAATTCCGTTGCTGTTGTTTTTCACCCTGAAACCACTGAGAAAAAGAGACTGCCTTTCTGTGAGGGAAGCGGAGCCTGTGGGCACAGGCATGGGGATGAGGGTGGCATCTTCCAAGGCAAAGAGAAGATTCAGTGAGAGAACGGAAAGAGGGGAGGGAGGTGGGGGAAATGAGCCCCACGGCATCATGAATCACTGATGGAATTCCTGGATTCAGCCATGCCTGAAATCCACCCAGGTTTGCCCAAGTCAGTTTGAGCTGGGTTTTTGTTTCTTGTAACCAAAAGGCCCAACTGACTAGATGTTCAGTGCTTAAAGTCTGTCTTTTAGTTCTACCTTTCAACCAGATTGTCAGTTCCCCCAAAGGCAGGAACCGGGCTCTATGTCCTGTGGTCAGCAGGTCGTGAGGTCAGGTCCGTGTGGACTGGTGACTGGGCAGAATTGGACGAAGGGCCCGGGGAACGGGAGGGAGGGAGGGAAGTGCGTGTGAAGATAAGGCAGGCTGCTCGCTCACTCGTTCCCACATGACAGCGCATCTGTGCTGAGGCTGAAGCTGCTGCAGCGGGTGGTCCAGACACAGCATTTCTGTTTTCCCTGATCTCACAGTTGAGGGGGGGAAACGGGTGCAAAACAAGTCAGCACAGCAATAGCTACTGTCGATGCTGCTCTGGGTCCTTTGTGTGTGTACACAGGTCCCCCTAAGGTCCTCGTCGCCAAGTTCGTTGATGTAAATTGGGTCACTCTGGGTGCCCCAGGGAGTGCTGGTCCCAGGAGACCCACAAAAAGCATGTTGGAGTGTCGGGCTGCATTCAGAGCTGCATGGACCCGCCACCAGATCTCTTCTGCATAAGGCTGTGTTCCATAGCCACTTACTTACAGCCTGAAAGAGTGAGAAGGCCCTTGTGGTGCACTGCAAGGAAAGCTTTCCATGTGGCTGCGAGAGAAAGCAAAGCCTTGCAGTGGCCTGTCTGCATGTTGCCTCTGTCTTCCGCCCTCACTTGCTCGGGGCGGCCTGGGGGAAGGAGAAGGCGCAGCCCTGCAGGCGGGGGCCTTGCTCTCTGTTGGCACCAGGCCCTGGGGAGGAGGTGCTCTGTGGGTGGGGATGAGGGAGCACAGCACCTCATACCTCTCTGATGACTGGTCACCGGGAGGGTGTCGCTTCCCACGGGCAGAGGCACGTGCCTAACCACCATCCCAAGGGACAGCCCTCCTGCTCAGGTCCAGCCCCAGGTGAGCCAGAGGGGGAGTGTGGCGCCCAGTGGCTGTTGCCCTGGGGGCACAGGAAGAGGCCAGGGGTGTGGAGAGGCTTTGGGTTTTGGCAGACCCGGATCCTCGCTCTGTCCCTCACCAGCTCGGTGATATTTGAGATGTCACTTGGCCTCTCTTCCTCCATCTTCTCATCTGTAAAATGGGAAATTCCTGCAGAGCAGCCTGGGCTGAGGTGGGGGACTCATACTCAGCACCCTGAATGGGGGAGAAGGGGCAGATGCTGCATGTCCCCCGCCCCATGGGAGTGGCGGAGGGGTGGGAGAGGGGGGTAAGGAGCGGGGGAGGACCTAGCACCATGACTGGAGGGCAGAGGAGGGCCCCACCCAGGACAGATTCCCGCACCAAAGCGGGGCTTCGGGTCACTTGGATATTGCTCACGCAGCGTGTGAAAAGGGAATGAGAAGGACCGTAATTCTCCCGAAGCCTCCAGTATCTCTAAAGAGCCTCACTTCTGGATGTGGCCATCACTTCCGAAGGGCTTCTGGGGCCCCAAGAGGAAGACATTTCTGTGTCAGTTATGGTCATAAACCCAGTGCCTGGCCCATAGGAAGGGGCCAAAAACTTTATTCTTCTGGTTGAACCCACATATAAGCTGGGGCCCCATGCGGCTCAGTCTTACCTCAGGAGTATCATGCGTGATTTCACTCAGCATGCGTGCGTGTTGTCGCAGATGGCACTGTTCCGTCATTTTTAAGGCTGAACAGCATTTTGTCGTGTGTACGTACCTCCTCTTCTTTATCAATCATCCATCAGAGGACACTGGGTTGTTTCCATGTCTTGGCTACTGTGAATAGGAGCAGTGAGCATAGGGGTGCACATATCTTTGTGAATACGTGTTTTCCATTTTGGGGGGTAGATGCCATAGTGTTTAATAAAAAAAACTGAGTCCAAAATAAGAAACATACATAATTATGAAACGTTCCTCATCTTTACTCGTGACTCTGTAAATGGGACTCGGCGGGTCCCATTTGTAATCTAGGGCGGCACTTACGTCCCTGTGTCTCCCATCTCTTGCTCTCTCCTCTCCGTTCTGCGGCTGCGTGGAGGGGCTCACTCTCCAGACATCCCCAAACCTGCTGGTCATCTCCAGCCCACGTGGCATTTCTTCTCCCTCCTTTCCACATGTCATACTTTATTGCCCCTGGAATTTTTGCTCCAGCCAAGGAACGTGCTAGAAGTGTTGCTGCACATGCGGCCTCTCTGCCACAAGACCTTCCTCATTCTTCACCAAGGGACTCATGCAGAGATCTGTGCTGATGTGACAGACAGAGGAGAACCTGGCTAACCACGGGGTCTGGGGTCACATCCTGGACCCTCCTCTTGTTCACCATGAGACTTGGTACAGCTATGAAACTGTTTGGAAGTTCCGTGTGGTTGTGAGCCAAGCAGGACAGTAACATGGTTCCTTCAGAATGGTTGGGATCAGATAAGCTTATCCATTTAGATGGTAACATGGTCTCATGACTAATGGGTGTTTGCTTCATCATCACCATCCTGAAATTTTTTTTCATGAAAATGAAAAAAAAATTGTTGCCCCTTTCTGCCCCAGGAAAGATGTGACCGGACCCAGTCCTGTGAGGGCCTTTGTTGCTCACCTGGGGACTACGGTTGGCCCGGTGAAGAATTTCATCTCTCTCGCATGTCCTGAACTTGTGGTCTGGTGATCAGCAGCGGCAGGCCACTGCTGTGGGGGGTGGGTGTGCGTGGCTGGGACCTGTCCTCACTGCACCCTTGAGGCAAGGGCCAGCAGCAGCGTGCATGGGTTGCATAAGAGCTGGTGGCTTAGGCAGCCCAGAGGTCTTCACAGCGGAGGAATTTTGAAACCTGGAGGGAAAAGCCATACTTTATTACCGTCTTTGTTGCTGTTCCATTGGGATGTGTGTGTGTCTGTCTGTGTAGTGATGTAGAGGCCTCTCTCCCCCGTTGTCACAAAGTGCCCAGTAATGTTCTGACTACGTTCTCATTAGGGTTCCGATGGTGCAGAACCCTGGTGTCAGGTGGGACACTCTACAGTCACTGTGGGTGGATCTTGTTTCTTCTTTTGCCAGTTGATTTACTAACGTCGGCTGGGGTTTGAGATCTCGTGGGTCGGAAGGTGGGGAGACCACGCAGTGGCAGAAATTGCTTCTGGAATAGGCTTGATCGGAACTGGGAGGAAGGGAAGGCCACTTGGGCCTTAGAAAGACAGGGAAGCGGTGGGCTCACCGGCAAATTGAGTCTTGCTCTTTCTGTCTTCCTCAGCTTCATTTTTCTCCCTGTCTTTCTGGGGTTCCCTGCCCCATTTCTCTCTGATGAGCTAGTTCTGTTTTCTTGAGCACCTTAAACCTGTCCTATGGGTTTGGGTGGCCCTGCTTTGCTCTTACCTGAACACACGCTCAGCCTGCCTCTGGGATACAACCAATAGGCCAGACCACAGTCAGGGTCACACCCATTCGCTACTGTTTTCACCTCGCCAGTGGGCTCTGGGGATTAGATTAGCTCAGGTATGTAAGGCACCTGGTACGTAATACTTGCTACCCAAATGTGGTCACTGGCTTTTTCAGTTACATTATTGTCTGTGTTTTGGAGTCCTGGATATTGTTGAATATTGAGAGAAAGGGTTAAAAACAACTCTCTAATTGGGGGCAGGTTATAGTTGCTGGGCCAGTGAGAACATATGACAATATATATTACTGCATTGCTAGTTTAACGTATATGTATACTGAAGTTAGGTTCACCGCGTGTTTCCTGGGTCCCTAGCATGGGACACAGTGGGATGAAGGAGCAGTGAGCTGTAGCAGAGACCACGGGACGCACCTGTGTCCCTACTGCCTACCCCAGAGGTCACCTGTGAGCCGTGTGGAATGTGGCTTCCTAACCTGAGCACTTGCCTCTCCTGCCTGAGGGCTCTTTTGGGCTGCAGGGTATGCTCATATTATAAGAATGATGTCCTGTAACTTTCCCCACTTCAGATGTATTTTCCCAAAGCAGTCTCTGTAGTTGGATCCCATTCTTTTGAGTAGCTGCTGCATCAGTACTGCGTGTCACCAAGACCCTGGTGATGAACTGCTGGGCTGCATCTAGTGTTTTACTCCTATAAACAATGGGCACTGAGTCTGCTTGCAAACATTCTTTGTCCCCTGGTGCTGGCATTGCTATGGGGTAAGTCCTTAGAAGGGGAACTGCAGACTCAAGAAAAACCTACATTTAAAATACTAATAGATACTATCCAGTTGTGCTTCAAAATAATTACGCTGATTGACACTCATGAAGTTTTCTGTCCCTGGCTAGGAGAGGTGGGTGTGATCTCAGGCTGACCTGAGCCAGAGAAAGGAACAAGTGGAGAGACAGGTTCAGCCGCCTGACCATATTCCTGCCACCCTTCCTGCACTGGAAGCACACGGACTCCTGCCCTCCTGAAGCTGCATTAGAAGCCCATTCTCTTCTGTACTTAGGGGATCCTGGAGGGCAGAAATGGGAGTGTTTGAATGTCTGGAAGGTACAGGAGTGCTAGGAATATTTTTGTGTCCCTGGCCTATATGTTTCTGGCTAATCAGGAGGAAAAACAGGGTGGGGAGTCAGCCAGACCTGACTTGGAAGCCCAGCTCTGCCCCATCCAGAGTGTGTCACTGTGGGTAAGTCACGCCCTGTTCTCACTTGAGAAACCGAGGAGACCAGGACACTTGCTTTGTGGGGTTGTGACATCAGGCTATCAGTTAACCTAACTGCTGTCATGGCAAGTCTCCTTCTCAGTGGCTTACCACAGGAGAGCTTGGCTTCTCACCCAAGTGGTGTCCCACATGGGTGCTTCTGAGTGGTGGATGGCTCTTCTTCAAGGTCAAGCTTCTTCCATCTTTGCTTCTTCGACACATGGCCCCAAGGTTCCCGCACATGTGCGTATCAGCTGGACGGGGGAAAAAAGGAGCAGGGAGACTTGCCCGGGGAGGATTCAGAGGCCAGTGCCCCTGCTCTGCACCAGCCAGAACTCGGCCACAGCTCGGCAGCCGTGAAGAGGCACCTGTCAGAGCCCCCAGTGCAGCACGCACGTGACTGGCAGCCCCAGCAGCTGTCCATCTACAGTTACCCTCACATTCACCTGCAGGGAAGCCACGCTCATGCCAGGCTACTCCCAGCCCATGACTGAGCACAGCAGAGGCCTGTGGCAGGACCAGGGACTTCTCCAGCGGGCACCTCTAGCCTGAAGACTTCCCGTTGGCCTGGCAGAAACCCTCTTGGAAGTGTGATCTAGTCCCAGGCTTTTCCTACCCAGTCCTCCTTTCTCCCCCCTTTATTCCCACCGGAGTCACCACCCCCATGGCCTGCAGCTCTGCTGCTTTCTTCCCCCTCCCCCAATAAAACCCTTGCAAATATGAACCCATCTTGCCGTCTGCCTCTCGGCAGACCTGAACTAAGGTGCAAGGTGACATTTAACTGTGAGGGAGTCTGGGAAATGTAGTTCATCTGTGTGTCCAGGAGGAAAAGGAAGTGCATCTGGGGAGCAGCAAGCCACCCGCCTGCACAGACGTTATGAGGATGAAGAGCCTAACATAAAGAACTTAGTGCTGCACCCAACAAGAAGCAGGGTGGCCCGTAGCTGTCGTCCTGTGCCATGGGTGCCAATGCAAGGTGCCTCCTTCTGATCACCGCACAGGGATTGGTCCAGCAGATGGCCCGACACACTGGAGTTCCTGGAGATCAGGACAGAGAAAGGCACAGGCACCTATGCCAAGGTGGGGGCATTAGCTGGAGAGGAGCCCCCTGGGAACACCTGCAGAGTCCCCCCACTTGGCTCAGAGTGCGGGACCCGGTGCGGCCTGACCAGCTTAGCCGACGCTGGCCTCGGGAGAAGCCCGCCCCGGTATCTCCCTTCACGACCGTTTCCAAGGGCCACCACTGCTTTAGGAGTTCCATAAATGCCGATAATTGCTGCATTAAACTTCAGTTTATTATTTTCTCCTGGTGCAGGTATGCGGATGATATGAGACCTTGCTGCATTTACATACAAATTGAAGATTTTTATTAATCAGTCCAGTACCAGGGATCCAACGGTAACAGTCCATCAGGCCCTTAAATACATTTGGTGACATTTTTACCATGCATTAGCATGATAGGGCAAGGCGAATATAATGTCCCAATGATTGCTTTTCCATTGAAAGCACAAACGGTTTCATTTTTCCTGTCATCTCAAATAAGTGTTAAAGAGGGTTTGGAGGCTGTTGTGTCCGCGCCGTATGCTCAGGACTTACAACACTGATGAGCGCATTAAATAACCATTAGCGGCGCGGCCTGGACCGCGGCATCGTCCCTCCTCTTCAGGATTTATTCTTTGATTTAAAGTGAAGGCAATCTGTGGTTGCTTTCATAACGTCCTTCGGCCCCTCCGCTCTCCCTCCAACAAAATGCATTACAACAGTAATTTTATGACTGTTAAAATAACTGGCGTTAACAAGCACTTAATTAAAACGTACAATAAATAGCGGGCTGCGGCCTTCTCGGCTCTCGGAAGTGGCGCGGCCCGGGACTGCAATGCCCAGGCCGGCTGCTGCCCAGCTTGTTTGCGGATTAATTGCTTTTTAAGCTGGCAGGAGCCACCTCTTCGGCAGCCAGGCCGTAACCGACCAGATAGTGCGCCTGTGACCGCTGGTGGACAGGCAGGAAGGCTGGGGGCCGGCAGGGGCGAGCCTTGGATGGGTGGGGGGAGAGGTCCTCACTGACTGGGGAGGGGGCAGGTGGAGGGGACAGCAATGAGGGCGACGCGATCCAGGGGAGGCAGAACGCCCGGGTGACCCTGGAGGACAGGCCAGCTCGAGCCCTGATTCGCACATCGGGCCCTATAACTGTTTTGATGATAATTGTAGTAGCTAGTGCTTACCCTGCATCAAGACTATTTTCGTTAGCTTGTCGAATTCTCACACCAGCTCTCTAAGGTCATTGTTGTTAGGCGGCTCAGTTATTGGTGAGGAAACCGAGGCTCAGAGAGGTTAACTGACTCTTACGGGCTCACACAGCGTCCGTTAAGTGGCTCAGTGGCGCTTCCAGCCCTGGCGAGAGTGCTCCATGGGGGGAGGTTCACCACTGGGCTGTCCTTTGATAGACGTGAAGTGACTGGAAGCTGGTCAAGTGCCGGGAGCCCTGCTGAACCCTTCATACTGAGTACTTCACGTGAGCACGCATTCCTTTAACAAGTGCGTATTTGCGCATTGCTTGCTGTGTGGCCAGCCTGGGCTGGAGGCTGGAGAGGCTGTGCTGAACCTGAGAGATAGAAGGCATTCCTTCAAAAGGGATGCAAAAATAGGTTTACAGTTGTGAATACACGAGACACGGGCTTTATTCTTACATTGTTTATTTATTAGCGGTTGTATTATTTACAAACATTATGATTAACCTACTTTTGTCCGCCCCTGTACTTATATGTGCATGTATGTGCATGTGTGTGGGAGTGGGGCCAAGGAAAACCGCCAGGAGGGAAATGACTCTTAAGCTGACGCTGAGAAGGAGCAGGGAGCAGCCAGGCCAGGGGCAGGGGAACAAGTTCTCAGGCGACGGGACAGTGTGAAGGCTGGCTGCACCTGAGCGCCAGGGCTTTGGAGTGCTACTTGGGAGTGGCACCAGGTGATGCTCGGGAGGTTGCAGGTGCTGGGTGGAGGAAGACGGTGAACTTGCAGGTTTCAGAGAGGGCCTTCTCTGGCGAGGGGTCTCCCAGCAGTTCTGCAGGTGGATATGATTCTCCCTCTCTCCCTCCCTCTCTCTCAGCTAAAGAAACAGGAGCCTGTAGAGGGAGAGGCCTGCCCAAGGTCCCTGGGCCAGAGGCACCTGGAGGAGATGGTGTGCACGGGAGACCAGCTCCCCACATAGACACCAGAGCCTGTCCACCTCTGCTCCATCCCTGCCCGTGACTGCTCACAGCCTAGGCTGGAGATCACTTCCCGGTTTGGAGCTTAGACCTGAGAACTGCTGGGACCAGTCATTAAAATCATTACGTAAAAAATGTAGATTTTCTTTCCTTGGGAGTTCGTTTTGCTCTGGTTCTTCCCAACACCCCTGGGCTGGAAGGGAAATACAGGTGGTGGGTCAGGAGTGATTTAGGCTGCAGAAGGCAGGATAAATATCAGAGCCAACCAGCAGGCTGAAGCAGTGCAGACCACATCCTCGCATTCCGTGACGGGAGGTCTCGAGAAGGATCATTCCAGTTTGGGCGAGGGATCCAACCATATCAGGGAGGACCCGGTTCTTTTTGTATTTCTTTTGTTATTCTCAGCAGGCTGGGCCTGCACTCTTAGACTTTGCAGGATGGCCACAAAATGACCAGAAGAAAGATAGGAAGGGAAGGCGCAGAGTGGGAAGAGCTGTCCTGAAAGCAGGCAGCACCCTGTTGCCCTCAGTCAAGTCCAAGTCCAGGACTGTCCCTAGCTGCAGGGCATGCTGGGAGCATAGTCTCTGGTGCCTGCCTGCTGTGATTGGTAGAGTGCTGGACACATGGCCACCCTGAGCAAAACCGGACATCCCAGCAAGCCAGAAAGGGCAGGCTGGGTGGTGGAGGCCCGCACTGGCATGGTATTGGAAATTACTGAGTGTCAGGAATTGGGCTAAGGGCTCTGTGTGGATTCTTGCTAAGTCCTCTCTCCTCTGCAAGATAACCCAGGGGACTGAGGCTCAGAGAAGCCCAAAGAAGCAGAGGGTGGGGTAGGGGACGACTCTGGCCTCTACTCAGGTTGGTCTGACGCCAGGGTCCCTGCTGTCCACCCCTAACCCATAGATCATGTGGCTGCTGCAGCTCCCAGAGGGTGACGGAGGGTCTCCCCATCCCCAGACACCTGCAGCAGAGTGCACAATGCCTGTCTGTGACGGGGCTCACTGAGTCCCCAGCTGTGAGCCTGTGTCCCGGGGACACATCCGCCCACCCCATCCTCTCCTGACCGCTTAGCAGGGGACACTTGTCTCTCAGTGTCTCACCGTGGGCTCATTTTAGGTGAAACATAGAACTTAGATTTCGTTTTTAAAAGTCAGTTTCATTATAGAAGGAACATCCCCCCACCCAACCAAAGGATGGAAGGAGGGCAATGGTGGGCAGGTAAGAAAGTGGTCAGTCTCCTTGCAAGGTATCCGTGTGAAGGTGTCCTTGGGCAGCGGGATCCTCCTCACACTGGAGGCCGTTGGTAGTGAGGCGAATGCAGACAGCCAAGGGGTCAGGTGGGGTCGGAGGCTGCGCCCGCAGCTTAGAAATGCACGAGACGCCTAATGCGCAAGTTTTACTCCTCTGGCTCCATCGCCGCACAAACGATTGGAGACCAGCTAAAGAACCAATCTGGAAACCACCACAAAGGCCGACACCCTGTCAGATGGGGGAGTGGACGGAATGTCTCCAGTGTAGGCATTTGGGAAGCTCTCTCACTGAGGTCTCCACCTGGCTGTTGTTTAAGCAAACACAAAAGATGGAGGTTGAGAAGCCCAGGGAGGGTGCTGGAGCCAACAGGGCAGCTCCGCCGGGAGGGAGCCACTCCGTGTTTGCGTCAAACCCATCTGCAGCAGAGCCCTGTGGGGGTAGGGAGCATGCACAGCCAGCCATTTTCACCTGCGGATGCCTGGGAAGGAGCAGGGGCCCCCAGGGATGTGGGGGCGGGGGCGCATTCTCTGGGGCCCAGCGTCGGTGAGCCTGCATTAAAGGTCCAGCTTGGTGGCCTCCCGGCGCAGAACCTAGCACTGCTCTGCACAGGCGTGCGCTGCTCTGCGGGATCCTGACCAACTGGCTAGGGGTCAGTCCCCTGGGTGTGGGCTGTGCTTCCAGAGCCTCCAACAGCCTCTTTGCTGAGAGTCCCTGGCATTCTTCACACTCTCAGGCTTGGCTGCTCCTGACACTTGCCCTTAGAGATGCATCTGGTGGCTAGAAAGGGCAGAGGCTCTCAGTCAGGTCACGAGTTCCTGGTGCAGGGCGTGTGGTGGTGGGTGTCTTGGTGAGCTCTTTGGGAACACGGGACAGTTTTCCTTAGCATGGCTGGGAGCATTCTGGAGCTCACTGGTACAGGCAGCTCCCTGCCCTCAGCTGTCTGGCGAGTTTGCCGGCTTTGCTGCGCACTTGTTAGTAGAGCTAGAACAGAAGCCTGGGTCACTGGCACAGAGTTGGGAGCAGGCCGCCTGAAGGCCAAGCGTGTAGGCCAGGTGTTGGGGAGGCATTGGGTGACTGGCGTGGAGTTGCACTCAGGTCAGAGCTGTGTTGTCTTTCCAACCCTCTCCCCTCCGTAACTCAGTCCAAAGGGAGCCTCAGATTGGGGCTACTATGCCCTTAACACCCCCCCCACACACACACACTCCTTTTCATCTCTCTTGAGAACAAAGGCAGATCTTAGAGACAGAAAAGGAATGGTGGTTTACCTGCGTCTGGGAGGAGGGGGGATGGGTGTTATTGTTTAATGGGTTTGGAGTTTCAGTTTGGGAAGATAAACAAGTTCTAGAGATGGTGGTGATAACAGGTACATAACAACAGTGAAAACACTTAACACCCCTGAACTGTACACGGAAAAAGGGTTTACATGGTGAAGATTTTTGTTATGTGAACTTTCCAACAATAAAAACAACAAACAAAACAAAAACAAGGAGCAACCTCCAGGCACAGGGGTATCTGTAGGCAACAGCATCTAAACCAACTTGAATAGCGTTATCTTAAAAAGGCAGATTTGCTTTTAAGGTTGCCTTTTACTGAGGACAGAGAATTCTGGTTTCCCATGTCCAAACACCCACTTGGTACAGAGTCCGCTTTGGAATACAGTGGAGCAGGCAGGAGAAACAGTGGGGAACCTAGTGCGTTGGATAGGGCCGGGTCAGGAAGCGGGACTGGCATACCCGGTGCTGGGAGTCAGTGTTGGAGCCTGTAGGCTGGTGCTGGGCCCTCAGTACAGCGAGAGCTCCCCTCCCCCTTCTGCCCATCCCCTGCCCGCCCCCCAATCCCCACCCTGATTCTTCGCCTTAGACTGCCTTCACTTTCCACTGCCCCAGCCAGAAATTCTTTGTTATGACAGATGAGATGGCTGACCAAACTCTTGTCTTGCCCAGCCCGAGGCCTCTGGGGCACTTACTTTGTCCTGAGGTCACCCCATGGTGGCTCTGGGCTTTGGGGGCAGGTAGGTCCCAAGCGTCCCAGCAGCAGAATGACAGGCTTCTTGGGTGACAAATAGACATGTCTTCCAAGGTTCTGGTTGTAACTCAGGACTCACGGGAGCAGGGGTTCTCAGACCTGGCTGCATTTTAGCATCACCTGGGCCCTGCCCCCGGCCAATCCAGTCAGCATCTGGAGGGGATGTTCGTGTATTTCAGTTTTTCATAACTTCCCAGGTGATCCTCATGTGTGACAGGTTATGGACCACAGATTAGAGCCAAAGTACCATTACCTAGAAGTGCTGTCTACCCTCTGCCTGGAGTGGCCTTTTCTTCCTCTCAACAAATGCCAAAATGTGTTTTCAGACTTGTGAAGTGTCGCCACCTCCAGAAAGCCGCCATGATCTTTCAGGCTGAGCTGTCCTGATGGTAACACTTAACAGACTATGTTATAATCACCCGGATTTTGAACAATGTTTCCACCACTACGTATGGAGTTCCTTGAAGGCAGGGGCTATGCCTTATTCACCGTTGAATCTCACGACCTGGCGCAGTGATGTTCATCATACTCCAGTGAGGAATAAATGGCTGGTCTAAGGCACACAGCGGGAGTGGAGGGGACACACAAGCACCAAGGAACATTCGCTTGATCCCCTAACCGGGCTTTGGCAGTCCACCAGGGGTTCTGCTGCAAGGCAGGGTGGCTACGGTCCAGACTGATACTGCTTATGACTTCTGCCTGTTGGGGTCCCTCCGATTTTCCCGGTCTTACCTGCAGTCTCCTTCCCCCAACCCATCAACTGGTTTGGCCACAGTCCCTCCTCCTCCTCGCTTTAGAGTCCTAGGTGTTGACCAAAGTGTCTAACGTGAGACCTGGGAAGGGGGCCCTGCCCGCCGCCTGCACGCCTCGCACAGGGTGGGCACGGGCCTGCTCCAGACCAGCAGTGCGTGGATTCCTGAGGGCTTCTGGAGCCGCTGTGCGCAGGGCGCTGCTGGGGACCCGCTGGGCACAGCCTCCTGATCCTGAGGTTTCTTTTGACAAATGCTTCCTGGGGCAGCTCAGGTGACTGTGATGTGGGAGCCCCAGACCCTGGGGAGGCCCCTGGTGGATTCAGGTGACTAACGACACTAGCCTTTTATTCCCTGCCCCTGGTCCAGGACAGAGCTGAGCTCCTCATCCGGTCTGGGTGACCCAGGCAGACCCACGCTTTTGCTCTGACCCCAGGAGGTGTGGTGTAGCGAGGCCATAAATGATGAGGCCTGTGTCTTCACCTGTGCACTGATTTCCGCAGATGCCCCTTTTGAGGGGATCTGTCCCTGCCCCCCAGATTGGCAGCCTGTGCAAGCAGGAGGTGGGTCCCTGATGCTCATTGAGCAAAGGTCGATGGCCCGGCACTGGCCAGAATCTCCCATCAAACCTAAATTCAACCAACATGTGATTTCCCTTCAGCTTCCAGATCTTGTTTTTCCTGGCTGGGGCGTAGTGGGGGGAGGGGTATGCAGTGCGACTCCTCTGTCTGCTACTGGCTGTCATGGCCCATGATGGGTGGGGAAGCAGGGACTTGGGGACCTAACCTGGCTGGTAGTAGGAGCGGAGGGGCCTCAGAAAGTGGGTGGTGAGGAGTTATGGCCATGCACCCCACTAAGAGGCTTGGGAAGAAAAGCATCAGAACAGCTATTTCCAAACTGGCTGATAGTAGCAGATGTGTGGGAACTGGTTAAGTTTTGAAAGGTGTAACTTGGAGTGTACTTGGTGGGCAAAGGAGACCAGGTGGCAGTCAACGGTGACTGTCCCTGCCGCAGGCTGGGGGTGGTAAGGTTGCGTCCCGGGCCTGTCGTGTCAACTCTGCAAGAGGGAGGCGGCTGGTACCTCCCAACCCCAGCCACTACTGCAGAAGCAGCGGCGGTGCTTCTACCTCAGCCTGGCCCAAGGAAGGGTCATGTTTAGATGTTTTTCTCTGCAGCCACATTTTTGTCTCTAATTTTAACGTTTGGATCACGTTCCGGTCAGATGGGAAAGACCTGCCTGCTCATCTGCAGAAAGAACATGCTATTCCCATTGAAACCTAAGTAGTAAGGCTCTGCAGTTTCCAAGAACCCTCCCCCTCCTCCTGCTGCCCACCACATGTGACCCCTGAAGGTTGCCAGAGTGTTAGAGACCTGCCATTGCCTCCTTTCTCCCATGACGGTCCCCTCACACCAGCCAGGGGGCCGGGTCCTGATGCGGTAAGAAGCAGCCCCCAATGTACACAGCACTGGCTTCAAGCAAAGGTTTATCATTTGCACTTCCTGTCCAGCATGGCTTGGCATGGAAGCAGGGGGAGGGGTGCTGCTGCTCGTGGTTTGTCATTCAGGGACTCTAGCTGAGTGAGGGGCCCATCTGACACCCCTGGTGCCTCCATGCAAGGCTGGAGGTTCTGCGTGCCAAAGGCAGGCGGGGCCGGAGAGCTGGGCCTGCTCACACCTCCTTGGCTGTGGCCAGCCCTAGAAGCAAGGGGCTACAGTCTTCCCCATGCCTCCCTTTTCGGAAGTCGAAGAGGATCCCGGTTAATGGCTGCTGCCCCACGGAGGCTGCCTGGCCCTTTGGCCCTTGCTGTGTGGCCCAGGCGCTTTTTCCTCTGTGGGACATAGCCCCACCCTCCGCCCTCCCACCTGCATCTTCTCAGGGGAGCTCATTGGAAGAGCTAGTCTTAGGTTCTCTCCAGACATAGGGTGTGGTTCTCGAGCCACGCTTCTGGGGTTTGAATCTGGCCCAAGCAAAGGTGCTAATGTTTCTGACCCTCACTTTGCCATCTGTGAAATAAGGACAATGATAGTACCGACTTCCCAGGCTTATTGTCAGCGTTAAATCGCCCGTGTATGTAATGGGCTTCAGAAAGTTGCCTGGCACACCGTGAGCCCTAAGCATCGGGGTTTTTGATGCACCCATTTCCCGTGGCACTGACACCGAACATGATCCAGGCTGCAAGGGAAGTAAGTCTCAGGCCAGCTTGGTGCCTGGTGGGGTCGCAGGGTCAGCGGGCCCTATGTAGGGCTCTCTGCGGTCCCTGCTTTCTGCCAACTTCCTTGTCCTTTACAGAATGGAAGTCCATAACCATGACAGGCTGTTTCTCACCCGCTGTGCCTTCTGGAGTGCGGCCCAGGCGGGCGTGGGCTTGAGGTCAAAGGCAGAGCAGGATGGGGGCTGGGTTCCAGGAGTTTCTAACCCCCCTGGGGATGCCCCCAGGGCAGCCTAGCTGTCCAGGCAGGAAAGTGGGGCGGGGTCCGCACTCCACTGTTCTCTGCTGCTGCCTGGGGAACCCGGGCAAGTCAAACCTGTTTCCTGGCCTGTACAATAGGGGTTGCACTGTCTGTCCCACAAAGTGGTTATCATACAGTGATATAACGTTGGCAGCAGGATGAGCATCAGCCCTAGCATCCCGCAGCACTGAGAAAGTGCTCGACAGGACTCTGATCACTCTCGCTGGTTCTGCTGACAAGTGCGGGGAACCGGGGCGAGGAGGCTGGAGGATGAGTTGGGGGCTGGTTGGTGCAGACTCTGTCCCATCCTGGGGGGTTTGAAACTATCCTGGGGACTAAGCGGCCCCACCGAAGGGTTTTTGTCGGGGGTCATTCTAGAGAGCGGAGTGACAGCAGTAAGGTGGCAGTGCAGAGCCACCCAGAATGGTGCTGGGTTACAGCAGCACATGTGATGCTGGAGAAAAATGGACTCATCCTACGTATGGCGAACAGGGAAATACTAACAGCAAATACGTACACAGCATTTTCTGTGTACAAGGCTCTGTTCTAAGCATCTTACACAATTTATTCATTGAACCCATAACATAGGCTCTTCTACCACTGACCTCATTTTAAAAATTAATTTTATTTTCCAGTTTTATTGAGAAATAATAGATATACACCACTGCATCAGTTTAAGGTGGACAGCCGTGTGGTTTGACGTCCGTAGGTCGTGGAATGATTACTGCAGTAAGCTTACTGTCCGTGACCTCCTGTAGAGACAATAAAAAGAGCAAGCAAAAGAGGGAAAACTGCTCCTGGTGATGAGACCTCTGAGGATTTACCCTTAACAACCTCCAGCACACCGTGCGGCAGCGTTAGCCCCAGCTGCCAGCCTGTGCACACGGTCCTCGAGTCTCCTGGTCTGCACCTGCCAGTTTGCACCTGCCGCCCGCCTCTCTGCCGTTCCCCCTCCCCACCCTCTGAGTCTGGGATGTTGTTCGTTTGCCTTTATTTTTTACATCCCACAGATCAGCCAGATCGGTTGGTACTTGTCGGTCACTCAGCATGATGCCCTCAGGTTGCATCCAGGTTGTTGCAGATGGCAGGGTTTTCGCTTCTTATTGGACACAGATAGCCCAGCTTCCATCCAGGTCCCCATCAGCGGTGCCTACGTCAATGCCATTTTAGGTGAGAAAACTGAGCAGGCACCCAGAGGTGCCACACACCTAGGGAAGGGATTCCAGATGAGGGGGCCTGAATCCAACGTGGTGCTCTTACTGATTTCGCTTTGCTTTGCCCATGGAGTATGTGGGGCTAAGTACTGCATATCCTTTAACTACACCCACGATGATGCTGCAGCACGACCGTGGAAATCCCAGCGCCGTATACAGCAAACCAAGCCTCTGGTGGCTGGGGGGTCTGCTGCTCTGGGCTCTCAGTGGGGTTCACCCACGGCCTGTGGCTGTTGGGGGCCAACAGGTGGCTCTGTGCGGGTGGGCCCCTTCACAAGCCTGAGGTGTCAGGTAGACTTGGCGCTGTCCCCACGTCTCATCCTCCAGGAGGCATGCTTGGGCACATTCTCTGGGAAATGCAGAGGGTGCAGGGACTGAGTGGGAGCAGAGATAATGCAGCTGTCCCATAGCCGCAGACACACGCTGCTGGGAGAAAGCCAGCCCCACGGCCAGCCCAGGTTCAAGGGGGAGGGGATCGGGTTCCACCTCTGGAAGGATTTGGGACGTGGTACAGGGACCGTTTTGGCCATCAGCCTACCACGAGGAGAGAATCAGTCTCTCATAACTCACAGAACTTTTGCTGGGGTGGGAAAGCAAGTGCTGTTACAAGTCACTGAGAGGGTGAAGGAGGAAAAGGGCAGTTTGAGGGAGAAGATGAGGAGGCCGAGGTTCGTTAGACCAGGTTTCTTGCCCGAGGCCACACAGGTAGTCTGTCAAGGCCCAGTCCAGCTGCTGAGAACTGGAAGTGACCTGGTGACCAGACAGGTGTGACTGTGGCTATCCACGACCTTGCTGTGTCATCCCTTGGGAACGCTGAATAGGAACAATTCTGCTTCGAATCCAGGTTTCCCACCAGGGCATTCTGGGAAGGCTGGGCCCCTTTTGTATTTGAAGAGTCCTTTCCAGACTGATAATGTCCCCCAGTGCTTCCTCTGTCCCACTGATGGAACCCAACAGCCCGGCTTCACCCCCTGGGAGCAATTCCTGACTCTGCTCTGCTGACTTGTGGGGGCGGAACACAGACTTCCTCCTGGACTCCTGGCTGCCACCCTTTGGGCTTCGATTTTCCCCTCTGTGAACTGGGGCTCGTGTGGGGCCATCAGAGGGGTTGGAGGGGTGCATGTGAAGGGCTGGTGCGCTGCAGGTGCTCGCACGTGCTGGCTGAGCGGATTGTTTTGCTGTTGTGCGTGAGCTGTGGCCCTGTGGCTGCTCTGGGCCCTGATTCCTGCTCCTCCCAGCCGGAGTGCACCTGTCCAGGGACCTGTGGGCACCTCCCTGCCCGACTGAAGCAGGGAGAACGGGGAGAGAGCAACAGGGGCCTTGTGCCTCGCCCCAGTGGGTGTGCCAAGGGCCGGGGTTGAGTTACCAGTGTGGCCGAGCCGGGACCCCCAGGACTGAGGAATGGCAACACCAAAGAGGGCTGGCTGTGGACAGGGTTTCCCGCTGGCACGTCCAGGCCTCTGCTGGGCACTCAGCGGGTGGTGGGCTCCTCCTGACCCCTTCTTCCCTCCCTGGCATCAGAGAGATGTGTGTCCCCACCCACCTTTCACCCAGGCTGGCTGACTGGTCCTGCTGACCTAGATCACCATTTCTTTATAACCCCGGAAGCTGATCCCCACTAGAGCTGTATTCCCCATTCAACTGCGGTCCGAGGTTAGACTCAATGCTGCGCAAAACCTGCAGCCACGGCCTCCGCTGCTAGTTTATTATCTGTCTCTGCTGGGCTCCCTGGGGCCGTGGGGGCGGGTGGGGGCAGTGCAGGGGATAGATGAGACCTGGCACCATTCAGTGGGAAACATGGGAATTCTTCTGGTTCCTTCTCTCTCTTCCTTCTCTACCCAATCCCTTTGCTTTGGGGGAGACCTGCCTGCTAATTTATTTTGGAATGTTTGGGTTGTTATGCTTAGTGGCTCTGTTTCCGGCCTTTGTAGACAGGTGAGTGAATGTGAGAAACAAGTCAACAAATACACACAGGCTTGCAGCAGAAGACTGGGAACAGCGCAGGCAGCAGCGGTCTTACTCATGTACTGAGGCAGGTCCCAGGTCCACCCGCTGCCCCCGAGCTGCAGCGCAGACCTAAGGCTGCAGTCGCGTGGAGTGAGACTGTGGTTTCTTCCTGGCAGGCCGTGCAGCAGTTTCCTCATCTGTAAAGTGGGGGTGACGGGCAGGCCTGCCTCATGGGCTCATTGCAGATTACATGAGCCTGTGAAAGTGCCTCACTGACCATGTGCCTGATGGCCTTGCCTGTCTCAGCTGTCATACGATTGCCTATCGGTAGAACCCTAATGGCTCTGGGGCCTGGGACAGGTTAACTGAATCTTCCAGGTCTCGGTGTCCTCGTCTGCATGAAGGAACAATCAAACTGTGCCATGGGGTAGGTATAAGAATTATAAAAACTTCTCAACAGGTTTAGCTCAGTGGTTAGCACTTAGTAGGTTCTCAATAGAACCAATTTCTTTCTTTTCTCTTAGGCAGAATCCAAACAAGCAATAAGTTAAAATAACAAGACTGCTTCTTCAAGGGAAAAGCATTGTAGCATAACAAGTGTAAATGTACATCTCTTTAAGGTAAAACCCAATGAAGTTTTACAAATATAGCCGTGTCCCAGATCAACAGAGAGGACATTCCCAACATCCCAGATGGCTCTAGGGCACCCCATCCCCAGTCCTCTTCTCTCTGGAGGTACCTTTGACCCCAGTTTCAAATACTGTCAGTTAGATTTGCCTGTTGATGAACGTCACATGTGTGGTATGATAGTGCATGTCTTCTATCCCATCTGGTATCTTCAGTTCACACAGCACCTCAGATCCAGGCCTGTTACTGAGTCTGTTTATTAATACACACTTGGGTCTTATCCAGTGTTAAGTTATTTATGAATAAGGTCTCTGTGAGCATACGCATACATGTCTTCTCATGGGCATAGGAATTATTTTTGTTGGATGTATACCCAGGTGTGGAACTGCTGAGTCATAGGTAGGTACATTGTAGCTTTAAAAGATTTTGCTAAACATATTTCAAAAGCTATTCACAAGTTACTTTTGAATTGTAGAAAAAAAACAATTTTAAGAGGGGGAATTAAGTTTAGAAGAGATTTAATGCTGATATTTTGTTATATTTTTATTGAATTTTAATTTCCTCTTGGTTATATACCACTAATAATTCCCTGAGAATTGGTCATCTCCTATAAAAACAGCTATGATTGTGCCTAAATTATTGATATAACATATTCACTACTATTTATAATGAAAAAATGAAAATGATCTAAATGTCCGTCAATAGAGAAATGGTTAAAATCATGCAAAATACATGAAAAGTTCCTAGCCTGGTAAGATATACAAACTATAGTAAAGGAAAAACATGTGTTACGGAATATTATGTAAGATATTGACTATGAATATCTTATATGTCAGAAAGTATTTTAGGGTATCTTATTTTTGAAAATTCTTCCAAGATTCTATCTGTCACCTACTTATCTGTCTTTGGAAAGTGAACAAAGAGTATGAGCAGGCAATTCATGGAAGAGGCAACTGGAAAGGCCAGCAAGCATATGAAAGATGCCCAATGTCATTAGCTGTCACGGAGTGCAATTAAAACCACCATGAAATATCAGTTCACACTCAACAGATTAGCAAACATATGAATGTTGACGGCACCATTTTGGTAAGGTATGGAGCAATAGGAATTTCAAACACCATTGGATATTGCCAGATGGCAATCCAAAGTGGTTCTACCAATTTATACACCATTGCAGTTGTGCAGATGGGCGTGGCCATTGGGTGGATGATTTGGTGATGCTCAGTCAGGTTGAAGATGCTCAGGTGCCATGGTACAGGCACCCCACTTGTAGCTCTGCACTTGGGCATAGGAATGCTCACTCCAGCAGTGTGGGCAGAGCAAGCAGTTAGAAACAGCCCTGATATTTCTCAGTAGGAGAATGGATAAATTGTATAATGACACAATACAATATGCTATCATGTTAAAAAGCAACAAGGTAGTATTACAATGTAACTACATGGAGAATCTGGAGACAGCAGAGAACAGGAATTTTCAACTTTTTTCATCTCATGACACATAAACTACTACAATTCTATAGCATACCAAAATATTATATTTTTGCTAAGCTGACAAAAAATAGGTACATTTTTGATTCATTCACAGCAGATGGTTATTGTGTTGTCTGTTGTTGATGGTTTTATTTGCTGAGCTAAGAGAAAAGAGGACAGTGCCCCTGATTGAAGCCAGGTAGTGCAGGTGTTAAAATTTTGTTGCAACACACCAGGTGAAGATCACTGGTGTAAAGGAGAAAAAACAAGGTTTGAGAGGCTACTTTTGTTCTGATACTATTTCTATACAGAGTAACGTGACATAAAATAAGGTTACACTACAATACAAGTGCAGGTAGAGGAAGAATAACAGTATACAAATGACCACTGCTAGACAAAGGTTACCTTTGGGGAGGGAAGAAGAGAATGATACAAAGAAGAGACACAGGGAGTTTAGTTTTGTCTACAGTGTTTTATTAAGCGGGATGGTGCATTCTTGGATGCTCATTCCATTAGTCTCTGAAATAACTGAACATCAATAGTCAGATTCACCCATTTATCCATCTGGAAGGGTCCATATCAAAATGATGGTTATTTCTAAGGAGTAAAATTGTGGGGAAAGTACGTTTCATTGTTTACTTTTTGTGCATTTCTGTATTATTTCAGTTTTTAATGGCACATATTGCTTAATAATAAAAAAGGAAGAAAGGGAAATTAGTAACCCACACATGCTAGATGTGGCACATGTCAAGGACCATTTCGGCCCTGCTTGGAAAAGCAGGTGGGTTCCTCTGTTCCAGGGGATAGTCAGAGTCAGTGAGGTGGCTAAGGAGAAAGGCCTGAGATGCTGTGGGCAGGTGGGATGGCCCTGAGCTCAGCATGTGGACAGATGGGAATAGGGGGACTGCTGGCACTTGACTCCTGCAATCCTCAGACCTGTCCCCATTATCACCTAGCCTCGTCACAGTGGGCTGTTTTAGGACCAAGCCACTCCTGAAATGAACACTCCTAAAAATCCAAGACAGATCGATAAAATCTTCCTGGGTTATGGTCCATTCACTTGGAGCCAAATGGATTGCTCATTAATACCTTCCCTCCATTTGCCTTATGACCAATTAGCAGCTATTAAGACCCAGCGCATCCTGGCATGAAGCTCTCCGCAGAGGATCTGAAACTCAGGGCAGATTTCCTCCCGTCTTCCTGGGGCCCCAAAGCCCCGAAGCCCACTCTCCAGAATAAGTCTGGGGTCGGTGTGGTGTTCTGGGCACCAGCCCCTCCTGACCCTATCGGGAACCCCCTGGAGTTGAGGCAAGGCATGGCAGGTGTCCCCCCTCACCTTCTGATTCTCCTCCCCGCCAGGCACAGCCATCTTGGGAGGATGCTCCAGGTGACACCCTGGCAGGTGCTGTCACAGGGTGTACAGCCAGGGTTCGAAGGCAGCCTTTTCTTTCCCCCTTCCTTTCTTCCCTCCCTCCCTCTCCTTCCTTCCTTCCTTTTTACTTTCCTTCTGTCTCATTCTTTACTCTCACATTCTGATGTATCTTGAATACCAGCAGTCCCTGTATCTTGACAGCTCTCCATGTACCAGTGCATTTTCTCCCAATAACACCATGAGGCAAGGCATCCGTCTTCGACAGTTAGGGCAACTGAGGTTCACACACAGAGATTAAGGAATGTGCCCTGGGTCACATCTTAAGAAACCGGCAGAGCCGAGGTGAGGCCACCAAGTCTGTGCTTTGTAGTGTGAGCCCTAGGAAAGCACCTTCTAGCAAGTACAAGGTTCTGGGGATGACAGGATAAGAGCACGTACGCTAAGCAGCTGAGGAGTGTTGCCGCCCCTGCAGCAGGCAGCCCAGACAGCAGCCCCTCTCGAGCTGGTGGCCTTGCGTGCCACCCACGGGTGGTCACGGAGCACCTGCCATGGGCCAGGCACTGTCCGAGGTGCTGAGGGGTTGCCTGCTGACCCACTGGCCATGCCTCCATTTCATGGAGGGTGCATTTTTGGGGGGCTGATGGAAGACAAGGAAATAAACAGCTATGCGATCAAGACCACTAGGGCAGAGGAGCCCAGGAGAGAGAGAAATAAATGGATGGTGTGACAGAGACTAAAGCCGGGCCGGGGCAGGGGGAGGGGGTGGCTTCTTTCTAGAGTACGAAGCATTAAGACGAGCTCTGGCAAGACTTGAGAGGAAGAGTGTGGTTCGTTCTTGCTGAGGGACCAGCCGGGGATGCAGGCCCTGTGTTAGCAGTGAGCTTTTCAGGGTTGCGGAGAGCTTAGCTCAAGGTGACGTTGGGAACAAAGCGGAGACCGGACAGGATGGCCTGGTGGGTCATGGTTGTGAGTTTTGGTTTTATTCCAATCCCAGTGGGAGGAAATGAGAGGGCTTTAAGCAGGGGATGCAATGATCTTGCTCTGGTTTGATAAGAGCCTGCTGGGTGCTGGGTGGATAATAGATTATTTCGAGATTGCTGTAGTATGTGAGGTAAGCAGGCTACTGGGGTGGCAGGGGAAGCAGGAGGCGTAGTTTGGAGGACTGCCTGGAATAGGAGTGCTGGGACTAGAACTTGAAAGCAGACTCTTCTTGGAGGGACAGATGGTGCGGGGAGTGTGGATGTCTCTGGTCTCTGAGCTGCTGGGAATAGACGGACCCTGAGTCAGGCCTGAGAATTGCAAGGGTGTGGATTTCATGTCCATTGCACACCCACTTGGCTCTTGGCCCTTGTGCCTCTTGTGGGGGTGGATATTTTTATCCCTTCCTGAAGTTTTAGACTCACTTTGCCAGGCACTTTATGTGCAGCGACAGCCATTCGATGGGGTAGACAGTGTCTGGCAGTGGGGAAGCGTGGGCTGGGCTTACGTCCCAGTCCCACCGGCTGTGGGATCCCGGCCCAGCTGCTCAGCCTCTCTGTGCCCCAGATCCCCAGCTGTGACACTCAGACGTCTGTTAGGACCCTTTTGGCTACAAGAAAGAGCTCGTAGCAGCTCCAATAAGCAGGACGTTGATTCTGTCCCGTGGCTGGAAGGCTTGCTGAAAGCAGACCCCACGTCTGTTCAGGATCCTATAGATAACAGAGGGGCGGAACTGGCAAGCCTGGTTTCAGGCTGGCAAGCAAGGGGCAGGGCTGAGAGTTGGATGACGTCAGGCCGGCCTCTGCGACCACCAGGCCACGTAGTGCGTGCTCAGCCAACCCTAGCTGTGGGAACGAAGGAGAAAGGGAGGGGGCAGCAGGGGAAGTCACTTCTCAAAGACCCAGGGAACTCAGCGGCTATGACATCGAAGCCACTTCCTTGTGTGGCCTTGTTCAGAGTTGCGTTTCCGTGCTGAGGACTGGAGGGAGGAGGCAGAGCTGGTGCCCAGGGTCCAGGACAGCTTGCGCCCAGGATGTTTGGTTCCCTGAGGGACGGGAGGGCCTTGATTCCCCCGGCCCTTCCGGCCCTGGCACCCCACAGCTCTCAGCTGGACCATGACTGACCTCCAGCGTCCAGCGTACCCCCAAGCAGTCCTCAGCCCGCGTCCTTGGGATCCCGGCCCCCCACAGCTGCATGCAGCCACCGAGAGCCCCCATTCCCTCAGGCCATGGCTCCTGAGCCCACAGCCAGTCTCACTCGGTTCGGAAGAAGTTCTGGGCCGTCCTGAGAGCCTGTGTGTAGGGCAGTTATCTGCTTTCTTATGGGCAAAACAGGCCGTGAGGCCCTGGGCAAATGATATCAACTCCCTCCGTTTTCTTATCAGTCTTTGCGTTCAGGGTCCAGTTTACGGTACAAACAAGATTATATGGGAGAAAAAACATGGTCCAACATGCAGACATTTCTTGGCTATGATTCATTTACTTCCTAGAGGGAAAGGCACATACCATAAAATTAGTCATTTTTTTTGCCCTGGCTGGTGGCTCAGTGGATAAGGCACCGGCCTGTGAACCCAAAGGTCGCTTCACTGTTTTGATTCTCCAGCCAGGGCACATAACCAGGTCTCCAGCCAGATCTCCAGCCAGGTCCCCAGCTGGAGGCAAGTGAAAGGCAACCCATACATTGATGTTTCTCTCCCTCTCTGCCTCTCTCCCTTCCCCTCTCTCTAAAAATAATAAATAAAATATTTTTTAAAATTAGTCACTTTTATCTTTAAAATCCAGTGTCACTTAGTGCCTTGTATAACTCTAACTTCCTTTTGGGGTTTCATTACCCCAAAAGGGAGCCCCATATCTATTCATTAGTCCACCCCCACCCCATCATTAGTCTGGCCACTGCTAATCTGCTTTCTCTCTGGATTTACCGATCCTGGGTATTTTCTGTAGGTGGAATCATGTAGTATACCCCCTTTGTCTGACTTCTTTCACTTAGCATAATTTTTCCAGGTTCTTCAAGGTAGCATGTATCGGTACTTCATTCCAATGGCGGAATACCATTCTATTTTATTCATCCATTGGGCATTTGGGTTGTTCTCCCCATTTGACTGTTGTGACTAAGGCTATAGAGGACATATGTGGAATTGTACTTGTTGGGGCTCCTGCTTTCAGTTCCTCTGGGTAGAGACCTAGGAGTGAAATTGCTGGGTTCTGTGGTGATCCTACGGCTAGGTTGTTGGGACCCCTGGAACTGTTGGGGGCTGCACCATTCTGCGCCCCCCCTGCCATGTAGGGTAGTCCTCATGTCCCCACATCCTCGCCCACATGTCATTTTCCATTTTCATTTCCATTGTCACGGTAGCCACCCTGCTATAAAATTACAGTGGTGGCAGGAAAAGACAGCTTCAGGGCCGCACTCCTGACCAGCCTCGCGGGGCTGCCTGTCCTGGGGAGCGGCCCACAGCGCTTTCCACAGAGTCTGGAAGGCGTCTCCCCAGCCCCGCCCCACCCCCAGAGCTGGGCACCCCGCCCAGGCTGCCTCCCCACTTTCAAAGTGGGAAAAGGCACTTTCAAGGCTCCTTCAGGACAGGAGCTGAGATTTTTTCTTTTGTACCGTTCTCTTTTTAATTAAATGTATTGGGGTGACATTGGCTCATAAAATTATATAGGTTTCGGGTGTACAGTTCTACTACCTCCCCCACCTACCCCCCTTTCCTCTGGTCATCATCACACTGTTGTCTGTGTCTGTGAGTTTTGGTTTATTTTTCTTGTTTGTTCATTTGTTGCTTTCAGTTTTATATTCCATGTATCTATAAAATCATCTAGTTCTTCATTTTTTTCTGTCTGGCTTATTTTGCTTAGCATGGTATTCTCAGGATCCGTCCATGTTGTTGCAGATGGTAGTATTTCATCTTTTCCTGTGGCCGAGTGGTATCCATCCCATTGCGTGTAGGTATCAAGCCGTCTTTGTCCAGTTGTGGGGATAGCGGCCTTTGGCTCCTGCGTCCCCTCTACCCTTTGGAGGGTAGAGGACCAGGCTGGGCTTGTGGGGGGTTGGGTTTGGTCAGAAAGCTCCTGTGTCTCCTCTCAGCTGCCACTGAGCCCTGCTGTGGGGAGTCAAGAGACACAGGCCAGGCTGGGGATGGCAGTCACTCTGAAGGGACCTGCCTCCTTACAGGCCATTGGCTCCCAGCGGAGCCGTCCCACAGAGCACTGGGAGGGCGCTCTGGCCTCCTCGGCCAGGCCCACCACCCGTGCCAGTCTCTATCGGAGCCCCGCGCTCCATCCTGGCGTGACCTCCTGTGTGAGGAGAGGAGGAACCTCTGGTCCAGCGCTGGGCTCCACTGGCCCTGGGTGGGGACTTGCTTGGACTGGGTGGCCCTCAGCTACTGCCGCCCCTTCCTGCTTGCGCTGAAAGACAGCGTCTAACTAAGGACCTTCCGCCCAGGACACCTGCCTGGGCTCTGCTTGCATGGGCCTGGAAGCGGTGGCCCACGCCAGGAGGGTTGGTGCACTTTCAGCCAGTAGCCCTGACCTGTGGAGCCTTGAGACTGTGGCTCTGACCTTCGGGGTCCCTTGAACAAGACAAGGGCCGTTCGGTCTGGGCTTTCTGAAACATGCTGACCGGTACTAACTCCGAGCCACGCACAGTCCACTTTCATCAGGACATGCCCAGCAACTTAGTGGTTTGGTCCCCTCCCCAAACTCAGTTCCTCCCCCACCTCCTCTATTAATACCCTTTCCCCGACACCTCCCTCCCACCACCACAGGACTCAGGCCTTTCCGCCACCTAAGCTCCTGGGGCAGGTGAGATGGGTGGGAGCACGGGAGGCGGCAGCCATGTGCTCTTCATCTCCAAGAGTCTGCCAGCTCCCTCCAGGGCCGTGGCTCTGCTCTCCTCTCCGTGGTGCAGTCCGTCAGCAGGAGGTTCTCCGCCCCGCCCGCTGAGTCACCGCCCTGCCTGTTAATTAGTCCCAGCTTCTCTCCTTCCAAGCAGCAACACGCCCCCACCCCAACCAATTTGTTTGAAATGATTTGGTCATTACAACAGTAGTACCTTCTAGGAAATGGAGAAGCACAGCCAACCAAAAATAGAGGAAGAGAAAGGTACCTATAATGGTACCACTCCGAGTTTACCAGTTTTATGTTAGAGCAACAGCAGGAATCACCCACTTGGTGACCATTTATTTCCCACCTGATAATGGTGCCCAGTACTTGACGTTGGTCATTTTATTTGACCTTCCTCGCAGCCCTGTGGAGAAGGTGCTTTCTGCATTTTCCAGATGAGGAAGCCGAGGCACAGAGAAAGGGGCCACAGAACTTGTTCAAGGTCAGGTAGCCTGTGCCTGTGAGATTCAAACCCCAAACCGCCTCCCAAACCCTATTCAAATGAGTGCGTTTGTATAAGCCTCTTGACTGGCAGCCGCTGTGGCAGTCGTTTTGTAACCTCTTGGGTCTCACTTAACAGCAGACCAGGAACACTGTCGCCTTCTGCAATATTATTTTAAGTCGCTGCCCAGCATCTTGTTGGGTGTGGGCGTGCACCTTCCCCTTCCGAGGTTTGCTTAGTCCCCTTCTGTTGCGGGGTGAAGCTTTTTGTTATCATCAACAATGCTGCCGAAAAACAGACCCGCGCGGATTGTTCTCCCATAGTTCCCTGTAATTTCCCTGTAATCTCCCCGTGGGCGAATTCCCAGAAGGAGCGGTGGGAAGGAGGAGGTGCGCCTTTTGTTTCCAGATGTCTGCAACATCTTTGGATCTATTACATGTAAGTGGTGAACACGGGTTGTGTCATTCACAGAGGGAAGGTTTGACACCTTCCCTAACTTGTTGGGCTTTGCACAACCCCGGATTAAATGAGTTGTAAACAAGTCTTGTAATTGCCTGGGATTATCTGCGGCTATTGTCAGGTCAGGTAGAGGCGGTAATTTCTTAAACCGATTTTTCCAGTGTGTCCATGGACACCTGGGTGGAAACGAGGATGGGCGGGGTGCTGGAAGAGGGGATGAGGTGTGGCATTTGGGGAGTTTCTGGGCAACTGGTGGCCATTTGTTGGGGCCGTCTCTCCCCCCTTCCGCCCGTCCCCCTTCTGGTGTCCCACCGAAGGAGCTGCCCCAGGAGTGAGCTGCCCCTGTCGGGGGAGGTTGGGAGGAGGCGGGGCGGGGGTGCTGCGGGCTGCGTGGGCAGGCGGAGCGGCAGCGAGTCATGCCCTGCTCCTACAAGGTGGTGGGTGCCGATTCAGCTGCCAAGAAACGCCAGCTGGTGATGGGGAAATGCTTCAGAGGTTTTTCAACAGCGTGATCCACCACCAGAACAGTGTTTCCTTCCGTGGATGTTGTGAGGAAGGAGACATGTCTCCATGTGTAAGGGGCATCCCGCCTCCCACCCTCTCCCAAGGCTCCTTTTACCGATCAGGTCACATTCCTCGGACCTCACCCGTTGGACTGCATTACATGGCTTCCAGGCCACCTGCTCTGAGACGCTGTAGGGTGGGGACTTAATCGTTGCCGGCGCCAGTGTAGCTGGGGTGGAACCAGCTTACACTACAACCCAGTTGTCCGATGGGTGGTGTGGCCCAGTTTCCCATGCGGGTCATGGAGCCTGCCTTCCCCACTGGGGCTGTGCTCCAGCCATGGGGGCAGCAAAACCCTAGGTCTGGTGGGGCCTCCCTCAGGCAGGGATCAGCGTGGCTTCCGATCCCTGGGTGAGGAGGGCAAATGCACAAGCTGGGTGGGGGTGGGGAGACCGGGTCCAGGAGAAAGGCCCCTCCCTGCACCAATTCACAACTGTCCCAGGGCACTAGGCTTTTGGATCTTTCTTGACCACACGACTTCACCTTACCCACCCATTCCCATGCTTCCCTTATAACCCCATGGAGAAATGTAGTCACTTTTCAAGTGTCAGTGTAGCACCCTTCCTCTCAGTCCCGTAACTGAGCCCTTGCTATGTACACAGAAACCCTCTGAAACATGTAGCCTGCGTTACTTACTTAATTCTCCTGACAGCTTGTGAGGTGGATACTGTCTTGTTCTCCACATTACAGATGCTAAACCCAGGCTGCGAGACTTGAGTCATTTGTCCCCGTGCCACTCAATCACACCAGGTGCTATTGAAGCCTAGGTTGGGGTGACCTCAGCGTTCCGTGTCCTGATAGCAGCAGGCTGCCTCCCAGCACGTAGCCATGTTGTCATTAACCCCTGACTGTCATTCTAGAGGCTCCACGGCTGTTGTGTGATTGTCCTTTTCTTCAGATGTCTACTTGTCCTGCTGGAAGGGGTCAGGGACCACGTGTGGCCTGTGTCCACTGCCCCGCATCTGGCCCAGCACCTGGCCCATGGCCAGTGCTTCATGGAAAGTGGGAGGGAAGAACAAGCCTCACAACTGTAATATCTCAGCTAACATTTGATGACTTATTTCTGCTCTGTCTTCCGGGAGCTGGCCCTGAACCTCTGGGAAATAGCATCAATCTTAAGAGATATGCAGTCTCCCTTGTTGATATTCCTCCTGTAGATTTCTGCAGTATTCTAGAACATGAACTTGCTTGTCACCGAGATGTTTCTTGATCGTCACGTCACCCCTGCCTTGGGAGGCAAGTCTGTCAGGTGTAACAAGTGGGTGATGAACAAGGTCCCTCGATGGCCCCTCATGGGAGCTAATAGACTCAGCGAGGACTCAAGGTTACCCTACCCCCGTTCCTGCCCCTGCCCCTGGGTGTTGGGGACGTTCGAAGGTGCTGACCAGGGGAGACATTCCCTGTCCGATGCTCAGCAGTGGCGTGGAGAGGGCAGTAGAGTGGGGGTAACTCCTTGCTTTCCTCTTACTTGTGGTCTTTCTCTCGATCTGGCTGAGCCCCCGATGGAACAGAAGCCTTGGACTTGACCTTGGGGCCTCCATAGGTCCCTGTGGCCTATCTTGACCCTCTCATTTCCTTGGTTCAGAAACGCCCATGCCAACATAGTCCCCACCTGTGTTGAGCCTGGGCCTTGTTTAGACTCTGGGGGTCTGTTGTACCCAAGGAGAGTGGGCACCCTACCCGGCCTTCCCTGCAAAAATGGTTTTCATAGCTTCCGCAGTGTAGGGCCATCCTGCTCGAGCCTGAAGGTGGAGCTGGGAGGGGTGGCGGGCCCTACAGAGGGGAAGAGCAGTTCTCACGGGAAGCTCAGAACCTTGACCTTGGGACGATGGGAGCTGTGCTTTCTTCCCCTAGCTTTCATGACAGGTAGAGCCAAGTCAGAAGATGACACATCTAATAGGTTTGGGGGTGGGGGGCAATGCTACTTAAAAATACCAGTGACTTCTAAGGAGGATGGGTCTTGTTAACTGGCTTCCTGGGAGTTGGCTATGTCGGAGACTTGCTGACATTTCTGCGCTAGCATTTCCGCACGGAGGACACATGGCCCAGTTGCTTCTTCAGCTGCAGTGTGTGCCGTGGGATCATTTAAAAGAGAAAAGGAACCTGTGATGCTAAGCCCCTGGGTGTCTCTTCCACATAGGTGTGCTGGCTTTGACAGGAGCAAGGGCCATGACAGAAGCCGCTGCTGGTGGCACTGGTGGCTGCTCCATGCTCTTGTCTTTCTTGGGATCACACAATCAGGCAAAGCTGGCCCGTGACAGGGCTTCACGGAGGCCCCCAAGGACAAGCCCAGTGTCCTTCCTGCTGCCTCATCAGGGGGTGAACTCAGGGCGGAGGGGGCGGAGGGAAAGGCTTGGTGACTAGCAGCAAGTCCTTGGCAGCAGGGCCAGCAGGAGGCCGGCGGGGTCTGAGCCCCATGCCCCTGGAGGAAGGCTGGTCGCCCAGGCTGACGCCAGCCGCGACAGGAAGCTGCTGCTTCTGCTAAATGCTCCTTTTCTTACCAGTCAGGGCTGGGGAGGTTTTTCCCTTTTTCTTAAGTATAATTCACCTATCGTCCTAAAATTCACCCGTTAAAACACGCAGTTCAGTGGGCTTTGGTATGTTTACAAGGCTGGGCAGCCATCGCCATGATCTAAGTCTATCGTCCCAGGAGACTTTCCTTCATCCCCAGTGAAACCTCTGCCATGAACAGCCACTTTCTAGTCCCTCCTCCAGCCTCTGTAGCCACTAACCTACTGTCTGTGTACTCAGATTGGCCTATTCTGGACATTTCATGGAAATGGACTCATATACCATATTGCCTTCTGTGTCTGGCTTTTTTGTTTGTTTGTTTAAGATTTTATTATTTTTAGAGAGAGGGGAAGGGAGGGAGGAAGAGAAGGAGAGAAACATCAGTGCCTTTCACCTGCCTCCAGCTGGGACCTGGCTGGAGACCTGGCTTGCAACCTGGTTATGTGCCCTGGCTGGGAGTCGAACCAGCGACCTTTGGGTTCTCAGGCTGGCGCTCAACTCACTGAGCCACCAGCCAGGGAGTGTCTGGCTTCTTTTGCTTAGTGTTCTCGAGGTTCTTCCACAGCCGTGTCAGTCCTCTGTCCTTCCTCTAGCAGAATGCCCCGGTGCGGACATGCTCCGTTTTTACACTCATCAGCTGGTAGACGTGGTTTCCACTTTGTGCCCCTTCTGCATGATGCTGGCATTAGCATTTGTGTGACCTGTACTTTTAGTTGCCCCAGCTCTCTCCCTAGGACTGAACTTGCTGGGTCATATGGCAACTGTACATTCAACCTTTGAGTGATTTCCGGACTGTTTCCTCAACGACCGCCCCATGTGACATCGCCATCAGCCATGGATGAGTGTTCAAGATTCTCCATGGCCTCACCAACACTGTCATTGCCTGTCTGTCCGATTCTAGTCACCCTGACGGGCATGGAGGGTTGGGGACATGCCTGTGAGTAGGATGGACTTGGGAGAGGAACTGGGGTGCTGGGTGCATTTCTAGTCAGTTTGGGGACCCGTCTCATTCAGTGGTAGGAAAGCTGTCTGCAGGCAAGTGTGGTTGACTCCTGGCTTACTGCCCCAGTACCCAGAAGGCAGCCAATTCAGAGTGGGCACTTCAGACTCTGCAGCGAATAAATGATGAAATGAAAGCTCCAGTCACTCCGTGAGCTCTGCCACGTGCTGCTGTGGCCTGGTGGCCTAACCTCCGTGAGCCTGCTTTGTCACTTGTAAAATGTCCAAGAGTCCCCTTGGATGGGAAAAGCCAGGTGAAGCCTCCTGAGCCAAAAAGGTCATTTCTTGGCTTTTATTTGCTGGAAAATCCCGAGGATAGACCTGGCTTTAGTTGTAGAGGTGGAGGTATTGGTAGAAAGAGGAAACAGCCCTGATTTTCCAAATTATGCTGCCCAACTTCACCTGGCCAGGTGGCTGCATGTACCCCTTCCGCACCCAATCACATTGCGACAGTTGGCCTTGCCCCATGGAAGGAGCATGCCTGTTTCCTGGGCAGTCCTACCGTGAACTTGGGCACACCCGAGTCACCTGGCCTGGTCACATGGCCCTGTGGGAGCTGGGGGTAAAGTTAGTCCCACCAGGGCTGGTTTCTTTCTCTAGGAAAAGGCGGGAGTCCTGTATCCAGAAGCAGGGACTAGGTGCTGGGCAGGAAAAGTCCACCTAGGGAGCATCCTTGAGCATTTGCTGAAATAAATACTTTCTGCACAGGTGCGGGGCACAGCCACTGGCCCTGGTAGACCCTTAGCAAAGGCTAGTCAGCCTCTTTCCAGGACGTGGCTCTGTCCTCCCAGATGCCTTGAGCCTGTCCCTTTATGCCAGTCGGCACCTTCGAGGGGACAGGCCCGCCTCCACTATGCAGCCCCTGTCCATCACCCCAGCCTTTGTCCCACACCCACCAGGACCATTACCAAGTGGCTGGAGAGGAGACTCTAATCCCATTACTCATTCATCAGCCAGCGGAAGAGAATGGGCCCTGGATCGAACTCGGCCAAGAAGCCGGGAGAAGCCTCTCCACTTCGGTGCAACTAGGCTTAGCTCGGGCACAATAGGTGTGTAATTTAAGGTTTTGTTGAGCTGAAATCCAATCACATACTTGACTGGTAGATCACAGAGACTCACGGGCTAAAAGAATGAGATAATTCCACCTCACACAAGCGCTGGGATTTGGCTTTGACTTAATGACAAATGTGTGACCAACCTTACACTGTTTCATCCTCTCCCCCCACCTCCCCCTCTTTCATTATTATTTATTTATTTTTTTAGTTTCAGTGTATTTCCACCTCCTTCCTGCTGGGCCTTTCTCTGTACCATCCAGAAATGGGACGGGACCCAGCAAAGTCCTAGAACCAGAAAACAAAGGCAGATAAGTGGGAAGAAGTTTTGTAAATTGTGATCATCAGATGAGAAGCACTCACATTCATTTTACTTATTTAACTGAGTGATGACAGGAAGTGACAGGCAGCTTCCAAGGATGCGTTTATTCTAATTCCTACTGGTCTTGGTTCTTCTGCTCTTCTGCTCCAGAAGTGGCTTAGAATGAGGAGGGGCAGCAGGCAGGAGAGACACATGAACTGTATCCTGTATTCATTCAATACTTTTTTTTTTTTCCTGAGTTAGCAGTGCTCAATGTGGGGCCAGGAAGGGTATAAGAACACATATAGTGATCGGGTTGGACAAAAAGTCCATATTGTACTTTTCTGTAAAATAAAACTCATTTTTCATTTTCACCAATAACTTAATTGATTTGGATATTTCGAGTAGTTGCTATCTCCCATGTGGTAGAGCATTGATTGTGCTCAGTCAACATCTTGATTTGCTCTCTGTCACCTTCCACTGGCCTTCCTGATGCTGGGACATCATTGTCCAGCAGGAAGTCTCCAGCACAGAACTTTGCAAACCTCTCTTGACATTTTCATTCAGTCAGGGAACCTTCTCCATACACTGCCCAGATTGTGTGTGTGTTTCAGTTGTGTTTTTACGTTTTGTGAAATAATAAAGCATAATATGCTAAAAATGTTGCTCATTTCCTTCCATCTTCAGTATTAAAATGGCTGTCCAAAAATTCACCAGTTTCGGTAAGTTATTTTTTAGAGGCATGCTGATGTGACAGCTGTCACAATTCAATCTAACAGCATCTTTTTCAAATCAAGTTAAAGATAGCTAAGCGCTACTCGAGCCGTCTTGCAGAAACAGACCACGCAAACTTTTTGGCCAGCCCAATAGAATATAGTTTTAGACTCTTGTTAGGTGATGTGTACATAATTAGCGATAGCAGGGTAAATAGGTTCACTCAACTTAAATCTATTCCCTCCACAAATGTTTATCAGATGGCTATCACCTGCCTTGTACTCTAATGGCATTGGGTGATGCTATGATAAATAAGGCATTAAAGAAACAGGCAACAAGTAGTCTGTAAGTAGGAGTAACGGAGAGCGTTAGTGGGAAGAGATAAGGGGGCAGTGGTCGAGAATGAAATGGAACGTGGTTGGGAGGGAAGAACTCTCTCAGAAAGGGATAGTTGAGTTAAAATCTGAAAGATGAAAACAAGTCTTGATTCCAAGGTCTGGGAGAAGAGCTTTGAAGTTCATGGCCAGGCCGCAGATGGGAGACTGCCCCATGAGCCCGGAGGCCTGGAGTCAAGTGTGGCCACCGCATACGTGCACTGTCTCCTACTCCAGAGCCTCTAGCTTCGCCGTTCTCCCTGTGGGGCCCCACTGGGATCTTAGTGTGTCACTTTGAAAAGTGACGAGCAGAATGTAACTAACTGCCAGGGAGGTTATTAAATTCATGTGTCTTCCTCTGATGGCACACTGGGTGCGGGTGTGTAAGGACTGTTGTCCCCAGAAATGGAAGAAGGGCCTTGGGATTGGCCCGCAGAGTGCATTGCTATTCAGTTTTCTTTCTTGAAGCTTCCACATTTGTCTGCTCTTGGCTGGTCTCTCTTATATACATGTTTTCTCTTGGTGGAGAGCAGAACTGGACTTCCAAATGAGAACCCTGAAACAGTCCCTAGGAGCAGTTTGAGATGAACTTGATCCCCCTCCCCCTACTGCGGTCCGCAGGGTGTTGACTTCGTAGTTAATATTAACGTAACATTAAGCACCAGCTACTGTGGCAAATACTTTAATCTTTACCAAGATCATATTTGTAAGACTAGGAACCTGAGGCTCTCAGAGGTGAAATGACTTACTCGATTCTGACAGTAGCGGAGGTTGGAACAAAATCCACTGCCACACGCGTGAATTGGAGGGACAGCTGCGACTTAGTAAGTGCTTACGATGCGCCGTTACCATGTTGTGACCGAGGAGTCAGCTCTTATCCCAACTGCTGTTCCTGAGTAGGTAATGTTTCTTCTATTTCAAGATGCTTTTAAGGCCTTCTCTTCATCTTTGGTGGTGGTGGTGGTGTTTTTCACTGAGATGCGTGCAGGTAAGGGTGCTTATTTATGTAGTTATTCTGCCTGGGGTTCCTGAGTGTCAGGGGTTGTAAACGGTGTCTCCCCACATTCAGGTGTTGAAACCTATTACCTGACATGATCACATTGGAATGTGGACCCTTAGGAGGTGATTAGGTCATCAGAGCCCTCAGGAATGGGACTCGTGACCCCCAGAAGGGGCCCCAAGATAGTCCCTCATCCCTTTTGCCATGTGAGGGGACACAGTGAGAGACCATGTAGGACCCAGGAAGAAACTAGAGCTTTCTTACCAGACACCAGATCTGGGAGCTACTTCATCTTGTATTTCCCAGGCTCCAGGACTGAGAAAAATAAATGTTTGTTAACCATCTAGTCTCTGGTATTTTGTTACAGCAGCCCAAATAGACAAAGATACAAGAATCCACGACTTCCATCCATTCTGGAAAATTCTCAACCAGTTTTTTAATTTTTTTCCTAAGATTTTATTCATTATTTTTAGAGAAGGGGAAGGAGAGGCAGAGAGGGAGAGAAGCATCAATGTATGGTTGCCTTTCATCTGCCTCCAGCTGGGGACCTGGCTGGGGACCTGGCTGGGGACCTGGCTTGCAACCTGGTTATGTGCCCTGGCTGGGAATCGAACCAGCGACCTTTGGGTTCGCAGGCCAGCACCTTTCCACTGAGCTACCAGCCAGGGCTCAGCCAGTTTTTTTAAAAAGATTTTTATTTATCATTTTTAGAGGGGAAAGGAGGGGTCAAAGAGGGAGAGAAACATCAATGTATGGTTGCTTTTCATCTTCCTTTAGCTACAGACCTGGCTGGAGACCTGGTTTGAACCTGGTTATGTGCCCTGGCTGGGAATCGAACCAGCGACCTTTGGGTTTGCAGGCCAGCATCTTTCCACTGAGCCACCAGCCAGGGCTTCAGCCAGTTTTATTTAAATATTGCCCCTGGCTCCAATTCCTTATTCCCTTTTTCTAAAACTCACATTAATGTACACTAAACCTGTTTCCTGTATTTTTTCTGGATTTTTTTTTTTTTTTTTTTTTTTTGCCTCTCTTCCTGGTTTTCTGCCTCTATTTCTCATTGTGCTGCAGCCTGAGTAATTCCTTCCAACCTGCTGTCCTATTCCCTAATTTCCCCTTAGCAGTGTCTCATGTATTGATGTAGAGAAGTGGAGAATCATAGGCTGTTTTCACCATTTTATAAAATGGAATTACATAGCTCAACATGTACCCTTTTGCATCTGGGTTCTTTTACTCAGCAGTACGTTTTTGAGATTCCTCAATGTATCTGTGTGCATTATCTACTTCTAAGCTTCATTTAATTCTGTCAACATACTAAACATGCTTGGTTTTATGTTCTGTCTTCCTTTGTTCAAATACCTGCAGGCTCGGCAGGTCTTCTTCTCATGGCGGCTTGCTCCTTTGTGCTTTTATGAGTTGGGCTTGTGAAGTCCTATTCCCTGGACCTTTATCTCCAGTTCGCTAGGTATTAGTTTAGGAAAAAATTGCACATGCTTCTGCTAGGCTTTCTGAGTAGTTACCACCATGGAACCACTTTATGTATGTATGTATGTTATGTTATTTATTTATTTGTTATTTTTACAGAGAGAGGAGATTAATTTGCTGTTGCACTTACTCATGCCCTCATTGGTGGTTTTTTGTACGGGCCCTAACTGAGGATCGAACCTACAACGTTGGTGTCCTGGGATAGCGCTCTAACCAACTGAGCTACCCAGCCGGGGCTAGCACGGGGTCACTTTAAGTGAAATTCTGCTTAGCGCGTTCTGTGCCATCTACGCAGAGATGATGACTGGGGGCCATCTGCAAACCTGAGTGGGGCTCAGGAGCAGGCGCTTAGAGGGGACTGGCAGACACTCCACAGTCTCTCCTCTAGGGGTGGTCGCTGTTGTGCTGTTTTGGGGAACTGCTCCATTGAGATATGGGCTGTTCTATTTTTATCCTCATTCACCCACTGAGGGGGTCCCCCACTAGAATCAACTACCTTGCTTAGGTGTTAAGCCTTCTGTTCAGTTCTTCCCACATCAGAGACCTTTTAAAACCAAGGCTTAGGTCAGCCAGGTGTTATCAGCTGCCCTCGGGCAAATGCTGGTCCGGGCCTCCTTACTGTCTGCTCTTAAGTGCTCTCATTGTTTCTGGCATCCAAGGATTTCACTGCTTTTCCTACCTCCTTACTCATGCACTTTTTAAAGTGCCTTCTAGAAGATGCTTTTGTTCTACAGTCTCTTGGTGTATGTGCATTACATAGCAGGAGGTTTCCTCTTAAACACCTGCTCAGGTAGTCAAGCTCTTTCTTTATGTGGTGTCACTTCTTCCTGGAAACAGCTCCTTGAGGTTAGTGACCTGGAATATCCCCGTTTTACAGATGAGGAGGCTGAGATCCAGAGGCGATGAACAGCGGCACACCCAGCGTTGCCCGGCTGGTGTGTGGCCGAGGTCGGGTCTGTGTCATGCTGCCCCTGCGGTGACAGCAACACACACTGATGTCAAAGCCACTCCGGGTCTCTGGCCCAGCAAAGCCGTCCCGTCATCTAGAGGAGCTGGTCTGGCGCCGGGGGGCTGTCTGCAGTGCCAGGGGTCTGCCAAGCTTTGGCTCCCGAGTCTAGGCTGACGTAGCATGACAGTCTTGTTGGCTTCTTTGGGTGGTGGGCAGCACAGATCAGTGGCGTTTGGTGAATTGAGCATCTTCAGGTATTATACATGGACCAGTTTGAACTTAGGCAATAGCCCAGGGGAAGAAGACTTGGCTAGTGGACCATTTGGAGCCATTAGGCTGTTATGAAGGGAGGGTATCTGAAGGTAGCTCCATGACCAGGCCTCCAGACTCACCCAGGGAATGTTTGCGTGGTAGGCAGCCGCTCCTCTGGGTGCCCATGTCCCTCTCCTCTCCCAGCGCCACTCCCCAGCCTAATCTGATCCTGTGGGCCCCAGGGTGCAGCCCTCCAGCCTTCTCGAGGCTCAGCTCTGGACTTCTGTCCTGGGTGGGCAGGGGTCCCATCAGTATCTGAGCCACCTTCCTCTCTCCTGTACCCATCCCAGCTGCTGGGAAGAAGGGTGCCAGACTGAACCCCCACGCTGCTGCCTCTCTGTAGGAAGGTTGCTTTCATGTCAGTCGGGAAAGAGGTTCAAAGAGGTGGGAACACACCACCGAGCTCCTGCTAGGCAGGTGCTGTGTGCTTCCCAGGCCCAGGCAGGGTTACTTCCTTTTGCTGCACTTCTGTTTTTTGATGGCCGTGAGTGTTCACTTGCGTTTTATGCCATTTCTCATCGCACCTGGGTTTGGAGACACACGCAGCGTGGGCCTGGAGTGAGTGTGACTGGGCTCCCACCTCAGCTTCACCCCTTCCTGCCTGTGCAACGGTGTGTCTCTCTCAGCGCCCGCTTCCCCACCTCAGAACGGGGCTAATCAGACTTGTCCTGGGTGGCTGGCTGGAGTGTGGCCGCACCCCAGCCGTCAGCTGTGAGGGGTTCCCATGTTGGCGAATGACTTACTATCCCCGCCTGAGTGTTCTCTCGGCCTGTGGGGGGAACAGTCCCAAGAGTTAAGGCCACAAAGAACACCCTCAGCCAGCGAGGCCTGAGAGTTGGGGGCGGGTGCCGCAGCTTCTTGGCCCTTGGGGGGTCCATGTTGCGGCACCTCTCAGTCTCAGAGGGTGCTTGGCAGAAGGGAGCCCCAGCCGCCCGCACTGATCTGCCCATGACCAGCTGCAGGCTCTGCTCCCGTTCTCATGTCATGCCCGCACCCCTCCCCGTGCTTCCCTGAGACCCCCTTCTGCATAGACACAGGGTGCCTTTCTTGCTCTGTTAGGTGGGCGTCCCATTGCACATCACCTGGGGAGGCTCCGCACTATTCTGAGATGTCATTTTGTTGCTTGGGGATAAGGGGGTCCTGGGCTCGTTGGGGTCTAAGGCACATGGTGGTGAGAGCCCCCCACACCTTGTTTCCAAACAGCAGAGTCCTTTGTCTGCTGACCTCATCCTTTGTCTGGGGACATCATCCTGGATGCCATGATGAGGCGTCTGGCTGGATGGCTCTGCATTTTTGATGCACGGGTCTTGCTCTGTGAAATGGCAAAGGTTTTTTAAAACATGTTTTCTACTAAAATCATTAAAACCTACAGCCAGCCTGCCAGTGTCCCCAGAGGGCAGGCTGTGGGAAGCACGAGTGGGCAACAGCTCTTGGCTGCCTGCCAGTAGACGTCTAGGTCGGGCAGTGGCCCTGCGACCCACCTCAGGACTGGACAGAGGAGCTCGGGCCCGTGAGCTGAGCTGGGCGCAGGACGCAGGCCATGGGCCTGTTGCTGGGCAGCAGGAGTCCGCCGTGCATGGCTGGGGCTTGGTGCACAGTGGCCTTGTCCTCTTCTCCATGGTGGGCCACCAGCCACTTTTTACCAGCAGAACATTGAGAAGTAGGTATTTTTCCACTCCCATTTTACAGAGGAGGAAACTGAGGCTCGGTGGGAAGTTGACTTGCCCCAGTGGAGGTAGGTAGAGAGCACAGATTTGAAGCCGGATGCCGTGAGGTGAGGCCCAGCCAGGAGCCTTGGGGAAGGATTCCCAGGACTTCGGGATGATCCCAGGCTCCTGGGGCAAATGCCTCTCTAGCCAGTGCCTCGGATACGCAGCCGGGGTCTCCGGAGCTGGGCGTTTGGGAATGGTGAGGCAGGGAAGCCAACACAGGGGGGCGTCGTGCCCCCTTTCTCAGTGGGTACTTCCTTCAACGCCCAGAGCGGGGAAGGAAAGGTGGCCCTGAAGAGGCCTCCCAGTGTGCGGAAATCTGTTCCCAGCTGCTGGGACTGCGCACAGAGCCTGGGATTTACTGCACCCCAGCCAGCGGAGGGGCGGCGTCGGGGAAGGGCATTCCAGGCGCAGGAGGCAGCAGGGCACCCCACCTCTTCCACGCAGGGGTCATGGGCCAGTCTGTGGAGCCCAGCTCACCTGGGACCTGACTCCCGTGGCACAGACCTGGACAGTGGTGTCTTCGAAGTGAACAGAGGCGGTCCCAACACAGGAAATTCACCAGCTGTGTGGCATTTCACTGCTGATTTTTCTTCTTTTTTTTCCGTCATCATCATGCTGACATTCTTTGGGGTGTTGACTATGTGCCAGTTGTCACTCCAGTGTTTAGCCCATACCATCTCATTAAAACAAATGTTATTCCTTTTTATTTTTATTGAATTTCTTGGGTGACATTGGTTAATAAAATTGTATAGGTTTCAGGTGTACAATTCTGTAACCCATCAATGTGTACATTGCTTTCTGTGTACACCAGCCCCAGTCAAGTCTCCTTTTGTCACCATTTGTCCCCGTTTTACCCTCTTCTACTCCCCCACCCCTTTCCTTTGGGTCACCCCCATGCTGTTGCCTGTGTCTGTGAGGTCTTCTTTTTCTCTCTTAAATCCCTTTACCCTTTTTACCCAGCCCTCCAGGCCCCTCCTCCTGACGGCTATCTGTCTGTTCTCCATGAGTCTGTTTCTATTTTGTTTATTTATTTTGTTCATTAGAGTCCCCATAGTGTAAAGCTCACAGCCTCCTTGTGTGTTAATTAGAAAGACACGCTCCTTCCTGGGAGGATGTGACAGCCACATCGTGGCTCGCCTGTCATAGTGGCTGGGTCTCAGCCCTGACTGAGGGCCTCCCTGTGCAGCCCGCAGACCTCACCCCTGCCATGACCCTGGTCAGCCACTCTCGAGACTCCCATTTTACAGATGAAGAAACTAAGACCAAGGAGGTGCTTGCCCAGAGCCAGTAAGTCGCCAAGTCAGGATCAGAAGCTGCCTGAGTCCCAAGCCATCAGAAGTCACACGACACCCCATTTGATGACCATTCCATTGTATAAGCTTGCTTGGGCGTGTTGGTGGGGAAAGGAAGGGGTCCACCTATAAAAATGTCTTTCATTATAACCTTGTGTAAAAACAAGATAATTTGCTACAGTTTTAAAGTCATCAGTGGTTGGTGGGGGTACAACCCAAACTTGTAAATACTATTAGCTGCCATCCAACTTGGCTGAATTTAGCTGATGTGTTTTCTTTTCTTTCTTTTTTTTTCCTTGCTGTTGACTTTCCCAGCTATCAGCTTAACTAAATAAATCCAGTTGAAGTGTCTTTATTCAGATAAAACTCTAATACTGCAAGTGTAGCAAATTAGATGCAAATGCCCCCTTTTTATTTTAAGTATACTTAAAGCTGCCTTTCCAATGCAAATTTTATGGGAAATCTCAACCAGTGAGGACATCTTAGCTGTCAGCAGGCAAGTGCTTTCATTTGGTCTCAGGCAAGGAAGCTGCCTGCTTTTCTTCTCTTTGCCCCTGCAGACTGAGATAATTAAAACTACAGAGAACTAGTTTTAAATATACATGATACACACAGTGCCTTAAATTATGGGATAATGCATAAATTCATCCATTACCATATTTGATAGTGGTCCGACTGACCAAAGTGCGGGGCAGTGGGCGGTGGAATCCCCTTACCACCACCGCCGGACACCTCCCTGGTCAGCAGCTTCACGGCTTCTGTCACTTCACCTGGGGTCCTAGGGGCCCTGGTAAGGGTTCAAAAAAAGGTTGTGAGCCCACTCATTAAAAAGGGAACACCATGCTTTTTTTTTCCAGAAATAAAAATGTTAATGGCAAGTTTTTTTTCTTCCCCAGCAGTACTCTCAGTCTCTTCGGGATACATATCCATTTCGGCTTTGATTTGTTGAGCTCCCTGAATGAGTTTATCCAAACAATGTGAATTTACTCAGCTCTCTCTCAGATCCCACATCTCTTGTGGTTGATAAAGCTGACTTTAGCTAAGAAGGGCTGGATCAGGGCGATTTGAAGTTCGCATGGAGAAGGGTAAGGGCTTTGCTGGGAACAAACAGTGCAGTCAGATGCCGTCAGGAGGAAGGAGTGGAGATGGAGAACCTTGGTCAGGCTGTGCCCTCCCACCCCCTCTTTCTAGAATCGAGGTAGGGAAATGAGGGGGAGGGTGGGCCAGGCTTGGCTAAGGAGTGCTGCTTCTAACGTGCTGTGTGCACCAGCTGTATTTTTTATGGCTAGAAAATGGTAACTGCCCTTTGATAGCTGATGGTCACCCCATGATGTTGGGGGGGCAACAACAGGGGCCTGACACGGATAGAATGCAAACCAACCCCCACGCCCCCAACCCTGTTCAGTTCCTTTTGACCACTTAACATATGCCTGGTCCTGAGCTAAACATTTTCTTGCTTTCTCCTCAAACCCTGGTAGGCAGCACAGCCACTGCATTCATTTCACAGAAGGGGCCACAGGAGGTGACCCGGGGGAGGATTCGGGGTGCTGTGCTCTCAGCTGCAGGGCATGAGGGTCCTGTGGGTCGCTGACGAACCTTCACCCTCTTTCTGCTCACCTGTCAGGCGGAGACCAGCGCCTTAAGGAAGTGATGTGTGGAACTTGGTTCCTGAGAAACTAGAAGACTCTTTCCCTGGAACCAGAGAAGCTGAGGGGGAGCGGAGCAGGAGGGCCGAGGCCAGCAGGCTGGGGTGCAGAGCAGACCCTTTTCCTCAGTGCCTGTGATCTGACAGGGCTTCCGGATCTTGGCAGTATTGCCATTGGGGGCTGGGTAATTCCTTTTTGGGGGGGTCCTGTCCCCCCAGGATGTTCAGCAGCAACCCGGGCCCCTACATCATGGACGTCAGCAGTGCCTCATCCCCAGCTGTGACAGCCCAGAATATCCCCTGACATAGCCAGATACCCCTTGGGTGCAAAATCACCCTGGTGGAGACTTGGATGCCCCGGAGCCTAGAGTCCTCAGGTCCCTTAAAAGGCAGGTTGCAGGTAGGTTCCATGCCCATCTCTCATTCCCTTCGTCTCAGAAGCCCCGGCCAGCCCTAAGCAGCTGAGCAGCCATCGCTGGGAGTGGGCAGGAGGGGCCTTGACACCCACACCTTCTCCCCGAGGGTAGTGCTGGGCCCCCAGCCGGCACCAGCAGGGCAGCGTGTCAGGCGGCTTCCCCTGGCTGCCTCTATCTGTCCAGCACCTGCCTGATGAACCACTGCTCCGCCTGCTTCGGTATGTGCCTGCACGTGTGCGTGGGCACCTGCACCTCTGTGTGCGTACGCGCGTGATGGGCGTGTGTTGGGGGAGCACAGTGGCTAGGCTGGGGCCGGGGGAAATCGTTCTTCTGAGTCCTGGTCCCTCCGGCCCACTGACCCTGGGAAGGCGGCTGCTGTGCTCCGCTAGAGAGCTGACCTCTCTCCCCCTTCCCGTCCCCAACCTGGGCCAGCTCTTCTGACCCCACCACTCCGCGTTTCCTAACCGACTGATGCCGCTAATAGCCACTGATCACCGAAGGGCAGTTTCAAATCTGTTTAGTCTTACGCACACACACACACAGAAAAGCCAAACTTCAAAAGCCTTTTCCTGCAAGCTGAGCGGAAACCAGTCCAGCCATTATCAGCAGAAAGCGGATCAATAGTTCAGCACCATCCCCTGGCTGGGTGTCCGAGGAACTTTTATTATGATTGCGGTTAAGCTGTTCTAAAGTGGGGCGTCATTTATAAAACAAACGGATCCCTTCCAAATAGGTTATTTTCCTGGTTAATGACCGATCGTCTGCCCCGGGGTCTGTCTGCGTTTGAGATTCCAGATGGGAACAGGCACTACCAGCCCAATTATCTTTATTAAGTGTTTTCCTTCCCCTCTCTGAAAAATGAAATGGCAGCCCGCTGCCGCACTGCCTCCTTCCCCTTTCTCTCACCCCTGCGCCATTTCCTGCGGTCGCCTCATTATGGACAAGTGTGTCCTTTAAGACACGGAGACTAATGAGGCGGTTTTATGAGACTAATACATTTTAAATTTTAACACTGGAGCCCGCATCTTTAATTGTACAATTATACATTCATTTAGCACACTCTCTCGCCCGCTTTCTCTTTTCTGCTTTAGAAGATAAACCACAGGTGACTAAAAGTGTGTGAAAAGGCAGAATTGATGTCATTCTTTAGGGCCCTAAATCATGCAGGGACAGCAATTGTCTCTTTCCTGACAGATTTCTCTAGCACAATTAGTTCGGTATTTTTGAAAATTATTTTTGAGTGGGGAAGAATGGGGAGGGTTAAATTGGACTGCATGGTAAACTCCTATCTTCTGTCCCCCATTTCTCTGTCGAGAGCGGGTAGGCAGGAAGCATTTTGTGATGTTCCGGGGCCCAGCCACCGCAGCTGATGAGAGAGAGAGAGAGGCCACCCCTACGAATCCTGCCTCTAACAAAAGCCCCCTGCATTTCTACATTCCCCACCTGACAGGACTTTATGGGGTCGTAATAAATAAGGCTGAATTATTGATGACGAGAGCCGCTAATATTATTATGACCTCAATTAAGTGCTTTTTTCAGACACATTAGTAACAAAGGGTCTTCCCTCTCCTGGTTGCTGTTTTTCTCCCCCAGGCTCCACTTTACATTAAAATCTAATTGATCAAACCTATTTGCCATTCGCACAAGAGTGATCACCATAATGGGTCATCTATCAGCATGGGCTCCTCATCAGCCTATTAACACCTTTTGTTGCCGGCCCAGCGCTAGGCCAGGAAGGCGGGGCCTGCAGTCTGGAAGGATCCGGTGTGTGAGGTCTAACGGGGTGCCCTTCAGTTGCTCTCCTGAACACCCTCACAGGACTTGGAGGATGTTCTTGCTTCCCAGGAAGCCCCGTCCCACTGGCCACTGCAGAGGAAGAAGATGGCTCCCACCTCAGGGCCAGCTCCCTCCATCTCCCTGCACCCTGCTCCCTCAGCACCTCTCCCTCTCTGCTGCCCTCCCTATGGCCTCCTCCAGGGAGTCCCAGTGTCCTGTCTTGAGGGCATCTTGCACTTGGTTGTAGGCGTGAAGGTGCAGGGAGTGGAGACTGGAGACAGATCTCCACTGAGGCAAGCCTCCCGTGACTTCCTGGCCCAGATCCCTCACAGAAGGTCCATGGGTGGCTCCTGAGCCCCCTGAACTGTGTGCAGAATTGTGTTTACATGCATTTCATAGGGAGAGGGTTATAGCTTCCCCCAGATTCCCACGTTGTCCATGGCCCCAAAATGGGTTAGAAATGTCTTCATTCTATGGGAGCTGCTTAGGTGAGGCAGGTCTTCTTATGGTCTGAGCCTCACTGGGGGTCTCAGGCCGCTGGTTTCGGGGATGCAGGGAAGCCAGTTAGACGAGCTTTGCTCCTGGTGTACTGTTTGGCGTTCCCCCCACCCCCTCTCTCTCTCATCAACCCCCAGCTCTGCAAAGTGGCTGTGAGAGTGGGCTTTCTAGAAGAGTCTGGCTCGTAGGGTGCCTCCCGCTGGGTGTTGGAAGATACAAGGAAACAGGAAGTGCCCTGTGTTAGTTGTATTGCTGTTGTTTGAGAGGTGAGACCCGCAGGCCTGACATGGTGGGGACTCTAGGTGACATTAGAACGCTTGGAGCACTATCCTGTAATTCCACCTACCCGCCATGACCATAGCCTGTCAGGAAAAGGGGCTGTGGCTGTGGTGAGAAGGTCTCCCAGCTCACCCTTCCTCTCAGAGCTCTGTCTGCCCACCACCCCATGGGGAACAGGGGTGGGCAGGGCTATGTGGTGCTGGGGCATCTTGTCACAAAGCACACGTCACCCTTGAGCACTGCCTAGTGGTTGCTCAGTGTGCGTGGTCTTAATTCAAGTCGTCATTCATAGACCAGGAGGAAACGAAAATCAATAAGTGGTGAAAATGGGCTGCAAAGGCAGACTCAAGTCACAGCAGAGGCAGGAAAACAGTATCTCTTGCCTTGGATTGCCTTGGTTATATTTTCCTGTCTCACTTAGAATAGCTGCATTTGGGGCCTATGTCTGAAATTAAAAAAAAGAAAAAGAAAAAAAAGAGGGGGTTGAAAATGAGCGAATTTCCCTTTGAAAGATAGACAGGATGTCCACTGGTTAAAACCTCACAGGGAAATGATCTATAATTGAGCCACAGAGAACAAGGAGGAGGATGGTATTTGGAATGGGTCTACATTTCACCCTAGACCCACTGCAGGTATATTCTGAGATGCCTGTCTGCTAATTGCTGTGTTACTTCTTGTTAATCGATGCACTTCTCTGGGCCGGAGCCTCCTGAACCAGAAAATGGAGTAGGATGAGGTGCAGGAATTTTCAGCCTGTTCTTCGGTAAGCAACATAGCAGCTACACCTTGGGGAGGAGCATCAGGGTGGAAATTCAGGTCAGGGGGTTAGGGTTTTGGTCCTCTTGCCTTGGCAACTGCTCTGCACTCTGGCAGAAGATACCACTCCAAGATAGGGTTTCCCAACAGGGACAGAAGAGGGGTTCCAAATTTCCTTCCATTCTGAGTGGACCACAAACATCTCTTGCATGCCTGTAAGTTACTCCTAAGAACCCCACTTGGACTAAGTCCACCTTCTGCCTGTGACCTGTATGTAGAATGGGCAGGACAAGAGAGGGTGCTGGGCCCAGGTGGGCGCTGGGCGCTGGTTCCCGTTCTCCCTGGTAACACGGAAGGGCTCCTGTGCCACCCAGGGGCCATCAGCCTGCTTCTTCTCCCTCCGTGTGTCATGGGCTCGGTTGCCAGAGAGGAATCAGAGGCGGTACAAGTCGGACCAGGAGTAATGTCAAACCAGGAGACAACAGCAAAAATCCAACCACACGAAAAACCATGGTTGGGCCATCTTTGTGGTGATGAAATCCTGTTACCCGATATCAGTGCCAAAGTGAGGTTACAGTTTCTGGTGCCTCTTTTGAGGAAACCAGAGCATCTGTGGAATGGTAGCGAAAGGGTGATCTGGGGAGAAAGTGGGGGAAAGAGGCCGCTGAGATGGAGGCCAAGCTGAGCAGAGAAAAACTCGTGTCATAGGGAGGTCCGGGCACAGTGTCACCTCCTTTCCCTCAAGCTGTTCCCACACACCAGCCCGATCGGATCTTGTTCAAAGATGCACCTGTCTCACACCTACCATAATAGCTTCTACCATTTGCTGAGCGCTGGCTCCGTGCCACGCACTGATGGAAGCTCTTTCCATGTACCAGTGGATCCAATCCTATCGATAGCCTGGTGGTTACCCCCACGGTGAGGGGTTCAAGGCTCAGGGGTGATACTGGCAGAGCCTGGGCTTGACTCTGACTCTGGTGTCTGGGTGTGCAACTGAAAGACTGTTTTGTCTTTGAAAGTACAGACTTCCATATTTAAAGGAATAAAGAGAGCAGCCCAGTGCCTTTGATACTTGATCTTGGCCATTGTCAGCCCTGCCTCAAGAGCAGCCCAAGAGCTCCTCTGTTTGGAGCAGAGGCTTCAGCCCCAGGAGACCCCCATTCATTGTTCCCCAAGGGGGGCTGGAACTCATGGCACAGCTCTTTGCCTGGGCTGTGGTGGGAGGTGGGGGCAAAGATGAGGGAAGTTCTCAGTGGCCAGAGTCACCTGCTGCAGACGACCCCGGGGTGTGACAGTTAAGGGTGCAGTGACATCATTCTCCTCTCAGGAGAGCCCACTCCTGCGCTTTTGTGATCCTCTGAAATGCCCCTCCCAGGACCCAGACCCCAGAGACACCTACGACCTGGCCTGAAGGGAGAGAAAGGCAGAGAGGACCTGTGCCCTTCTCCTTCCTCAGCTGAGGGCTTTCCTCTCCCCGCGTCCCTGTGGGGAGGCCCCCGCCTGCTGGACTGCAGACCCCCATGGTCCAGCTCCGTCTCCAAGGTGGCGATGATGAAAGATGGCTAGTAACACATCAGGAAGGTGCAGAGCCCTCGATGGGTCATTCTGAATGTTTTGAGCTGTGGAGCCCTATTTATTTTCTGTGACAGTCTCTTCCTTCCCCCTACCGTGACGGAATGTTCGGTGGCGTATGTTATGATCTTTAATTAAAGGGAACTTAATTTGCTTCCCAGGCTTCCTTTGTTCACAGGAGACACCCGAGGGTGTTTTAAAGCCACGTTGGCAATCCTGGCCACTGAGCTGGAGTGGAAGGCAGCCTCACCACTCTGGACGGACTCGGGTTGCCTGGATGGGGGGCGGTTCTGCCCCCTCCCACCCCATTCTGCGCTTCTGTCTAGGAGCTGGAAAGACTCCAGGCCCTCCGCACGAGCGGCAGGATTTGTTCACCCAACTTCCAAAGGGCACAGGCCCTGCAGGCCCCGAGAACGGACCATGGGCCAAAATTATGGTGGAGAAGGGGATGGACCATTTAGATGACAAATGGGCTTCAAGGCACTGTCAGAGAGTCGGGGGGTGGGGGACCATTAACGGTCACATGGAGGCAGCCGCATCTGTGATGCCCGAGCCGGTCGGTGGGTCCCCACTGCTGTGTTTACTGCTCCTTAATGCGGTATTGTTTACTCACAATTAAGCCCTTTACCATTAATTTAACTTTCAGATGCTGAAATTGGTCACACAGCCCCGAGTGCCGAGGCCCGGACAGATGTGTTCTATACACTTGTTTAAACACGGCGCTCATTAGGAGGTAATGCATGTATAGCAAGTTGATTACACCACAAAGCAGGACGCTTTATCACGGGGCCTCTCTGGAGGCCCGGGAGGGGCCGTCAGCTGCTGCTGTCACTCTCCCCCCTCGGATCCTGAGTGACGGGGCCGCCACCTCCTCGCGGCCCGCTCGGAAGTACACAGCTTCCCGGCAGAGCGCCTCCGAGCTGCCTGGGAGGAGGTATTAATTGTTGTCAGCCTCCATTTCACACCCCAGGTAACAAACGAGCACCCCCCTGGCCGTGTTTAAGGAAGATAAACACATTGCCCGCGCTCCTGCCATCAAACTCGCCTGCGTATTTTAACCGAGATGTTTTGTGCGAGAACAGCAGGGCCTCCCTGAGCAAGGGGACAACGTGGCCCTTCTGTCCCCGGTCCTGGGAGCTGTCCCCCCACCCCCCGCCAGGGGGCTCAGAAAGGGGCCCTGTGCTTGCGTCGTCTCTCGGTAACTGTGTCTTCATCTGGGTCCCAGTGAACATCCAGGGCCATGCAGGCGGAAGGAGTTGAATCTCCGGCTTCCTGTCTCCTAGGCAAAGGGAGAACAGATAGCACAGATCTTAAAGGAGAGGGTCTGAAGCCAGAGCGCCGGCAGAGACATTCCGGACCTGCTGTTACAAGCTGTATGACTGGGCAGGTGTCATCGTGGAGCCCAGTTTCCTCACCGGTGAAGCAGGTTTCACGGCAGCACACGCCTGCTGTTCCATGCGGGGTCCAGGAGGCTGCTGTGGCGGCCGCGCCTGACCCGGAGTGAATGGTGAGGCGGTGCTAGGCGTCCCCGTGCTCCAGGTAGCAGACTTGCGGTTACCCTCTCAACAGATGAAACTGCTTAGCGGTAGATGGTTAGGAGCGAGACCTGCAGGTTGTTTCTGAAGTGAGCAGCGTGACCCCAGTGTTTGGTGTTGGTGGCAGTTTTGCCTCTGGGTGGCTTTGGCAGGCCCAGGAATTGGATAGTTTTGTACCACACAGATAGCTCCAAGTATCCCCACCCCATCCTCTGCCAGGGTGGACCCTGCCCAAACAACCCGGCCTGCTTCACCCCCTCCCTCCTCCTCTTCCTCCTTTTCTCACCTTCCCTCCTGCCTCCTTTAACTGGGCTTGAAGTGAAGTCTTAAGTCCACCAGCCCACAGTCACTTGTCTGCCATTCTCTGTCTGCGGGTGCCTACCCTCTGCTCAGACCCCAGTGTTTAAACTGTGAGGAGAAACTGAGGCAGCTGCGGTACAAGTTCTCTGCTACTCCAGTCGTTTTGTCCCTGTGAAGGTCCAAGCCACCTCCTCCCGACGGTCCTGGGACCTTTGCACGTGCCGTTCCCTTTGCCTGAACCCCCTCTCCTCACACCACCCCCTCCCAGCACCTGGCCCCGGCTGCCACCCGGCCTTTGGCGACCCAGTACGCTGGGCGGATCTCTCTGTTGCAGGTTCAGAGGCACCCCATTTTTCCTTTGTAGCATCACTCCAAATATTCACCGTTCGGGTAATTATCTGTTTAATTTGCATCTTTTTGTCTCCACAAAACCCCAACACCTAGGACACTGCTTGCAGATATTCAAAAGATGTTTGTCACTCCACAGTGAACCCCCAGAATGAATCAGATCCCTCTGCTTGGGGTCTGGGGACAGGGCAGGCCCTCCTTCTTTCCCATGGCTCTTTTGTTTTTTCTTCCTCCGCCTCAGAGAGGGGAATGCTTCTCCTCTGCGTCTCTGTCACTGGCAGAGAAGGATGGCGAGAGCGGACCCCCATCGGCTAGGTGCTTCTGGGCCTCTTCTGGGGGCCGCGAGTCACCCCTTTCTCCTGCCACCCTGCTGATGCCACCACTGCTGGAGAAGCCCCAGTGACTTGTCCGTGGACAATGTGAAGGATGTGGCCCTGCCTTGCGGGTGCACTTTAGGGAGGCGGGACCTTCATCAACTTGGCTCCGCAGCTGCTTCCTCTGGGCTTTGTGGCTGCCCGTGTGCGGCCTTCTCATCCGATCATGTTTCCCTTAATAACCATTGCCCGCCCTGGCAGGAGAGGGGTGCGGAATTCAGCATCCCGAGTGCATTTGTGTAATGCGCCGGGCAAGTGAGCCTAACGGTGCATTGGGCATGCCACTCCCCAAACCCCAGCCTCCAGCTTCTCCCCACCATTTCCATTCCTGCTCAGGCCTTTGGGATCAAAATTCCTGACCCCTTGGCGACAGGCAAAAACACCTTTCAAAAAAATGGAAGAGGGAGGCAAAATTCCCTGAGCTTTCATTTCCCTTCATGGTTGAACTTTGATGACTTAAGTCATTTGCAGTCCATCTATTTAGCTGACTTGTCCTGCCGAATGCCAGGAGGCCGCACCGCTGCATTTGCCCCTCCAGGGGCAGCATGTGGTCCCAGCTGGTTGTGGGAGGGTGAGAATGGGAGTTGGGGGGGGGGGGTAGTCTGGAAGCTCCGTCAGGGGCTTGATAGTTCTCAGGGAGCTTCTTTTGTTTGTTGTTTGTTTGTGCTGGGTGGGATTAGCTCTGATTACATATTAATAACCTAGAGCACTATCTAGTAATTAGATGTTATCTTCCAGATGTTTACAAGAAAACCTTTAATATTTTAAGCTGCTTGGAGATCTCTTGGCACTCTATTAAAATGGATGGAATTTACCATGGGAGCCGGTGGTGTCCCTTTCTCTTCGTTTTTTTTTTTTTGCTCATTTCAGACCCTGGAGCCCGGGGTCCTCGTGAAAGGACCCCAAACGTTTATTGTGGTCGCCCCTGTTTGGGAACAATTGGGGCAGCCACCCATTCAATGGGTGGTAGAGGGAACCTCTTGGCACTCTGGCCCCTGTCAATCGGCCAGGGCAGCTCATTGATTTCTTTGAACCACTTGAGTGAACCTCTCAGAAGTGCCCCTTCTCTGAATCCCACACAATCGCCTTCTCTCTCTTTATTAGGCGCTTTGAGGGACAGCCTCGTCTACACCTGCCTTTGAAGGGGCCCCCACCATGGTTTTAATGACCTCCATCCGTCAAAGGAAAAGTTCAGAGTTCATTCTTTTGTCTAAGTCCCTGTAACTGAGGAGTCGAGGGTGCTGGCTGGTCCGGCCTCTTTAAATCACCCGCCCGAAAACTTTCCCTGTGACCCGGCTCATGTCAAAACAGCTCGCTGACCGCTCTGGCCATTGTCATCGGAATAAGGGCTAAGTGATGCTGCCTGGTCATTACGTGTGCCCTGATTGGCAATCAGGGTACAATAGGGGGTCATTAAAGGCCATAAAACTGCCAAAGCTCTGAAAAGGGGATTTTGAACGGAGCCAGAGGGCTCTGGGGGCCTGCCTGGGAGGAGAGGGGTCTGAGCTGATCGAGGAGGGGAAATGTCAGAGTGGTCTAGATTAAGAAGTTTCTCCCCTGTGACACCAAGTTAGAAAAACCATCTCCCGATGTCATCTTCCCAGGATGCTGGTTCCCAAAAAAGAGTCACTGGGAGCCACGACACACCAAAGGAAGCCCAGAGCGACACCTTTCTGTAGGAGGTGACCACCACTGTTGAATTAAAAGGCGCACACACGTACGCGTGCACCTACTCTCTGTAACGACAGCGGCAGCTCTTACTGAGCACGGCCTCTCAGCTCTGCCCACTGCCCCTGTCCACCCCAAGGACGCTCAGGGCCCCCTGGTCCCTCTCCTCTGCCTAGAGAGGGGCTTGCAGGAAAGTGTAGGCTCCATTAGGTCACCTGGCGTGGGGATAGCTTGAAACCTTTCTGAATTTGCCCACTAGTTGTGAACAAGGTCTTCTTCATCTGCAGAATGGAGCTCACGGACCCTCTGGGGGCAACGAATTGAGTTTGTGGAGGAGCAAGTGTGAGGGCTGGGCATCCCCAAGGCTGCAGTTCCCAGCACCGGGTAGGCTAGGAGGAGGGGCAGGCCTGGGGACCGCCAGCAGGACCTCCGCGCAGATCCCAGGTTTGCATGGACCTGGCTCTGAGACCCTGGGCAGATGACAGCTTCCCTGTGTCTGTGTGCGCTCACCTGTGGGGTGGGAATCAGCCTGGCAACCAGGGCCTGGGGCGGTGAGGGTTAAGTGCAGAAGTCCATGCAAGGCCACCCCAATGTCATAAACGCTCCATAGCTGTCAGGCGTCATTAGTATTGTTACTCTGGTGCGGTATTTCTGCGACTAAAACCATTCCTGCCAAAACTGAACTCACCTGTTGTCCCTATGAACTCTGGTCTCTGCCTCAGAAGGAAGGGAGAGAGACAAAATGAAAGGGAGGGAGGAAGAGAGAGGAAGCATGTATTTTTCTGCTGCCTTGCCCTTTCCCGACATTGTTGCTTGGAATGAGTGGTTCCTTCTGTCTTTGCATTTTGAAAGCCGTCGGAGATTTGGACTCACATTCTTTGCCTTTGCTGAGGGTCACCGAGAGCCCCTTTGCCTACCTTCTTCCCTTGGAATATGCCTTCCCTCCCTGCACCCCGGGGTCTCTCCCTCCCTCCTCTCTTTCTTGGATGAGGAGGGGAGATTTTCTGAATCACTGAGTCACGGAATACCCACCCCCATTGTTGGGGGGAGGGGGAGTTCGAGGTGAGGCGGGGAGAGCCATGTGGGGAAGCAGCCATTCTCTGGCTGCTACTTCTCTTGCCTTCCACCTGAAAGGCTTGTCCTCACATGCTCCCTTGTCCCCGGAAACTTCTGGAATGTGAAGGAACCACCCTAGCCCCCATTCGCTTGTCCGACTTAAGGGGGCTGTGCCCTGGCAGGTGGAGATTCCCCATGATGCCCTCCTCCCCTCTGGGAACTTTCCAGAGCACATCTGTCTGCCCCTGGGAGCCGAGCAGGATTTCCTGCTCCCAAGTTCCCGTTATGAATGCCCAGAACATGACACGCTTTGACACGTCATCAGTCTTGCACCCTAGTACCGCGAATCAGCATCTGTGGGACCAGGCAGGGGCACTGGCTTGAGTTTGCGGGATCCCAATGACGCCTTTGGGAAAAGGTCCCCCTGGCTCCCCACTCCAATCCTCTGAAAACAGACGAGTTTGCCAGTTGACTCCTAGTGCTTTTGATGTCCCCTCAGACCTACTCACTTGCCCTGAGACCTTGGGCCATTTCTTTGCAGTGGCCGAGCCCTGCTTCGCTCGTTTGTCAGATAAGGACGCTGAGCTCCACGTGTCTCGTCTAGCTAGCATTCTGTTTCCAATGTTCCTTCACTGACTCAGCGTGGGTTTACTTGCACCTACCGTGTGTCAGGCATGGCAGGCTCCCGAAACGCTGCAGTGGATAAGGGCACGTTGTTTCAGCCCCTGCTGGAGCGAAGGAATTCCAGAAGTCTGGAAGGCTGATGGGGAGGAGGAGCAGTGGGGAGACTGTATGGGGAAGATGGACCTGCCGGCAGGGGAGCCAGCCCAGTGGGACGAGAGCCCGTGTGAGGCGCCAAGTCCCCATCCCTGGAAGCATTCAACAACGCTGGAATGATACCCACCAAACTCGTGCAAGCCATTCCCTCACGGGGAGGCTGTGAGAGAGGGTGTTTTAGGCCCAAGGAAAAGCATATGCGAAAGCTGGAGGGCAGAAGCCGGACCCCTCGGGGCCTTCACACACATCAGTGCCCATCCACGGGGGTTAGAGATCACTGGAGAGCTTCAAGCGAGCCAGTGGAGTGCTCAGAGTTTTAGACAAGCCATGTATGTCCACTGCAGAGAGGTGACAGGGTGGGAGGGAGGCGGTGTGGCGCAGGCAGACCTGCCTGTAGGAGGCTGCCCGAGCGGCCAGGAGGAGACATGCCGCTCTCTGAGCCAAGGGGGCATCTGCACAGGTGGGCAGAGGGACAGGTGCTAGACATGAGGAAGGGGTAGGCTCAGAGGGCTGGGGGAATGAATGATTGGTCACGGGATTCAAAGAAGAGGGAAGTGTTCACATGGGCAGATGGGTGTAAATTAACTTCGATTCTGAACCAGGCACCTTTGCAAGTTAGTTAAAGGGAAGTGGGTGTCTTTTTATTGGAAAGGCTACTTGAAGGTGATAATGAAAGTATTTACCAACTGGTGGGAGCCATGGGGAAAGCAGCCCTTCAGAAGGGCCTGCATGTTAGCTCAGGCCAGCTGGCCGTAAAAGAATTCCACCGGCTGTGGGGCCTACCCGCCAGGCCACTTACCTCCTCCCAGTTCTGGAGGCTGGATGCCCAGGATCACGGTGTCTGCGGGCTTGGTTTCTGGTGTGGCCTCTCTACCTTCCCACTGCATCCTCACATGGTCTTTTCTCTACGCTCCTGCATGGAGTGGAGAGAGCTCTCTGGTGTCTCTTCCCCTTCTCCTGAGGACACCAGTTAGATTGTTAGATTTGGACCTCCTAGAACCTGAAAAGCCCTACCTGCAAATACAGTCACATTAATGGTTAGGATTTCAACAAATGAATTTGGGGTAGGGAGGACACAATTCAGTCCATACCAGCCTGCAGGTCCCCTGGGGGCTGGGTCCTAACCCCTTAGTTGCTATGCAATGAGGACGTCTTGGGGAAGGGTTGAGGTGTCCATGCAGCGGGCATAGGCCCTCAGGAATGGGAGCTGTCACCTGCGGTCATGGGAGTGTTTTAATTTCTAGCAATTGGTCAGGCTTTCCCTGCCAGCCCGGATGAGAGCCAGCCCAGGGGGGCTGCAGGGAACAGGGTGGAACCACGCAGAGCGTTGGACCGAGCTGCTGAGAGGAGGGGCGTTCCCAGCAGGAACTCAGCTGGGGCTCCCGGTATCAGGAAAGGCGGGACAATGCAGATTCAGTGTTGGCTTTGAAGAGTGGTAGCCTCACACCCGTCCACAGCGCCTTCTAAAAGAGGAACTTGGCTTTTCTTTTCCCTCAGACTCGAGATCCATCTTGATGAGGGTAGAGCGAGTAGCTGCACCGAACATCACAGTCCTCATTACTAACCAGAGGGAGGCTCTCCTCTGCTCCCTCTCCCTCTCTCATAAGCCCAACCTTATCTGGAGGGACCTCTGTCCCCAGAGCTGTAGAACAAGCTCTTTTTCTAAGCTAACGGTGCACAATAGTGTCAAATTATGTATAATGATTTCGTAATGTGAACTAATGCCACCAGGGACCTTGTGGAAAGTACCACTTTCATTAAACTTACCCAGTAGCAGGGTCTGAATACGAATTTAGAGGCGGCAGTAAATTGTGAGGTGCATCTATTTTAAGCATCTACCAGCTGCTCCTACAGGCGGGACCCACGGTGCACATTGGCTCCTCGGCCTGGCAGTGGGGCTGGTGACGGAGATGTGTCCCCTCCCGTCTGCCTTTTCACCCCAAGACCTCAAGCCGTGTGAGGCTCTTTGCCAGCCATGTGGGGGCTGCCGGCCCCTCTTAGTTTCAGACACACTCGTCTCTAGGAGAGTGGTACCCACGGATCAGAGAGGACACCCGGGCAGCGCCGCGGAATTAATGAGACCTCCAATTACACTCATGCGCTTCAAGGAAGCGGAGCCAGCCATGACCCCCGCATATCAGAGTTTCTCCACCTCCTTCAGAAGACAGAGCTAATTATGAGAAAGTCACAGCTAAGAAGGATACAGGAAAGAGACCTCAGGAGAAAATAACAAGGAAGTGCTGCTTCTCCATGCTGGTGTCTGTCCCACGAACCCCACTTCGGAAGCCCTCCTCGCCTTCCCTGTGACCCACTAGGGCCACCACCACCACCAAGAGACGAGCAAGAAGCCACCCTTAATCACAACTAACCCGTGCCATTTTTCCGACTCTGCTAATCTTAATTGAATCAATCTCCGGGCTTCTCCTGACAGTGAAAGATTGCTCAAATCTGGGAGGCCAGGCTGGACACAACTTGGAGAAGGAAAAAAACCTCCCTTAATCATTAATTTGTCCGTTCACTCCCATTTGGCCCCATTCTTCACTGTCTGGGCGGTACACCCCCCAGCCTCCCTTGTCCGTAATCACCCCTAAGTGTGAGTGTTCTTCCCAGTCCGCTCCCGTGACTGGAAACCCATTTGCTGGGAGGGGACCAGGCTTCCAGGCCCCTAGCCTCCCTCTTTGTACTCTTTCCTCTCCCTTCTCTCTATGAAGTCCAGTTGGGCTTTCATGAAGTCCGGTGCGTTTCCTGACACACTGGTAAAAGGTCTTTTCCTCGGGAGCCAACACCCCTGGGCAGCCCGTGGCTCTTAGGTAGACCGTCCGAGAGGCTGCTGCAGCCCCCACATGCCCCGATCCCAGGGAAATCCTGTTGTATCCTTGCCTCATCGCCAAAGGACTTCTGTCCTCTGGACTGAGGACTAAGTTGTCAGAAAACGCCCTTTTTCTAAATTACCCGGAGCTTTCACCATGCAGCTTTAACTGTGATTTTGTTTTTCTTAACGTGGGCCCAGTGGTTAGTGAGGTAGGCATGAGGCACGAGTCGAGATGCAAGTAGGCTCCACTTGTCACCACTGCCATTGCCTTTGACTGGACTGTTGGCAGCCGTCTGCTCACCGGCCTCCTGGCCTTGTCCTTGCCTCCCAACACTGCCCACCAGTGAGAGAGCAGTGCTTCCAAAATGTAGGTCACAGCATGTCACGCCTCGGCGTCATTTTCTTGGGCCTCACAGCTCACTCAGCAGGAAAGCGCAGAGTTTTCCATGCGTCTGGCCCCCAGTCCTCCCTCTGATCTCGCCTCTATTGCTGTCACTCTTTTCGCTCCAGCGACCCTGGTCTCCTTGGCGTTGCCCAGAGATGTCCCCGTTGTCCCCACCTGCAGCCTCGGCACCGGCTCATTGTTCTCACCTGTCTGTCTGTTTGGCTCCTCCCTTGGCTTCGTCCAGGTCTCTAATTAAACGTCCACTTACCCAGGACATTTTCTTGTCTGTCCTACTAGATAGTAAGTTCTACAGGAGGATATGCCCATCACGTAGATGTTCACTAAATATTTGTTTAATAGATGCCTGTTATAAGAGTCATTGGAGGCCGTTAATGACTTGGGATTCTTGAAGGCAAATCTTCATTGTTTCAAAAATCATGAATGTAGTCCTGGCTGGTGTGGCTCAGTGGATTGAGCACAGGCCTGTGAACCCGAAGGTCGCTGGTTCCATCCCCAGCCAGGACACATACCCAGGTTGCAAGCCAGGTCTCCAGTCAGGTCCCCAGCTGGAGGCAGCTGAAAGGCAACCACACATTGATGCTTCTCTCCCTTTCGTCCCTCCTCTCTCCCCTTCTCTCTAAAAATAATGAATAAAAATTTTTAAAAATCATAAATATAAAGTGGGTCACATTGATCTTGAATTCCCCTGATAACAAAGATGGACAAAGTCCACAAAGGATTCTTTCTGATGTTAGTAAAAATAATTAGCTGTGTTGGAGCTAGGCAAGGCATGGCAGTTGCTACACTGGATTTCCAACCCAACTCCATCCTTGCCAGCATGAAGAAGCTCCCACAGGACGGCATTTTTTTGGTGGTTATTTGAGTCCAAGTTTGTAACCCAAGGTGGGTTGCCAGTCACAGGTGGATTTATGGCAGCTCTGTGGGTTGTTCCCAGGCCCGGATAGGCCCAGCTCCCCGAGGCTCCCCTGGGTGTCAGCCAGCTGGTAAAACAAGCCACACTGTTCTTCTACTGCGCCTCGCCATAAATCGGTCCCAGCCTCACTCATGAGGCTGGAGTCAAGTCTGATTTATGCAGTTCATGAGATTTATAGTGTAGGCATTTAACATAAAAAAAAATAATAAAACCTCTCAAACATGAGTTCGTACACATCAATTCCAGAGCTAGCGCAGGTTTGGAAGCTTCCATTATTTCCTGGTGATCCTGACTGTGCCTCATCTTAGAGATGGTGTCAGATAGGAGGCGGCATCAGTGACATCTCCACCCAGGGCAGCCACGTTGCGCCTGGTGCAGGGTGGTTGCTCAGCAGTGGTCAGTTGATTGGTTGTTCAAATCAGGATCTGTGTGGAAGGTGGTGAAGGATGACTTCCCCGTGGTCCCCACATGCCCTGCCCTGGGACGCAGAGGCGGAGGTACAAATTTCAAGGGGACATCAGCATGACGCTGCGTCTGCACTGGTTGCCCTGGTAAACTTGGTGACCAGGTGGAGGTGGCAGAAAGGTCCTGCATTAGGAGTAAGGCCATGTGGCTTAGCGTAAGCTAAGCCTCGGTGTTCTCATCTGTGAAAGAAGGGGATAGGCCAGAGAGGTCACCCCTGAGATCCCCATTCCTATCCTATTTTATGATTCTGTGTTCTAGAAGCAAAGAAACGCGTCCTGATTTTCCTTTGCATTTTCATGGGGCTTGAGGCAAGGGAAGAAGCCCATATGTTTGTTGAATAGAATTTGATTATTTTTTACTTTGGAAGTTTGGAGTGAGGGTGGAGGTGGTGAAGGTGCTTCTGTTAAATTTTGAAAGGTCCTCAGAGGCTCATGAAAATGAAAATAGTTCTTTATTTGATTTAGTTTGTATAGTATATAGGCCATTTGAGAAATACCTAACTAAGGATTTCGGCCTCAGGAACGTTAAGACTGAAAAAATAAATCTAAGACACCCTTCCTTTGCTTCAAATTTGGTAAATTTTTATGATATCTGGCTGTTAAAATTTTCTATTTCTTCAGGGCTGATAGTCATCATTTTGAAAGCAGTTGGGTGTTTGGGTATTTACCACCACTCCAAGAATGATAAATCTCACCATGTGCGTGATTATATGCAATATAAATATTTTTTCCTGTTGAGGTGACAGTTTTAGGATCCTTCTAAGCAGTGATAAAAAACTCACAGTTATAATGTGTGATCATTTTGCCTTTCATTATAATGCAGAATTTCTCCATGCAAAATCAGGCCAAGATATAAGTCTAAACCCAGGGGCAAAATTCATTCATTATGCATGTACATTATTCCCCCAAATATTGATAATACTTTTCATAATAATTATTTTACATATATTAGCTCTTGCTGCTATATTAGTATTAAAGATACCTTTATTAATCTTGAATATTTTGTGAATAATAAATAGGATCTCAGAGGCTCGAGTTAAAAGCTGCTCTTAGCTAGAATGCTATAAATCAGTTGTTTTATGAATAAAATTGGCTTCCACATTTTTTTCCTTGGGATTGCTTATTTAAATAATTTTCCCATTTATTGAATGTGTGTGTGTGTGTTGTTTTTTTTTTTTTGCTTTTTTTTTTCCTTTCTAAAGACATGTCCCCCTGCTGCTGCCCTGTCTCCTGGGTCTCTCTCTCTGTTGGAGAAAAATGCAAAATCACATAAACCTTCTTTTAAACCTTCCCAGCCTGAAAGGGCAAAGACTCTGCATTATTTAGCAGGCAGTAGGCATTTTTGTTTCAGGGAAGCGCCCTCACAGCTCTCTTGCTCTCTTTCCTGCCAACAGATAACAACAAGATTGATGACAATAAATATTTATTGACAGCCAACTAGGTGCAAGGCTCCAAAAGAACTTTGAATGGTCGCCCGGTTCATTGAAAACTGCCCTTTCCCCGACTCTGTGTGTGATGAAACTAAGGCGTGGAGAGTCGGGCAAGGATGGAGTCAGGATTTCATCTCTGGTCCATGGGATGCTGCCCCTGGGAGGAGAGTCCGGAGAGGGGTGTCTGCGGGCTGGTGGGGAAGGAGCCAGGCCACAGTGTCTGACTCTGCAGGTCCAGAAGGTTCCAGTGTGGGCCCTGGACTGTCGTTGGTGCAAGGACAGGTGGTCGTCAGTTGGAAGGACAAGTGTGGATGTAACGCATGCGTCAGAGAGCAGTCTTTCCCTTTCTCGTGTGCGCAGTCACATTTTCTCCTGCTTTTGTCAACAAGCATGGAAAGCTCCTATCTTTTTCAGCTTTCATCATCTCAAGCTGTGTGGAGTCAAGGGCTAGCCTGCCACGCTGGCTCTGATGGGTGGATACTGCCTCGGGCCACGTCCCGTCGGGTTGGTGATGTCCATCATGGGCTCGGACAAGGGACCTGGCAGCGGGCGTAATGGGTGTTTGCAAAACCTGGGCTGGCTTGAATTATGGTCAGATGGCCCTGCCTTTCAAAGGTTTTGTGTTGGGGACTTGGAATGATGGGTCTCAAGTTCCAAAAGGAAGGATTTTTGGCAAGGGTGCGACTGTTGTGAACCACGCAGGACAGAAAAGAGAGGAGTGGAACACAGACTCTTCTCATGGCTGCTTCTCTGTGAAGTGTCTCCTCGCTGCTGTGGGAGCTGGGAGCTCCCCATAGAATGCATGCCTTGCTGACACCCCTTATTTATTGTTGGCTTGTCCTATCCATTGTCACTGCTGGGGTGTCAACTCTAGGAAGCAGAAACTTGGCCTGACCTGTTGGCTAAAATTCTCCAACCCCTGAAACCGAACCTGGAATATAGGAACCATTTGTTGAATGAATGAATGAATGAATGCTGGAGGGAATAAATGGGTGACTCCAATGATTTTCCCAGGACCTATACTGTCCTCCGAGAAATTCCTACCACTCTCATCTCAAAGCTCATCTTCCCAAACACCATATTTTGGATTAGGCCACTGTCTGTGGTGCTGGCTTCCTTCTTCATTTCTCTTGCAGCTCCAGTTTGGCCACTGAATCGTGACCTAGGCACACTCCTCTGGAGCAGCCCAGGGTTCAAAGACCCATTCCTGAAGTCATTTGTATTCCTAGATATGGCCTCCTCGGCTCCCATAGCTAGGGGCAGCCTGGCTTCGTCAGGTTTTAGATATGCATATTATTATGTAAATGTACTCGCATTGAATATAATTTCCTTCAAAATATTTTCCAATGGAAAATAGGTCTCCTCACAGGAGGAACCTAGCCAGGCAGTACCTGAAGAAAGCCTCATTGTTTGCACGAAGCCTGCTTGAGACATGCACCACTAGTATGAGACATTTCAACAAGCTATTTTTAGAATGAATAATGACAATAACAATAGCGAGAATTTATTGAATTCTTGCTAAGTGCCAAATACTGAACTAAGCATTAAAGATGTTTCTGCCTTTCAGCTGGCCAGCCACCCTAAGAGGCCTTCCAGTGCTCACCCGTTGGGGGCAGATGAGTAAACTGAGGCACATACCTTGGCATCGCTCAGCTTTAGGAAGAGCTGGGACCCGGTGCAGTCCGTGCAGGCTGACCTCCAGGGTCCCTGGTCAATCTCCCTGCCACCCCCGACACCAGGCATTGGCGCCCCAACTTGGAATCATCTCCAAAGGAATCTCAGAGGAGATATTGAAGTCAATCCTGAGGGTTAAGAAAACAATGCATAATGTCTAACTCCGTGCCTTTTTGTTCTTTTGTTCTAGCTGGTTCCAGAATCTCTCTAAGGGATAACTTGGAGAAGCCAGCTATTTCTGGTTAACAAATGTGCGAAATAAATTAGAATATCTCCCAACTGCGACACAGCACACAGCGTCCGATCCACTTGGTTTCCCAAAATGGGGGGGACAGTGGCATTAAGAGACAGTGTGTCTTTCTCCCTACAGAGCCTCTGCCGGAGTACTCTGAGGGGGAGATTCTGCCTTTTTCTTTTAGGGGACGTTTGAAATCACACACACACACACACACACACACGCACGCACACACGGCCTCACCCCACACACTTTTTCTCCACATGACTAATCCAGTCCCCTGTGACCTCTCTTTAGTGTGGCGGGGACACAGGCACAGAGCCTGCAGCTTCCACCGACCCCACGCATTTAGTGACATTAATCACAGCGCGTTTTTGGACTTTGGACACTTTCTTGGGGAGACAGTGATCAAACAGTCTACAGGTATCTGTACATCGAGGGACATTAATCATCCCTGCATTATCTCGCCCACCAGTAGAATATGTAAATGTGATTCCTGTCATTGATAAGGCGAAGTGAAATTATTCTTAGAGATTGGTCCATCTGGAGCTGTTGATACAATCTTACCTAAGACAATAGGTTGTAAAGATAAATTTTTTAGCATTACTAATCCAGTGTTGCCAATACCCATGAAGAAGGGAGCAATTTAAAACCAAACTAAGGCTGTCCCGTCAAGGCAAGCCAGGGAAACCAACTCCAGTTTTCCTTTAGAGCCGGCTACGTTATTTGGCAGCAGAGCGAGGAAGATGCTTTCTGCATAATTAAGGAGGGCATTTTTGGAAGGGGCTTGCTGGGCAGTTGGAGAGAGTTCTGGAAGCCTTCAATCCTAGCCAGAGCTGTCACTCTTAACACGCTCGACAAAGGCTGCAGAACCCCTGTGCTCCCCTCTGCCCAGCACCCCACTTCCTTCCAGCAACCCCACTCCCCTTAGTTCATGTCCGTGGGTTGTGCGTGTAAGCTCTTTGGCTTCACCCTTTCCTGTACTGTTCTTAATTTCCTCCTGTCTATGCTGTTCCTACCCATTACGCTTCCTAACCCCTGCACCACTTCCCCGTTTCTTTCCCTCCCCCTCCCAGCCGACACCCTCCAAATGCTCCTCATGCCTATGATTCTGTTCCTATTCTGGTTGTTCGCTTCCTTCCTTTCGTTTTCAAAGATTCTGTTGCTGATCGTTGTGAGTCTGTTGTCATTTTAATGTTCTAGTTTTGATCTTTTCCTTCAATGAGTCCCTTGACCATTTTATATAATGGCTTGGTGAAGTTGCACTCCTTTAGCTTGACAGTGTCCGCCCTCGGGTTCCGAAGGACAGCTTTGCTGCGGGATGGTGGCGTCAGCCTGGTCCCGCTCACAAGCGAGGAAACTGAGCCTCAGGCGGGCGGCACCACAGGTGCAGGTAGGAGCTAAAGAGGCAGGTGTGGCCGCCAGACTTTCTGACTCCAGGGCCCTGCTGCCCTTTCCCACCCGGCCTGCGTCTTTAACCTCCTGGCGCCGCTCAGCCAAGTCTGGGTGGGAATTTAGATCAGCAGCCATCTTTTAAGGGCGTAATTAGTTGACTATGAAAACAGCTTCCTTACCGCAGCAATTCTCCGCATCAGCGGGGAGGGGGGTCAGTGTTTTCACTATAAACGGATTGGTAGAGGGGTTTATGGCTTAGTCTTGTTTGGTTTGGTCGGCTCTGTTGTTGTGTGTGTGTGTGTTTAAAGGCCTGAGGTGGAACCTGGCATTCACTGCTCCAGCCCAGAAGAAAGGAAGTTTATTTTCTGGGTCAGATGAAAAGACTTTGGCTTTCTTCATTTCTATTTTCATGGAAAAGGAGCAACTTGCTGCCTTTGCTGACTCTTTCAGACCCTGTTCCCCCTCTGCTCCAGGCCTCCTGCTGCTTTCCCAGACAGGGGATGGGGAGGCAGGTCAGTAAGTCTAGTCTAACGGGAGACAGGGGAGGTGTGCGGCTTGGGGGCAGGGGGTTGGTGGCGGGGCTGCTAAAAAGCCAGAGGGCAGGTGAGGGGTCTTAGGTGGGGTCCAATGGGAACTGGGTAGAGCCCCAGGGAAGTGCCTTAGAGGCTGCCTACCACTGGATGTTACCCTGATGGAGTTCCTTAGCCTTTCTGAGCCTCCTTGTCACATTTGTACAGTGAGAGGGGTACCTGTGGCTTGTCCAGGGGACAAGTCTACCCAGCATGATGTCGTGGCTCCAGGCAGGGACTGCTTGACCTTGAGCCCTAGCCTGGCCCTCACTTGCTATGTGGGCAAGTGACTGGGGCATTGGTGCATCTGTAAAATGGGACTCATATTATCAGGGCTGTGGTGAGGGTTGAGCGGAAAGGGTGCTTGAAGTAAGGCCTGGCACATGCGGAGTACTCAGGAAACACCAGCAGTTGGATATGATTATTCACAGCGTTGTTCATATGGTCTGTCTGGTTTCCACGGGGGCAGAAACGGACAGTAAAGTTGAGTTTAGGTCATATTACAGAAACATTTAACTGCCGAGCTAAGAAACTCAAGGAAGCAAGAAATTCATCCAGCTCATTCAAGGGATCAATTTTGGACTTAAAGAGACCTGAGAGGCCACTTTATTCAACCCACTCCAGTGACAGATGGAGACCCTGGGGCTTAGGAAGAGACTGTAGCTTGTCTGAGTTCTTCTGCAGCTTCTGAGCTTCAAATAGGAAGGACACCTTGGAGGGTAAGTCAAGAGACCATCACCTTCTCTTCTAGAAACCCTCCAGTCACAGCTCCATTGTTGGTATTTGGAATCCATTTTAAGGCATCTTTTTATACTCCCACGCAAACACAGTCAGCCCACGTGGGACTGTCACACTTGAGTACGATTCAGTTTATCGGAAGAGCCTGTTCTAGCGAGCCAGCTGGCGGAGAGCAGGGTCGGGCAGGCCCAGGGGTGGATACATCGGGATCCAGGGAGGAGATGGAGCCTAACGCCCCCTACGTCCGCCTCAGTGTGGCTGGGGTGGGACTGCCAAGCATACAGACGGCCGCCTAAGGACCGCACTTGCCAGGGACGAGAAATAACATATCTCTTTACGGCTGAGCCAGGCTTTTACAGTGTGGAACTTACTCAGTTTGGGGCAGCGATTCCTCATCCTTCCTGACCACTCAGAACCCAAAAATGCTCAGAACGTTTGGCCAGCAGTGCCTTAACCTCAGGAACCCGTTTGCACATCGGCCCAGGGCATTGGGTTCAGCCGTTCCCCAGCCCACTCTCTCCCTGGGTCACATTATTGCGCCCATTTGCTCACGTCTGCCTCCAACCGGAAGGGACTTTGGCAGTGTATGAGGAGATGTTAAATAAAACAGCATGGTCTCCAGCCCCTCTCACCACCCCCACCCACCTTAAGGAGCAAAGGAAGCAAAGGAATGTGGGTTGGGCAGAATTTTCAATTAGCACTGAGGTGACAGTGTGGTCCATGCGTCCTTGTAGCTTGTCTGGGAGTGGGCCGCATCTGACAGCCTGGAGGGCAATTTTGGCTTTTCTGGAAGCTTGGATGGAATCTGCTCCTTTAACTCTCCAAACACCATCACGGTTATTCCTACTCACAGAGAAACAGCCGAGACAGAAGCGTAGCTGTTCCCTCAGTCAGTTCAACAATGGCCATGATCAGCCCTGGAAGGGGCTGCCTCCTATGGGCCCCTTCGTCAGATCGCTAGTTTACCCCTGTAGTGCAGAGTGATCGGTGGGCCTACTGTGTGTCAGCCCCTCTGGGCTTTGGGGATACTCGGGCTAACCCACAGCCCCAGGTCCTCCCCCAATGGGGCTTACTGTAGGGTGTGCACGTTAGCCATGAAGTCAACACACGGAGAAGTTCTGTGGGACTTGACTACAAACAAGGAGAGTCTAGTGAATCAGAAGCATGTGACCTGCACAGGTGTTTTCGGCAGAGGGAGACAAGCGCAGGGGGTTGGCCGGACCAGAGGAGGGGCTGCGGTGCCAAGCCGGGGCCCTGGGGTTCCCGAGAAAGGAGCGGTGGAAGCCGTGCCCTCCCGTCTCTCTGGGCTGTTCCGAGGGCCCAGGGACGAGGCTCCCCATGGGCAGTTGCCCCTGCAGCCTGGCGTCCAGAGGGAGCCTGAGCGGCAGAGAACATACTGTCTCTCCTCAGAAGCCGGCTTGTATGAGATCCGTCAACAGCCCGAGAGTCCGTCGCTCCCACCGTGCTGCAGAGCAGACCAGAGAGGAAGGACAGGTACGCAAGTGCTCACCAAGCGGGCCCATGGCCGTGGAGGGAACCCCTTGGCAAGGTTTTATATTTTCTGTAACAGCCCGGAACATGAACTCACCCTGCTGGTCAGGGTAGTGCAGGTCAGTGCGGGGGCTCCTGGAATAACAGTGAACAACCGATGCTGCTGTGTCCTCCCCGAGCTGGGAGTATGTGCCTGTGGACACCCACCCGAAGAGAGCCTGTTGGGAGGCCATTTTCTGGATGAAGAAGCTGGAGCTTAGAGAAGGCCCCTCACTTGCTCAAGGCCAGGGAGCGAGGCAGCGGCAGGACCGGAATCGGAAGGGCAGTTGGTCTGACTCTGTGTCCTTGTCCCTGTCTGCCCGGGGGACTGGGCTCTGGAGCTGAGCCGGTCCCTGGGCACGGGGGCGCCTTCGGGGTAAAAGGCGTCCTGAAAAGCCTGCCTGAAAGCTTAGGGCTCAGACCCAGGCGCAGGAAAGGAGCCTCCTCTGGACACCCCAGCTTCACCCGCACGCCAAGCCGTATCTGAATGCCCGGGGCAGGCTGAAGGCTGGGCAGTAGGCCCACAGGCGGCTGGCCCAGAGGGCAGTGTGTGCTCATTTCAGGATGTGTGATGTGTGTCCCAGGCCGGGAAGTCCTCCCCTAACCTCCTGCTACGTCCAGTCGGTATGGGGTGGGGTTGACTCTCGCTGGGACTTTCCTGGCTGACCCTGCCTGTGGGGCCTTTAGCTGCAGCCCAGGGTGCCCGGTGCCTACAGGGCGCCTGGCCCTGCCTGTGGGGCCTTTAGCTGCAGCCCAGGGTGCCCGGTGCCTACAGGGCGCCTGGCCCTGGACAGCCGAGAGGGCCCCTCTGCCTGCCTCTGCGGCTTTGAGCCCCGTACCTGGCAGTCGGCACTCATTATTGGGTGCCGAGCGTAAGCTGCGTCTTCTTGGAAACGTCAGACTGTCAAAAGGAAAGAAGTTGGTAAAGGAGGGGGGATACAGGGGGGTGGGTGACTGCCTTGGAGCTCCATGCCCCCAAGTTGCACCCTTTGGAATGGTCAGGCCTCAGTCTGTTACCACATTCGCTGCCTGGGACCCTGGCTTTATCATTCCCTAATCTCAGTTTAATTGCTGTGGTCACTGTACCCGGCACTTAATAACGCACAGCTTGCTATATTGTTAATATGGTTAACACACACTTCGCTCTAAATGTCAGCACTGGCCGGGCCTGGGGACTTGGCAGACTCCCTGGGAGAGATGGCAGAGGAGCCGCGTCATCTGCTCGGCGTCTGGGATGTGGGCATGTTGGCTGCAGCTTTTCTTGGCTGGGAGGCTCCACCACCGCCACGGCCCCACGGCCTCTCCAGCCCGGAGCCGCGGCCTGCCTGGCCCTGCTCTGCCTTCCTCTTGCCGGTCCCATGGAGGCGTTTGCATAGTAGGGGCGCCTGGAAGGCAGCCATTCTCAGCTTGGGCAAGAGGTCACGTCCACACACACCCAGGGCTCTGGGGAGGCTGGTCCTGGTTGCATGTTTGCGACCAGGACCCCTGGGGCAGCGGTTGGGTAAATGTCACACTCTGGTGGAAGGATTGCAAGCGACGCCTGTGATGACAATGGTGCCAAGATGGCCCCCCCATGGTTGGACTCAGTCAGCAAACTGGAGGCATTTGTGTTACTGCCCGACGTTCATTTCTTCTGCTTCTGAAATGGATGGGCCTTCCGAGGTGGCCCCCCAGTCCACTGGGACCGCCCACTGCAGCTTTGCATAGCAAGGACTCTTCAGTCTGCGGGCATAGGCACCCAGAAGCATTTACGGGGAGCCCCTGCCTTTGTGCGTGATACCACTACCACTGTAAAATACAAGTTTTTATTTGCTTAATTTTTTATGGAGGAAGGGGCCTACAAGTACACACATGCCTATGGTCATGAACAATGTCATAATGTGACCCCATCTAAACCCCCACTCCTAAGCATATCTCGGGGTTCAGCTTCCTGGGAATCCCAGATAGATGTTTAGTGGGATCTGCAGGGAAGGCAGTGACCCCAAGTGTCTCTGCTGCTATGATTCTCATCTCTCAGTTCTATATAGGTACAGCTGGGCGGTGGGGCAGACTGGCTGATCAGGGGTCTTGCCTATTCATTCCCACGTGGGTTGAGCGCAAAGTTTAGCCAAGTGGGGTCCTGAGCCCAAGGCAGCATCGTTGGAGGACTGCACTCTGAGCCTGGAGGGACAGTCAGCCCAGAGATGTGACCATTGGCCCTTTCAGACCATCATGCACTTGAACTCTGCCCTGGCCTCTTGTAGGCAGGACCCAGGCAGCACCCTGCATCCTCTCTTTTCTAGAGGCCACGGGACATCATGAGAGCTGCCCAGTGTCAAGCACAGTGCATGTGTGTTCTCATTAGTTGCCCCAGCAACCCAATAAGGAGGCACTCTTAGCCCCATTTTACAGACATGGAAACTGAGACCCTGCGTCTAAGAGGTTTGGCCAAGTGCAGAAAACTGGGAAGTGGCAAGAGCAGGATTTGAATTCAGATCTGCCTGCCACCAGGGCATATACTTTCACAACCTCTCCCCTCAGCCAGAGGGCTGCCTCCCAGGTCCACCCGCAATGGGGCAGCATGGAATCGGGTGGCATTTCCAAGAGGAGACATGAATCCTGGTGAGGCAAAGGGGATTCCTGGGTGGTACAGAGAACAAACCTCATCTGTTTACTCTGTCATTCTGTGGGCACGTAAGTGAACATACGTAGTTTCTACATCCTTGTCCTGGTTTCCTAAACATGTCTGCCAGCCTAAGCTAGCTATGTTTTCATAAGCCAGTTGATATAAAGAAAAAAATTCAATAATGGTAGAGCTGACTACATGGAAAAAGCAAAACAAAACAAAACAAAACAAAAAAAAACCCCAGAATAAAAAATGTTTAATATTGGTTATAGGAGTGAATTGCAGATGCTAAATCATGGTCTCTGGGTTTGAGTTATTTTAGGAGTGTGTTGGAGTAAGACTTCTCAGCTCTTTTGGACTCAGTTTTTTCATCTGTAAAATGGGAAGAGTCCTCTAAGTGTTGCAAAGATATGAAGGAGGGGACACATGGCAGATGCACTGCCCAGCTCCATACAGATGTTTAGGGAAGCAAGACCGCAAGGCCTTCAGTCTGGCCTTCTTCTGGTGTAAGCTCCTGGCAGGTCGTGGGGAAGGCATTTTGGGACAGGAAAGACTGGGGAGAGTTCTCCGTGCTTAGTTCTTCTACTCAGGACCCACCCCAGATTGCTGGGCCTCTCAAGTAACATGATATAAATCCGGTTAATTGAACATGAGTCTTAATTGCCAAAATTACCTGTAATATTAGCTTTGTTCATACCTGTGCCCTCTCCTGGGGCTGGTGCCAGTTCTTGGGGGATGGTTGGTCCCGGAGGTCCAGGCCACAGTGGAGTAGGTGGCTGCCCACTCCCTTGGAGCTCAGCATGGGGCCTGGGAGTTGGGAGGGAGCCAGGACTGGGCACCCACAGTTCGGTGCCAAGGTCCCTGGACTTGCTTTTCCTCAGGATGGTCCTGACCCCTCAACACAGCCAGTCTAACTTTGTATCCAGGAAATATTCCTTGATTACAGATGTCAGAAAAGTCTCTTATTTTCCTGAAATCGCCTCAGGTCCTGGAAAGTAGGGCCTATGTCCAGAGTTCCTATAGGAGAGCTCATGACACTCAGCCCACAGGGTCATGGGCCTCACAGAGTCTGAAGTAAGCAGAAGGGACAAGAGGCAGAATGTGAACTCTAGGGAGGTGGTGGCTACCACAGGCCACATGTCTTTCACTCGAATGTCTTACTTTAATTGAATAATGTAAGAAAACAAAAATGGCCAAAAGGAAGAAAGAAATGGTAGCTCAGCTTCACCATTTACCAGGAAGCTATGAATTCAAATTAAAATGACATATATTTAGTCACCTCTCTGTTTGCAAGTAGTCTTAAAATTCAATAAGTTTAATATGGTGTAATGTAGGGAAATGGAAATTTTTTATGCTAGCGTGAGTGTAACTTGGTTGATGAAATTCAGTAGGTTTTGCTGAAGTTAAAAGTATACCTAGCCCTGGCTGGTGGCACAGTGGATAAGGCACCGGCCTGCAAACCCAAAAGCCATTGGTTCGATTCCCAGCCAGGGCACATAATCAGGTTGCAGGCCAGGTCTCCAGCCAGATCTGTAGCTAGAGGCAAGTGAAAGGCAACCATACACTGATGTCTCTCTCCCTTCCCCTCTCTCTCTAAAGATAATTTTAAAAAATAAATCTTAAAAATAAAAAAATGTACCTAGATATCTGTCTCCCCCGGGGAAATACCTACACATGAACCAGTGACATGAAGATGTCCATTGCAACATTGCTTAGTGGCCACTGGAAACAGCCTAAGTGTCCTTCCTAGCACAGTAGTTAAGCCCATCACCTCCCCAAGGTCTAACCTCTGCCCCCAGTCCTCTCTGGTCGGCAGGAACCTTCAGCAGTGCCCAAAGTGTAGAATTCTGCATACAGACGAGGACAACTGTCAGACCTTCTGTTGGTGCCAACATTAAGGTACAGTGAGATCTACAAAATTACATGAAAGCAACTTGTAACCCACAACTATAGAACAGACTGCAAACGATGCCACATAGGTATGCAGGTGCCCGATGCTCTAGAGAAAAGGGCAGAAGCGAATGATAGTGGCCACCTCTGGCAAGGGGCTCGGATAGAGGGAGGTGGCTCAAGGTTGATATCAACTGTTTGAAAAGCAGTTTTTATGCATGAATGTGCTCCTGAGCTATGTACACAGCTGTAAGGACATGTACTGACAGGATTAGGGGAAGGAGGTGTGGTGGCTTCTTATATTGTGTGGGCTTCTGCATTTGTCCAGATTCTCTCTAATAACCGTTCAAGAATTAAAAAATAAAATTGACCTCGTAAATCTCATTTCCTTACAGGAATATGGCTCCTTCTGCGATCTGTTTGACATGCCCAGCTCTGCCTACAGGGTGGACCTGGCTGACTTTGGCCCTGTTGTATCGTGGGAGTGTTGACTGATGGTCTGACTCCCTGAATGAATGAGTGAGTGAATGAATGAATGGGCTGTTCTGCTGAAAGAGAGCAAGAGCTACCAAACAAACCAGAGACAGTTTATCTCCCAGTGACCTGTTTCAGGCTTCTGGAGGCCCTGGGCTCAACAGGAAACATGGGTCATGCTCTTCGCAGGGCTCTGGACTAAACCTTGGCATAGAGAAAGGCTCCTGGACGGTTCTCAGGCTTAAGAACAGGGTGAGAAAGGGGACGTGCCGTGCAGAGCTCCCGAAGGGGCCTCGAGTGCCCACCGTCCACCCTGGACCGGGCTTGGCATCGTTGGCCTCTCCACCCACCTCCCGCTGGGCTCAGGGCAGACACGGGCCGCCTGCAGTGGTGGTCTTCCCCGCGGAGGTGTTACTTGGTCTCAGACCCTGTCCCTGTGTTCTGAGGCAGCTACGCTCGTGGATAACATTTCACACGATCATTAACATGTGGGTGCCGTTCCTGCCTGACGCTACTGCGGGAATCGCCGTTCTCAGCATCAGGTGTTTGCCCATAGGATGGAAACAGGGAGGGAAGCGTGCATGTGTAGTTCTGTGGGTGCTGAGGTGGCGGTAGCTGGGAGTTGTTGGAAGGGGGAGAGGAGTAGGGGGATGGGGGAGAGGAGGGGGATACGGGATGCTGAAGGCATATTTTGCACAGCGCCAATGTGCCAACATCCTGTTACGACACAGTGGATGGTAAGAGAGAGAGACAGAGGTCTTTGCCGAGTGTTCATTTCTGGAGTCCCCACCATCTCTGGTTGGAAAGAAGCAAGCGTCCTAGGAGCACAAGCCTTGAACATGGGGAGGGCTTGGCCCAGTGGATGGGATGGAAGGTGGCAGGTCCGGCGCAGGGCGCAGCGTGGACAAACGCGTGCAGGTGGCAACAGATGGCGAGCACATGGGAGCAGTGAGGAGTTGGACACTTGCAGCCTGCTGAGCACAGATGACAAGTGGCCGAGGTGGGAGGTGTACAAATCTGCTGGAGGTAGACAAGGAAGACCTCGGGATCACTGGGGGAGTTCAGACCTCATCCGATGTTCTGCAGGCCACAGCAGTTTTGCAGTGGGGTGAGTGTGCTGGCTCAGCTCTTAGAAACGTCAGCCCCAGGCACAGGGGAGTCCACACAACAGCCTGGAGTCCCCCAGTGGTGATGCAGGGACACTATACAGCATTCACCCTGCGTGACATAAGCAATGGCTCCTGTATCCTCACTGGAGCCCTGGGAGGGACAGAGGGGTTAAGAAACTTGCCCAAGGTCACACAGCGAGGAAACCGCAGAGCTACGTCTCAGACCCAGGCATGCGCTGTCAGCCAGTTAGCCCAGTCTGCACACCGGGCAGGCGGGCTCTCCTGTTTACCTTTCAGCATAGCAGTGGATCACTCCTGTCTTTAGATGCACTTATTCAAAAAGAAAGCTCTACATCGCTCAGATAAATAGAAAAGCAATTTATTTTCAATTGCGCATTGTTTAAACAGCTAACTATTTGAGTAAAGCGTTTGTTCATGCCGGAGTCCAATGAGAGGCAAGTGTGTGAGCTAAGGTGGTGGCAATAGCCGGAGAAGGAGGGGACACACAGGGACACATGTAGGTTTTGGTAACAGGATGGTGCTGGGGTGGGGTGAAGGCTGCCTCAGACTCGCTGAGGTCTGGGTGGTTCGTGACCCAGTTGGTAACGAGGTCCCCACGCCAGCAGGTTCTTCTACTGTGTGTGTTCAAGTTAAACTCCTAAATACAGTGTTGAGGGTTGAGTCACATCGGAGGTGCTGGATGGGGTGGGTGAGAGAGGCTGGTCCCTGGGGCCTGCTGGGTGTGGCAGAAGCCGAGCGGAGGCCTGGGAGGCAGCTCTGCAGGGCCGAGCACACCCCCCGCAGAGCCTGCAATGGGGGCCCTGGGGCATCTTTAGGAACGTGACATCAGGGTGGCATGAGCAGCCTCACCCCAACAGGTGGGTGGAGCATTTATCACATGGTGCCTTTCAGCCGTGGACGAGGGGTGAGCCCGGGTAACAGGGTCACGGCATTAGCTCCCCAGCTGGCCCAGTCTTTTTTCCCATCACCTCTCCACCCCCGCAGCTCCAAAGAAGCAAGGCCTCCCTCCCTTCCTGTTGCCTTTTGTTTCTGTGGCGGAAAATTTGAAAGCCTGGCTATTGGGTTTCTTTTTGGCATCCCCTGGTACGGGCGATATGGTGGAGGAAACATCTGTGGCTTGAGATGCAATGTGTGAAAATGGGGGATGGGGTGGAGACTGAAGTTTTCCGTCTTCACTTGATCTCAGACGAAAGGCCCAGAAAGCGGTGGAGAAGTTTCCTGTCTTTACAGAACATTTTATCTCCCTGCTAGACATCTCCTTTATTAAAATTAAACTTACAGGTTGAAATGGTAGCACAAACCTAGAGGAAACTGAGGGTTCAAATCCCAGAGGAGGGAATCCAGAGAAATAGAAAGGAAATCCCACGCAGCCACACTTCCAGAACCCAGCGCGGACACGTGTGTCTCACTTTACTACCCTGTCCCCGCCGTCTAGCTCAGTGATCTCTGCCGTCTGTGATTCGGGCCTCAGAATTGTTATCAGTTTCAGGGCCCAGCCCAGAAGCCTCACCACCTGCCTCTTAAATAAACCGGGCACCAAAAGGGGTGCAGACCTGAACCTGATAGAAGACACCTCGATCCCCACGTGGGGATCCTCCAAATCCCCCCGTCTGCCGTTTGCCCTTCTGCCTAATCCCAGAGAGAGAGCCCATCTAGGGGGGTGTGATGTGGGTTTTCTGGCCTTGGCCCAGGATCAGAGGGACCTGCTTTCAACACTGTCCTCCCTCCTTTCCCTCCCTGCCTGCCGTAGTCCAGGCCCTGGGACCCAAGGCCACACTCGGTTGCGCCAGGCTGCTGGGTGGGCAGAGTCCACCAGCTCCGGGAGGGCCAGACCCTGCTTCCGAACCACCAAGGCTCCGTCAGTGGGCCGTTAGTTGCTCCGTGCGGCAGAAGTTTCATCAGCCTCTGCGCCTATTTATGCAATTAGAGCGGCAAGCCGAAGAAAGCAGCGCGGCGACAGATTGAGCTGTGCACGCCGATGAACCCGTCCCGCTAAGTAAATGTCGGAGGAAATGTCCCTGTTTGAACGTATGAAACCGCTTCTCCCCGGGACGGCTGCCGGGCCAGTACAATGGAGTTCTCGCTCCGCCGGCTGGTCTGCCCTGTGGCCGGAGTTAGATTCGAGAGCAGGAGGGAAGGGGAGCCACCGTCTTGCTCCGAGCAAAATGACAAGTCCCCCTGCAGTGGCCAGGTGGGGCTGTTGTTTTGTCCAAAGCCTGCCGTGCTGCTGGGCCCTGACACTGCCCACTCCTGCTCATCCGAACCCAGGCTGCAAGCTGACGTCCGTCACCTGGGGTTCTTCGGGGTCTTGGTTTTCATGAACAAGACGAGGGGCAGAGAAACAAGAGCGCTTCGGAGCTCCGTGTAGAAACTCAGTAGATGCAGCACGCGCGCCCTCCGTCTCCAGCCACTGAGGGTGGACGCTGTGCTTCGCCGCGTTGAGTTGAACTCTGTCCAGGCCTCACCAGCAGGAGCAAACATTAATCAAACACTTGCTCCGCGCCGGGATGGAAGCTAAGTGCTTTTAAGTCAATTATCTTATTAAAGCCTTTCAAAGGCCCTCGGACAAAAGTGCTGGTGTTATTCCCATTTTGCAAATGAGGACAGAGCACAGTCCACGGACAAGCGTGGACAGGCCGGGGGACAGTATCTGTCCAGCTTGCATGTTATTTATAAATTATAAATAGTAAGTACACGGTTGGAAAACAGGTATGTACGGGCGATTGTCCTCCAACTTAGAAAACTGAATTAATTGATTTGCCTCATGCCTTGGCCATTCTCATGCTTAAGGGGAGAAGGAATTTACAGTACGTCAACTCCGCCAATAGTAGTCGTCGCCGGTAATAATGGTAACAGCTAACCTTTTAGCTCCCATGGACCTGAGCTGCGTGTCTTTGTCCGTGTCAACCCATTTAACATTCCCATCAACCCTACAAGGTGGGCGCTCTTCCTAAAGGCCCAATCTCCAGATGAGGAAATGAGGGCACAGAAGGTTGAATAAATTCTTTGCGGCCGTTGTACGGGGACCCAGGCAGCCACCATCTGGAATCTGTATCCTGACTGCCGCTGCTGTGGGCAAAGTCGTGGAAGTCCCGTGTCCCTCCAACAGGACTGTCCTACACACAAGGTCAAGTTCTCTCCTCTCAGTTTTGGGAGCTGGTCCTTAGAACTCGATTGGACTGTGCTGTGAGAAGGAGACTCATCCTCGTTGGTGGCTGGAGGGACCCATTTCCAGGGAACCCGTGACTGGGCTGCCCACTCCTGTCCCACTGCTGGGTGAGCAGGCTGTGACTCCTCAGCTCCTGTCCCCTCCAGAGCCTGGCTGAAGGCCCTGATCTTGTCACAGTGTGCAGAGCTAGATGTTCTCCTGGAGGACGAGGAACCTGGTCAGTGGGACCACCTTCCCTGCTGCTACCGGGGACGCCAGTGACCCAGGACTTGGAGGGGGCGCTGGGGCAGGAGTTGGGTCACTTTCTTGAAGATAACAGGCATCAGCCTGCCCAGGCCAGGCAGGTGTGAGAGGGCTGCAGAAGACTGGTATGGAGCGCAGGTGGGGCCCAATGTTCCCTAGAAACTTCTGAAAGGAAGACCTTTTGCACTCTCTCCAAGTCAATAAAGGCAATGCCCTTGGAGGCCACTGTTTGCCACTACAGATCTAGGCCTTCAGCCGGCCATTCACTCATTCACTCCTTCAACAAGGATGCCGCAGCAGCTGTGATGCATGGGGGGCACAGTGGTAACTCAAAGAGAGACAGTCTCCCAGGAGCAAGTGATCCAGGCTGAGGGTGGGGAGGCGGTTCTCTGATGACATGAATAAAGGCATGTTGGTTCACCTGTGACCAGAGCTACAAAGGAAAGCAACTCAGTGCCCTGGGAGCCTGCAGGGACAAAAGACCTGGCTGGCAAAGTCAGGAGAAGCTTCCCCAGGGAAGAGACGATGGGCTGTGACTAGGGGCATGAGAGGAGCTCACCAGACAAGGGAGAGACAAGGGAACTGAAGAAGCAAAGGCCCAGAGGCAGATGGAGGCACAGCAGAGGCTGGGTGGCTGGAGCACAGGCTGTGGGAGTGGGTCTGCAAAGGCCATAGTAAGCGCTGGTCTTCATCACAGTGAAAAACTGCTAAATGATGTGAAGCATGTAGATGAGGAAGGAGCATGATGTGGAGGAAGGGCAGTGACACACCTATTTGTGTTTGACAAAGGTCACAGTGACCCCACCTCACCTCTTTGTGTTTGTGGTGGAACTTTCAGCAAGGACACAGAAGTTAAGGGGGCAAGACCCTGGGTGCTTGGAGCCTCGGAGAAAACCTAAGTGGAAAAAGAATTATCTAAGCAACCTGGGGAGAGCTCTAGTTTTAGGCATAATATCTAGCACCTTACTAACATCTAGGGTAAGACTTTACAGTAAACTGTGCAATTAAAGTTCATCCTAAGGACTCTAGGGCCATCCAGAAGAGACAAAATTGTAGTGAGTATTATTTATTTTGGACAATACTGAAAGAAAGACATGCTACGTTGCAGATGTATTCCCAAACAAAGTGGTTAAAGTAAGAAAGATGTCAGCGCTAAAGGGACACCTCTCATGGCCTCTCAAATGTCGCGTCATGCCAGGCCTCTGCCAGGCCAGGCAGACAAGCCTATGCTACAAACAACTTGATTAATTCAAGTGATTTTTCAACTAGCGATGGGGAAGTGGTGTGCTCCTGTAACAAAGACCTAGAAATGTGGAAGAGGCTTTGGAATTGAATAATGGGTAAAAGCTGGCAGAACTTTGAGGCACAGGAGAGATAAGGCCCACATCGTTTTAATGAGGCTGTTGGCAGGAATGTGGACATTCAAGTTGCCTCTGATGAGGGTTCAGAGGGGGAGAAACATGCAGAGGAGATGGCCATGCGAAGACTGAAATTGAACTCAGAGGGATGCAGCCCCAAGCCAAGGGATGCTGACAGCTTCCAGAGTAACTGTGGTCCTGCCAACACCTTAATCTCTCAGTCTAGTGATACTGAGTTTAGACTTCTGGCCTCCAAAATATGAAAGAATGAATTTCTGGTGTTGCAGGCTGCCAAGTTTGGGATACTTTGTTACCGCAGCTACAGGGAACCAGTACTTTGTCAGTAACATTTACTTACTTCCCTTTCCACAAACATCTACCATTTCCCATGGCTGGTGCTTTAGTGCACTTTAAGCCTCAGATTAAATGACACCTCCTTAAAGTGGCCTTCCAGACCTCCCTAACCAGACCAGGTTAACTTCTCCTTGGCCTCAGTCACAGCGCTGAGTTAAAACTAAAATTCTTTCCTTAGGTTAATATATACTTGCATTTTGTCTGCCTTCCTCCCATTAGAGTTGAGCTCAGACTGTCAAGGACTATGGCACCCTGCTCTCTGTACCCTCAGCATGTGGCAGGGAGCCTGGAGCAGATTGAGCACTCCCTGAAGGTTTGTTGAATGGATGAATGATCTTTCACGGTGTCCTGAAGATTCACTGAGTTTGACTGATATTAATAAGACTGGTAGTCTAGCCCTGGCTGGTGGTACAGTGGATAAGGCTGCAAACCCAAAGGTCGCTGGTTCGATTCCCAGTTAGGGCACATAACCAGGTTGTAAGCCAGGTCTCCAGCCAGGTCCTTAGCTGGAGGCAGGTGAAAGGCAACCATACACTGACATCTCTCCCCTTCTCTGCCTCTCTCCCTTCCCCTCTCTCTGGAAAAAAAAAAAAAAGGACTGGTCATCTAGCTTGCCTTCATCAACAGGATGGCTATTTTATTCATATTTTGGATCCTTAGTCTGGTCCAACATGTGAGGCTGTTTAATATTCATTCACTCATTCAATAAATATTTATTTCTTTGTGGCTTGTTATGTGTGAGACAGTCCACTGGTGGTTCCTAATTGGGCAATTTTCCCCCCCTGTTGAATTTCAGTGGAGAAAGGAAGGGGGAAAAAAAAGAAAAAAAAGAAGCCATGGCAGCATTTTTCAACGCAAAACAAGCCATATCACAACCACAGACCGCAAACGACAAAACAAGCTTTCATGAGGCTAATTAGTCCTTGGCCTTAAAAAAAATAATCATTGCCGATCCTGGAGCAGCCTTTGAAAGCGTTTGCAGCTGAATAAGTAATCAGGGAAGGTCAGCCTCCACAGAGCCAAGCGCTCGGAGAACAGCGCGGCCCTCCAGTTGGGTGCTTTCTGTAACTCCGATTGGGCTGGCTTTCCTTCTTGATAAGGAAATTTTAGGGACATTGATGGGCAAGGGAAACACATGCATTGCACACACGGGCTCTTTCAACAGACTTCATGATCTACCACCGGTCTCATAATCAGAAGTGTTTCTTTCTGCTTAAAACCCAGAAGGGTAGCTGACATCTTTTATCAAAAAGACAGACAATTCTCATCCCCTGACAATTCCAGATTGTGGGTCCCAGGAGGCTCTCCTTACACTGGTATTTTATCGCCGGAATCAGAGCGACGGCTGTTTATTTTCTGAATCTCCGTGTAGTTTTCAAGGTGTTGCCAGCAGGGCCGGGGCTGACAGTGACACGTGCTATTGTCACATTGCAAGATCTGAAAGAAAACACCAGATAAATAAATATCAGTGTTTCCTTGGATCTCTCAGTGCTATCGTGGGCACCGGAGGCACTGGTGTTTGTTAATTCACGTTCCTTCTCTGTGCGGCAAAGCGAGTTCCGCTTTCATCTGATGGAGCCGGGGAGGAAGGAGGAGGTGCAGGCTGGCAGCCTGGTGTGGCCTGGGACAGCCATTTAATCCGATTCCTAGTTTAGATGGCGGACAGGGAGTGGAGGTGGCTTCTGGGGAAAGCTCAGCGCAGGGTGGTTGGGGGAGGAAGGGGCTGGCGCAGGACAGCCTGCTACGTCCTCTCATGGGCCTAGATCATCAGCCAGCGTGGTACCAATACGTGGGGCTGGATCAGAGTCAGGTGACATGAGCGGGGGTCCTGTGCTGGGGTCCGCTAGCTTACCCACCTCGCCTCTGCGTCTGTATCTGTAGAATAGGACGCTGGGACCACCCTCCCTCCATCCCAGGCCGTGGGGAGGGCATAGGCACAGGCAGGTGCCCACCTCCAGGCAGCTCGGCTGCTTGTCCTCCCCAGACCCTGGCGGCTCCTTTCCCACCTCTGCCCTTCCCTCCCCTCTGGATCCCCTCCTCCTGCCTTTCACCTTCTTCACACCTGCTGATCCGAGACCAGGGGGTGATGTCAAACCATAGCCTGTGGGCCATGCTTGGCCTGCTGCCTGGTTCGGAAAATACGGTTTTACTGAGACACAGCCATGCCCGCCCGGTCGCTCACACGTGATCTGTGCCGTTCTCGGGCTCCCATGGCGGAGCTGAGTGCTTGCAGTAGAGACCACATGGCCCACGAAGCTGCAGAACGGTACTATTTGGCCTTTTATGGAAGAGGTTTGCCCACCCATGTCCTTGACATTCTCCTAGGCTTCGCGTTTGAGCCTCCAGGAGCGAGGGTCACAGGGGCCTTGCCAGTTCCGGGATCGAACTGGTGTTGAAGCGCACGTCCTGATCTGAGCAGGGCTCCGCGGCCTCGCACGCACTTGACCTGGAATGTCACGGAGCCAGGCCAGCTTATTTTCACCCGAGTCAACCCTGTGTTCTTCTCAGCCTCTTCTCCTCTCATGGAAAGTGGCTCTACCCTCTCTGTCATTAGGTAGCCAATATTGTAAAGCACATCGAACAGGAACAATGGTCCATAATAAGTGCTTTTCCATTTTTTTTGTTAAATAAGTAAGTAGATGTCCCTGGAAGAGCTTCTCCCTTGACCACAGAAGTGAGCAAGGTCACCAGTTGCCTAGTCTGTCATGTCTTGGTCCTGCTTCTGAAGCACGGGCTGTGACTGCAGGTGGCATACCTGCTGGACATTAAGGTTGAGCTGCAGCCAGTCGCCCCCTCCAAGACAGCCCAGTCTTCAGACCCTGGGTCCATCTGAGAATCCTTGCCTTTGACACAGGAGTTAGTTCTCTGGACTCACCTGCAGCTCAGGGCCTCTGGCAGGCAGGTGTCTCTCAGGTATGTAGGAACATTGCTTTGCATAAGGTTGCTACTCGTCACATTTGCATATAAAAGCCTGTACTATTATGTATATTTAAATCCTGAGGTTTTTATTATTATGCAAGCTTTGACTTACGCCCTTCCACTCCTGGATAGTATAGTGATAGCAAGTTTTCTTTCAAAATGAGTTTAAGTAAAAAAGTTTAGAACGTACATTTACCACATGACCCAGCAACTCCATTCCTAGGTATCCACCCAAGAGAAGTGGAAATGTATGTCCTTGTTTGTCATATGCAAATGTTCATCATGATTGCCCCACATGGGGAATAACCCAAATGTCCATCAACAGGTGAATAGGTAAAAAATGGTGGCATCATCATACGATGAAGAGAGCTAGTTAGTAATAAAAAGGCACAAAATAACAAGGCACAAGAAGCATTGTGTTAAGTTAGAGAAGTCATAATCACAACACCATGGGCTTAATGGTTCCATTTATATGGCTTTCTTAGAAAAGGTGAATTGTAGCAACAGTAAACAGGGTGCTGGAGCCCTGGGAGGGGGAGAGGACAGATGTGAAGGGCCCAGAAGGGCCCGGAAGCACTTTTGGAGGACGATAGAGATCTGTCTTGATCACAGAGATGGTCACATGGATGTGTGAGTTTGTCATGATTTGTGAAAATGGGCACTTAACATGGATGCATTTTCTTGTATGTAGAGTACACCTCACTTGAGTTCATTAACAGGAGAGTTGAAAAATCATAAAATAGGTCTTGAATGACAAGGTCAATCTTGAGAAGGTGACTGGGATTTAGGAACCTCTTGTTCTTCCATTGTCGTTAAGAAATAAAAAAGGCCTTCTCCACCTTTGTCCGTCTTGCCGGCAACCTTTCCTAACCTTTCCTTGCGTGGCTTCTAGATTCCATGCTGTGCTGTAGACACAGAAAGCCCTTCCCTACCCGATCATGATGAAACTATGATCCCATATTGTCTCCAATGCCCATCTGACTTTTAGAAATATAACTTTTAAATATTATTTTTAGTTGTGGTAAAAATACACAGAGCATGGATTTTACCATCTTAGCCATTTTTAAGCCTCCAGCTCAGCGGCACGAAGCACCCTCACACTGTTGTGCGACCATCGCCACCATCCGCCTTTCCATTTTCCCAGACAGCACCTCTGTCCCCATCGGACACTAACCCCACCTCCGCCCCCCACCCCCGGCCACCACCATTCTACTTTCTGTCTCTATGGATTTAACTCCTCTAGGGACCTCATATAAGTGCAATCATACAGTATTTGTCCTTTGGTAGCTGGCTTATTTTTCTTAACATAAAGTTCATGTAATTTTGAAAACCATTAGGTTTTATAGTCCATCTGAAATTTATTGTTTTGAGTGGGTGTATAGTAATGATTCAACTGCATTCCACCCAACAAATGGTTAATCAGTTTCCCAGCATCTTTGATGGAATAGACCTTCCTTTTTTAATTTTATTTTTCCAGTCATCCCAGCCCCATAAACTGTGCTCTACACATGAATGTATCTATTTTTTAAAGATTTGATTTACTTATCAGTTGCCTCTCCTACGTACCCCAACCTGGGACCAAACCCACAGTCCAGGCATGTGCCCTGACTGGGAACCAGACTAATGATCTTTCACCTTGTGGGATGATTCCCAACCAGCTGGGCCACGCCGGTCAGGGCTGAACGCATCTTTCTGAGGTTGTTTCTAGATCTGTGACCAGTTTGTTGATTTCCATGCCAGTTCCATGCTTTTCCGACCGTTTTCTTGAAGACTTCGATCATTCTAAGGGTCCAACTCAGGCTCGGTCAGCCCTTCAGCAGCTGCCAGGAATGTGGGACGCTCGAGGTCTCCTCACCCCGCCCCTCGTCCCCTTCCCAAGGGAGCCAGGGTGCAGGGGTCTCACTCAGCATGGGCAGGACAGCGTGGGTCATGCGTATCAGAGGACAGTCCCTGCTGCGGGGCTGGGGTCACTAGGAGGTCCCACCCCAGGATTTAGTGGGGACCTTTGGTGCTCAAGCCTGGCTTGGTTTTCTCTGCCGGCGCTGGCACTTTTCCAGGACCCAGTTCATCCTCAGGCAGACTTTGAGATAAGGCAAGAGGATCTTGGTTCCCCTTCAAGGACATTTGGTACTGACATGCAAAACGGAACGCTCTCGAAGTTCCTTGCAGAGGGGTCCCTGTGTTGCAAGGGGAGCATGGTGACACTGCTAGGGCCACCTCTCCGAGGTGGTGCCCAGCCATTGAAGGTACACCACCTGGGCCCATCTGGGCAGGGCTGGTCCACAGTGCATGGGCACCCACTTTCTTTCTTTCCTTCCTTTTTTAATTTTATTGTTGTTGTATTACATCCATCCCCATTTTGCTCCCTTCTGTCCCCCTCCCCACCCACCCATTCCCCCCAAATGGGCACCCACTTTCCATGGCTCTGAAGGCTGCGTGGGGTCCTGGGCACCTCAGCCTGCTTCATCGGGGCCAGCAGTGTGGGCAGAGAGTGGGAAGTACGGAAATTTTCATGAGCCTCTTGCCATCTCAGATTAGATAAGTCAGGTCTCGCCCACCAACCAGCTCCCGCAGTTTCTGGTGGGAAGCCGGAGAGAGAACAGGCCAGCAGGAGCGGAGATAGGCTGGGGGAGCTTGTGGGGAACAATGGGCAGCCTCTGCCCCACCCTGCACTCCAGGTGAGAGCACCTGGGGAGCTTGGCTGCACTTGGTAAAGGGCCCTCGGGCACGGCGTGTGCCAGGAGGAGCGCTGGGATGGTGGGCACGCCAGGCCAGCAGGCGGGCAGCGTGCCAAAACCCGCGAGAAGTGCAGTTTCCCTGGCCTCGAGCATTTGCAGCCCACCCCCACAGGTCTCCAGTCCCCCACACTCCCTGCATTGGTCATTACATGTCACACACACACATCTATACTCAAACCATTCTTTAAATTTAAATTTAGCGTTGCTGTGAGCAACCATATCTGAGATACAGTAACGACAGCATCATTCAGAGGACACTTACGACAGGCCTGGCGCTGCTGTGAACATTTGAACTCCACGTATTGACTGGGTACCGAGTCCCTGAGGGTGCTTAGCCACTGTTACTCCCGCCGTTTCACACAGGGGGAAGCTGAGGCGCAGAGCGGTGAAGGCACCTGTCCAAGGTCGCGCTGGTTCAAACCCCGCAACAGGCTGCCTCTCAAATCTCGGGTCAAATATGTGAGGCTGGACTTTTCTCTCCCCAAGTCACATTTATTAATTGCCAGTCATACATATCTCAAAGTAAAACATGTCCATCTAGTGTGCCACCTGTTACTCTACAAACCCCCAGTTAGCGGGCGCCCCTTTGGCGTGGGTCTGCCCACGAGGGATGGGCATTCCCGGATGGTGAGACCAGCAAGGCCATTGTCCTTCCGACACAGCCCGCCCGTCTGGGCTGCCAGCTCCGCGTACGTTGTGCCCAGTTGCCCCCTCCCAAGCCCACATGGGGACGCGGGGTGAGTGTGTTGGGCAGGCAGGTGGGAGGAGAGAAAAGTCAGGCATCCGGAGGCCCGTCAGCCATGGAGAACCCTGCAGAACCCAGTCAGCCCCTGCCTGTTGTGTAGGATGCAAGGTCACCGAATCCCATCAGGGCCACTTCCCTGTCGTCTGGCGCTAAATCAAGCGCCTGGCCTTGCTTGCTCGTGAGGGTCTGTGTGAAGCCTGCAGATGCGCCATCAGGAACGCGTGGCCCTCGAAGCGCACAGCCTGCTGCGTGGTGTTATCTGGAAGTGACAGCACCGCTGGTGGCTCATGATCACCTTGGGGCACCTCCTGGAAGAGCAGGGTGGCTGGCGTTCCAAGCTCCTGCCCTGTGTGGAGTTGCTTCAGCCCATGTTTGAGTGATGTTTGAACACTGGTTCCATCTTTCCCTGAAAGTGACAGGAAAAATGGGGGAGGACGGGCTTTTTCCCTGGGCCTGGGGCGGGTCTGACAGGCTGGGCACCCAGGCCTGTGGTCCTGAGGGCCTGGACCTTGGCAAATGCGCTGCCCTCCGCCCCAGCTGGGGATGACCGATTACAGCCTTCGAGCCGGTGGCTCTGGGTTCCACTCCTGCTAGGTGGCCTGGGCACGTTGGCCCAACCTCCCCAGAGGCTGGCTCCTCACCCAGACAATGGGGATGCCAGTTCCCACCTCGCAGCATCCCCAGGACAGTGGGACGAGTTTAGGGACAAGAAGAGCTTGGCCCCTAAGCTGCCCCTGATGCGCTGGGTAATGCTGCAGCAGGACAGGTGCCTGTGTGCTGCGGGTGGACGCAGCTTCACTCAGCCTTTCTGATGCGCCTTCCCCACGCCAGGCTCTGTGTCACCGCCAACCGGCGGCCACAGAGGTAGACACAGTCCCAGTCCCTGTGGACCTAAATGCCGGCCGCCCCGGGGTCTGTATGGTGGTGTTTTGGATCTGTTAAAGGCCAGCCCTTCTCAACTTCAGAGTCGCAGACCCTGTGAGACTCAGACAAAGGCTCAGATGGACAAGGCACCTCACATTTGCACACAGGTCCGGGGGTTCCTTGGGCCCCCAGGCCTCTCTCCGCTCCCATCCGTGTGCCTCTTCTCATGCCCTAAAGGTGGTGCCAGCAGCCACTTATGCGTATTCTGTGCTCGCCTCCTCTGCTCCCATGGGTGCCCGCGAACTGGCGTGAAGTGCTCTCTTTAAAAGCCTAATTATTTACACTGACAGTATTTACCTTTGACTCCAGTTGCTGAGTCAATATCATTTTTCCTCCTCGCCCGTCCCTTGGCTCAAAAAGTCAGGCGCTTTACAAAACCCACCTGACTGTATCTCTTGATCCACATGATGGCCTTTGAAATTTCACCTGCTCGGGAATTAAATGACGGAGGCCGTGAAGGTCGAGGAGAGGCCAGGGCTTGGGCCTGCATGTTTGCTGATGCCTGTCTTTCTTATCTGCACACAGCTTGCTGCCTATAGTGCTTTAGCCTTGCAACCAGCAACCACGGCGGCGTTCACAGTCCTCCCTAGCTATGACCCGAGGCGTCGCCCCAACCAGTGTGGGAGGGAGGGACTTTCCCCTAAATCTGGGACCACCAGGGAGTTTCTGCACAGCCTGTGACGGAACCAGCCTCTTATCTGTCCTCCGATCGCTGCCTGGGTGAGTCTTTCGGGCTCCACCCTGCTTGCTGTTGGGCACCGTGTACCCAGAAGTGAGCTTCCGGGCACTGGACTGCATTCAGCAAACCGATTTGTTCTGTCCTATCTACGATCGGATGCCAGGGGCAGAGGAGAGTGATAACACCTTCTCGTTTTGCAATCCAGGACCCGATGGAAATAGGAGATAAAGCCAGGGAGCGGTGTGGGGCAACCTCGAACCAGCTTCCTGGACACTGGTGAGGACAGCCAACCCATTTTTCTTGTTGAAGAACTTGTATCTCCATGGCTGATCGTCCTGTAATGAATCTCGTTCACAGCCTTCTCTGTAGCATTAGGGCTTTTGCTGTCCCCGACCTACTTAGGGACAATGACCAGCAATTAGCAGCCAGTCACTGGAGGGTGATGGTCCTTGGATACCATCCCAGGGCCTTTCCATCTCTACAGACTGGCACTTGGGTCTCTAACCCATTCTGTTCCCCTGAGAGTCTTCCCTCCTCCTGATAAGTGGGCTCAGCAAACTGGTTTGCACATGCACAGAACCTCTTTTCTCACTTTCTCTCCCCAGTGGAGCTGCCCAAAGCCTCTGGCTGCGTCTGGCCAGTTGTTCCCTGAGTCCGCAGGGCCGAGCATCCTGCCTGCAAACATGCTGCCTGAAACAGTGCCGAGGAGTGAGTGCGTCCCAGCACCCATGCCCGTGGGCTGACCATTGTTTCGCAAGCCTGTTTCTTGTCCTACCCACAGCTGGCTCCACCCCAGGTCTAAGGACAAGCTGTGATGCATAAACTGGAAGGAAACTGACCAGCTTGATCCTGAGGTGTGGGTACAGCTGTCGCTGTGGGCGGGGGCCCCGAGGCAGTGAGTGCCGGGACATGCAGGTGCCTCCAGAAAGCTCCGCAGGGCGTGGGGTGTGGGGGTGCTTGGTGCCAGCCTGCGCACCTGTCGGGGCAGCGTGTGGGCGGGAGGGGGTGGGGGGCAGAACTGTTGGGTGGGTCACGGGTGAGGGACGGTCTCTTTAGGGCAGCCATGTTCACCCGGCGCACTTCGAGAATTTTAACACCTGCGCTACCTGTTATTTGTCAGGGACACGGACCTCTTTTCTTCAATTCTCAGATAAAAAAATGACAACCACCACCACAACAGCCATTGGGTGTGAATGACTCAAAATGATACCTATTTGTAATCAGGCTGGCAAAACAACGTATATATATATATATACACATACACATATACATATATACACACACACACACACACATATACACACATATACAGTACATGTGCGTGTATACATATATATACGTAGAGTGTGTTTGTGTGCGCGCATGCCCCGCAAGGTTTTAGTTTACATGCCATGAGATGAAAAAGGTTGAAAATCACTGCTTTAGGGTTATGTCAAAGGTCCAGAGTGTATTTCCACATGCTAAGAGGAAGGGGTGGGAGTAAATTTAACATTTGTACATATGTATGGACATGTCTCTGTATATCTATAAAAGTTGTTTTTAAAAATATACACGACCCCTGTATTATCCCCTCAATCTACATGTTGAAACTTTAGCTCCCAGTGTGGTGGCACTAGGAGGCGTGGCCTTTGGGAGGGTGGAGACTTCGTGAGTGGGATCAGCGCGGGTAACAGGGACCTGCCCCCAGAGGGCCCTGGCCCCTCCAGCCACGCTGAGGACACAAACGGAGGTCTGCACTGGCCAGCCTGTTCTGTGGGGCGCCCATCTGGGCCATCTTTGGAGCACACAGTAGGCTCCCTGTTAGTTCCTTTAAGCCTTTACCTACTAGGCCTTATGAAGAGTCTCTTCCATTCACTACTTAGAGACACCACCTCCTTTAAATGCAGCACAGTGCCTGGCGTACAGAGATGCTCAGTAAATATTCCTTAAACAATGACTGATGAGTGAAGTGTTCTAAGGAAGCTATGGTGGTCAGCTAGGTGGAGGAGGGAAGAGGAGGGGAATTCAACTGCAATAGAATAACAATAAAAAATTAAAAAATTAAGGTCATTTATAAAACCAGTAAACCATGAGCAGTTATGAGTCACTTGTTGAGTGGGTGCTGTGAAGCCTGTTTGACACAAGAGAAGCCGGGTTCTGGGAGGTTAACTGACCGGCTGAATCCACTCCATGTGCTCGACAAATATTTACTGAGTGCTCACTATGTACCAGGCATGTTTACCTTTGCCTGGCACTGACACTTCAACATATGTGTGCTGTATAATCTCGAAATGCTACGGAGACAAACCCAGCAGAATGGGGCAGGGACTTCGGGGACGGGGTGTACCTTTTGTTTGTTTGTTTCAAGTATGGTCTTTATTAGTTGTATTTTTACAAAGGTAGACATGATTTTTATATCTTGAAAAATGCATAGTGTCAGTTTCATAGTTCGACATCGGACACAAGACCTGAGGAGGCGAGGACAGGTGGTCCTTGGGGACTCTCATCATTCCTGGACGGGAAAATAGGCACAAAGGCTCTGAGGCAGGAACGCGTTTGGGGCATCTGGGATCCAGCAAGGAGACCGTACGGCTGGGGCGGAGTTAGTGGCCACCAGGCCAGCAAGGTGGATGTTTTGACACGTCAATCCACCCATCCACCCCCAACTGGAACCCTCCGGTGGCTTGTCACCGTCCTTGGGATACCCTGCCGTCTGTGGCTCCCTGCCACCCACACATGCCCACGTCCCCGGCCTGGTCCCTCCCTCTTCCAGACCTCTGCCCTCGCCGTCCCTTGGCCTGGATCTCCGTCCCGTTACCCCTCAGAATGGCCATTCGGAACAGGCTGTTCCTTTCTTGTAGCCCTCAGTACCGGGTTTATATGTCTGCCTGCTCCCACCTTGAGCTCCCCGAAGGTACGGTCATCAGTTTTGTTCCACGTAGGGCCCCTCCCTGTGCCTGGTGCAGGGCCTGGCATGTACCGGGTTCTCAATAAATATTTGTTGAAGAATTATGAAGGAAGAAATGAATGAGTGATGTTTGAGACCCCAGAGGGGGACTAACAGGGAACTTACTGTGTGCTTCATCTTTTGACCTGCAAGGCTTTCTTGTAAGACCTCAGGCAACTGAAAGAGCAGAGCCACGGGGTCCCAGGAAGGGTTGGGGGAGAGGTTTCTTTTGCACTTGGCCCACCTTTTCTCAGAAACATTCCCCATGCCTTCTCAGGAGCCCTGGAGTCCTGAGGGCCGCCCCCGGGGGCCTGAGCCTCAGCCACACTGTGGAATGTCAGGCAGCACCCCACCCCTGGCTGAGTCATTTTCCTTTTTAGAGCAAATGAATGAACGGGCAGGACACCACCTGCTTGTAGAGCCCAAAGCTGACATCAAGGATCCGCTGTCAACCCGGGGTTGGGGGTGGAGGGGTGGGGCTTTGAGAAACGCAGATTCTGTCACCTCCAGGGTGGGAGATGAGAAGTCACACCCAGGTCTGGGCCCCGTGGAGCCCAGGGGAGATGAAATGCCAAACAAATACGTGTGCTAAGATAACGTGCTCCTGTGCCGTGGGCCTCCGTCTGGGTCCCAACTCTGCCAGGGGCCCCAGCCAATGGCCCCAAGGAGGCTAGGCCCTGGGGCAGCCGGTTTACGGCAGTCTCCGTTTTGGAAGCAATTAATCTTCGAACGCGTGAGCCTCTTTGTGGTGAAAAGCACGCGCTGACACTGGTGTGTAAACACCCTGCCTAGCATATTGACAGACTGGTGGCTCTTGCTTTCCATCCCAGGCTGCCTGGCTTCGGGCTGCCCTGCCAGGCACAAAGGGACGCTAATCCCTTCTACACTCAGATCCATATATAGAATTCGGAGTCTTTATTTTTCCAGATCCACTTAAGCTCTGCTTGGGGTTTGTTTAGTAACCTTCTTCCATCTTCGCACCGGCCCCGGCGACTCCTTGGTTCGTTTTCTCAGCAAGGCATGGCAGTGAAATTCCAAAGTAGCAAATGACCTGAATGAAAACCCTTAAACTCACATAGATTTAATCACTGCGGCAAATTGGAACCATTTGTGGTCAGGTTTTGATGGCGATCTGTAAAGATTTGCCCTCATGCCCCCCTTCACTTTCTTTTTAAGTGGCTTAGTTAAGGTTAGTGAGAAAAGGAGACTGTCCATGCCAAGGCCCACGGGGTGGGGGCGGGGGAAGGAACTTAAATCGTTCCTTTCTTCCCGCATCGGGGACGTGTGCAGTCACCTGGGGCACCTTCCAGAGTCGCACGGAGCAAAGTCCGGAGGCCGCCAGCTACATCCCCCCGCATTTCAGCAGCCAGGCCCAGCCACGCTCAGCGCCGTGAGTTTCCGCTGCAGGTTTGGGGCCCTTTTAGGAAAATATTGCGCTTTGGGACTTCCGCTGCCTCTGGTTACCCTAAGAAGGCAAGGGAGGGTCAGGACACTTTCTCCCCCGCAAACAAAGAAGGAATCGAACCTGATCTGTGACAACTGCTCCCCAAGCAACCCAACAGAGGAGCTTTAATGAAGCCGTGGATCCAGGGCTAAGCATGACCCACGCAGCACCGTGAGGGCGTGAGGTCTGTTTCTGATAAAATCGACGTTGAGGTTTTGCAGGATGAATCAGAAAGGAAGTTCAATTCCATTTCATGACTGGGCTGAACTAAATAGAGAGCTCGGCTGTCTTTAAAGGGAGGGTTTCTTTTTTTCTTTTCCTTTTTTCTTTTCTCCTCTCCTCTCTTCTTCCTCTCTCTCTGTTCTTCCCTCCCTCCCTCCTTCTCTCTCATTCTTTGGCAGCATTTTTAGAAATTTCTGGAATTGGCCCTGCTCTTGACAGTCAGTTGGTGGGGAGGGAATGTTCTCGAGAACAGACGGAAAACCGAACCTGCAAAGAACCCAGCAACAAATTCTACTGCGCAGATTATGGAAACAGTTACCCAGCAGGTTCCCCCCTACTTTTTTCTTTTCTCCATCCCTCAGTTCTCTGATTATAGTTGGAGAGAAAATTCAGACTGAAAGAAATTTGATATTTATTTTCTGTGAACTTTAATAAAGAAAGTGGTGGGTTTGAGACCCTTTTTTTAAAAGGCAGGCCCCTTTGGACAAGTCGATTTTTAATTTTTTTTTTTTTTTTTTAAATAGCACCTTTTGGCGTAAAGCTGCCGGGGTGTGATTGATGAAGTTGCTAAGAGGTTGTACTGAGAGCCTTTCCCGGCAGGTTGGCCAGAGACTTTGAAGAGGTGTTTGATTCTGGCTGAGCGCGCCCTTCCCGGGACCCGGCTCACTCAGGCAAGCCTCTTAAAAATGTTGAGTGCCCGAGTCTTCCTTGAAGTCCGTGTTTGTTTGGGTTTGCGGAATCCCCTTCCTTTCTTCAACATTCTCACATGTCCCCGGTTTAGACCCAGTGATCAGCCGTAATCCACTCCAGCCCTGATGAGGAATAGTCCACTTTGCTCCTAAGCGCAGAACATGACTTCAGCCCCCAGGGTCTCCGCGGTGAAACGCAATCCCCGACACTCCAAGATGTCTTGGGAGATAAGCAAGACCCTTCGCCCAGGGTGCCCCCGCCTTGCCCCGCGCCCCGGCCCTGCAGTTGCCCTATCCGTCAGGAGGTCATTATCAGCCGGGGACCCGGCAGCCACCATCCACTGCATTTTCCACAGGGCTCGTGGTGTTAAGAAAATACGCCTCCAGTGCGGTGTTATTTTAGGCTGAAACAAAAGTCGACATGAATGGCTAGGGGGGAACAGAGGGGACATTGTTCTCCCTGTGACCGGGTGCTCAGAACTGGCCTGAAACAGGAATCCAGCAAACAGAGAAGTAAATGCCATCGCGTACAAATGGGCTATCGAGTGTCCGGAGGGATCAACCCAGCACAGAGGGCGGCCAGGCCGGGGACTCTGCTGGGCCCCGGGTCATGGGAACTTTGGTTTCCAGAGGAGAGAGGCCAAAAGTGTCACCTGACTCGTGACCATGTGACGACGGCTGGGAGAGGAAGCCACCTGCTTGCGAGAGGAGCGGAGAAGAGAAGAGAAGAGAGCCCCAATGCCACCCCCATAAAGAAGAGCCCCGTCACCCTGGCAGAGTGGCTTAGCTGGTTGGAACGTCATCCCGTGGACTAGAAGGCTGGGGGTTCGATTCCCGGTCAGTGCATAAACATGGGTTTCGGGCTCAGTCCCTGGGAAGGCAAGCGATTGGTGTTTCTTCCTCACATCGATGTTTCTTTCTCTCCCGTTCTCTCTCTCTCTCTCTCTCTCTCTCTCTCTCTCTCTCCCTCTCTCCCTCTCTCCAAAAGCAATAAACATACCCTTGGTTAAGGGTTAAAATAATAATAAAAAAAGGTCCCATTTATTCTTCCAAGCCATCCAACGAGTCAAGTGCTATTATTTGCCTTAATTTATTTTTATTTGTCAATTGCAGTTTACCTTCAGTATTATTTTGCACTAGTTTCAGGTGTACAGCATAGTTATTGCCCCTTTTCAAAGGTGAGGAAATTGAGGCAGAGAGTTGTTGACCTGCTGGAGGGTCCCATGACAGCCACGTACAAAACCTAGGATTTCTGGATAGGGATTCTGGCTTTGGATCCCACACCCCTTTGCGCTCTGGCCTGATCATCGTATTCTCATGTTCGTGGCTGCTGAGTTTCTCGTTCATGGCCCTGGGGTGCCCACAGCCCTGAGCCCCTCACCATGTCAGCGTCAGCCAGTGGCCCAACTTCCACCATCTGCCCCCCTTTCTGTGTGTCTGTGGGCATCGCTGTGCCTGTGTTCCCCCGGGCCAGGGTGTGGGGAAATCAGCACCTGCCAGGGCTGAGTGGGAGGAGCTCCGCCGCCCCAGCGGGAACTTGCAGGAAGGTGACTCCTTAGGAAATGAAAGGATTGGATGTGGAAAATCCCTTTCCATCCAACCTAAGTTTCTACTTCGGTCGTTTATCCTCTTCTTAAGTCAATGCATGATGTTTAAAGTCATTTTTACTCATTCATTCTTAATTGTATTTATTGTTATTGAATATATTGGGGTGACATTGGGCAATAAAATTCTGTAGGTTGCAGGTGCACAGTTCTATAACACGTCATCTGTTCATTGTACTGTGTGTTCACCACCCCAAGTCAAGTCTTTTTCCATCACCATTTTTCCCCCTTTACCCTCTTCTGCCTCCCCTGCCCCCTTTCTCTCTGGTAATCACCTTCCTGTTGTCTGTGTCTATAAGCTATGGAAGACTCACAACCTTTCAATTTTCTACTGCAGAGTTCTTTTTCTCAGGTACCGAATGGGGAAGGTGGAGACTTGGTCCCTTCTTCACTCTGTATCTGGCCCAGCGTTGGGAATAAACCAGTTTCTGCCTCAGGGCAGTGGAGACCTTGGGGCAGGCTCTTTAGCCTCTCTGTGCCTGTTTTTTTATGCAAGAATTGGGATTGTGCAGCGTCTACACCGAGGGTGCGGGGTGAGGCTGAACTGACCCTCCGTGAGCTGCTTGGGGAGGGGTCTGTACTTAGTACATGACTGGGACTGGGTGGCGCTTGGTCACCCCATCCCTGTACTTTGTTAGTGTCTCCATGGGAGGGGCAGGTGACAGGGGTCAGAAGATATGTTTGGAATCTGGCCTGTGAGGTGAATGAATGGTCACCTGGGGGGTGTCACATGGAACCTTTGCAGTCTCAGGGGACCACACGTCAGCACCCTTTGCCCTCCTGGCCCATCCTTGGTGCTCTTTCCTTGGGACGGGTCCCACCAGAAAAGGGCCTTGACCTCTGTCCACAGGCCCAGTGACCGCTGAGCAAGAGAGAGGCGGCCCTGGCTGGTTGCTGGGCTCACAGAGGCTGTTCTCGGAGGGGCGTTGGGGCAGAACTCAGGAGACTGTGGTCCGAGTTGATCACCCGTGTGGGGGAAATGAACGTTTCTCCTGGTCGAGCCCGTGCCCTTGGGAGACGTGCCCACTTGACTGTGCATCCTTCGCAACCATGTGGTGGCCTCTCGCCCACTCTCAGTTCCCTCCACGCCTGTAGAACCGGCTGCCCATGGGCCCTACCTCACCGGAGTAGTGTGAGGACCGAGAGGGACGCTGCTGGACCTACAGAAACACCTTTGTACTGAAGGCACCAGTGTGTTTCTGAAAACATTTTCTTCCCAAGTGGAAAACAGGCACTTGAAAGGTTCTAGTGATACAAGAAGTCATGCCCTGAAAAGTAACTCTCCCTCCGACTCTTGACCCCCAGTGTCCCTTAGGGGGTCTCTAGACACTGCACACTCCCCAAGACACCAGCATGGAAACGGCACGTGCATTCTTGTTAACAGTTGTGTAGTGTCCCGGCCTGAAGATAGAGCTTCACTTCACCTTAAGTTATTTAACTCGCCGCCCGGTGGTGGGTGGTGCCTGGTACTTGGCACCTGTGCGAAGAAAGGGTGAGAGCCATGCCCTCGCACGTCCATAGCCGCCACCCCAGACCAGGCCAGACGCCCAGCCTCGGGCACCTGTTCCTTCCTCCTGTTTGGTGCCGCTCCGGGTGCCCTCAGTTCTCGCTGCGACCGGGCTAGACCCAGTCTGATGCTCCTGCCCTTGGCCTAAACCTGCCTTAGATCTCGTCAGAGCTCCGCTTGTAAGTTGAGGCCTCTTAATTTGGCCCACAGGACTCTTTAACGCCTTTAAAGCCATGTAATGAGTTTCCCCTTGCTGTGCTCCTGGCCGTGAAAGCTGAGAGTTGGGGCCCAGGCCTCCCACCTGTTCCAGAGATTAGGTTGTGCCGGCGAGGCTGTGGGGCTGAATGGAGGGAAAAGTGGGGGTTGGCGGGGGCCCTGGGGTCAGCCACCAAAGCAGGGTTTCCAGCTAAAGTGGGTGTCAGGGCCCTGGGGCAGCTGGGGTGACTTCAGCTCTCAGACCTCCCTTGGTGGGCAAAGCAGAGGGCATTGCCTTGCCTGGGTCGGGGGAATGGGCCGTGCAGAGGTGGGGGCCACGCACTGCGGGTGGGACAGAGACAGCGGGCTGGTTATCCGATGAGACTTCTGAAAACGCGGACTCCGGCGTCAGTGCCTGCTCTGGAATCTTCTTTCCCAGAGTGCCTAGCACTTCAAAGAGATTCAATCCTCAAACTCCTGTGGAAGAACTAGGGAAAAGATGCATTCTTTCCATGGGGGTTAGGGGAGGAGGAAATGCCAGCCTGGCGTGTCACAGGTCAGCCTTTCACCATGAGGAGGAAGGCTGCCCGAGATGGGTTGAGACAGAGGGAAGCAGCCTGAATCGAGTTTGTGGGTTTCTTTCAGCCCATTTTCCTCACTAAAACCTGTGACCCACAACAGAAACCATACGCTACAGTATGACCCTCCAACTTCCTTTCCTTACTCTTCTCTGACCAACATTCCTTCTTTCGCCCCACCCTACTTACTGAGAGGTGGGCGGTGCACTTCCCCAGCTGTCTTCCATAGTGGGCTGCCCTGTCTAAAGGCACGGGGAGGCCCGTGCTGCTAGACTGGACCAGGGAGAGGAAGCCTGGCTGGGACCTGTTCTAAACTCTTTGGCTCTCCTTCCATCAAGTGATGAGTCACTGGCAGGAAAGATTGGGGTGCACTCAACACAGAGGGCTGAGGGGCTCCCTGGGGAAGAGGGGTGGCTTCCAGCAAGGCCAACCCGGGGCAGGACTTCCCCAGCACGGCCACTGATGTGGCTTCAGCCAGACTAGGTTCAAATGTCAGCTCCTCTGCATCCACCCGCGAGCCCTCAGTCTGAGAAGGCACTGTCTCTGGGCTTGACTGTTTCCAGCTATAAAATAGGGCCCAGTGATGGCCCGGCCAAGTAATGGCTGGTTGGGAGAGTAAATTAGATTATGACTATAAAAAGCTTGGGACATACATTGAGCGCTGGGCACACTGTTTATTATTCAACTTGCCATATTAAATGTAGGGGTTGGCCCCTGAACCTTTTAGAATTGGAAGCTCAATTTTATGGGCAAAGTGAGGATGAAACAGCCTCACATGAGCAAGCATGTGTCTGATGTAAAAACTAGAACAGAAATGACAATCAGAAATACAGCTCTCTGGGGGCATGCATGGTGGGGTCGCATGGGCCGGGCAGTGTGCCCCTCTCCGGGCAGGAACTGGGGGGAGACCGTGTTCTGTTGGGAAGGTTGCTTTGGAAAGTGGGTGGCTGGAAGAAAGGGGCTTAGAATCATGTCTCAGCAAATCTGAGGTCTCTCACCTGTCCAGGGGCACCTAGCACAGAGAACACAGTGTGTATGCCTCTCCAGCCATGACACCCCCTCTTTTGGGCTCTCCAACTGGTGACTGCCTAGGTAGGTTTTGGTTTTCTTGGTTATGTGAGCCTATTTAGTCAGAATTTCAGTCTTTTTTTTTTTTAAAGATCATTCCCCAGGGGTGTCTCTCAAATTTCTGCATGTTTTGCAAGGGAGGTACTAACCGCCCTTTATTTCTCCTGAGGGAATGTTTGTATAACAAACAACTTTGGGAGGTGGGGCTAGTGTCTTCCCAGGACAAAGGGCAGTTCCTTAACCTTAGGCTATCTCTCCCATAATGCGACCCTGGGCACAGATACCTGGCTAATTGTGCCTCCCTCCTGGGATTGGGGACCTCCGGGGACAGATGTAAAAATGCTGCTGGCGATACCATGAGCAACCACGTTCTTTGTCTTGGATCCAGATGTCCTATAACTTCTTCCAGCCTCCATACCCTGGTGAGCAAACCTGTCAACTTGCGAGTGGGATGTCACCCCGGACCTCTCCAACCAGTCGGTCTTCCTGACTTTGTCCATGTCTGCTCAACACTGGCAGAGTTACTAAATATTGGTCTGCATACCAAGTCTTTTTTTGTAAATGTTGATTTATTTAAAAAGATTACTTTATGGAAGTACCTTAGATGGAGCACCAGCAGGCTGTCTCATAAATCTAAGTTAAAGGTAAATATAACAAAATTAAAACTCAGAAGCATCCATATTACGTAATTCCATTTCTCGGATATGCTGGGAAAAACAAACCTGTAGAAACAGGGAACAGGGGTGGTGGGGGGATGGTGGACCTCAGGGGCCCTGGGGCAGCCTTCTCAGGGATGGAAGTGTTCTAGATCTTGATGGAGATGAAATGGTTGTTATACAACTCGAGGTGTTTGTCAAAACTCAATAGAATATAAACTAAAAGTGGTGAATTTTACTATGTAAGATTTGCCTTCATAAACTTGACTTTAGAAGGCAACATAAAAGCCAATGTCTTTAAATTCTGGCTGATTGCCTTGCTTGCCCACGGCAAAAGTTGTGTGCTGTCTTTGGCACAAAGGGAGAGACACCGGACACTGAAGTCGAGTTCAAGATCTCCTAGCACCAAGTCCAGAGGTTCTCCTTGTCCTCGCCTGAAGGGCTCTAAGACGTGAAAAGAAACACCTCTCTTCCCATGTCAGTCCGTGTAGGGCAACTTTGTCCTTTAGTCGACCTAAACCCCCCTGTAACCCCTGGGATGACCATACCAGGTGTGGGGACATGTGCTTTCTAACCTTCCACTTGCTACATTTTCATCACCTCCCAGGCCCGCCTGCTTGAAGTTATTCCCAGGTACTTGGACAGGAGTGTTGCATGTTCCCCAGGCCTGTTGCCTGGATGGTACTACTTCAGTCTCTAGGGAGCCTGGCCTTTGTCAGTACCAGCTACTTGGGGGCATTTCACCGTCACCTGTGTGGCCCTTAATGCACCTGAGCCTCACCTATCCCTCTGTCTCAGTCTGTCCCCCTCCCCGACCTGCCCACCCCCAGCACCGACCCATCCACCAGCCTCAGCAGCAGCAGCCCCTGGGGCCCACCAGTCAGTCTTGGAGACCACGGTGGGGGAAATGGTGACCGCCTTTCACTAGCGGGTGTGATAAGCGCTACTGTGTTGCTCTTGACGGCTTTCCTATTTTTCCTGGCACAGGCTCAGAGCCGGCAGTGCTCAGGGCCAATTATGAACTCGAACGTCACTGTCGGTGGCTGCCTGGTGTTGCAAAAGCCCCGCCAGCCAGCCCGCCGCGATCTCTGCTGTATAATTAACTTCCATGATTCACTGCTGAGCACCCACTGTGCTCTTTTTCGGGGCAGCACGGATACTCCCGCGGCCTCCTTTGGAGGAGCTTCTGAAAGCCTCCCCCACCCGCTCTCTGATCTCCGTTCCCTCTTAGTGACACCCGGGGCCTCACCCTGCCCTCTCCTCCTGTTGGAAAAGCAGCCTTGAAACCGGGTCATAAAGAAGGAACGAAGGCTTTCAGGCTCAGCCGAAGTGCCCCCTCTTCAGGGAGGCCTTCCTGGGCTACCCTTTCTAGGTCCGTCTCTCCACTTTAATTTTTTGTCCCCCACCAGGACAGCTTTACTTTTAACTAAGGTGTCCATCGGAACAGATCTTGCTCACCTTATCCAGGAGGCTTCCCTGTGAGCCCCACGTGAAATAACATGCTCACCGCTCATCTCTCTTGGGTCCTTCATCTTGCTTGTCCATTTTCAATGCGTTTATCAGCATTGATGTGGTATGTATTTTTTATTTGCTGTCAGCTTTCCTTATTAGACTGTACACACCCAGAGAGCAGGAATGTCACCTGTGTTGTCCACAGCTCTGTCCCCTGGGGCTGGAACCATGCTTGGCCCATTGCGAGCGTCCAGTCAGTACTTGTTGAATGAACGAAGGGTTCTACTGCTAAGAGAAAAATGAATAAATAAAAAGACACTTAAAGGCTACTGGCCTAGAAAAGAAAGCATCTGAGCCCCTAAGTTGAGTGCTGGGCCTGAAACCCTGTTATACCTTCAGCGCTGCTACCCTCTATGCCTGGCCAGGTTGGATTGACATTGGCTTGCTGAGCAGAGGGCCAGGGGACAACGTGTCACAGCACCGAGTGACAGAAACAAACTGAGGGAGACAGGAGCAGTCAGCTCCCCAGGAGAAGCCCAGAAATGGGGCATTTGGGCGAAGCAGAGCTACACGGAGCAGACAGAAGGGGGTCTTTTGCAAACCACCAACAGGAAGCATCTTCCTGACCAAGTCAGGGCTGGAGAGAGAAGAGAAAACTCGAAGGGAGGCCTTGTACCTTTGTATCACCGGGATGGAGCTGAGCTCCAGCTTCTGAAGGTGTCAGAACTGACCCAGCCAAGGGGAGGAGCAGATGGATCTGGACATGGCATAAAGCCCTAGCCACTTGCCGTAGGGCAGGAGAGCCAGGAGTCAGGGAGTCGCTGGAGAATGCGGAGTTCAGAGGAGCTGGGTGGCAGGCCCTCGGTGGAGCTGCCTGGGAGCATGTACCAGGGACCCCCAGACCCCCTGCCCCCACCCCTGCCCCCCTCGGCCTGCTCCTCCCGAAGAAGCAGCCCTCTGAACCTCTTTGCGGAGGCTGGGCTTGGGCCTGCGAGATGGCCACACTTCTCCCGGACTTCAGAAAACAGTGTTCTCAGCCCTGGTGCTTTCGCGCCTGTGTGGGTCCTGCCGGGGCCTCCCAGAACCTCAGGAAACCTCATGTTTTCTAAATTGTACTTTTATGCTCAGCAAGCCCTCAGGCTACCTGGTTAAGAGTTTACGTTAAAAAAATCCTTCATAATTGGTTCGTTTGAATGGTGCCCTTTGCCGAGTCATCAAGGCAGGTCTGCGTTCATTAGCAGCTGTTCACGCGAAACCCAGGCAGTTCCACGTCAATCATCTGGGGGCTTCAGACACCATCCGAGGGCCTCCCGGAGCCCGGGCACATGCCAACACGAATCAATCAGGGCAAGATGGGCGGGTGCGGCACCTTCTAATCCCGGCTTTCTCCACCTTGGCACTACTGCCAGATGGTAATTCTTCGTTGCAGGCTGCCCTGTGCGTTCTAGGATGGTCAGCAGCAGCCCTGGCCTCTACCCACTAGATGCCAGTAGCAGCTCTCTAGTTGTGACAACCAAACATGTCCCCCCATGTCCTGGGAGGGACACAGAATTGCCCCGGGTTGAGAACTGCTCTTTCAATTTTTATCCGTTTGAACAACTGAAATTTGGAAGAAAAAGTCAACTCAGGGAAGACAGTTCTTCTTACAGCCAATAAATTAAATGAAAAGAAACAAAGACCTTTCTTGAAGGTCTCCTACATGTGAGGCCCTAACAAGGGTCACAAATCAGGGGTGCACATGGCCCCAAGCATCCCACTTGAATGAAGGACAGAAGAGACCAAGGTATGAGAAGCAACTGTATTTTAAAAAGGAATCTGAAGGAACTGAAAGTGACAGAATAGAATTCAAATGGTACAAGCAGTGTACAGAGAATGCATCCCGATCCCTTCGAAACTGGCCTCCTGGTTCCATTGCCCCAAGGGAAATCCCAGTTGAGAGTTTGTGTGTTTTCTTCTCACCGTGATTTGCATTTATGTAAGTGCTTTTGTGTATTTCTCTCTCTTGCCCTTTTTAAATATCAATAGTAGCCCCTTATACGCATTCGGCACCGTAATGTTTTTCATTTAACACTATGCCTTGGAGATTTTTTTTTATATTAGCTTGAAAAACTCCTTCCATTCTTTTTTCCCCTTTTTAAAATATTTTACTTATTATTTTTAGAGAGAGGGGAGGGGAGAGAGGCAGAGAGGGAGAGACATCAATGTGTGGTTGTCTTTCACCTGCCTCCAGGCACGGACCTGGCTGGAGACCTGGCTTGCAACCTGGTTATGTGCCCTGGCTGGGGAATCAAACCAGCGACCTTCAGGTTCACAGGCCGGCGCCTTATCCACTGTGCCACCAGCCCGGTTTTCTTCCATTCTTATAGCAATGAAGTGGGATGCCACTGTGGAGCTTGCTTGCACTTACATAGCCAGACTTTTATTGCTGCTATTAGAGTATTTCCTGAATGGTTTCAACATCCATTTGCAGGTGTGTGACTCTATCTATTGGATAACTATTAATGGAATATATTTATGGAGTATATTCATTTAATGTCTCCATGAGATATATTCTTAGAAGTAGAATTGCAGGTCAAAGAGGATGTGTGGTTTTCATTTTGATACACATCGACTATTTGCCCTAAAAGGGATTATACCAATTAATATTTCCTACCAATTTGCAAAGGCACCTTTTCCCTTGGATCCTTATCAGCAGTGCATTTTCAAATGTTTTGATCTCTCTCTGCCATCTAGCTGGTCAGTGAAAAAGATCTGTTTGTTTTCATTTTCGTTTCGTTCACTCTCCATGAGTGTGAGCCCCTTTGGCACGTGTAAAAGGCTGGTTGTGTTTCTCGTTCCGTAACCTGCCCAGTCATGGAAAGGTCAAGGGGACATCCAGACATACAGGGCGGAGCTCAGAGGGACCTTTGGGGTGGGGCTGTCATTTGAAGGTCAGTATGCAGGTGGTATTTACAACCTTGGCGTGAGCAAGGTCACCTGAAGAGGGAGAGCACAATGCGGAGGGAGGAGGCAGAGGACGGAACCAGGGGCCCTCCTACACCTAGAAATGGGGTGCGGGAGGGAAGGCCTGACGACTGAAGAGCAGCAGCCAGGCAGACAGTTGGAAGAAGCTGCTGAACAAAGAAAAGTGACTTGGGGGGAGAAGTCAAGTAAGAGAAGGAGAGCGGGAACCTCTCCCCATCGGACAAACATGGAATCGCGGATCAACTTGAGACGGGTCTGGGTGGCTGGTTGGTGGTGTCACGTGGGCCATGGCTGGCGACACAGAGACTGGGCTTGGAGGCATCAGCTACAAGCTCCCTTGCTCAGGTGGGTAGAGATGAGGGATCAAGGAAGAGGTTGCAGCTTGTTTTTTGACGTGGAAGGTGCTGAGGATGAGCCAATGCAGGTGGCTGCGGAGTGGGGCGGTTGAGAACTGTGGGCTAGAAGCCACACAATGAGTGTGGCTAGAAGGACATGCTCCTAGATGGGGAGAGGACTCAGGCGGCTAGCGGAGGGTGGCCCTTGGGAGGAGGCAGGGCATCTTCTGTGATATCCAGAAGCCTGAGAGAGGGGACGGTCTACACGCAGGTGGGTGACACAGTGTGAGCCCAGTCACTCGTTTCCTCCCTGAAGAATGAGGCAGGTGGGTCACCAGCCCCGGGTGAGGGAGAGGGAGCGACGCAGAACCTTGGAGCACTGCCCAACACGGGGCCCTGGCATCTCTCTGAGCAGGACCGGGCCTTGTCCAAGGAGCCCGGGTACAGGTGCCCGGCAGAGCCGAACGCCCCTCGGAGCCCCGCGGCGCTCCAGGCAGCCCTGCAGCTGCGGGGTGAGTGCAACCCCGCCGAAGGCTTCGGGTTGCAGAGCGGCTAATTTGGAGGTGTCTGATCTCGGCACCGTTCGCGGGGTTATTTATGTCTGAAATGATGAAATTTCCCTCCCCCCTCTACGGGCCCATAAAAAGTGTGGGGAAGTGGCCCGAATACCAGCCTGCGTTCCTGGGCCGTGTGGATTACCGCTGTCACGGACGGGTTTCGCGCCCCCATCCATCTTCCGCCCAGACTCCCCAGCTCATGCCTGTCAGGACGGGGCGTTGACCCCTGCCGAGGCCGGTTCCCAGGTTTGGGCACCATGTGGGCCTGAGTAGGGCTTGCGAGCAAGTGCTTTTAATAAGCGTCAAGTTCCCCAGCCCCTTCTCTTTCCTGGCCCCCTTCTGGTCCCCCAGACAGCAGGCCCTGCTTCCCGCTGAGTGTGGGGTACGGTTTCCCACCTAAGCGCACACTTGACATGGTATGGGGCATGTCCTGGGCCCACAGGGTCCTGGGCACATGGTTTTGTGTTACTCCATTTCCACACCAACCAGACTCAGGACTCTACTTTCCAGAAAACGCTGCTCAAGGAAGTGTGGGAGAAGGATCGTCTGGGACACCCCAGCCCCGGCGTTTTACAGCTTTGCCATTTGACAGTTTCTCTTGCTCGTGTGTGTGTCTGTGAGTGTGTGTGTGTGTGTGTGTGTGTGTGTGTTGCCTTGTGTATTATTAGTCCTGTCTTGGTTGGCAGTGGCTCAGGTGTGGTGAAAATGCCCTGGCACTTCTTGCCCTTCTGACTCTTGGGCCGTTCGGCCATGGCTGTGCTGAGGTGGCCCCTCAGACTGGGCAGTGGGAGGTGATGGTCTCCCTGGGACTCTACCAAACTTAAGGCCACTGGCTCCTATAGGCTGGGTGGTCTCAACTCCCACCCTACCGCCTTTCCGCCCAAGGATTGGGCAGTGCAGGTAGCAGAGGCTGCCTTCCCCCGCCCCGTCCTCTGGCCTTCAGAGAACACAGGGCTTTCCCTGGATTCTGGGGCTGGGTGTTTTCTGCAGAGAGAGCCCAGGAAGCTGACAGCTGAATGTGGGTGTACGCTGGCCCAGTGGGCCTGGATTCAGGAGGATGACAGCCCCACTCAGCCAGCAGGACTGCCTCTCTGGCTGGTGGCTGTCTCGTTCTAATAAAGTAAATCTGTTATATCATCACTGTTATATGCCTGAGACAAGCACTTCCAAGGCAGATTAGAAAGGAACTTAAGGGGATTAAAAGCTTCTCTTAGTGAAAAACAATGTTTCAGATGGGAAATCCATTTACCAATATGAATTTCAGCAGAAACGCATGTTTTCTTTAATGCATTGCTACTGCTCACAGCAAGCGGGGATTTCCTCCGTGCCCCCCCGCCCTCCGCTTTGCATAGCTTGTCATGTGGGTTCCGTTGAGCGTAGCCAGCCTCTCACAGAGATTGATGGGTTCCATAAAGTTGCAAGAAAACATTTCTCCTTTGTGCGTGAGGGAAAGGGAGAAGTGTCTAATGGGTTTGGAGTATTAAAATGGTGTTGGTTTGGACTGCCAACCAGGGAAGTCCAGGAGCAAAACCCAGACACCAGAGGAGGTGGGCTAATTGGAGATGGAACCGGCCCATTCTCAGGTATCTGCCTGCAGCTCAGCGGCACCAAGTTGGGGGGGTGGGGGGCGCTGTCCGCAACTTTGGCTCTCCTGCCTGGCTGTCTGTCACTGTGTATACTCAGGGAATTGAAAGTCATTTTAATAACCCAGGTCCAATATCATTTGGAAGCTAATTCCACTGCAGTAGCTATAAAAAAATCATGAAGACAGTCCAAAGGAAATGTAATTAATTTTCTTTTCTATTACTCATGGCTTGGGATTCTCTACACGGTTAGAAAGTTGACTTAAGATCGTGAGCTAACTCCCCAAAGCCAATGGGGAGCTCCTACCTCAGGGGGCCCTTGAGCTTCAGGAAACTGCTGAGTCAGCCCTGAGTTCTTCATTGCAGGGAGTCTGGCAGAGAGATGATCTCCTTAGGTGGCTGTTGGGACAGGAGCTGCTGTCTGGGTTCATCCCATGCTGCTTGGGATGAGGGGGGCATCCGTGCCCTGTTGGGTTGGACCCGGGAGTGTTGGTCTGTTCTAGGGGATCCGCAGGCAAAGTGGGGGTGCCGCACGCAAACCCTGCTCCCACTGGGCCCCATGGAGCTGGGTACCTGTGATCATGGCTTCGCCTTGGCCATCCTGCAGAAAACCCCTCCCTGGCGTTAATGTGACTGCTCAGAGCGGTGCAGAGAGCTCTTTTGGTGACCAAGCACTAGAAGTCCGTTCGTGCCAGCTCAGACATAGGAAGGTTTGTGGCTGGGAGATTCGACCATGGAGCTGAGCCGGGTGGGGTCACCGAGCAGAGCTCCCTTCTGACCCCCTTCCTCCCGCCTTCCCTCTCTATCTCCCTCCCTTCTTTCCTTTTCTCTTGCCCACTTGGGGACCAAACGAGCTTCTCCACGGCCCCAGGACTCACTGCCACTTCCCGCGCCAGTCTCCTGCAGCAGAGCTAACCGTCCTCCTGTTTAGTGAAGATCTGCTCGCAGTTATTGGGTGCGAATTAGGTGCCAGGCCTGCGTTAAACGCTTCTCCGGAGCATCTCTGCAGTGCCTCTTGGTCACTTTGAGAAGAGGTGCCATCGCCACCCCGTTTCACAGCCAGGAAGGTGAAGCAGGCCCACGCACTTGCTCAAGGTCAGGGCCCTGGGCTGCAGCGGGGCGAGATCAGGCCCAGGGATTCTCGCTCTGGAGTCCCTGCTTTTAACGTCCTAAAACCTGCACAACCCTTTCACTGGCATCCACACTCGTGACTTCACGAAAGGCTGTTTTCAGGTCGGAAACACCAGTCTCCGACCCAAGAAGCCAGTTTTCTACAGCCCAATGGATGGAGTGGGACATGGTAGATTAAAAATCACAGGTTGTTAGCTGATGCCCGGGACTGAGTGTCTGTGGGATTTTTTCATTGTGTCGCCTAGAACTTCCCCCTCCCCCCAGATCCCCTGGCCCCCTCGGCCCTCCTACCCTGGGATGCCACACATTTTCACGATCCTGCGGGAAAACCTGGCACTAACATGGGCTCCCTTTTAATTACACTTCCCACCACCTCGCTGTCCGCGGCGCTTCTGAAATTGTGTTAATTGAAGTTCCATGAATCCAGGCGAGTTCAGGCGGAGTTCATCTCTGAGCCCATCCTGATTTCATTAAAGATTTGATCTTTCTCTTCCCACCAATAAAACATTTATTATCGTTATCTGTTTCGTAACCATTTTCTCTCTCCAAAGGAGGGCGGGCAACCCACCTCATCTTCATGCCAATAAGACTCAGGAATCAGCTGTTGATTTTCCTGGCATCGGATAACAGTCCTGGTAAAAATAACAGCAATCATTCATGAATTCTGTAGCTTTTCACATAAGGCAACCTTCCTTCAAGCGGCGGGCTTGAGCCCGCAGGTGAGCATATTTATGAATTAACTGCGCACAGGGCTTGGGGAAGAACCGTCTTCCTCTGTGTAGGTGTTTTGGGGTTTTCGCCCCAAGCTGATTAGGTGTCAGAGCTGTTTGGAGCTGAAGCCGAAGTGGCTTCCTGACACTGTCCTCCCGCCGCTTACCAACAGGAGGTGGCTTACGGGAAACAGAGTCACAGATGAGCCAAGTCATGTCCAAGGAAAACCTGACTGCCCAGTAGCTGGTGGACCCCTGAGTGTTAATAATTAACAGTTAATTACTATTAAGTCAGCCCTGCTCTGCCTGGGCTGTGACCACAGCGGACGGACGCCTGGGAGGCCGCCTCCCGTCAGCATCAGTGACAGTCTGGTTCCACATGGCTCTCCGCAGACCCAGTACCTGTCTCCTGCCTGGCGGAGTCCAGTCACAATGTTTTTGTTAAGCCTTCAGCTGCAGCTCCTTCCAGATCTTTGTTTCATGTATGTAATATACTTAAAATGCACTAAATGACAGTTTATAATATCATTATCTACAGTTAAAGACATTATAACTTCAAAAATGAAAAGAAAGTGCAGCCATATGTGGAAGTGGTCTTTTTGGTGCCCTTTTCACCTCCCTCCCTCAGAGTTTCAGCTGGACCCAGACAGGCTACGGTATAAAAATCCTACGTCTGCAAAACCGTTTGACTGTCTTAGCCCACAGTTGTCATGAAAGGAAACCGGGTTATTTAGACACTAAATAACAACCGAGGACTAATTTATTTTGCCTTTGCTTCTTCTCCTTCCCTTTGGTACCGGGTTCCAATATGTTCTTTATTACATGGTTTGATAATTCAGGGATGGTTCAACAATTTGACTACCCTGCCCCCCCCCTACCCCCCCAGCCCCCAATAACATGGGAGTTGATTTAAAACTTCACTCTGAACAGCCCCGGGGTTATTAGGAACAGTGTGGACCGAGTATGGATTAGGTTTAAAAGTAATAAAAAAAGTAAACCTGTTGGTTAGGTGAAAAATTCACTATCAGATTCCTGGGCCCCGGTTCCTTTTCATGTGCAAACGGCACTAAATGAGGCATTTAATTCAACAAATCCAGAGTTCTGATCCGCCAGAAATAGAGACTGGGTCAGTTCAATTTGTAACAAACGATCTTCGTATGATCAAAGTCCTGAGCGCTGATTTCAACATGCTGCTTAAATTAGTCTAACACCAAAGTCTTTGGCTCGGAGACAGTATTTGGAATGTCTTACCAGTGGAGAAATTCCTTCTCACACATGGTTCTAATATCATGCCATGCTACCTTTGCTTTTTAATGGGCTGACAAGGAGGCGCGGTGCTAACTTTCTGACTCCAGAAAGTTCTTGTGCTGTCACCCGCAAACCAGCTAGGATAATTTTTCCTTGGCTTCCTTATTAAAGACTGAATGAAGGGATTGTGCGGCTTTCTTAATGTCACTCGGTCTGTTTGCCATAAATTCAGGCGCGCACGATGAAAGCCTCACTTACGTTTCGCTGGGAAATGGAATCAGGGAGAATGCACCCAGGTTCACAATAAATAACGAAGCGTGAGTTATTAAGTGAATTTCATATACCAGGGCCTTATTACATCAGCAGTTTCGATAATGGCTTCTGAAAAAAAAAAAACATCTACCCGGTTCTCAGCCAAAAATGCGGAGGGGCTGGGTACCCAGAGGGCGCCAAGGTGGACAGGCGGAGGCAGCTGGGGCGAGAATGGAATAGGTGGTATTTGAAAAACAATATAATATTTACATTTTTGCATGCTGTTTGCCTTTTTAGCTCAGCAGGGAAACTAGCAGGCCTGTTGGCCAACATGACACGCATTGCTGCAGGCTTCCTGCCTGCAATTGTTTGTTTTTTTGCAGAAGGAAGACTTGGGGTTGTTTAGACTATGAACCTAATTTTAGAGGATGATAATTATGTTGCTTCTCCACCACATATTTTCCAGAATTTGCTGCCCCATGAAAATAACTTGCATGTGTGTCCAGCCTGGCTGGCAGCCAGCCTGATTGCCCACGGCCTCCGTTCTCTGTGTCACCAGGGGGGACTCCTAGGATCTGGGTCCAGCTAGCATGGTATAGAGGAAAGGGCCAAGTTTTGAGAGGCAGAAGAGCTGGGCGTAGGCTCTTGGGTTGGTCATAACTTCCAGGACAGTATTTTGTACACCATTGCTCCCATTAAGTACTCGGCACAGTGCCCACGTCCAACACATTTGGGGATCTTTGCCAGCTCACTCTCTCCTTCATGGCCCACCATGCGCTCAGATTCTTGGTCCATGGTATCTTCAGCCCGGCTCAATCCTTCCCATCCTTCAGGCCTCTGATTCTCAACAGTCTTTCTTGATGGTAGGAATCACGGTTGTAGTTAATCTGCCGATCACCCGTAAAGCCCTTTGACGATGTGACGTCCGCTCTGGACCTGCTCCTTGAGAGCCCAGCGTGGTCTGTTTTGCAACGGATCTTGACGTTCAGCACAAAGACTGCCACGTCCTAGGTGCTCACTGAGGCTCTGACCACTTACTTAACGCAGGCGGTGTTCCTAAACTTCCGTGAACATTTGGGTCAACTGGAAGAATTTCGTGAAACACAGTTCCTGACTCGGTAGGCCTGCAACAGGGCCTGAGAATCTAGTCTGTATTCCTTCCATGCCCTCATGTAGTGCCGATGCAGGTGCATTTTGAAGGAATTAAAAAGTTTAACTGCATTTCATTCCAAAAATATCCAACTCTGTTTACCCCTTCTTGGTAGAACCTGCTAAGATCTGTGAGCTGGCCCTCTGGAATTGCTGCTGAATCAGCTCTGGGACGCAGAAGAGGGGAGCTTCCCCAGGCCCACCATCTGATGGGGTCCATGCAAAGGTCACGAGGGGATCTGGGTCATCAAGAGGGGACCAGGCTGAGCCTGGCTGGGGTCATGGAACAGCCTGTGTTCTGAGGCAGGGGGCAGCAGCCACATAGATAGAGCTGGCCCAGAGTCTGACGAAAGTATGAAGAAATTTGTACAATATAATACAAAGCACTATGAAAATTCAATGATGAAAAAACACAAATCACACTTTAAACATGAACAAAGGATTTGAACAGATAACCTCTCCGTGAAAGACATGCAGATGACAAACGAGCATATGAAAAGATACTCGACATCACCTGTTAGGAAGGATTTGCACATTAAGATCACAATGAGCTGCACATCTACTAGATGGACTAAAATCCAAACACTGACAGTTCCCACAGCTGGATATGCAGCAGCAGGCCCTCTCCCTCGTTGCTGGCAGGAATGCCAAGCGCCGCAGTCACTGTGAAAGACAAGTTGGTAGTGTCTTACAAAAGGCAGGGACTCCCAACATGTCGTCAAGCAGTTGAACCCTTATGTGTTTACCCAACTGATCCAAAACCACATCTGCACAAAAACCCGCACGCCGTTGCTTAGAGCAGATCTATTCATAATCACCCCGGACTGGAAGCAGCCAAGATGTCCTGCTGTTGGCGAATAAATAAACAAATGGCGGCACATCCAGAAATGTAAGATTATTCAGCGGTAAAATGAAACGAGCTATCAAGCCATGAGAAGATATGGGTGAATCTCAAATGTGTTGTTAGGTGAAAGAAGCCAATCTGAAAAGGCTGTGTACTGTCTTACTCCAATTACACAACATTCCAGAAAAGGGGAAAACTACAGTAGAGACAGTAAAAGGAGCCGTGGTCTCCAGGGGTTTGAAGTGGGGTGGGGGAGAGTTGAATAGGTGGAGCATGATAAATTTGGGGGGCCAGCGAAACTGTTTTGTACACTGTTGTGATGGTGAATACAAGATATTATGCATTTGTCAAAACCCAGAGAACTTCACAGCACAAAGAGTAAACCTGAATGTATACATATGGAAAAAATATTTTTTAATTTTATGTAAAAATAATTTTAGGAGGTTGAGGGATGCCAAGATGGAATGCAGAATATGCCATGACAGTCTAACTGTATTACAAATATATGAAACAGTCTTGTTACTGAGCAGTCACTGGGGTCCTGCTGCCCGCCACCACCCTCCAGGAGGTGCAGGATTGGTGATAAAGGAAAGGGGTCTTTATTCAAAAGTAGTCACTTAAACCTAGCAAGTCACAGCTTTAATCACTGAAGCCTATCAGTCAAGGCTAAACTCTAACAAGTGGGTCCTCCTGTCTATTCCCTTGTTCTATAGAGTTAATTTGCAAACGAAAACAACATAATACACAAAAGCTACACAATTCCGGAAGAATGGCAGGCTTCTGCCTCCGAGCCTGCTTGTTCCCTGTGAGAACACTCACAGAATAGCCCTGCCACCCTCCGCCAGCCCAGCCCGATCCTAGGCTGTGCCTGGAGCTCCTTTCCACCCAAAACATGGTCCGTTGGGAAATGCAGGCAGCTGCAGCACCATCGCCCAGGCGTCCTCGAGCAGGAAGAGCCCCAAAGCCATGCAGACCATGAGAGCCAGGGCCTGAGAGTCAGCTCAGGAGCCAGGAAAGCTCATGAGCCCAAGAGCCGCCCCACCACCCTTTGTATTTCCAGGGTCTCCAGAGGCTTCAGCTTCTCAGCCAATCCCATCCTAGACTGCTTGCTGTTGCCTCAGCAACCTCCTCCTATGGCCCCTCCCACTTCAGTGACCATAATCAGATCTCTCTAAATCAATCTTACCCAATAAGGTGCTGATCTTCGCAACTTTGGAAATGAGCAGAGTTGTAAGACCACAGGCAAAGAACGTGTAGATAAGCGCTCTACTCTAGTTGGCGAAGTTGTTGTGCCCATAGGTATATGCTAATGATTCTGCACCCCTCTACCTGTTACCTGGAACTGAACGTTAAGAAAATGGATGGCAGCCGGTGGGAGCTGGGTTTTTCACAGTGGGAGTGCCTTATGGGTAAGCCCAGAGCAGAGATTAGAATACAACATAGGTAATGGGCTGGAGCTGGAGACACCAGAGGGAACTCAGGTCTAGCTTAATCTCATAACATAGACTTACATGCCCAAGTTTTAACACATACATGCGTATTTGGGGTTAATATACACACCTACCTCTCCTTTCTCTGCCAGGCAAGAGGACTTGTGAGTAATGACATCCCAGCTGTAATGTCCACATCTAGCACCCAGATCTTAGTTAATAATACCCTTCTGCAATAAAAGGAACCAGGGCCTGGAGAAATGCCTGTTCTAGAACTCTGGGAGAGGGGCATGAAATAGACAGGATGATTGGAGCATCTCGTAGTGCCAGAAAGTGAGAAAAGGATGAAAAACAGAAACACAACCAGAAAACGCCACCCATAATGATGGGACTGTGTCACAGGGACACAGGGTCCAACTGAAGGACTCCCAACCGCCAGAAATAACTTGAGCCACAAGAGAAAATAATATTGGATTATAACCCAAAGGAGGCCATGCTGATGTAAAGAAATGATTGCTGATAAATAAAGGGGTATAGGGGAAACAGACCAATCTTCTCTGCAGAAGAATTCAAAGTAATGTATGTAGATCCTCTGCCCTTGAACATATCACCCTACTCCTTTAGGGTGGTGGCACACAGCAACTTCCTTCCAACGAGGACAGAATGGAAAAGGAGATAAGAAAGAACAAGCTTATAATGGAGAAACCTGGCAAACTCCACCTCAAGCTTGATGATCAAGGTCAGCGTCAACAGCGATGTCACGTGGATGTCAGATGGCCTTTTCCCTCTTCCCCCATCACTCTGTCTAACCAGGAGAGAAACCTCAGACAAACCCCAATCAAGGAACAGTCTGCAAATCTACCTGGTAAGGACTGCTTACCAGGATTGTCCGGGTCATCAAAAACAAACTGTCATAGCCAAGAGGAGACAGGAGAGACATAACAAGTCAATGCAGCATGCTTCCAGGTGGGACCCTGGAACAGAAAAGCAACATTAAGAAAAAAGGGAGAAAATCTCAATGAAATGCAGACTTCAGGTTAATACTAATGCTATTGACATTCATTCATTAACCACAACAAACTCACTACCTGAATATACGATGTTACCAGTAGGAGAAACTGGGTGGAGCGCATACAGGAACTCCATACTCTCTTCCGAATAACTCCATAAATCTAAATGAAAATTTATTAAGAAGTTATCATAATACAAACAATCACTTACCAACAGGAACAGCCTTGGGCAGGATGGAGCTCACCGAACCTCCTGTGTGCCAGGCACTGTGCTGGACTCCCTTTGCCCCATCAGCTTCTTTAATCTTTGCCACAGTCCTGCGAAAATGCAGTACAGTGCAAAGTTTCCAGAGGGAGAAAGGGGTGGGCAGGGAAGGTAGGTAAATGGTCAAGGTCAGGTCACTGGTGTGGGAAGGAGTAGAATTTTACCAAACCTTAAGTTTTCGCCTTTCCGTCAAAATGCTCAGGAAGTTGTCATGGACTGACTGGCCTCCACCCCCTTCACTAGTCATGTTGTGTATGGGGATTGAAGGGTATTTCTGCCCAGCACCTGGAAGGGAAGCACACGTCCCTGCTTCAGATCCTGCGTTCTGACAACTGCATCATCTTCTATGGCAGGATGGGGACAGGAGCGGGTTCTTCCGCTTTTTAAATATTCTTAAGTCAAGCACAAGAAAGTGGGACCTTCAGTGGCCCCCTTAATGAACACATTCAAGTTGCCAGTGGCCAGTGATAGCTAAAATCGTGGCCCCAGTATTCCAGTCACATAGATCTTTCATGGAATATACTTCGTGTGGCTAAATTCAGAAATTCAAAAGCGCAGGACAAGGGGGACACATGTGTCCCTTTATCTACTTGAATTTAAAGGATACGTATTTATGGTTCCATAGCTCTCAAAATAATAATAATAGTAATACAGAAGAGAAAACCTTTTCCTCTATTAATTAATTAAAAAAATTTTTAATGGTGGAGGAAGGCTCCGGAGAAACAGACTTAAATGTCATGCGATCTGCTCTCAGAAAGAAGTCAGGGACACTCCGGGTCAGATAAAGCTTCTCGTCTCCGTAAAAAGGCCACTCGGGTGGGGCTTCAGCATCTTTGTTCCCTCAACTCAAGTTGCGAGAGATACATGTCATTTCAAGAAGTATGGAACTAATTGAGGACTATGTCCAGCTCTTGTCGAGGTGAACAGGGCAGATAAATAAAAACCCCATCGCACATAAATCTTGGCTCCCAACATCAAAGAAGCAGGATCCTGCTAAGTGTATTTGTATAATGCGGTAATTTATGCAAAAAGCAGCTTTGATAAATGTCCCCTAATTTATTGTCATGTATCTCAAATCAAAGTCAAACATTTACAACCTGAGCCCTGAAGGAAGCCAGGCCTCAGAGAGCCGAAGGGTTTGAAGTAGTTAAAGCTATGTTGGGCAAAAGGTTAAACGTGATCTGGTTTGAATGTTCAGAACTTTCTACACATGACGGGGAGAGAAAGAAGGGACCAGGTTGGCTTCTAAAAATAAAGCAAGGCTGAACTTTCCCAGAGATTTTCCTTGCAAAGACAAACTCGACCCCTGCACTGAAATGGTCCTGGAGGTGCCGGCCGGTGGCTGCCACCACCCCTGACCCGCAGCCCTAACGAGGCAGAGAGGAAGCAGGGCAGCCGGCCTGGATTGTCTGTTTGCTATATGCCCGGCTCTGTGTTGAGGCTTTTGCACCCGTGACCTGGTCACTTCTCAACGTAAGGCTGGGAAGGGAGGCCCTCACCATTCTTATTTTATAGGTGGGGAAAGTAAGGCAGCTCGTTAAACGTGGAGTTAGAAGAACCCAGGAGGCGTCAAAGGGCCTCTTTTCCTACCGGCCTTGCTCATTTCCGGCATGATCATTTGTTCCCAGGGCGCGTGGAAGTCAGAGAAGAGGGGGGTAATATCCCCCAAAGTGATGGCCCATGGAATTCTAGGCAAATCCTTAACTTCTCTAAGCTCCCAAATCCCCATCTGCTAATGGACCAAATAGGAGTGCCTGCTTGATGGGGTTGTCATGAGGGGTAAAAGGAGTAATGTCTGCTAAACACAGGACGAGTGTCCAGTCCCTGCGTGTGACCACTGTGCTCCCCTCTTCCTGGTAAGGGTTCCGCATTCTGGTCCCTGCCAGAGTATGGGAAAGGCTAGGGTTCCTCCATCTGGACTCCAGGAAGCGGTTACCATCCCAAGATGCTGGGAAGATGAACATGGCATTTCAAATTTTCAGTCCGCAGGGCTCTGCATACCCATGGTTCCTATAAAATGGAACCATGGCAGTGCCGTAGACAGCAGCTGTTTAAAAGATTTTACTGCCCATCTGGTGGCTTGGTGTGGTCTCAGGCCGGTTCCAGGAGAAACGGCTTTGCTCTCTGATCCCACCAGCTGGGCACCGGCATTGCAGCCCCGTACCCAGATCGCAGCCTTCTGGGTAATAAAACCGGGAGAGGATGACTTGTAAAGGGCAGGATGTGTGCTCCATCTGAGGTTTTTAGCCTCCCAGGCCTGGATCTCGATGCTTGGCTGGTCTCTGCCCAAGGCGAGGGCCTTGGCAGCTCTAAACCCCCCAGTTCAGGGCGTGGGTGGGTTTGGAGGGGGTTGGAGCATGTTTGCCATGGACGTGGTGGCTCAGCGCAGTTCTGGCTGCTGCGGACAGCGCGAGAGGGACGTCCCCATGGGGGCTTTTGACAGGGAGAACTTCCCCTCCACGTGCACTCTGATGTGGAGCCGGGCCTGGGACAGAGACTGCAGAGCACCCTCGCTGCAGGAGAAGAGCAGAGCCAATAGAGTCTGCACTTTGGGTTCGAATCCCAGGGACGCTGCGTGAACCTTCCGTCTATTTTGACTGCCTGCTCTGGGCTCTAGTTCCCTCCTCTGTACAGTGGGAGTGGGTGACACTGCTTCACACGAGATGAGCCACTCCTGTTGGCCTCAGTTTCCCTGTCTGTAAGAAAGAGGGGTTCACTTCTCACCTGCTGTAATGTTGCTATTAATCAGTACTACTTAACCCAAACGCCAGCCCGCCCCCCAGCTCCCACGTCACCTTGCTGCTCACCTGCGCACCCAGGGAGCTCAGCAGAGTCAGCGGCTCCTGGGCCAGTGACCCCTGGAAGGCTAGGAAGCTCAGCTGCCTTTCCCCATGCCTGGGCCTCTGCATCTCTGCCATCTGTTTGCTCCTGACTTATATCCTCATATAATAAATCAGTAATCTAGGGGAAAAAAAAGAAAATCAAATTAGATCCAAGAATCCACATGACTCCTTCCACAGTCTAGCTGTCCCAGTTGAGAGGCAAGGACTTGTGAAGGCAGGGTGGGTTTGGCCCACCCTCCTGAGCATTGAATGGGGGTGGCCGGGGAGCTGCTGGGGTCACCCCGTAGGCACAGGGGATCTGGCAAGCCCCTGAGAAGTCCTGGTGGGGCATCCCCTGCCCTGCTGACCGAAGAGTTCCCCTGTGGCATTCTTCCAAGTGGGGCAGACTGAGGACTTGTTCTCCTTCGCTTCTAGTCCTGGGAGGGTCCCAGCTGAGAAGAGAGCCCAGAGCTGTCCCAGAAAGAGCTCCCCAGCTTAGGAGCCTTTCCAAGGCACCCAGGGCAAGCGCCAGTGAAAGCTCAGGGTCGGCCCCTACCCTGCAAACAGCCTGGAAAGTCAGCTTGTGGTTTCAGCCTGCGCCATGTGCCCTCCCTCCTTCATCCTCACCGCGCCATCCCCAAACCCATGGCAGGACGCTGCCAGCACTGGGGGCCCGCCCCGTCCCCAGGAGCCTGTGCTGTGTCCTGTGGGGCCAACAGAGGGGAAGCCCTTTGGTCCTCCCCGCTTCCAACTGCAGGTCACATCCTGCCAGCCGCTGCTGTGGACTTCCTAGGCGACCCCAGTGTTGGTGTGTCCATCTGCCTTTGGGTGCCCAGCAGGCTGGCAAGTGCCTTCCGTTACTCAGCTCCTTGGGTGGGGATATTGCTCGACTTCATGGTGCTTTGGAGCAAATTAGCACATGGCACCGCCTCTAGGCAGGCCCGTGGCTCTTCACGTGGAAAGGATGTGTTTGCAAAGAAAATGGCACCCTTCTCTCTGGGCAGGCGCAGCCTTACGTGGGGCTCTCTGCTAGGTAACTGCGCCCCAGGCTGGGTCTCAGCCACCCTCCCCGGGGAAGGGCTCCTGGGCCGTCCACAGCCTGCTCCTGGGCCTCCCTCGTTCCCTGCCCTCCCTGGGGTTTCAGAGCCGTTGTCCTCTTGGTGTGATGATTTTCTCACTTGTTGTCCTTCGTAAACTCCTCGTTGTGTACCTCTACCCAAAAGGGGGGCCTTGAAATGGGAAGAGTCCCGCGGAGGCTTGAGGGCAGGAAAGGGACCCTCTGGGAGCCAGCCTCTGGGAGAAGAGCCTGAACGAGTGACCAGGATCCTCGCAGAGGATGGGGGTACGTGAGGTGAGGAGCAAGGCGACACACGGAGAGGGCTTTGCGTGGGGTCCTGTGGTCAGGCCATTGGAGAAGGCCTCCCTGAGAGGTGACATTGGAGACAAGAACCAGCCATGCTGCGGGGTTGGAGGCAAGGCCCGGGTAAAGAATAGCAACGCCAAAACCCGGAGCAGGACCGAGCTCGGGTTAGCTGGGGCCTATAGGTGCAGAAATGGGCTTGGATTTTAAATCCCAGGGACTAATGGTTATGAGAGTTGTAACCACTACTCTTTGTTTAGTGGCTTCTTTGTCCTGACACGCCACAAGCACTTATCCTTTGGATCAACCATGGAAGTGATATAGAATTCCCATTTTCTGGATGAGAAAACTGAGGTCCAGTGACCCCAGGGCACCCAGCTTATAAATAAGAGTGCTATTTAAAAAAAAACACAAAAACAAAAAATAACAGATAAATAAGAGAGCTGTGATGCCAAAGTCACTGCCCACCTCTCTTCACTGGCGGTCTTCTGACTGTCTCTGGGTGGGCCTCCCCACTGGGGTGATGGCCCCCTCAATGTCCCAGGCCCTTCTCAGCCTGAGGGACCTCAGAGCACCAGCTCTGGAGACGATAGATGAAGCAGTCTTTCGTCACGTTCGCTGGAGATTGTGTTGAAATTTTATCCTCTGATCACTTAAATAAAGCCAGCTGGGAGTAGCTGTTCAGGAGACACAAACAAGAACTTGGTCCAAGATATCTTTGTTCTGCCCAGCGTTTGACTGTGCCCAGCCTCAAGTCCAGAAGAAAGGGAGAGACCAAAGCACATTAATTAGTTGCAATGGAAGCTCTCTTTAAATGCACGCCTTCCCTTGAGCTCAGTGGTCCAGAAACGGGGAGCTGACTTGTATTTCTGGATGGGTTCCAAAACCACTTGATCTGTGTGCCCGATTCAATTAAAGTTTAGAACCAGCATGGGCAGGATACAATCCTAAGCAATGCTGCAGTTATAAACATAGCTGCCTTCAAGGGCTTCCAACCTGGTTGAGCAGGCTGGATGGAGTGGGTCTTTCAAGGCAGAAATACAAGTAAGATGAAGGATTTAAGGAAGGGAAAGTTGCATATGTTTCATGGAATGTCTTTGTGCATGCAAAAATATATATTGAGTACTCACTATGCAGCAGGCACAGAGACGATAGCTTTGAACAAAAAGATCTCAAGTAAGATCACTTCAGTGAAGAAAGCAAATAAAGATGATAGAAAGTGACTGGGAAGGAGGCAACTTGGGGTTGGGTGGTTGGGGAGAATTCCTCTGATTGGTGCCCCTCAAGCTGATACCCAAAAACATGAACAAAATAAAAAGAAAAGAGGCTGCCCTGGCCACTGTGGCTCAGTTAGTTGGCATGTCCTCCTATAAACTAAAAGGTTGTGGGTTCAATCCCCAGCCAGGGCACATACCTAGATAGTGGGTTTGACCCCAGTTGGGGAATATTTAGGAGGCAGCTGATCAATGTTTCTCTCTCCCTTTCTCTCTTTAAAAAAAAAGCAGTGAACAACTATCCTCAGGTGAGGATTAAAAAAATGTACCAAATATTTTTTTGAAAAGAAGAGCGAAACAGCTTCAGAAAGGAGGCAGCAATCACAAGTTGAAGACTCCCACTGACACTTTGGATTGTTTTGATGTGTATTCTTGTTTTATTTCTCAGGGCTTTGATATATAAGACTATATTATCACCGTAATCTCTCAGAATTAGAGTGGCACCCAAACCAGGCAAGGCCCTTAGGCAGAGATGACATGCAGCCCCCTTATTTCTTGGGCCACATTCACTGTAAGACAGCTATTAAATCTGGGTGCTGGTCTTGGTTCTGCCGAAAACTCGCCAAGTGATTTTTGGGTTAATCTCTCTGGACTCGTCATCCGAAAAAAGGGCCAGGCAGAATGGAAAAGCCTCAGAACTCAAAGGGTCAATGATGCCATGATCTAACAGATCAAAACAAAACTTCCTAATGTGTCATTGGGAACACATGGATTCCTCCGCTCGGCAGAAAATGACATTACCAGATCCTGACCCGAGATCACAGTGGAGGTTGCAAGCCGGGGCTGCACTCCCCGCCCTGATCCCCAGGTCGGGCCGCCGGGCAGCTCTGGGGACCCGTCCCGCCAGCACCCACATGTGTCTTGTATTAGTGCTATTTGCTTAATGGCAACAGCCCTAAAACCTGCCCATTTTACTATTGAGTTACCTAGCTTAGTCTCGGTATCACTTACACATAAATACCGTCGCCAGCCGATGAATCCACGGTTTTGTTTCTGCGTCCTCCTCCTCCCCCTCCCTCGGGCAGGTGTTTACTGCAGCCATCAAAAATAAAGTGGATCAATCATAGCGCTGTTTTTAGACCGAGCCATGTTTTTGAAGCTTCCAGTTCAGAGAGAAGAAAGGAAAACACTGGGGTGTAGCTTCAGCCATCCGTGGTCCTGTCCATGTGGGATTCGTTGAAGACAAATGGGAGCCTAGAGGATGGATCATGTTTTGAAGGCACGTGGAAAAATAGATGGACCACAAATGGGCAGAGGCAATGGCTGCCTTCAGTGAATGGCTTCTTGATCTCGAGCTGCAGTTTGGAAAGATTTCGTGCTTTCAACTAAATTAACCAATATGCCCTTGGCCAGCACCCCTTCCCTGCAGAGTGGGCATAAGCACCTTCGACTTCCAATTGAAAGAGAGCCTTCCTGGCCAACACCAGCTTCTTGAAATATTGTCATTGAGGGTGATGAGCAAACAGCTCCCCCTCAAAACTCTGTCCTCTCAGTGCTCATTTTCCAGGTTTTCAGCCCAAGTATCCTCTTCAGAATTGGGCACCCTGTGCTTTCCTCAGCACCCACCCTTCTCCCACACTCTACGTACTTACAAGTAGTCCCAGTGGTCTCTGTAGAGTTTCTCTCAGGTAGTGTCTACCAACTCAAGTAAATGAGGATTTTCATTTGTAAACGTATGAGTAACTTTTTTGAATAGATACCATGGTCACTTAGCTCAGTATCCAAGATACATTCTGCAAAAAGTCTTGCCTCAAACCCCTGCTCAACGATCGTTCTACCCCAAAGGTTTCCTATATGCCAATATAAATACAAGCCTCCCATCCTGTACCCTCCTTTTGCTACACAAAGGTAGCGCCTTTGCGCCATGTCTTAGAAGAACGGCTGTTCATTTGCAGTTGCGCCTACCTGGCTGCTACAGTTATTTCTAGAGTCAAATAAAAGAGTCAATAGGGAAAGACTTTGAAAAAGGATCAATGAAGCCACTCACATTCAGGAGAGGAGGTGGAGGAGGGCCCTACCCTTTTGTTTGGCAATTTTACAGATGGAATATTTAGTTCAAAAGAGAAAGAAAGGAAGAGAAATTCTACAACCATAGCAATTCAAACATTGAAGGAACCTTAGGCCCCAGTCAATGTTCTATTAAGCAATTTCAGGAAATAATTATGAAGTTTGAGAGAAAACCAATGGGTAGGTAAGGATAAAATAGTTTTCCGTTGATTTTTCTTTTTGAGAGAAAAACAGAGACAGGGTTGGAAGAGGAAGAATGAGGACGAGAGAGAGAGAGAAAGAAAGAGAGAAAGAGAGAGAGGGAGAAAAGGGGAGAATGAAAAAAATCCGTAGATCTAGGCTTTGCTCTCACAGAGAGGCCCGTTGGTGACATTGGACAGCTGTTTGATCCCTTTGATCTCTGGATAGAAATAATCATCATTTCATTCAAGGCTGAATGAGAAACCATGAAACGTACGGTCTTACTGCACGCCCAGTTGCAGGGCTTGATACGCACCCACACATCTGTTCACAGCTGTGTGTGAAGTGGAATGGATACAGATTACGGATCCAAGGTGCTTGACTATTTCGTGTGCACACGTGCATGTATAAACTCACCCAAAGCTTCAGCTGCACAGGAGCTCACAGGTCTGGACCCTCAGCCCCACACATTGGAACACAAGATGTGCCTGGCCAGGCACTTGTCATCCTGGGAGAGCCCCAAACATGCTCATGCGTGCTCAGGAGAGACGTTGTCCTCTTAGTATATGTGGTCTGTCCAGAAGGAATCCAGCCATGTAATATGAAAAATGGAGGCATTTATTGAAGAAGATACAAGATACAAGAAACATTGTAAAGAGGACAATGACACCTTGGTCCCCTTCAAAGAAGGCACTTTGGGACCTCACGTAAGTTCTCCCAGTTGCCATCAGCTGCCCATCATATTTCCCTGAATCTCATCGATGGTCTGAAATCTTTTCCTTTTTAAAGGTGACTTTAGCTTTGGGAAAAGCCAGAAGTTGCAGGGCATCAAGTCTGGGCTGAAGGGGAGCTGGGCCACCTGGGTGATCTGATGTTTTGCCAAAAACTCTGCAGGTCACATGATACCTAAGCAGGTGCATTGTCCTGATGAAGCTGCCTGTCACCAGTGCCCATAGCTGCGGCCTTCTGAGTCATCTGAATAGTTTCATGGAGGAATGTTCAAGCTTAATGTAAAATTCGCTGCAGATTTGTTACTCTATTCACTCAGTTATTTTGAATGTGACGGCCACACAGTACACATGCTCACTCAATGGTGTCTGCTGCCCCCACTGACTAGTACAGTGAAGTCGTCCTTGTTTACCATGCACATTCCAGTCCACTCTCCTTGGCTGCCAGGTTACGTCATGTCATGCAAACTGTTCTCCTTGTATTAACAATGGCTGGACTTTTTCTGGACCGATCTCATATGTGATACTTCAATTTACAGATTCCCTCTGCTTAAGACACTTGCTATTTATTGTTACTAATAAAATAATTAGCAAACTATGTTTAGACTCTTAGGGTGAATTACTGACAAAATATTTACAGACAATCTCTGGTCACGAAGACTCTGCCAGGCACTGAAGAGCCACAGACCCTGGGCAGATGGGACTAGTGGCCGCCCTGTTCCCAAATGAACGAGTATTTCTTCTGAGGAAACTGAGGAGAGCGGGCCAAATTCTTTCTACAATGAACACAACAGTGAGGCGATTAAAATAAATGTGATTTGTCCAGATCAAGAAAATTCAGGCCTGTGAATTACCCCACGACACCTCTCTGTCTCCTGTGTTTCCTTGCAGATGTTCTGGTTTTTGGTGCACTTTGACACCCCTGGGGCTCTGTCCCTCTCAGAGCCGGCTTGCTTATTGCAAGTTTATTCTGTGTACAGAGGAACTCCAGCCACCAGCACCCCGGCCACACGCTGTTTCTGATGGGCTATCGTTTGTTTCCTCTTCTCAAGGAAGTCTGAGCTTGGTTTTCACGTGTCACAGCGCCAAGGGGACCTGAGTCCTGTGCTCCCTCGCAACTCATAATGCAAACTCAAGGCCAAGAGCTGACCTACTTTAGGGGTGACAACTACCACCAACAGGCCTCCGAAAATGAATGGAGACTGCTTTGTACTTCTTCCTCTCTTTCTCTGTCTCTTAGAAAAATCAACGGAAAGGTAGTTTCTCTTTGCCTACCTGTTGGTTGTGTCTCAAATCCCATACTCACTTTCTGAGATTGCTTAATACAACATTGATTTGGATTGTCCAAGGGGCAATTGGAAAGTCTGTGACTGGGAAGTATAGAATATTTGCAACCTCATATTTCATGTTATATTAGTTGAAACTATATATTTTAAAGGTATGTGTTATTAACGACACAGTAAAATCTCATTAATGGATGGGGTTGATAGATGCGTTTTATCTAGCATTTAGCAGGAATTGGCATCTTGAGGGAAGTATCAAGATTCTATGATCCCAGACACTGATATTGAACACGCAGGAGCCAGGAGCAATCGCTATTGATCAGATGGGGCACGTAATTATCTTTACCAAGCTGTTTCATTGGCTGGGGCTGGACATAGGGCAGCTCTTCCCTTGGTGTGAGGTGGAAAGAGCCCCAGAGCCCTGGTGGTTTTCTTGGGCTTCCCTCCTGGTGTTGTCCTAGTCCTAGATCATCATTTAGAAATGCAGCATAAGCTTGAAGGTTCCTAGTGACTTCCCTGGTGCAACTGCTTGTGTGACCTGGCAGTTTCCTGGGATGCCTTGTAGTAGGGCCAACCCCTTGCATTTTATTCAGTCCTCACTTCCACTCCCTTCCACCACCAACCTTATCACTACTGCGACCACCACCATTAGCATCACCAACGCCAGCAACTCCGTCAGCATCACCGTGACCACTGCCACATCAGGAATAAGTGGTATTACCACCATCATCGCCACTGAAGTTACAGTACCACTACTGTCATCACCCCATCATCACTGTCGTTACCTGCAGAGGGCAGCTCCACATGGACCCAGGGACCCTGATTGGAAGTGAGAGTCTGTCCCGGGCTGACATTGTCCCTCCTGGCCTTTCTTTCCCCATATGAGCCTACGGTGAACAGTTTCCTGTGATGGTGATCCTCATTGAACTGCTGTCCCAAAGCCTGCTCTGTTTAATCTAAATTTCACTTATGAATGTCCAGTCCTGAGCTCTGGAAAGTCCGTGGACCACGAGAGCCCATGACTAGCCTACTAGCCCTGGGGCGAGGGAGACCCTGCAAAGAGGTCATCAACACCACGAAGATGACAGGCATTGGGCAATGCAGGGCATCAAGGGGGCAGTGTTTCCAGCCCAAGTAGAAAACCAAAGACATCCGGTTCTTAACAGGGCACACAATTTATGGCCTCCCCAAACTAACCTAGAAATTACCTCGGCACTGATTAACCCTGACTTGTCTGGTCAGTAAACCTCCCGATGGACCTGAGAAAGCACCTGTCAGGGAGTTGTGATTTCAGCCGTGGCGGGATGGGGCAGTGGACAGAACACCCTCCTTTCCAGCAGGCACGCCCTCTGCCCTCTGTCCTGTGGGTGAGCCAGACTGTGACCCCACTTCCAGCCGGGCCTGTGGGGAGGGGGTGGGCGATGGTGCCCTTTCCCGCCCATGGGAAGCACACGCTGCAAACGTGTTCTCGCAGCCTTGCTCCTGTTGGGAGGAGGAACTGGGGTGAAGGAAACAGATCCCTATCTGTCGTTGGGAGCTTTGTTTCCACACATGATATATGCTTCCGGAGGAGGAGTTACCAAGCAAATTATCGTGTCTCCTCTCCACCGACCAGGTCTTGAGCAGGCCAACGGGGAAGAAGAGATGCTGGGGAGTCAGCGTCTGCCTCACAATAGGGTGCCCAGGACAGGAAAAGTGTCTGAAGTTTATCTATTGTTAAGTGAGATAATTTATCGTTGCCCAGGGTGAAGGAGCAGTTCCAGGGCTTCTGGACTTTTGGGAGCAGAGATTTATAAGACGATGCCCAAATTTAGACATTGAGGCGCTGCCGGCAGAAATGTCCCCAAAGGCTGATGGCTTCTGTGTGTTTGAAGCCAAGTCACTCACGGAGCTAATTTGAGGCTCCCCTCGGAAACTATATTTGCTTTCCGAGTGCATGGTGAGTTTTCATCAGGGCCCCGGCCAGCTGACAGCTATGCAAGTTTGTAGATACCAGTAATTGAATATAGATAACCTTGATGGTTGACCTCGCCAGAGCCAGGCCTGCCTGCTTCCCATTGTTCCTGGTTTGGCCAGTGGATGCGAAGCTGCTGCTGGGTGAATTTATTTATTAAGAATTCACCGCAGTGGGAGTCGCTTCTCATCCCCCAGTCTGCCCTGCAAGCCTCTCTTTACCAGACGTGGGGAGCTGGGAATAAAAGCGGGATCTGACTGTTCGCTGGTCGAGGTGGGAGCTGCGGTTCCGGGCAGCTTTATTCGTTTCTAAAACCACAGGAGAGGGTGGGCTCACGCTTTCCCTGGGCGTGCGTCGCGAGGACAGGTTCAGGTCGCACGAGGCCGCCCGGGGCTGGCTGACGTTGGTCCCCAGCCATCTTTGCCACGTTCCTTTGACCTGAGCAGCAGAGCTTGGTGCCAGCTCGGGTCTGTCACCGGTGTCAAGCCCCTGTGCTGTAAGGGAGACACTGGAAGAGGTTCAGGATATACGGTGACTCGATTGGAGAGACGCTTCAGAAAGTCTCTCGGAGGGGAGGGTGGCCCGTGGAGAGGGGAGGGCAGGCCACAGGGCCGCATGAAGAGGAGGGTGCCAGTTAGGTCAAGTGTTTTAATCACGCTGCTTGGGTATTGAAGCCGGTGGTTGTCGGCCACGGTGGGCTCCCCAGGCATCCCCCCTTTCCTCTTCACACTTCTCTGAATTGTTGAAATGTCAACAGTGAACCTGGATCCCTTTTTGCTCCTAGAAGGGGGGAAAAAGAATGAAACCGTTGAGAAAAATCATGTCTGGAAACCATGTTCTCACGCCTTCTGGAAGCTCCGCTGTATTTCCTCAGGCGCTGCTTCCGCTGGCTTTGAACTCGGCGGCTGGTAGAGGCGGCACTAGGAAAGGGAAGTCTGTGTTAGAGAGGGGTGCCGTGGTCAGGGGAGGCCCGCTGGACGGCCGGGGGGGCGCACGCAAGCCGGTGAGGAGCCCCGTCGCTTCCTGCTGTCTAACTGGCGGCCTGTTGGTGGCTAATGACGTGGGGTGGGACCGGGTCTGGGCAACGGGAGCCGTGCGGTGCCTGCTCCAGGGGCCACGACAGCCAGGCAACTGCGTGTCGCTGCTCAGCTGTGAGATCCCTTTGATGCTTTCCCACATCAGAACATCAGAGCTGCTCTTCATCCTGAGAAGGAAGGTTCAGGTTAGCCAGCCGGGGCAAATAGCTCAAGGGGAATTTCATTTTCCCTTTGTCGGCCCCCTGCTTTCATGTGCGGTGGCTGCGTATCCCAAGGGCTGTGCGGTGGGAAGGCGGCTGGCAGGGCCCTGCCTGTCTGAGGCCGCAGCGGGGAGCCCCAGCTTGGGGGAGCGGGCAGCCGAAGGCCTCAGATGACCTCTCTCTTAGGTGCTCTGCCACCGCGTGGTCACCTAGTCACCGTCACCGTGGGGACGGGTTGGGGAATTGTTCAACCCTGGCCAGTCCAACCGGTCTGGCCTCCCTTCCCAACGAGGCCAGCCCTGTTCAGCGCCTCTGCTTCTCGGGGCAGGTTGGCCTTGTGAAGAAAAGGGTGCAGGGGACCGGGGTGCCAACAGCCGGTGCTCCTACGGGACCTTCGGTGCGTGCAGCTGGGTGTCCTGGGTTCGAATTAAACTCTGCTCCCTGTTAGCTACCCATCCTTGTCTTGCTGAGTTGCCGCCCCTGTAAACCGGGGGTGGCGTTAGTGCCCACCTGCATGGCTGGGACAGCCCAGCACAGCGCACGTGCCCATGGAGCCCCCTGCTCGGCCCGGGCTCTGCAAACACCTGCCGTTCCCGAATTATCCATCCCGTAGTCAGTCACTGGGACACAGTCCAGAAAGCCTTAATATTTTAAAAGCAGCTTTAAGGGATGACTGCGTGTTCCAACAGCTGAAATAATGTTTATTAAGCAAAACAGTGATTTCAAACAAATTAATAGAGCTTGGCCAACCTCGACATCCATCCCCAAGCAGGTATCCAGCCCTTGGCAGCTCTGAGAAGTGGGATCCTTTTATTTGGAATGATCTATGCAGACTCAGTTCTTGGGACGTCAGCCGCCCCCTGAAAGGACAGTGAGGGCGGTGAGGACCGGGCCATGGGGCAGGGAGAGCAGCAGTCAGGGTAACGAGAGATGAAAATGGAGCCAGGGAGCTGGGGTTCTTCGGTTCAGGGAGGAAGTGATGGTTGGAGGAGCTACCAGGCCGTGAGGTCCGGGCCAGCCACAGGCTGCAATCTAAGAGGTCTGGTGAGTCAGTGGAGCGATGGGGCAGCTGCTAAAGTGATCTTGACCTTGGGCTTCAAAAGATTTCCCCTGCAGCCTGCTTAAGAGTATCTATGAAATTTGGAGGACTTTGGTATTTGCAGGAAGTCATTTCAGAGTGTTAAGTGACAGCAGATGGCCTGAGGCTGGCTGGAGAAGAAGGCTGGCCCGGAGGGGACCTCGGCCTCCTCTTCTTCTGCCCCCAAAGTGGTATCATGATGCGGCTCTGAGAACCGTGGCTGAAAGGGTCAGAAGAACCCCTGTTTCTTGGGGCCACTTGAGTGTGAAATTACCATCCGAGATGATTCATTCATTCAGTCAACAATACTTACTCAATACCAGCTATGTGCAAGGAACTGTGCCGGGTGCAAGAAAAACTTTCTCGACAACCAGGATTCTTTCCAGCCTCACACCCAAGGATTTACTAGGCCCAAATCATGGAGGAGGCAGTCACAACACAAATTCCAGTCCTCCCCCAGAGAGGTTCTGATCCAGTGAGTTGAGCTTGGAGCCTGGGCGTTGGCAATTTGAACAAGCGCAGATTTTGCCTGGTGAGGCCAATGAGCCATGGCATGTCTGTTTGTCCATCTTGCTATCACTTCCTAAATATCTACTAGGTGCCAAGTACTGGATGGGACACTGAAAATGGGACAAAGACCTGACCCTTGCTGGCAAGTCACTCATAGCTTTGGAAAAAGTTGGGCTCAATAATCGTAATGGTACCCTGGCTGGTGTGGCCCAGTGGATTGAGTGCCAGCCCATGAACCAAAGGGTCACTGGTTCAATTCTCAGTCAGGGCACATGCCTGGGTTGCAGGCCAGGGCCTAGTTGGAGGCATGTGAGAGGCAACTACACATTGATGTTTCCCTCCTTCTCTTTCTGCCTCCCTTTCCCTCTCTCTGAAAGTAAATAAATAAAATCTTTGAAAAAATAGTCCTGATGGTTCCTACCATCTCAGATTCTATCATGTTTAAAAAGGTGCTTTAAAAAAAAAATCGAAAATGAGAGCTAGAAACACAAGCTCTACTAACTAGCCTATTAGGTCCAGAGTTATACAGGCAATTCTCTAGGTGTCAGGCATACTTTATTAAATGTTGGTCTTTGTAACAGACTTTTGAGACTTGTGTTATGAGCATTCCCATTTTATAGGAGAGGAAACTGGGACATAGGAAGGGTCTCAAAGCTAGGTGGTGGTAAGTCACAATTTGAACCTGGCGGTCCACCTCTGAAGATGACATGACTTCCCAACTCAATGGGCTATTGCTACAGTTTTTAGGTTGAAAAGTTCTGTTGACAAACTGACCACTCTGCTGTTGGATCTATACAACCAGAGGAGAAAAGCCTTTCTGTTTGACATATTTTAAATAACTTAGGGCATTTTAACTTCCTTGGGTGCCAAGGAGGGAGTGAGGCAATGGGCCTGAGAGCCAGAAGGCCTAACTCAACAAATAGTAAGTCCAAAGGTTCCATTTCACATGCAGTTGGAAATTTCAACTTTGAAAAATGCATTTGGATTGGCAAAGGTTAGAGATTGATCAGATCAAAATGTTGGCAAGGCAGGGTGGAAACGGCTGCTCCTGTGCACGGCTGGTAGGTATGTAAATTGGTTCAACCATCTTGGAAGTCGACTTGGCAACATCTAGTAAAATTTCAAGTGTGCATGACCTGTGATTGGGCAAATCCACCTCTAAATATATCCATGTGTGCCCGAGGTGAGGCATAAAAACATGTCATTACAATAGAAAAAGAAAAAAAAAGCAAAAAATACTGGAAACAATCAAACCTCCACCAATAAGAGGGATGGGTGAAACTAGGAAGGCTCTAACCCATGGAACCCTTTCAGCAAGATTTCAGCTTGCTGTTCAAACCCATGGATCCAGAAGCTCATTCTAATGCTCATAAGCTATGTAGCCTCGTGGTTAGAAACACAGGCTGTGGCCCAGACTGTCTGCCGGGAATCTTGGCTCCTTGCTTTGCTCATGTGACCTTGGGAAATGACCTTGATCTCTCTGGACCCTTGTCTCCTCATCTGGGAAATGGGAGTGAGAATAATAGCCCCATATGGTTGTAAAGAAAATAGTCACTACTGCAGGTGGACCGTCTAGAACAGTGAACGTGACACTGTGTGTCGCGTAGCATGCCGATCTAGCCTCAGTAAGCGTGAGATGCAATGAGATGGTGATGGTAATAATTAGCGATGAGAAGCTGTCATGGTGAGCAATTCCATTGTGGAATTGCCCCAATGGTATGTTTTGTCATCCTGAGAGTCTGAAACGTTTCGGGGGATTTTCCGGCAGCGAGACAAGTGTTTTTATCCCAGTCCCCAGCAGTTGTGAGATCCAGCCGACATGTGGCTGCTGCTGAAGCCGACCCTGGACTCCAGTGTCCAGAAGCGAGCGCTCGTTCGTGGATTCGGTGGCTGCTCCCCGAAGCTGAGCCTAGCGCCCCTCGGGGCTCCCAGGGGGCTGCCACAGGGGATTTCTAAATGGTTAGCAATTAGCCATTCCTCTCAGAAAACCCATGAGCACTTCACAGTGGAGAGATTGCTTTTTATTGTGCAGAAATTTGCCCACGCCTCCTCCTCCTCGGTAAATGACAGGTGCTTTGGAGGATTCAGGTAACGCCGCACCTCCAGCTGCAGCACCGTGGCCTCCGCTCTGCCTCGAAGCGACTCTCGTGTCGGTGGGAGACGCAGAAGCCGCCTCCCCAACTGCGGCGGCATAAGTCCCAGCCAGGACAGCCTCTCTGCTCTGTTTACCAACACAATTACCGCTCGACCACATTCCCAGCTGCAGCACACACATAATCTTATCTCTGCAACGTCAGCTGATTAAGTCATCGGGGCCCTGAAACAGCAAACAGATATTAATAACCCGCCTGCAAGGGAGTCATTTGAGTGGAGTAGCGGCTGGCTCGCAGCCCTTAAGGCGGAAAAGTTTGCACCTCCCTGCCACCTTGCTAAAACACTGCCCCATTTCAACCTTTCAGCCCTCTCTCAAAGGCCAATTTAGGCTGATTCCCAACAGGGTTGACAGCCATGGTTCAGCAGGTGTAAACCGGGAATAGCTACCGTCCAGCTCGGTGTGGACGTCAGCACAGATGTGTTCAGTCCCATGACTGAAGAGCTTGGACGGAAGCAGCAGCCCGGCCGTTTTGCCCACATAATGAAGCAGCGCTGATGAAGGCCGGGGAGAAGCAAGAAGCCCACCCCTCTCCTCATCAGCGCCATGAACAATCGTGAGTAAAGATGAAAACGAGGCATGGTTTATTCTGCAAATGAAGGCGTATAACTAGATGGTTTCCCAGGGGCCCATTACCCGTTTTAATAATACATCAAGGAGCCCGAGCAAACCGTTCGTGTGAGCACACCAAGCAGAGCAAACTATGTACAGTTCCCGCAGACAGACACAACCCCCAGCTCTCTGGGTTGAACAGATTTATCAAGGTACATAACATGATAGCTATTAGCAAATTAAAAGAGAACCATTACAGGCTTAGAATCTGCCCGGCTGACTCACCAGTCAGGAAGGAACACCCACACCAACTTTCATTTCGGAAGAACGGGCCACCCACCCCCCACCCCAACACACCGTTTTTTTCCCTTTCCTCCAAGAGAGCAACCTGACTTCAGCTCAAATTATGTGCATGAATAATAAAATACCAACTAATTAAAAAGTGTAGTTAAATATGCAAAAATGAATGCTAATGAGATTGGGCAATGCCTTGGAGTATAGGCACTCGGTGAATGACTCACAGGAGGGCCTTCGCTCGTCCTAAAGAGGGAGCGCAGAAGTGACTTTGAAGCCCCACGTTGCCCCGTGACGGCTACCTTGCCTCTGCTCACAGCCGGGGCCTGAATGACCCACCTGGGAGGAACGGAACTCAGCCAGAACGTTCTCTTCCGGTTCTTGGGTGTGGCAGGCACAGGGAGGACTGGGACGGGCACTGTGCAAAATGGCTGGGTGAAGGAGGGGACCAAGCCAGGGGTTGGCCGCCTCCATGTAAGGGCCTTATCACAAAACGACGATGGCCAGACCGACAGACTCCTGGTAATAGGGAACAGGTGGAAAGTCTCATTTTGGACTCATTTCAGGGTGGTTCCCAAGAAGCTTTCCAGCACCTTCTCCACTTCCCAGTTACCAAGGCAAGGTTCTGCCCGCGCTATGGGTTGGCCCAGATCTCCGCAGTCTTGGACACCTTTGGGATGTCGTTGGTGCAGGCTTCTGACCACATTCTGGTCAGCTCCGGGTCAAGAGCCACTGGCCTCCTTTCTGCCTTTAAGCCCTCTGGGTGTGCGACCACGTGTCTGAGACTGAGTCAGCTCCCTGAGCACAGGCCCTGAGGTTGGTTTTAGACACAGGAGACTGGATCTCGCCTATCGCCTCTGCTCCAAGTATCTGAATCTCAATACCCTCCATCTCTGCCTTCCCACTCCTGGTGATTCTGCTTGAGGACAGTTGGTGACAAACTGACTGACAGCACCCTTTAAGAGAAGAACGTGATCTTGGTGAGGTAGACAATTTAAGACTCACTCAATGCGAGTCCCACTGTTGCCTTTCCATCTGTCAAAATGGAGTCTGACATGCTGAAAAGTAAGCAGTTCTTTGGGGAGGTATTTCTCATTCCAATGAGGCTGATGGAAAACTTCTCTCTCAGCACCTTCTTCAACATACCCGTGTCATCCTGCCTAGGATAAGGGTTTCTTGTCAAGTCAGTAGGTATTTGAGCTAATTGATACGTTCTCAACAACTCTCTACACCACGGGACAGGGGATGGGAGTTTGTCAGCCATGCAGGAGAACAATTGTTGTGAAGTCAGCGTAGTGGGGATTTTGTTCGCCGCCCTAACCAATTCTGATATTTGTATTGTAACACTTGGGGCTTAGGAGAAAATGGTTCTTCTACCTGACTTTCTCAGTGGACAGCCAAGTTTTAATGGTGAAAGCAGGATGGTAAGAGTTTCTAGCATTGTCTGTACAATAGCTGGACAAGCCAAGCCTTCCTAAAATCGTTGCACAACTCACACGTTGCTTAATGTGTTTGTTTGCCATTGATTGATTGATTGATTGAATTGTCTTGACATCTTCCGAATGAGTGTTATCTGAAAATTCAGTTGAGTGAATACATAACCTCGAGTGTCCTTCGGACTGGTGTTCACGTTTCAGCTTTGATGTTTGCTAGTTGATCTGTGGTGATTCCCCTCATTATGTGAGCTTCAATTTACTCATCTGTAAATGGGGGTAATTATAATGTCTCCGTCATAGAGTTTCCATATTGAGGAAATACAATATTGTCCATAAAGCACTTAGCACAATACTAAGCTCAGGGTAAATAGTCAATAAATAGCAGCTATACTATATGACAAAAAGAGCATTAATAACAACAGTGATAATGATTAGTAGGACTAATTTTTCATAATCAGACTTAAATAGTATACAAAAATGAAAATAAAAAGTGAGGGCTGAGTCAAGAAGCTTTGGGACAAAAGGAAAAACACAGACACTAGGAATAAACAATACTTACCATAGCTATTATAGACTTTCAAAGTGTTCTGCATGACATTATTTAAAGCAACTAATAGTTAAGGTACTTTTGATGACAAGGAGTAGAAGGCTCAACTATTTTTTTAAACCCTCCCCCCAGAACAGTTTTTCATTACTTTCAGAGAGAGAGGAAAGGGGAGAGAGAGAAACATTGGTTGGCTGCCTCCCGTATGCACTCCAACCAGGGATGGAACCCACAGGCTAGGCATGTGCCCCGACCAAAAATTGAACCTGCCACCTTTCGGTGTACGGGACGATGCTTCAGCCAACCAAGTCATACCAGCCAGGGCAGAAAGCCCAACTATTAATGGCTTAACATTTTAGGGTGTCTGTTGTCTTGTGTAATAGGAAGCAAGAGGTTTCCAGGGTTGGATGTCCAGTGGTTCCGTGGCTTCAGCCTTGGCTTCCCATTATGGTTTCAAGAACGCTGCCCCTGCTCCTGCTCGCACATTCCCACAAAAATCTGTCTAAAAGCAGAAGGTCGTGGAGGCAGACGATGGGGGTTGTCTTTCTCCTTACTCATCTCTCACGGAGGACATTTTTTCCTGGGCTTCCCAGCAGACTTCTCATTATAGTAACTCAGTCACCATAACCGGGTCATGTATCCGTCTCTGAAGCAATCACCGAAAAGAAGGATTGGATTCATGGTCTTTGGCACTGGCCAGTGATGACTCATTCACTGGAGTTGGGTCCACCTTTCCTAAGCACATTTGCCATTGGGGTCCCCCAAAATATGACTTCCACTATCAAGAGGCAAAGTGGAGGATGACTGATGAGTGAGTGACCAACAATGTCTGCCTGTGGTGGCCCATGTTATTATTCTCATTTGTCAGGTATGGAAACTGAGGTTCAAATAGGTTAAGTAAAATTTTCATGGCACGTGCAGCTTATAAATAATAGATCCAGGTCTGGTAGTCAAATCTTTAGGCTCCTAATTTAGTGTTCATTTCACTACATTCAACTGTAAGGTGATATTACATTTGAAACTCTGAGCTTGGTGGCAGACAGAGGAGAAAAGCCAAGAAGATGAACTATGTAGCTCATCTCATTATCTGATCAAAAGGAGCCATCCCAGTTTATCCGGAGAGGAACACTTTTCCTGGCACTAAATTCTTGGAGGAATTTATGGCATGGAATCTTACATCAGGGCCACAGTAACATAATGGATGATGTCAAAATTAATAGCTGGCAAATGCTCAGCCACTAATGAAAGAAAAATGGTTTAGAACATTTTGTTTTCTGTTAAGGTTTATGTAAATAATCATGCTCTAAACCCAGGTTTTGCCTAAGCTTCAAAAACTTGGCAGAGAAGTTAATCTCTGTAGCGATGGACTATGTCAAGACTAATAATAGTACATTGGGAACAATTACTCAATGCATTTTTTTGGCATAGATAACCTGGGCTTTGGGTTATGTGCAATTCCTGGTATATCTAACCACATCCTCTTCTCTCCCACTTAACAAGGCTAATGAGTGAGTGACCCTATTTCATAGATTACTTTGGTCCGAGTCATTTAGATGTTAAAGAGTCATGACTTGCAAAACTCCATCAGCTATTAGTAGTTTAATTATTATGCCTTATTCCACATGCCACAATTGCAAAGTAGACACAGGCCTGTCCCCACACTTGATTCCAACTCAATATTCAGGAAAACACTTGAGCAAATTCACCTCCATGACAAGGTGCTTAATTAAAGAGAAAGCTCTGGCATTTCCTGCCAAGTCATCATGTTTTAAAATTACCGTAAATAAATTTGCACACTGTCTCAAAAGCTGGAGGAAGATGGTGTTCTTATTGGATATCCATGTTCTCACTGGCGATTGTGCAAAAACTAAAAGATAAATGAAAAAGTCCTGTAATCACCCATAGTTATTCCTACTGACCTACCTCTTTAAGTCTCAATGACCTTTAGAGAGGAGTTGGCCTGCGTGGACAAAGCAGACACAGAACCCCGAGTCCCCTGTCATCACTATGGAAATGTCATCACCAGGAGGGCCCCTGATCTCCAGATGCAGCATGATTTAGTTTCTCATAAGGTAAGGGTGAGCACAGACCCTTACCTTAGTTTAAAGAAGTCTCTGTGTTTGCCTATAGAAAATAAAAGTCCTTTCTGCTGCAGAAATGGCATTCTGTGTAATAAAGGGTTTGTCATTCTGGTTATGAATGCAGAGTAATTACTCAAATCATTTGTTAAAAATATTTTACTCATTATTTTTAGAGAGAAGGATAGGGAGGGAAGAAGAAAGGGAGAGAAATGTCAATGTGTGGTTGCCTTTCACCTGCCTCCAGCTACGGGCCTTGCTGGAGACCTGGTTATGTGCCCTGGCTGGGCATTGAACCAGCAACCCTTGAGTTCTCAGGCCCACCCCAATCCCCTGAGCCACACCAGCCAGGAGTCAAATCATTTTTTTTTAATGACAATTTCATTTCTGAAAGGCATTTGTAAATAAGTTTAGGGAGATGTCTTTTTGATTAAAGCAAACCCTTCATGCTGATAAAATGGAGATTTTCATAAAGGGACCAATGCCTGAGAGTCAGTAGACTGGCAACAAAGTGTGAGAATGCAAGGAACTTGATCCAACCATTCTATTATTTATTAGATACCTACTGTGTGCCTGACACTTAGCCTTGTAGTGGGTGAGGAGGTGGATAAGACCTTCCATCTTCAGGGGTCAAGGGCTTGTGAAGGCCAGTGAGAACTGTGACAAGTTTGAGGTCCCAGCCCCCAGGGGTGGATACTCGTCAGCCTCCACGATGATTTCCATCTGGGGATGCTGGCCCAGTGCAGCTACATCATCTGTCTGTCGGACTCACTGGAAATCAAAATTCTTATGTAAACGCTCTCGATGTTTCATCGTTCACTTTATTTAACAGAGTAAAAAAAAAACTGTAAGGAAGGAAAAAATAAAACACATCAGTTTGCTGTTTGCCCTGAATTGATTTGTCGGTTTGGCAGCATAAAAACTCGGCTCCTAATGGCATTCATTTTCTGTCCATTTTGTCTTGTGAAGAAATTAATTACACTCATGTCAGCCAAAAATACCTTTGGGTCTTTAAATCCTTTTTTCTCTCTCTTTTTAAAGATGAAAGTATTTCTGCTTAATTGACCGGCATCTGCCATTGTGAGATCCTCGCCTCTGGAGAGACGTTGAGAGGGGGCGGGAGGGCTGTCCATTCACTTCAGTGGGGCCTCAGCCGCCATTTAAGAATCACTCCGCTTCCCCTGACGGGGAGTGAGTCTCATAGTTGGAACCCGGTAACAGAGGGGAAGGACGAGAGGAGGAGAGACAGACAGAAAAGTGGGACTCCTGGATGGCTGGAAACATGCAAATGACTAACACTGAAGAGCAGACTAATGATTTACATTTTAATCCAAGCATTTATTCATCATAGATATTTACTGAGCATCTACTATGTGCCCATTCTTCATTTAGGCTTGGGGACATTGGCTGACTATAAGTTCGTGAAACTTACGTTCGAGTGGGGAGTGGGGAGGGGGGCAGGGATGAGATAGGACCAAGTAAACAAGCAGAGCCATTTGAAATGCCAGTCAGTGCTGATGAATTAAATATCACAGCCCACCAAGAAAGACACGGACCAAATGAGAAATCAGAAAAAAAAATACATTCTGAGATACCAGAGATAATCCAAGGAATAAAAGAGAATGTCACAATATTATAATTACTAGTCACAGAATGATGAAAATATATTGCATTTATGAAACAAGATTAGGATACTGTTGCTTTTAAGGTTTGATCAAAGAACAAATAAGGAAGAACTCTGTGAGCTCCAAGTAAGGTTGAAGAAATAATAAATGCACGTTAACAATGGAGAGGTACAGTTGAAGAAATATCTCAGTAAATAAAACAAAAAGAATAAAAAATGAAAAGAAAATATTTGAAAAATTATGCCATCCAACCATGAGCTCTGGCATCTGACTATGCAAACTTCTGGAAAGAAAGAACAGGTAGAACACAAAACAGATAAGTAAAATTTACCAGGAAATAACATAGGAAAAATTCCAGAAGTGAAAGACATGAGTTTTCTCATGTGGGTTGAGGGGATCCGCTCAGAATTGAACCTGATGAACCAGCATGGCATTCCAGAACATCCGAAAAGAGCAACCCTAAAAACTTCTGAGAGGAAAAATAAATCATGTTACACAAAAGATGGGGAGAACAGAATCAGGTTATTCACACTAGGAGAGAATGACAACGAACTTTCAACCTGGAATTCTATAGCCAGCAAAAATATCAAATGTTGTCGTAGAATCAAGACACCCCAGAGAAAGAACAGTCATCTCTCCGGGTTCCCCTTCCCAAATGACTAGAAGATGTGCTTCATCAAAGAAGGGAACTGGGGAACCTGGAAACCAATCTCATGTATGAAAGAAAAGAACTTCCAGGATGAGGCAGTACAGCCCTAAAGTACCACCAGTTCCAAGGGGAGCAGGAGGACCGAAGGCTCCAGGGAGAGGGTCTCTAAGAAAGAAAAAAAGTAAACCAACCAGATGATTGAATATATTGATACATGGATGCTTCTATTAAAAATGAATTGAGGACATTGGAAATTTTTAAGTAGATTTTTTTTAAACTAAGAGAATGAGAAGAGAGAGGAATGATTCTAAGAAAAGAAACATTTTCCAGAAAGAGAAGCTTAACTATGGCCCTCCATTAGGCTCAAAAGTGAATGATATTGAATATTTGCACTGTCGAAATAATGAAATTATTTTTGGATATTGCTGTAGCTGGAAATTTTTACATGATCCTGCTGGAGCGTGTGTGTTCAAGGGAAAAAAAGCCAAATCCTCACTTACCAAAGTAGGAAGTTAAAAGCCTGAAATTAATGAATCAAGAGAGGGCTGTATCATCATATTATCTGTTAGAAAAATGGAGGTTAATGCCCAAAGAAACTACTGGAAGTGTTATAATTTGATGCTTCTGGGGAGGTGGATTGGGGTGAGTTAGCAAAAAAAATATCTTCTCTCTCCATGATAAAACTTTGCAGCATTATTTGACTGTTTCGATTGTGTGCCTGTGTTATTTGATAAACTTATGCTTCAAGTGGAAGAAATAACTACATAGGCATTTCCCAGCAAGGTAGAAACTTTCATGGTTACCAATGGCCAACCTTCCTTTCTTCCTCTGAAAGGGAACCCCAGTTTTACACTGGAAATTTGTCCACCTAAAATAACTACTAGATGATTCTGGGTCCATCACAGCTGAATATGGCCATGTGACTAAGTTCTGGGCAGCCAGTTACAAACAGCAGTGGCATATGCAGTTCCTGAGATGTGTCCTTCTAGGAAGTGGCCTCCTGCAGGAACCCCAGGAGCGGTGTTGATTTTGGAATGGTGATCACATTTGGCAGAGCAACAAGGTGGCAGGGGCCTGGGTTTCTGTTACCACACTGCTGGATTGACTAATTCAGACTTCTAGAAATGAGGGAGACATTCATTTTATTTAAAAACCAAAACACGTTGTTATTTGGGAGCCGTTGAATGAGACCAATTTAAATCCTATTGATACACTTGGATATGTCAAAAAATCATAGCGGAGGCATGCCAGTAACGGGGTGTGGGAGATACTGGCCTACCGTGCACGAGCAGGGAGAAAGGAGAGGGATGAGAGGTAGTGGAGCAGGGCCCTTTCTCAAGAGCAGGAGGAGTTGGGTAACGGAGAGAGCCCTACTTTATATCCGGTAAACTCCATTCAGGAATGTAAACCAGAACTCAAGGGAACAGCTGCTTGCTAGGGGCCCATCAATGGGACTCACTATGCAGTGTGTTAGGCACAGTCTTTCCCTTGAAGTTGCCTGCCTAGGGGGGAACCCTGAGGGTACCCATTTAGCCGTCCTAATAATGGGGCCCACCATGGACTCAGCCAGGCATGATACGTCCTCACACCGAACCCTCAGACAACCAACCCAAGTGATGTCAGCCCGTCAGTTAACAGGAATTACCGTTTTCCATAGTGACAGCACCATGCAACGTTTACCATTCCCACTAACAGCAGGTAGCCTCATTTTCTAAAACCCGAAAAAGCTCATGGAGGTGTTTGCCTGACCAAAACCTTGGGGGAGAAATCCAGTCTTTCTACGGCGGCAGTTTTCCGATAATTTACAGATAGTTTCAAAAGAGAATCACCAGCATGTGTGCATGCGTGTTGGGGGTGGGGAGGGCACCTTCGGCCAACACGCCACAGTCCTGGGCAGCATGGATCTGGTGCAGGTGTTTCTTCCTTTCGTCCAGGTCACTCCCCCAGGCCACCTGGGTCAAGAGCTGCTGCCCTTGGATGGGCAGCTCGTGCCGCAGCCAGCTCTTAAAATAACTCGTCTTTCCTCTGGCTACGTACGCTTTTCTGAGGACCCGGCTCCAGGAAACAATAGACATGTCCCTGGATGCATGAGTGGTGTCGGGCACAGAGGCGATGACACACGGCTTCCTGGTGTGATAGCGGGTGTGTTGGAGACAGACGCCATCTGGAGTAGGGGGGGTGAGGGCTGGGGTGGGGCTGGCCACCCCCTGTCCCTTCAGCACCTTCTCCTTTTCAGGGACATCTTTAGGGCCACTCCGTCTGGGGCCCTTGGCATTTCCCCCTCTGGGGGTTGCACCTCCCGGCCCCCACCACCCCGTACACAGCTTATGGGGAGTCAGGTCCTTCTCTTCATCCCCAACCAGGGCCTTCCTTCCTCCAGTTCCATTCAAATAAACTCCCGGGTCAGAGTTAGACAAGAAACAGGTGGAAGGAACCAGTATTTCTACGTTCCCCTCGGAATTCAAAGAGTCGTTTCAGTCTGCGATGGTGATTTCAGATCATCAGCTCAGCTATCTTCCTACAAAGGTATAAATGCCAAGAGAGATTTTCACCATTGAAAGAGACCGAGGCAAGGCCACAGGATGTGCTTAAGTGATCTAGAATGATGAAGACAGGACTTTTTCTTTCTTTCCGGGAGTGGCCCTCGTGGGTTTCATTGTAAAGTGTGATTACTTCAAGACATCTTGATTTGCGGCGTACGCTAGAAATGGGCGGAACTCCGTGGAATCGTGTTTTTCACGTGGACCCCAAATAAAATATCCTTTTATGACACAGCAGATGTTTCCTAACTCACTGGCGCTGCGCACTGGGTTATTAAGATTATTCCTTGGCATTTTATTATGAATAACACACTTGCTCCCTCATTAAGTGGGCCATTAAAGACATAAACAAGCTTTGATGCCCTGGTTTTCAACAGCTGCTGGTGGTCCACCAAGTGGTAATCCAGCTTTCAGCAAATATTCTTCAGCTCCAAGAAATACATACATGTAATAGGGCTGCCGTGGGTCAGTCCACAGCTCTTGGGACCCTGGCTTGGGGAAAAGTTCTTGAAGCAGGAAAACGGACTGAAGGGGTGTTATTTGGGGCGAGTTGTCACAGGGGCCCTGTTTTCTTGAGAAAGCCCGCTCGTGTGTGTGTGTATGTTTCTTTAAAATAAGCTAGACATTGGAAAAGGAAAGAAATGTAGAAAAGCAAGAGAAAGATGTGCTTTGTTGAGGACTCGGGGGCTCTTCCCTCCCCCCCACAAATGGGAAGACGGCCCGCCAATCCCGTCACCTGCAGTTGGAAGGAAATCGGCCCCGTGGGTTTTGTGCCACAGAAGGAGGTGCAGGACAGAGCGGGCCCCCAGCCTGTTCAGTCCCCAGCGTCGAACCGGAGCGGATGTGACCCCTCTGTGACAATGTCCCCAAGGTGTACAGGGAGGGGTTCCATGTCTCTAGCTGGATGGGAGCCAGATAAGTGATCCCTGTCCCCCACCTTGGACTTCCTAAAGATAATAGCCCAGCGGCGGAGGAGCAGAGCACGGGCGGGTGAGGGCTGAGCTGGGAAGCACGGAGGCCTGTATTAGCCTGGCTCCCTGGCTCCCCGCTTCCTGTGCCCAAGGAAGCCCCGAAGGGCGCGAAACTTGACAGCACTAATGCACACAATGGCATCCTCCTACAAGCAGATGTTAGAAGAGGAGGAAAAAGGTGCCGAAGAGCCTGATGGAAATTTACATCAAGCTGACCTTGCCCTCCTCTCCGGGTACACTTGGAACCCTGAATAAAGCAGGGGACCTCGGAACTGACTTCCAAGTCTAGCCAATTCCAAACCTATTTCAAGGTCTGTCATCAACAGGAGGTGGGAGGAAGACTCACGCGTCATGGACTCGGGGACCTGGGTGACAGGATGACAATAGTCCTGCGGTGCTGGGGAAAGGACAGTTGGGTGAAATATCAGGCATCTTGTCCTCAGTGACAGTAGTTTCAGCAGAGCATGTCTGTAGGAAGGCCTTTTGTTCCTTTTCTTGAAATAGACTTTGGTAATAAATTTTCTTTTCCTTTTTTTTTTAGATTGCTGATGAGGGTTTATTTTCTTTCTGTGTTCTATTTCATTTTGTAGTCGGACGTACTATTGTTCTGGGGCTGGTGACCGAAGGGGAGGGGAGCAGGAGGCAGGAACCACATTGTGAGTGAACTTGAACTTGGCAACGGGAGCATCAGGGGGTAGGTTTCCCGTCCTGCACAGGAGCTAAGGTTTTGTAGGGCTCCCTCCCCACTGTCCCTTCTCCCATGGCCACAGCTGAGATTGTCCTCGTCCAGGATACGCCACGGATGGACCCAGTGTGGCCTTTTTCCCTTTTTTATGCTCACCTGATTGGAAAGGGACATTTGAGATTATTTTTCCATTATGTTAATTACAGCTCTAAGAGGATTTTATTGTGCCCTCGATGACATCACTTTGGAAATATCATTCAATTGGGTGGCCCGCTTTCCTCTGGGTGATTGTACAACAGGAACACGCAAGCTTTCTTTTTATAGCCGATGTCTGTCTGCACACACACACACATACAACATACACACACATGTGAATTTTTAACCATGTAAGAAATGAGACAGACTGCCAGCTTCCCAGCCTTCTACGTAATTCTGAATGAGTATTAGTCTATTTAAAAAGAAAAGAAAAAAAACTTTGCTTGATTTGCACAGAAAATACATTGAATAGTTGTTTTGGACAAATGCCCCTCGGTGGATATGTTTAAAGTCCTGTTGTACAGGAATATGTTATCACAAGTAACCATGTTTTAATAAACACTTCATCTTTTTGTATTGCTCCCTTTTCATCACAATAATAGAAATATAACACCATATATCACTGTAGAACACATTTCCACATAAATGCTGATAAGCACAAAATATTTTTCATCATTTACATTTTAACTGTAATAATATATGGCAGGATTAAAGCAGCATCCATCATGTGTCTAACTAACCTTGCCGTAATGAATTTTTAAATGTAATGCTTTCTGTCGCAAAGTAAAATCATACATAATGTCGAGTGACACAGCACGCGGGTGGATGGGTGGTTTTTAAAATGGAAATGCGGCTTCATTTTTAATTAAATTTATTAACTTCATCACCCCTACTCACAGCGCCTCCCCCCCACCCCACCGATTATTTAAAGCAAGAAATACAAGTGGCATGAATATGTGCAGGACTGCCAACCAGCTCGCCCTCGAGATATTTCAAATCACTGGCTTCTTGGAAGTTCTGGGCATTCGCTGTCTGGGCGTGCATCTGAGAAGAGTGAGGCACCCAACAGAAACAAAAGCCTGTGAAAATCAGACTGAGAAAAGCTTTCTAGGGTATCTGGAGGGACTTGATTGCTTGCCATACCCTCTTGATGACAGTGCCTGGGATCAGATTTGGGGTGGGGATGGGGCAGAAGGGGTGTGGGGCTCCAGGATCTGGGTCAAGGACAAATGAATTCTTCTCCCTCTCTCTCTCTCTCTCTCTCTCTCTCGACTTGAAATAACAAACAAGCGGACTCACTAGAGAAGAATCATTAAAAATAATTTGCACAAGCTTTCAGTTGGGCGAGCCCTTTTTTGATACAATATTTCCTCCCGTGATTATCACTGCGGACATGTTCCCGCCATATGGAAGCGAGCTGGGCTGGGAGCTTCCTCAATACCTGAGTGGTTAATTAAGAGCCGTTGCCCGGCCACAAGAAGCAGGTTTGAAATCCCTCTTCAGTCTCCGACAATGAGTAGCTTTTTTAGCAGCAGAAGTCACCAGGGACAGCCAGAAGCGAGGGTAATTATTTGAGATAACGTACAGCTGAAAGAGCGTGTGTGCGTGCGGAGGGGGGCGGGGGCGCGGGCGGCGGGGAGCGCCGTGCTGTGGAGAGAGAGGGGCAACCGGGGAGAAAAGTCTATAATAAAAAGGTCAACATCCCCTATTTTTCTGTACAGTGTCGACAGTCTGTAATGCCTTTTTAGCATGAATGACAACGGATTCTGTCTTTTTTTTTTTTTCTTTTAGAGGGAATATCTTATTTTGTATTCAAACTTTGCAATTGTGAGCGCAGGCCTGCCAGCTCCATCTGAATAAGCTATTCTCACTTTATCAGGGTTTGCTGAACTGACTTTGATTGCATTGTTGCAAAATAGCAGTAATTTTTCCATTAACCCATACAAACCCTCGGCGAGCCGCAGAACAAAGAAATATCAGAGGGATGAAAGACACTCGCGCCAGGAGGGGAACCCGGAGTTTTTGGGCGCATGGCTGCAGAAGCAGCGGCATGCACCAGCTTCTAAGGCCGGCTGGGGCTGGTCACAGATGCCATGTGAGGCTCACTCTGGGGTCCCTTGGGGTTGGAGTCTCCATGGGCACCTTCCACCCTGTCTGCCAGCCAAATCCTATTGTTTTGTCCATGTTACAGGGGCTGGGAAGCAGAGGCTGGGGTTCCCGCCTTCAAAGGGCCCCTGCTTGATCAGGCATCTTTACTTTGCCGGTGACCTCAGCCTTTGGAACTCAACTCAGGTTCTCTGGACACAGCGGGCTCTTCCTTTTCCCCAAGGACAAGCCAGTGGGAAAAAGCCAGTTCCTTGGCAATTGGAATCGCAGAAAGAACTGCAGAGCTCTTGTACCTGATGTGCTGCATCCCCATAGGCTACTCTGGGGTGACAGGGGCAGCTGGTGGCTTGCTGGCTCCCAGGTAGCTACAGAGGGCTATTGTTTGACTGGAATGCAGCCTCCTTCCCCTGCGGATATAAGGACGGGAGGCACCTGAGGGCAGGCGGGACAGCCCACCCTCTTCCCCCATCAACAAGCAGCCCATTCAGAAGCACAGAACACAGCTTCTGATGCCGGGTTCCGGCAGACAAACCCGGGAATTGGGGTGTGGACAGTTGTTCAGTGGCTCCAGATCGAAGCCTGACCTTTTGCGTTGGTGTGACACTCGAAATGCCGGACAATTAAGCTCAGCTTTGACGCATCGGTCTGTGCGCCCAGCACCCAGGACTCCGCCAAAAGTTGAGGTCCACCAGGCTTTGATCTCCCCACTCCCCACAGCAGGGGCTCCCCCAGAAACGCGAGCCTCAGCTTTGTTTAGGAACTGCCCAATATGTTAATTATTCCCTTCACCTCCAGGCATGGGACTGTCAAACTGCACGCCCGCCTTTAGAAAATAAAAGCATACACCGTGAGCCCGCTGTCCCCCGCTCCCAGAATACCCAGGCCCTGACAACGCCTGAGCTGTCAGATGAGAGGCGGCGTCACCGGAATAAAGGTGGGCAGATGTGTGATAATGAGACAGAAGCGTGCAGATGCTAATAGAACTCACCCGAACAGGCCTGCTAGAGACGCGTCCAGGTAGCAGCTGCTGTCTGTCAGGACACCCGGGTGCCGCCTTCTCTGGATTCTTATTTAAGAGCCGCTCCGCACGCGGCTGTCTGTCAGCGGAGCCTTTCCCTCTCCGGAGCGCCAACCCCTAGGTGATCAGTCACATTTCGACATAACTAGATGTCAAAAGAAGTTTAAGTTGTGTGACGAACTGTGATGCAGCCGGTGCCAGCCTCCGGCCTCTGCGGCGGCTCCTTAATGATCCGCCTGCGAACCCGGGCGCCTTTCCCTGCGTTTTTTTGTTTTCCTATTAAAATACCAGCTCAGCCTCCCTCCACGTTCACCTCAGCGACTGGGAGCTCAGGACTACATCATCCCGCGAGTCATTTAACCTTAAAGGTGGAACTGGGACCCCAGCGGGTCAGGGAGTGGGGGTGAGGGGTGAACAAACAGGAGTTCCCTCCCAACGGCCCGTGTTTGCCGGAGTCCTCAGTGAAAATGAGGTTTGTTGTCAGCCCCCGTTTGGGACACCGGGGACCTGGGCGACACAAGGGGTATCACGCTGGTGGGCTCTGCTTAACCAAGAGCATAAGACTGACCCTTTAGGCCAATGAGAAAGTGATTCCAACCAACAAAAGGCAGGAAGCAGAAATAACCTGAGAATGGGCATCTCACACACCCTTGAAACCTTGAACTGGCCATGAACTTGACCGGGTCCTCATTGGCCTGTGTGAGGCCTGGGTTCCCTGGGGTGTGTGCTGGGGATGAGCTGCGGGGGCACCTGTGCAAACGAGGGGGCAGGTAGGTAGGTGTGTGTGACACTGGCCGTCACGTGGGCGCGGAAGCCGGCCAGCCCTCGCCCTTCATTGTGAGATAGGCGTTTCTTGGCGCTTTTAATTGGGTCGGGTCAGTTTGTTCTCTAAATATTTTCATCTTTCTCCCGCTACTGTTTACATTTCCATTGGGAAAATAAATACTGCGTGTCGCTTCTGCCTGCTATATTTTCTTAGAGATTTTCATCCTGATTCCTCATGAAAGGCTCGCACGCACGCGCGCACGCACACACACACACACACACACACACGCCCTCCAACCCTGGTGCGAAGGCACCACAGTTCACAAAACGCTTGCTTTCTTCTCTTCCTCGAGTGAAAGGATGTGCCAGGGAAACCTAATGCCGTGTTGACATAATGAGGCTTTCGGAGGAATCTCACGTTTCTCCATCAGAGCACCAGCCAGTCTCAGCTGGAACGCTGGAAACCACCACCTTTACCTTTCTCATCTCTCTGAGCGCCCACCCCTCACCCGCAGCCCCCCCGACCCCGTCTGCTACCTCTGCCATGGGCACAGACTAGCCGTTCTGCGCTCACACGCTCCCCAAAAACAGGGCCTCGTCTCTCCCCTCCCCCCCATACTGATACTCAGTGGCTTGAAGCTCACTCGTTCTTGGCTTGACCCTGGAGTTTTAAACTTTTAAGCAGCTAGGATTTGTCTAAGAGGTCTAAACCTTATAATTTGTAATAACGTAGTGATCACATTGTTAAAGCGTAAGTTCCTTTTTTTTTTTTTTTAAGGCTCCTTCTTCTTCCCCAGCTATTGATTGGCCGTATCCCTTACAGTCACAGTAAGCACTGTGATATCCGGTGATGAAAAATGCTTGTTTGTTTCTCAATAGTAAAACACACTCGGTGAGGAGACGTTTCTTAACTCGACGGAGTGATCCCACCTTCCACAAAAGCCCAGGGTGTCAGAAGCAACTGTAGTGGGTAGCAGAGATGGAAAGGGGCGGGGAAGAGGGAGAAGAGCAACCCCGAGGTCACCGATGGGATTAGACCTAGGCCGGAATATCTGCCAGGTCGACCCCTACCTCCCTGGAAATGTGGGTAACAAGCACTTCCTGGGATTTGACTGTACCTGGCACTAAGCTAAGCAAGGTGGGGACCACTTCAAGCTTATGAGCTGTTCAATTCAGGCCTAGTTGCTTAACCTCTCTGGGCTTCAGACCTTATTGTGCATTCCATAGTACTAGAATCTGCCTGTTAAGTTGGATTCAAACACTAAAGGAGAGACTTGAAGGTAAAGGACCTGACGTGGTACTGAAGTAGCTCTAGCTAACAATGGAAATACCACCGTCCAGGAGTAGCTCCTGGTTAGGGCCCAGCCCCAGACTCCAAGAACTTTCTAATCTTGAGGTGCAGAGAAAGAGACCCACACAAATAGGGCTAATTAGAAGGTGCGGGGAGCCAAACACACGAGGATCTCTCTCCTTTTATTTCTGCGGCTTATCACAGGGCTGGTCCTTGATCCCCCGACCAAACTTTGTCTAAAAATTATCTGAGGACCACCTAACGTGTGTCGATGCCCCACGTGTCAGATGTGTCAGCCTCTCCCGGTAATGACTGTCTGACACAAACAGGAAGGAAGAAATACTACAATTACTGAGGGGTGCCGGAGCCGGGCATGCATTTTCATGAGGGGTCTTGGTGAATGGCAGCCGCAGCCCCATAATCAGCTCCCTGGCCAGCAAGGTCCTCCAAAGACAATTACAGTGGGTTGAATGAATCTGAAAGGCCCTTCCCCGTTCAAGTACAGTCAGAGAGGAGAGACAGTTCCGGAAACTCCATGGCTTCGAGCATCAGGAACTGTGCCGCACTGGGAGTCCTTTCAATAGGAACCTAACTACCTTGTCGCACTGGAGGCACTATGCATAATTCTGAGAAGCAGTTTTTTTAAACCCTGTTTATTTTGGCTTCTTGGATCATCAGGAGAGAGAGAGAGACCAAGAAAGAGAGGCAGACAGACAGACTGCATTGTGATTATGTATAGTAGACAGGGCAGAAATTCCCCCATTTTGACACGATGGAAACAACAGGTCCGGAAGGTTAGCACAAGGGGTGAGAATGTTCTGCACCCCATCTCACCACTCACCAGTTGTGAACCTCTCGCAATTGGCTTAACCACCCTGCCTCAGCTTCCGCATCTGCACAATGAGGTGAATGGTTTCCACCTTGCAGAGCTGGTCTGGCCGACGAAGGGAGACAACTCCTATGCAGTGCTTAGTGGGGCATCTGTCGCAGCCCATTATTAATATTACTGTGATCAGCCCTGTCTCAGTAAGTGACAACCATGGTGAGAGGACAAGGGCCTCTGGGATGAGACTCCCTAAACTTTTCAGAGTGCCAGATGTTAACAGGACACAGGAGGTGATTATAGGCACTGCTGCTGTTGTCCCACAGGCCCTGGTCACCTGCCCAGCTAGAGCTGGTCTCCCCGATCCCCACCCCCCTCTGTCAGTTCCACGAGAAATTCCATCAAGACTTTTCTGTCTGCAGCATAAGGAAGCTGCCCACTGTCCTCAGCCAGCCCCCCTCCTCACCCCGCTCCAGCCCCCCTTCCCCGAGTGTGTGTCCGCTCTTGCCCATTACATGCGCCAACTCCATCAGAAAGCATTTGTCTACACCCTCTTTATTCACTTTCAAAGGGTTAAACAGCCTATTTACTGGGCTGTCAACAAGCCCAGGCCCAGATAGGGAAGAAAGCCCCGGCCAGTTTTGTGTGGCTCAGAGCCTTGTCTTTGCTGGCCTGTTCTTGTTACTGTCATGTAATATCCATGACAATCGTGTTGGGCTTTTTTTTTTTTTTTTTTTAGGGGCTCAGTGGGGCTCAATCTGAGGGGCCACTTTAAGTCAGGAAAGGCCTTTATTTCTGTGGATTTGAAAGAGCCTTGAGAAGGCCCTTCCCCTCAGAACCCTCTTCAGCAGGTCACCGCCGTTTCAAAAGGCTTTAAATGCGGAGGCCGTGATCAGTACTTCGATCACGTTCTAATAGACTGACACTAGCATTTGTGCCTGAAAGACAGGGGGAAAGTGATGCAGATGCCCCCGAAACTGGACTGACGCACAAAGCACGGCGAGCAACTGAGTGACGAGGTGACCCACACACACCCCCTTTCCTACTTCCACCCAACGCAGCACAAAGACGGCCGTGGGAAGCTGCCGGGGAGCCAGGCCGGGCTGTTTCCATGGGCCATATGGAAATTCTGTTTTGTGTACAGAGAAAGTGTCTGATAACAGTGACCTTAACTGCCATATGCGGGCAGTGAATAGGCCAGAGGGACCCATTCCGCAATCTGACCCTCAACATATGGACCAGCCGCCCAAGGAGACTTGCATGGCCTTCGTGCCAGCAACCCCAGGGATTTCATTAGATTTGTTAATGAATTGCTCTATTGACTTATATCTGGGCTTGCCTCATTAGAGGAGAAGAACACAATTTTTATCTATGTTTTCGTGAAGGGGACCAGAGCGCTCGCGCCTTTGTGGGGAGGTTGGTAATCTGCTGGGCTGTCATCGGCTTTGAGCTCATTTATTGTGTCGGTTTAAGGAGGCTCTTCCGCGCTGGCCGAGGCCGGAGCCGCACTCCAAGCCTCTTCAGACCCATGTTTTCCCTGCGAGTGGGAGGTTGTCTCGGCTCCTGCCTGATTTACAAATAGCTGGACACGATGTTGTCCTGGCGCGCTGCGTGCCGGCAGGGTGCCGGCAGCGAGCAGAGGCCGCGATCACCTGTCAGAAAGGCACTTTTCCAGGTAGCACGGCGCTTTGGGCCGACATGGGCCATTCGGCCCCCCTGCCCGCCAGCAGGAGCCTGAGCCACGCGCCTTCGTACGCCGTCCAACAGCTGCTTCATGCCATCGCTGCGTAAAAGAGCCCCCGCTTCGGCCCTGCCAACTTTAGAGTCGCACAGATCTCCCCATATCGGGGCCTTGCTGGTGAGGGTGCGATTGGGCTTCCTGATGTGGGAACACTTGCGTTTTACGGCAATAAGAGCCATCAATTAACATATTATTAGGGGTAAACCAATAAAGAAGCCATTATGGCTAATAGCAAGGGTGGAATCACAAGGAATTAGCAAAATGAGATGCAATAACATGGAAACCATAAAGATAAGCCTCTGAAGATTGGATCTGGCTTTCTGAGCTGAAGTCTCGAATCAACAGACGAATGGTACCCGCCGGAGCCTCCGGTTGGCTCCCCCTTGCCCACCTGCCGAGGATGGGAGTTGGTTCTGAGCTGGGCGAGGAGGAAAGGTGGTCACCTGCCGCCTGGAGGTGGTTTATCTCGGGGGAGGGAGCGGAAAGGGAGGAGAAAGCTGGTACCTCCTTAAAATACACAGGAGTCAAGCTCCGAGTTTTTTCCTCTATGAGTCCCCCAAAATGGGATGTGGCGTAGAAGTCCCCAAGTCCCTTGGCACATGGAGGACCCCCAAAGCTGGAAACAGCAGAAATCCTGGTGACGTCATAGCAGAAATCTGGGGCTCTCAAAGACCCTGAAGCAGCAGTGATGTCGGGGCAAGGAGGCATCTCCTGCAGGTCTGGCATAAGGTGTGGCAGAGGCCCCTGTCCAGCCTCTGCTGCGTCTGAGGATGGACACGTGGTTTCTCCACTTTAGTTCCGTCCTCTTCCAGCCACTGGGCCATGCGGAGACAGCTGTGCTGTTGTGCGGAAGAAGCAGCGGCTCACTGGGGCCGTGAGTACCGGGGAGGCTTGGAGAAAGAGTAGCTTCCTCACTGGAGGAGAAGGACCCCACAGCATGTGCTCTGGGCAAGGGGATGGTCCTTAAAACCGGGGGCCTGTTAGAGCTGAAGAGCTGAAAACATCTGTACCTGGGAGTTGGGTTGAAAGAGGATCCTGAGAGGGTTATGCAAGTCATAGACGATTTGAGTACTTGGTTAGATTCAACCAAGTATAGTCCTTTGCTCGAGACGGGATCATTGGGTTGTTTGCCCTGAGTTCACTCATGCACGGGGTGGACTGTTGCCTTGAGAACTGAAACACCACTTGGCTGGGTATAAAATTCATCTCTTCCAAAATTTCACAGCAATTGTTTTGCATTTGGTACCGGAGGTCACACTAATTCTTTACCATTTGCTTCTTGGTTGGCTTTATTTTTATTTTTTCCCCAGAAAGAACGAGGGAGCTATATTTCATGATGTATTTTATGTTCGCAAATATTTCCCTATCACTTTTACATTTTTGTGACCACTTCACCGGGTATAATTTACTTGGGGCACATGTTCTTTTCAGAACTCTGTAGACGTTCCCCAGGCCCCTTTAGGCTGTGAATGGTCCTCGTTGGGATCACATCTCAGCCACCAGAACCTTGGTGTGGTTCCTGGTGGCTAAAGAGACAGTCCTCTCCCCTTGAAGTCCAAGAACTTGACCGGGGAGATGTCTTAGCATCACTAATTCCCCATCAGTATTTCCCAAAACTCAGTATTCCCAAGCATAGTCTAGGGACCAGACTCAGTTCTTTCTTTATTTCTTTATTTGATGAGGAAGTCCAGTGATTGGCATGACCTCATATAGCTTCCAAGTGTGGGGGTGGGGGGCGAAGGGTGAGGAAAATGCTCGTAATGGACAGTGGTGAAGTCTAGTGGTGGCCAGAGGTGGTGGCGTAGTAGGAAAAGTGAACATGGTAGATAAATATGAACATTTCAGATGCCTTGAAGGAAAATCCAGACAGGGAACTCTCCTGAGGGAGCCGGTGGCTCATGGAAATGGGCTGGCTTTTGTTCTGAGAGAAGAACTAGAAGGCTCTTTGGGTCCCTTTCCTTTTTGGGTTTTTTCTTCTTAGATGTGAAATTGGTTGAGCTCCAATACCAAACTCCCCCAAAGGCTGGCATGTTCCATTTTTTAAATATATTTTTACACGTATTAGCGTTCCTGGCAGAGAAAAGATGGCGCACTTAGTAGACTAACTGATGAGAGTTTGGTGGTGACACTCTGTGCAGAGGGGTGGGCAGGGCAAGGGTACCACAGGGATGCAGAGGCACCAGGCGGAAGCCGCTAACTTCCCCGGCTCAGAGGGACAAGGGTGGATAAACCCCTGACCCCCAGAAGTGTGCCTGGCATGTTTTGATGCTCAGTGTGTGTTGAATAAGTAAACACATGAGTTGGAGCCCTTAACTTCCGTTCAGTTCTGCCTCTCAGCCACTGCACTGAAAACTCCTACCATTGTTAGAATCACAGCACCGACCACCAATGTGATGCCCAATAAGCATGCGTGCGTGCATGTGTGTGTGTGCATGTGTGTGTGTTAGGATGGACGAGCCAATGGAAGCTCTCTACTTCACAGTCTCAGTGCCGTGTGAGTCTTGTTCTGAGGGGACAGGATTGACATCAGCCACACTCAAACACAGCAAAGGTTACTCAGGGCTCTCTGCTGATCTTTCCTCCGTTTAATTCTCTTACTTTTAGTCTGTCAGACACGTTTCGGTTAAAGATGGATGAACAAGGTGATGGACCGAGTTCTAAGACGTGGGGGATCGTGAACTGCGCCGAGATAAAGAAATAGTATCAGGAAGCCTCAGGAGCCTGCCTCTTTGCTTCCAGACTGTGAAGTTCAGTTTTCCTTTGAGAAGAGCCGTGGCTACAATGGATGTTGTTCGTACGAGAAAGAGAAGCCCTTTTTGTTCATTGTGACCCTCCCTTGGGTTCTGCAGGGCACTCAATTACCCACATTAATTTAAACTCCACGACACCACCATGAGATGTGTACTGTTTTGCCCTCAGTTTGCAGAAAGGGTAACTGAGCTTGAAAGAGACAGAGTTCAGGTGCTCAAGGCCCAAGAGCTAGAAAGTAGTGGAACCAAGATGGAAATCCACGCTGATAATCTCTTAATCTGCTTCATCTGAAGTGCCTCTCTGTAGTCGTCCTGTCCAGAATAATGCATGGAGTGGGTTTATTGCAAGGTGATGCATTCACTGAGGGAAGCTACCTGCTGTAACGAACAAGTCCTCCAACTTCAGGGATGGTAGACAAGCATTGTCTATGTCTTGTGCATGACTCAGCCCCAGGAAGACCTGCTGTGCGTGTGCGCATGTACTCTGCTCCACGCAGCCATTCGGGGATTTAGTCTCCTTCTACGTGGGGGCTCCCTATCCCTCCTCCACTGGATTTTCCTCCTGTACCCAGCGCCCAGGAGAACCAGGAATGAGCAGAGCCACTGTACCAGGGAGGGTGTTACGGGCCGGGCCTGAGAGCGGTGTGAATCCTCTCTGATCCGCTTCCTTGAGCCGGTGGTCAGCACCCGGCTCCAGCTAACTGCAAAGGGGCCTGGGAAATGCAGGCTGTGTGCCCAGGAGGGGCAAATGGGAGATCTGATGAACACAAAGTAACTGCTGTTGCAGGAGAGAGGGTTCCAAAAATGAGTTCTGTAACCAGGTTTGTGTGTTCCGTGTTAGTAAGAGAAAAAACGAAATGGCAGAGGTCTGAGTCGGCCTGAGTAGCCAATAATTAAACAATTTATACAGTAGAGTCTCACCTGATCGGAACTTTCTGTTAATGTGCTACTCTGGTTAACAGGATATTTTGGTTCCACAAGGGCAGGCCAAGAAGTATTTAGGTGGCAAACGCTAGAAAATAGAGAAAAGTAAAAACTACAAAATAAAATGACTTCCAGTTTGACAGCCTAGAAATAGCCAGTTAACTTTTTTTTTTTTTGGTTATATTTCCTTCATTTTTTCTTCTTTCATTTCTTTCTCTTTCTGTCCCTCATGTATGTATATAACTGAGCATATTATCAGAGTATATCAAGTTTTATATCTTGAAATTTGTCTTATTATTAACTACATAAGAACTTTGCTTTGTTATTAACAGTGCTTTGAAAATATCATTTGATAATCATAATATTCTATGTGATTACCATGAGAGCCCCAGATTTTTCTCTGCAATAAGACTAATCTTTTTTCATTCAGTATTGCAAATAGCACTGCAATAAGTATATCTATTCATAAATCTTGTTACTTCTATGATTTTTTAAAAGATAAATTCCTAGAAGTAGCATTACCAGCTCAATGGCATAAATACTTTTATGTTCGGTCCCCTGAAAGATACTTTCACTTTTATTCATTTGCCAAGTAAAAAAATTGGTTTTATCATTTTTAATTTACATTTTTGATACCAAAAAACTTATGTTTATTAGCCATGGGCATTTTTTTTATCTCTAATGTATTCCTATCTTTTGTCTATATTTTCTATTAACTTGACACTTTTATTAATTTTTATGACCTATTTATTCATTAAAGATAATATCTTTGCCATTCTTATGGAAAATATTTTCTGATTTGTTCTTAAATTACCATTATTCACTTATTAACTCGTCATTTATCTTTTCCTCTCCAGTGAATAGTGAAGGTACAAGTTTCTGGTTAATTGAGAATTCGAATTAGTTGACTTCCAGTTGATTAAACAATCAAGATTTTGGGGGGTGGTTAACCCGGGGATCTGTTACAAAGCCATAATATATTTCCAAGTGAAATAATGAAGCTAAAAAAGTACTTGAGCTGGTTTTCTATCTCACGCTAAGGGCAAGAGTTTCTTGGGACTAAAGATAATAAGTTAAAGAAAAGGTATTGAGATGTCAACATAAACATTAACCATTTTCGATGGTGTCAACCAAAAAATCATAAGGAATTTCTGGGAAAGACAATAGACTTAAATAGTCCCCCCACCCCTGAAAAAACCCGTGATTAGTAGAAACAGACAAATTTGTATAAAACCTGCCTTGATTCAAATTCCATCCTCAAATAGGCTTTGCAGGCATAGCTTTCAGACACGTGCTCAGACTTTTCAACCAGGAGCTTCAACTACAGTATAACGTGACATGTTGTACAATAAAGTATATTAAGTGGAATGTCAGTTTCTTACAGTATTAGTAGTACTAAATTAATTATGGGGCCCAAAAGCAAAGAAATTTGAGAATTACAGGTTTAAACACAGTGAAAGAGGCTCCTTTATTGCAGGACTTATCAGTGCCTTTGATAGTCTAATATGCCTATGAATCTCCAAGGCAGGGTATTCAACATTCCCTTATTTGTTTGGCCACAGGCCCTCTCTTAAGGAGTCTCTTTTGATAAAAGAACATTCTTTGAAAAATGCTACCTTAACCCAACACAATGATTCCAGTGTCTGTAGCTGGAGCATTGTAACCAGCTGTTGGAAGAGGGATTTAGTACAGAAATAAATTAAATAGCCACTAGTTGTTAAAACCTTTTCCTACTTGTCATCTTATTTAATTTTCCCAACTCCACGAGGAAGGTGGTATCATTAAGGGGGTTGTGTGCTGATGCCTAAGAAGTTTCACATTGTACCCGGATTCTGCCATCTCCTGTGTGACCACAGACAACTTACTGAACCTCTCTGTGCCTCAGCTTTCCCATTGGTACAGCTCGGATAATAATAGCACCTACTTCATAGAGTTGCAATGAGTGTAAAGAAGAAAACATTTATACTGCACCTGAAGCAGTTGATAAGGTCTGTCCGAAAAGTACCGAGCCAAAGTCAATATAATTAAAACCATTTTTGCAGCTGACACTTTCGGGACAGACCTTGTATAACCTCTTATGGACTCAATTCATTTTCGCTATTTTTATTCTCATCTTACAGCTGAGTAAGCTGAGATTCCTGGCGGTTAAATAATCTGATCAATATTGTGATGACAATAAGGGGAAAGATTGGCTCCGAACATAGTCTGACGTTAGAATTTTGTTCTTAAATGTAAGACTCGTTATGCTCAGTTTCCGTGGAGAGATTGCACCCTCTGTATCTTTCCTCACAGCCTCGATAAATACAGACCATGTCTTGTTCAGTGGGGGGAAGGATGGGCCAGCTCCCCAGCAAAATCCTTGCTCCAGCTTCTACAGGGGGTGTGGAGTGCAGTTCTTAAAGTGGGGCTGTCAGACCCAGGACTCCATTTCCCAGGACCTCTTGCCACTGCTTGTGGACATGTGATTAGTTCTCATTAACTGAGGGCATCTCTCTGGGTTGGGGTTTTAAGTGCATTTTGCAAAGGGATGACTCTGAGGCCCCAGGAGATGGTGGAGTTTTAAAATCAAAGAACTTTGGTCTCTAAATCCCTGCTTGGAGGACAGATTCTCTCTGACCAGATTCACTGCACTTGATTCATATATAAGCCAAAAATAAAACCTCTATTTAGTGTTAATCCATTGAAATATAGGGGTTGATTTCTTTCTTTCTTTTAAAAAAAGATTTTACTCATTATTTTTAGAGAGAAGGGCAGGGAGGGAGGAGGAAAGGGAGAGAAACATCCATGTCTGGTTGCCTCTCACCTGCCTCTAGCAGGGGACCTGGCTGGTGACCCAGCTTGCAACCTGGTTATGTGCCCTGGCTGGGAATTGAACCAGCGATCTTTGGGTTCATAGGCTGGTGCCTTATCCACTGTGCCACCAGCCAGGACTTAGGGGTTGATTTCTTATAGCAGCTAGCATAACCTCCCATTCCTAGTAACCAATATAGACATAACTATTCCTTCCAAGCCTCGCGAGATATTCCTCTGGGCATATCATAGTTCTCGTGGAATTACGGCCTAGTTGGGTCATTGTGTAAGTTCTGGGTCAGACCCAAAACTCAGGTGCTGACAGTGTGAGCTGGGGGATGGGAGCGGGGTGCTTGTTAAGAAATGACCCTGCTTTGGGGAAACCCCTGGCCTCTGGGCAGAGAGAGCAGGGGAGGGGTGACTCTGGACTGCCTGGCCTTTGGAGGTGCTTCCGCAGCCTTTTGATCCCCTCTGAGCACTTTCTGAATTTGTCAACCGATGTTTACTGCCCAAGGGATGAAGAGCATTCATAGGGAAAGGCACACCAAACGGCCTGGCAGGAAAGCCAACAGTGGTCATGAGCAGCATTCGCCATTTACGGCGTTTCCCAGAGTTGGACGAAACCCTTTTCCTGTACAAAAGATATAACTATATATCTTCCGATTTTATGGGCTGCAGATTACTCTAATTATCATAAAAAATTACTGCTGCTAATAAAAATTCTATTATAAGTTACTTAGAGTAATCTCCAGGGTACTCCGCTTAGCCAAGAAAAGGTTGTAATTACATTACACGGAGTTTGTTTCTCAACACTCCTGAAACACTAGCTGTGTCTTTTTTAACACCTCACTGGCTTGCCAACCCCCTGGCCTCTTCTCCCACCCCCCACCGTCCTCCCCCAGTTTTTGGTCAAAGGTCTCCTTGTTGTTTTGATTTTGCAGGATGTGGTTGGAGCCTAGAATAATGACCCATCTTGGAGGCAAATGACGCAAATGAACTTTCAGAGTTACAAATATCTGGGTGGATGTGCCCTCCCCTGAGGCCTCCAGTATGTCAATGGGAGGATGTCATAGAGGGGAAGACCCGCCAATCCCGCCCAAAGGGAAACACACTTCGCAAAATTGGTGGAAGCTACTGGGTGTTCATGAAAAACACAATGCTTAGTTTTTTTGTTTGACAAGACAACAATTGGTATTTTCCCTTTTACAACAACTGTATTTTTTTTGGAATTGTCATCTGTGAGGGTGGATGACTCTCCAATGACCTTAAAAACTCTTGCCAACGATACCAATTCTAACCGGTAATTTCGTTGCTCTCCCTCCCCGAGTTCCTCTGGCTTTGAATTAAATATCAAAATAAGACACTCTTGCCCTCCCCGAATGACGAAGCAGTAAATAATCTCAGAGTCCAAGGGCTGGACCTCAAGTTGGCCCAGTGGTCGGTCCTCTGAATGGGGTTTCAATTGCTTCTGTGCAGGGTGAATCAGCGCCTTAACGAATGCGCCTAGAAAACGAAATAGCCCATTGGAGTTGCTTTCAAATAAGCTACCCTCTTTTGACAACGACTTTTCGGCACATTAACTGCTATCGGTAAAGGGGAAAGTATGTCTCAGAGCTTTCCTGGCTCATTTTAAAGAGACACTTTGGGGTTGGGCTGCAGAGGGGACTCTGAGTGAGGATTCCTGCGGTCAGCCAGGGGATGGGGGTGAGTGCAGAGGGCTTCTTCGTCAGGGGGCTCCAAATAGCCTGGAACCACAGCATGGCCTCCTGACGGGGAGGCAGTGGGTAAAAATCATTACACGCCGAGATTTCAGCCCTGAATAATCGGTTTTGATTTTAATAAATGGAGAAAGAAGGCTGATTAGGGAGTTGGCTACTTCCCCGCCTCTTCAGACAATCTTGGGATTGTTTCCAATTAAAAAAAATAATAATAAAAGATTTGTTTGAAAGAAGGCTATAGATGGTCTGTCTCCTTTGCTAGAACACAGAGCCCATGGGGGGAAGAATTCTGTCTTGTTCCTTAATGCATCCCGAATAACTAGAGTAGCCCTGAGATTAGGTATGTGTCCAACAAATCCTGTAAGAGCAATGAATAAATGAAGGAACTGGCAGGAAAAATTGAAAACAGAGACAAAGAATGATTCCTGGGTATACTCACTAACACTCCCTTCCGGGGTACTAGCTTCTGTGGGATCCTACATTTTCATTCCTTTGAGCGAGTTTACA